>OZ009955.1:12762921-13962921 GCA_963932025.1 Erebia epiphron | reverse complement strand
CGGAGGAAAAATACGGAGAGGGCTGATGATTGAGGATTGAGGATTTTGATGAAGAGCCGGGGTATTCAAGATAGGTGGGGTGTGCTCGACCAAATGTCACTCGAAACTTCATCCAATTGACAGTGTGCTGAAAAAAAATTCAAAATGGCGGATTTAAGATGGCCGCCATACAAATTTCGTCGGTCGGAGAGTATAAAAGATGGAAGAGTGGTTTCTTGGCAAAAGATGATCAGGACATGAAGGTCTACTTGATGAACAGGAAAAAATTCAAGATGGCGGAATTTATTTTTTCAAAGAAAATGTATGGCGAATATTGAAGAGGATTACAAGTGTAGAACTATGCAAGACTTTGATGCGGATTTTACAAGATTTGTTCTGTATGGAAGAATTGTCGGTTTGCTGTTAGGAAAGCCAAGATGGCGAAGTTCAATGGCACCCAAAGGTACCCGATCGTCAGTGGTATGATATTGATATTAATCAACTAAGGAAGGTTTCTTTGTGTTTTTACTTCAATGGTCTCCTACACTGTATGCATGTCTTTAAAGTTTATTTACATTAAAAGGCCCTTTTAGATATTTAAGGGGTCTCTGTTTTATGTTTTCTTATGAGAATTTTTTTTACGTCTGGCGTCTGCGTGGCACTCTGGCGCTTCCACTGTGCTCGCTAGCATAGCAGTATGTTGTTTACTTCAGAACACGTAGGCAGTAAACACTAGGATAGAAGGAGAGCAAGTAAGTAGACAGTGGGCCGCGCGGTGTACGCGGGCGGGTGCGGTTCCATTTCAAAATTTGTTTTTAAAGAAGAACTCTCCATAATTTTTCGGAGCAAAAATATATGGAGGTGTTTATTTCAGAAAGTACCTATACTAAATCGTTAAGGGATCAACGCACAGCCTAAACCGCTGGGGTTAGCAACTTGAAATTTTGACAGTAGGTTCCTTTTGTGACGCAGGCGCTCACTAAGGAAAGATTTTTCAAAATTCCACTCCTACGGGGGTGAAATAGAGGGTGAAATTTTGTATGAAACTCCGGGTTGGCACTGAGAATTTCTTAATTGAAAAACCCAGTACCTAACTTTTATGCCCGACCGGGAATCGAACCCAGGACCTCGTGATCCGCAGTCGACTATGCTAACCACTAGACCAACGAGGCAGTCAAAAATAGTAATTAGTTAAAATGATACACAATAACTGCAATGAAGGGACCAAAAACCACTTAAATAGACACTGTAATTTTCGAATACGAGACACCATCCCGGAGATCGGGTGTCTTAATCACAAGGTTATCATCGCTACAGCCTAAAATGAGTTTGGCAATATTATAAGTAGAAGCTGACTGTTCAATTTCATCTGTCTACCCCTCTGAGTGAGAAACAGAGAGAGTGAAACGCATCATCACTTACCATCAGGTGAGATCGCAGTCAAGGGCTAACTTGTAGAGGATTAAAAAAAAAAAGTGATATGAAATTTTAATTTTATCGATACTCAATTTATTTGTAAACAATACAATCCCCACACTATATAAACACTCAAACAAAAACTAATGAAATAATCCAAATTATCGGGGATAGCGCAAAAATTTACGTGTTTTAGATTCAGTAAAGAAGAAACTAAGCTATAATTAGTTGAAATAACGTAAAATACTCGCCACAAAAAGAAAAATAAAAACAACTATGTTACTCACTTATGAAATGAAATTCCTGGGCGTTTTACAATACTATTATTACGACACCCCACAACTGAGCACTTCACCATTGTTGATTACACAAAACTGCATAAAACTAAGCAAAAACACATAAAAATATTATGAAAATATTTACAAAACTGGTAATTAGCCACAACCAAAACACCGGAAGCAATACAGACGCCATATAAAGGTACAAAAAAATTGGCTTCAATAACAAAATCTGATGACGTCATATGACAATTGCCTGACACGTTCACGCAATAACATAATACACCTGTCTCATTCTAAAAACGTAGCTTTCAATAAGTAAGAATAGTCAAAACATAGTAGTACATGTTTTATTAACAAAATGCATCGTATGACTATAATTGAGTAAAATGTAACACATCCTCTCTATATACCTAAGCAAAGGTTATTTGATCGATTTTGTTCAAAATCGATATTGAGGACTCCCTGGGGTTACAAAACAGGAAACTGTTACCAAATTCAAAAACAAACAGCGCCATTTTGAAATTCTTTATTAATTGACCGGTTTCGTTGAAAATCGATATTTAGGACTTCGTGGGATTTACAAAACAGGAAACTGGTACCAAAATTTTAAAAAATCAGCGGCATTTTGAAATTCTTTGTTAATTGACGGATTTCGTTCAAAATCCATATTTAGGGCTCCCTGGGGTCAAAAAACAGGAAACTGGTACCAAAATTTTAAAAAATCTGCGCCATTTTAAAATTCTTTGATAATTGACCGATTTCGTTCAAAATCGATATCTGAGGATCCCTAGGATTACAAAACAGGAAACTGTTACCAAATTTAAAAACAAACAGCGCCATTTTCAAATTCTTTATTAATTGACCGGTTTCGTTGAAAATCGATATTTAGGACTTCGTGGGTTTACAAAACAGGAAACTGGTACCAATATTTTAAAAAATCAGCGGCATTTTGAAATTCTTTGTTAATTGACGGATTTCGTTCAAAATCCATATTTAGGGCTCCCTGGGGTCAAAAAACAGGAAACTGGTACCAAAATTTTAAAAAAATCTGCGCCATTTTAAAATTCTTTGATAATTGACCGATTTCGTTCAAAATCGATATCTGAGGATCCCTGGGATTACAAAACAGGAAACTGTTACCAAAATTTAAGAAAATCAGCGCCATTTTGAAATTCTTTGTAATTGACCGATTTCGTTCAAAATCGATATTTACTCCCTGGGGTTACGAATCAGGACACTGTTACCAAAGTTTTAAATAAAACCGGCCAAGTGCGAGTCGAACTCGCGCACCGAGGGTTCCGTACAAACCTGTAGGTATATAAGTAAACTAGTATGGCGCGTGAATGCGCGGCCCGCTATAGCGGACCGCGTAGTAGACCGCGCGGTCCACTCTCTACTTACTTGCTCTCCTTCTATCCTAGTGTTTACTGCCTACGTGTTCTGAAGTAAACAACACACTGCTATGCTAGTGATCACAGTAGAAGCGCCAGCGTGCCAGCAGACAGACGTAAAAAAATTATCATAAGAAAACATAAAACAGAGACCCCCTAAGAATCCAAAAGGGCCTTTAAATGTAAAAAAAACTTTCCACACATGCATACAGTGTAAGATACCGTTGAAGTAAAAACACAAAGAAACCTTCCTTAGTTGATTAATATCAATATCATACCGCTGATGATCAGGTACCTTTGGGTGCCATTGAACTTCGTCATCTTGGCTTTCCTAACGGCAAACCGACAATTCTTCCATACAAAAAAATCTTGTAAAAAAACCATATCAAAGTCATGCATATTTCCTACTTCCACTCTTCCATCTAGTATACTTTCTGAAATAGAAACCTATGAAATTTTGGCCGTGCTCCTCACCCATCTTTCAAACCCTCGATCATCATCGCTCTATGGAGAGCGATGATGATCGAGGGTTTGAAATTATACCTACTTATGGAAGTAGGTATAATTTTTTCTCCGAAAAATTATGGAGAGTTCTTCTTTAAAAACAAATTTGGAAAAGGAACCGCATCAAAGTCTTGCATAGTTCTACACTTGTAGCCTCTTCAATATCCGCCATACATTTTCTATGGAAAAATAAATTCCGCCATCTTGAATTTTTTTCCTGTTCATCAAGTAGACCTTCATGTCCTGATCATCTTTTGCCAAGAAACCATTCTTCCATCTTTTATACTCTCCGAGATAGACACCGAAGAAATTTGTATGGCGGCCATCTTGAATCCGCCATTTTCAATTTTTTTCAACTCACTGTCAATTGGGTGAAGTTTCGAGTGACATTTGGTCGAGCACCCCCCACCTATCTTCAATACCCTGGCTGTGCTATTCATCCGTCTTCGAAATCCTCAATCATCAGCTCTCTCCGTATTTTTCCTCTGAATGAATTTTTGTCTTCTACACGAAACGATAAGTAAAAAAAAAAGACGTGTGGCACTCGGAGACTGCCGCGGTAAAGCTATTGCATAGCATTTTTATCAACTTACCTAACACTTTGGTTGCTATGACTACCCGCGTTGCTGACTTCAAATTATTGAAAATAAAAAGACTATTTTTATGAAAAGATGATTTGGAATATAAAGGCGAAATAATTTTAAAGAATTAAAACATAATTCTTTAAAATTATTTCGCCTTTATATTCCAAATCATCTTTTCATAAAAATGGTCTTTTTATTTTCAATAATTTGAAGTCAACAACACAAGTAGTCACAGCAACCAAAGTGTTAGGTTTTTTTGTAACGGAATTTCTGGATTCGGTCTCCACCACAGAGGTAGTATAGCCTATACCTTATACTACCTCTATGGTCTCCACGCTCAAAGCCCGCGATAGAAGCTATGCAATAGCTTAAAAATTTCCTGAGTATATTTCCAATGCTTTACCGTTAATTTCATTAAGACGCAAGAATGGACCACTTATGGTCATTCTCTTTTCCAAGATAAAAAGTAGCCTATGCCCTTCCCCGGGATACAACCTATCCCTGTACCAAATTTCATCAAAATCGCTTGAACAGATATATTTTTTTGATTCCCGCGGGAACTCTTAAATTTTCCGGGACAAAAGTAGCCTATGTCCTTCTCCGGGAAGTAACCTATCTCTGTACCAAATTACATCTAAATCGGTTGAGTAGTTAGACCGTGAAAGCGTAGCAGACAGACAGACAGAGAGACAGACACACTTTCGCATTTATAATACATATTAGTATGGAATTAGTATGGATGTAACTAAAAATGTATACTTTTCGCAATTTTTCCTTTATCTGTGCTATAAGACGTTGCTTCGTACCAAGTTTCAAGATTCTGAGTTCACGGGAGGTACCCTGTAGGTTTTGATTCCCTTGCGAGTGTCGAAAATTTAAAACAAGTTTAAAATTAATAAAAATAGTTTTATTATATGATGTAACAAAAAATTTATGCTTTTCGTAATTATTCCTATATCTGTGCTTTATGGCGTTGCTTCGTAGCAAATTTCAAGATTCTGAGTTTACGGGAAGTACTCTGTAGGTTCTGATTCCCTTGCGAGTGTTGAATATTTTAAACAAGTTTAAAATTAATAAAAATATTTTTATTATATGATGTAACAAAAAATTTATGTTTTTCGCAATTCTTCCTATATCTGTGCTTTAAGACGTTGCTTCGTAGCAAGTTTCAAGATTCTGAGTTCACGGGAAGTACCCTGTAGGTTTTGATTCCCTTGCGAGTGTCGAAAATTTGCATAAAAGTAAGATTTTTATTATATGACGTAACTAAAAATTTATGTTTTTCGCAATTCTTCCTATATATCTGTGCTATAAGACGTTGCTTCGTACCAAGTTTCAAGATTCTGAGTTCACGGGAAGTACCCTGTAGGTTTTGATTCCCTTGCGAGTGCAAGACAATTCGAAAATTTGCAGCATAAACGGCTGTATCTTTTGATTGTGTTGGCTTTGAAGTTTGATTTTTTTACAGCTCCAAGGGACCGTAGACCTGAGTATTTGATATGAATTTCAGCTTGATACCTCCATACGTTCCTGAGAAAAAGGGTCTTGACACACAGACGGTCGGACAACGAATTGATCCTATAAGGGTTCCGTTTTTTCCTTTTGAGGTACGGAACCCTAAAAATCAGCGCCATTTTTATTTATTTTGGTATCACCTTAATAAATGAATTCAGTTTAGATCAGCGCCATTTTTATTTATTTTGGTATCACCTTAATAAATGAATTCAGTTTAGATCAGCGCCATTTTTATTTATTTTGGTATCACCATAATAAATGAATTCAGTTTAGTACAGTAAAATCTGTACCTAATACTTGTAAGTCTAACCACAACCCGTGAGCTGCTTTAGCAGCTCGCGCACAAAAATACGAAATACTAGAAATACTAGGCGAAATACTAGTTTTAATATATTATTGAATATTTTTAAGAATTTGCACGCGGGCAAATTATAGTAGCCCAAGGGCAATTTTTTTACGCTTGGTGGAGTAAACAACAATAATTTTTCAAAGAGATATGACTATTTGAAATTTAAGAAAATGGGAAATTCTATTTCGATTTTTTCTGGGAAAACGAAAAACGGGCTTATAAAATAATAAACGTAGGTCGAAAGGGCAAATAAAGATCTATAAAATGAGATTTTTTTAATTCAAAATTTTAATATTCGTAGGCCGAAACGTACCCGGTAGTGTTCGAGGTATGGTGCTCTCAGTGCTTAGATCACGTGATCAACAGCTGGACTGCGTTCCATTTTAAACAGTAACCAGTATAGCTAACTATAAAAGCATATACTAAATTATTGACGTCACACCTTGCAGTGCTCGCAGTGTATAATTTATATCGGAACAGGCCTAAATCATAAGACCAATGCCTATGACCTATCATCTCAGAGTAAGCCTATCCTGTATTTGAATACAGGATAGGCTTACTCTGAGATGATAGGTCCTACCTACTCGATTTAGTTTTCTTTGCAGATGAATTTGGGTACTTAAGTAGTTGCAGGGTATATTGTACAACAATCTTCTAGGGAAATCTGTAAATTACATAACGTAGACACTGATTTATTAAATTAATTTATTAATCCACATACACTTATTCCCAGCATGTAAGTATAATATGCACTTCAATTATTTTAAAGAAGACCTTGTCTTTTCAAATCTTCATATGTCTTTCTGTTAACAACATTTCCTTGCGAATCCTCATACTCTTCATCATTTTCTGCTACAAACCTCTCGCCCTCCTTTTGGTTTTTAATTTTTTCCCATACTGAAACAAAAAAAAAACATTTTTAATAGGACACTCACTCAAAAAATTCGGTCTAAATTCGTACATGTTCTGTTTATTTAATAATCAACTGAAACATAATGACGCTGGAACGCCTTGGGCCTCTGGTATGTGAGGTGTCCACGGGGAGTACTTACACGCAAGCGCGTCTTCAATCTGCGTGATGTTAGCGAAGTGAGCCGTGTAGGGGATGCCGAGACAGCGCATGCCGTGAGCATGGCGCCAATCTGCGGAGTGGCGCTGAAATGCCTTGCGCCTCTAGTATGTGAGGTGTCCACGGGGAGTACTTACACGCGAGCGCGTCTTCAATCTGCGTGACGTTAGCGAAATGAGCCGTGTTGGGAATGCCGAGACAGCGCATGCCGTGAGCGTGGCGCCACTCAGCGAAGTGACGCTGAAACGCCTTGGGCCCCTTGTATGTGAAGTTACCGCATATTTCGCACGAGTAACTTATGTTGAGGCCATGCAATTTGTATAGCCAGTAGGGGATTGGCTGAAAATACAGATATAAGCATTATTTTTATTTTATGGTTGTATATTTAAACTGTCAAAGTAGGTAATGTTATGTGGTTGAATGTTTGATTGACCCAAAAACTACTGGTACTATGTGAGAGAATTTTGGCGATTTTTCGCCATTCTTTTATCACCGCGATGAATATTATTATGCATGATTTAGCCATATTTTAGTGTAGAAACATTTTTTACTTCATTTAACCCAGTTTGCTCGCAATTTTACACAGTTTCTTTCGGGAAGAAAAATTACGTGATATTTGCCGAGACCACCCTCTCCCCCACGTGAGATGGAGTGAGATTTCGCCTTACGTAATTTATGGATGACCTCTTACCATCAATCTCTCATCGAAGTCGACGTGCCCAGTGATAGATCGCGACACTCGCCTGCGGCTTGGGCCGCGCATCGCATCGCTTATAATATAAACCTAATTCGTTGGAATTGTAGCAATCACCTTTCCGTCCCAACCCAACGGTAAGTTCTTGGGGTTGTAAGGCACTTCATCGTCATCGGAATCGACATCGCCAGTAACGGAGGCGTCGCTCTCTTCATCACTCTCGTCGCGACGCTCGCCTGCGGCTCGGGCCGCGCGTCGCGTAACGTTCTCTATTGTGGACACACGGGTACTGCTTATTATGTTCGCGAACCTATAGCAAAAAAAATATGCAATAAATAAACAACCGTCAAAGCGGTTTGAAGAAGAAACGTAACGGCTAAAAATTGTATGGACAGAGATGAAAACGTCGTATGTAAATATTATGACGCAGGGAAACTCTAACTAAAGAATTCATCAACTCAGAAAATAATGTTGTTCAGAGTTTATAGTAGGAAAATTCAAGTATTCACTATTGGTTCAGTCGGTGCAAAAACAGTCATGATAACGATAATTACGCATTTAACTTAACAATTAACATAAATAAAAAAAGTTTTTTATATGTTAATTTAATAGGACATGTGTATTGATAGGAATAGGTAAAACATTTCATAGACGTTCTGAATTTACTATGATGCATGTGAATATTGATGACTAAAAATAAGTAGTTCAAATGCGAAAGTGTGTAACTTGTTTGTTGGTTTGTCCTTCAATCTCGCCGCAACAGAGCAACGGATCGAGTTTATTTTTTGAACGGGTATAGTTGAAGACGGGAAAATTAGGAATAAAAAAATCTTACTCAACGCGGACTAAGGCGTCAAACACGAAACTAGCGACGGCGACAGCGGGGCGATGTGGTAGAACGAATTTCGGGAAGGCCCTTTAGGCAAACTGAAATTGTGAAAAAAATATAATTTCTTCAACTGGCGAATCCATACGGCGCGCTCTCGTTCCGCCGGACTCAGAGTGGAGCGGGGACGGGGTTAATGTCATAGACATAGACCTGACTGGCCCCAGCGCCGCGAAGAGTCTGGCGGGACCGATGCGCGCTGATGGACTACCGTCCCAAACAACACCCACACTCACAAATAAACACAAATCATCTCACATACACTACCCAAATCAACACACAAAACACAAAAAACTGGAAAATGGACACGACGACACAGAAAATTAGACCCCAGAAGGGTACCGGCCCCACCGGGGCAGGAGAATCCCTTGCTGCGGCTCGCCCTCCGGGAACGGCAACGACCGAAGGACGAGCTGCAGGCCGCCCTACGTATTCTGGGTTGGGCACTATGTCGCCTGGTGCTATGCACCCCCAACGACCCCTGGCAAACGAAGAACGGACTCAGACGGACACGCATACCCATGATAGAACCCAGGCAAATGACAAACGGACAGACGGACCTGTAAATGACACGACCACCACTAGGAATGGAAAGACGGACATGGACGAACCCTCCACTTCTTCCTCCATGGCCCATGTGACCCCTCCCACGGCCCCACCAGTGGCCCAAAATCAGTGGATGCAGGTGGCCGCAGGGGCCGGGAGGAAGAAGAGGAGGAAGACAAAACAAACAAAAAGCACCACGGTTAGGAGCGGGGGCCAGCCAGTGCTGGTGCCCGGAAGGCTAGCAGACACAAACGCCGAAACTCAGGCAACTGGCTCGCGCGGTCAAAGCGGAGGTGAGCAGCCGCCCCCACAGGGTAGCAGCTTGCTCGCGGAGACTGTCGCCCCAAGCCAGGGCGGAGGCGCAGTGGATGCTGGCCGACCGGGAGCCAGCGGTGGCCCGCCCATCGTCAACCGAGAAAACCAACAAACCAACAGTGATAACAACCCGGCCCAACGTCGGCCACACCCTGTCGCTCGCCGGCCTTACTGGAGGATGCGGAGCAGTGGTGAGGCTGACGAAAGGCCGGGAGACCCCGCCCCGTCGACGAGTCGGTCAAGCCAAAAGCGAGACCGGCTCGACGACACAATCTCCCCCAGGGGGGATTATAAGAAGAGGAGAACAGACAACACGGGCTCATACGCCCGTGCAGCACAACCACATCTCAGCGTGGCAGTCACTTTCGACCCACGCTCTGACATGACCCAACAAGAGGCAAGCAACATTCAGGGCCAGATCCAAAATGAGATCTTTGCTGCTTGCCTCCAAGAAACAGCACCTGGCACCCTACCTTACGCACCCGCTTTCGTAGGCAAAGCCTTCTTGAGCGAGGGTGTGCTAAAGTTATGGTGTCATGACGACAAAGCTCTCTCGTGGTTACATGAAGTTGTACCACGACTACAGTCACCACGAGAGGGGACGGGGCTCTTGTTGATAAAGCAGTCGGAGATCCCCGTACGGATCAGATCCGCACTGTTTGTGCCGGGGTATCAAGGCGAGGTAGGGAGCCTGCACAGGATCCTGGCCAGCCAAAATCCCTGGTACAACATATCAACTTGGACCCTGTATAACTACCTCAAGGTCGACAACAACATTCCAGGCATACTTCTCGTTTTGGGCGTGCCCAAAGAGCAGATTGCCGACATCATGGCAAGGGGAAGGGAAGTAGCCTACTCCACGGGCTCTATTTACGTCCGATTCTTCACTCGTGAAGGAGTGAGCGACGTACCACCCATGGAGCTCCCCCAGCCAGAGATGACAACCACCTCCACCTCCACTTCCAACAACACACAAACTGACGGACAACCCGCGAACAACCCGGAACCATCAGTCAGCACTGTGCTCCACAACATTGACGCGGTGCTGACTGAATCATCGTCACCTCCTCCACCGAATAAGACAGAGTGGCAGGAGGGGACTGACATGACAGACACGGCAGCTCTTCAAGAGCTGTTGAAAACATGGGCCCCTATGGCCGAAAAGGAACAAAAATGACCAACGGACAACTGACTTCCCTTTACAAATAAAAAATAACATACGAGCACATTAAAATTGTGCAAACCAACCTCCAGCATAAATACCTAGCAACGGCCACCCTTAAAAAGCAGCTGGAGGTTGAGGCCGAGACCATAGCCCTAATCCAAGAGCCGTGGGTTCGGGCAAACCGCATTTGCGGTCTCGGAAACTGCGAAGGTAAGGTTTTCTACCACAGTTTGCAAGAGCCGCCTCGAACATGTATCTACATACCACGCTGTGTCACAGCGACACTACTTACACATTACTGTTACAGAGACCTAACAGCAGTTAGAATACACAACGAAATAAGACAAAACAATGGGTCAGCGCCTAGACCACTAGTCCTGGCATCACTGTATCTACCCATTGAAGGCCAGATCCCCACGAAGGAAGTCATGGACCTCATCAACCACTGTGAAGAACAAAAGACAGACCTGATCATCTCTGTCGACAGTAACGCACACCATACCCTGTGGGGTAGTGAAAAGAACAACACAAGAGGTGAGTCGCTAGTATCATTTCTACTAACAACTAACCTCAACATTGTAAACAAAGGCAAAGAACCGACGTTTATATCCAGTAGGTATCAGACGATAATCGACCTTACTCTAGCCTCACATAACATAGTAGATCAAGTAAAGAATTGGCATGTGAGCAAGGAACCGTCACTGTCGGATCACTGCAGAATATGCTTCGAACTTGATCTAACCAAGAAACCAGAAATACCTCGAAGAAATCCGAGGAAGACAAATAGGAAACAGTACAAATCACTCATAACAAGACACATAGGACAGAAGAACATATCCGAAATCCAATATGTGTCACAGATCGACAATCAGGTAACAGACTTAACAGAAAGTATAAGGGCATGCTACGAGATAGCCTGCCCTTTGAAAACACGTAAGACAAAACAGGAACCAAAACATAACTGGTGGGGCCCGGACCTAGAAAAGAAAAGACAAAGGTTAAGGCACCTATTCAACAGAGCCAAAAACACCCGACAGGACTTGGATTGGGATAACTTCCGAGAAGCACAATCCCAATACAAGAAACTTGTACGAAACAAAGACGAAAAGTCATGGCAGGGATTTTGCACAAACATAGAATCATACGACACGGCGACTAGAATTAGGAAAATTCTAGCCGACGATAACAATCGCACACTAGGCACTTTGAAGAAAACAGATGGTAGTTACACCAAAGACGACAAAGAGGTCAGTGAAACACTAATACAAACACATTTCCCGGGCAGCAAAATAGTAGACAACCCAGACTGGGCGGATGATCTACAGAGCACACCCTCGGAAGCTGACTGGGAAATAGCTAACAGAATAGTCACACACGAGAAGGTACGGTGGGCCATAGACACGTTCCACCCCTTCAAATCAGCGGGAACAGATCAAATTTTCCCAGCCCTCTTGCAGTGGGGGGCTACGGAGATAACACCATGGCTAGTACAAATCTTTCGAGCCTGTATAGCCTGTATAGCCTTTAAATACATACCAATCTCGTGGAGAGAAGTGAAAGTGGTTTTCCTGCCCAAACCAGGCAAGAATGATTACACCGAACCGAAGGCTTTCAGACCTATCAGCCTAACATCCTTCCTGCTGAAAACGCTGGAAAGGCTTGGAGACCGTTTCCTTAGAGACGGAGCCCTAAGGACTATACCAATACATTATTTTTTAAGAGGGTTTTTTTTTAAGAGGGTAGGGCGTCGGCATGTATACAAGTGCTCCGTAAATAAAGTGAGAAATAAATTATAAACAGTGGTATTGAAGCCAAAAAGTGATATAATTCATTAGATAAATGTGTAAATCTCTAGTATTAGTGTTTGCAAATCATTAAAAGTGCAATTAAAGCAAATAATTAACTACGAAGTTACAGATTAATCATTTATTTATCTCAATAATAATCAACTCATTGGACATTTATTTGTGCTTTAAAATGCTGTATTTTGGGAAAGGAGTACATAAACATTCAAATGTGTGGTAAAATTAAAAATAACAAGAAATAAAGTGTGAAATAATAAGATAATTTAGGTGTTGGAAATAACGGCGATAAGTGAAAAAGAAAAAAACGCCATCTGTACTTATGTCATAACTACGCGTAATAAAATACATAAGTGCCATCTGCATGAAATCGACTACACTTCGAAAAATCAGTACTTTGAAAGTATTGAAGAACTGCAACTAATTCTCACGGATCTAAGAAGCTCTTTAACATACGCGTCACTAGTATGGTGGCCCAGAACACTTCAGACGACAACCCAACAGGAACTACAAAAATTCCAAAGACAAGCATGCCTAGCGATCACTAGCTGCATGAGCACCACCCCAACAGATGCTTTAGAGGTAATACTGGGAATCCCCCCCCTACATCTTCATATAAAAGAAGAAGCTACCCTCGCAGCGCTAAGGATTAAGACTTATGGGCTGTGGAAAGATACAAACACAACACACACCCGGATACTGTCAGGTGAGAACATGAAAAGTCCACTGTTAGGATGGATCTGTGAAAAAACACGGAAGGAACATATAATTGAGAAAGACTATGAGATCAACATCTCAGATACCAGAATACACAAAAATACTACAGATACGATAGACGTTTACACAGACGGGTCAAAAACCAGCCAGGGAACCGGTGCAGGAGTGTACTGTCCCGAACTAAACATACATATTGCTCGCGCGCTCGGTAAGAATAACTCTGTTTTTCAAGCAGAGTGCGTCGGCATCACTGCGGCGGCCATGGCAATGGCCGACAGACAGGTAACAAACTTTCATATTAACATTTTTAGTGATAGTCAGGCAGTCCTGCGAGCTCTAGCCAAAAGTACGACCTCATCCAAGCTCGTACTGGATTGCCATAACGCACTACAAACACTAACAAAATCAAACCTAGTATCACTTGGCTGGGTTAAAGGTCACAGCGACAACATAGGTAACGACGCAGCCGACGAACTAGCTCGACGAGCCTCAAACCTGAAGGTAATGGGACCTGAACCGATTGTTCCAATACCATTCAGTGAGTACAAAACTTGGTTAAAACGACAAACAGTAGGTACTCATGCCGAACTTTGGGCAAACACCACCAGCTGTAGACAAACAAAAGAGGCTATACCCAGCCCGAACCAACGCCTAACTAAGAAACTACTGCAATTAAACAGAGCTAAACTCAGGACGGCCGTAGGCATGATAACAGGACACTGTCCACTTAACAAACACCTATATGTTCTAGGTATAACCGACAGCCCTCTGTGCAGAGCCTGCATGGAGAGCGAGGAGACACCAAGACACGTACTACTCGAGTGTAGTGCTGTAACCACTCAACGAGAAGCCTACATTGGCTCCCCAGCAACACTCCCGGAAGTCCTTGCCGACCTGGGCGGCCTGCTTGGATTCTGGAGTGAGCTCGGCTGGCTGGAGTGATCCAGCGGGGAGTCGCACCGGAGGTCTCACGCACAGCGGGCACCAGTGCTTAAGTGCGGAAAAGCCCAGAGGAAGAAGAAGAAGAAGAACTGGCGAATCCAGTCCTGCCAGTCTGGTAGAGCGATTGCGGTTATTTCTCTTCAAAATTATTTTATTAAAATTCCCATAAAATATACTTTTGGCAATCTGAAATTTTAATCACGTATTTATTAAGTAATATCAATAATACCTGCAAATCGCCAGACAAATTTTGCGGTTTTAAACGTGAATAAAATTTTCAAATGAGTACGACAAAATTGCGACGAAATTTGTCGCCAGCTCTCCGAATAATCGTATCGCCCCGCTGCCACTGTCGCCCCGCCGCCGCTCATTTCGTGCCCGTACACTTAGTCGCAGACGTCAGCCATTTACTAATAAGTAATATCCAGTCACTGTGACGTTTGCTAAGTAACTTATCGGCAGTTTACAAATTGAAGATAAGTATATGTTTTATTTTCGGTTACCATTGCTGTATGAGCGCACTTATTGTAGGTATGATGGAATATTAAAAACGTTCACGTGTAGTACGACAGTACGAGGAAAATTATATCAGCTTTTTAATAATAGAGCTAATTACTAGAACTATATATGCAAATACATGATGAAAGAGTTTATCAAAGGCTAGCTTCTATATCCACATGTCAAATGCAAAAGCAATATTAGTTTTTGATATTTTATTTGATTTTTGATAGTTATTTGTTTGGTTGGTTGTTGAACAACAATGCTGAAAAGCAATTGTTAAAAATGGAATTGAATCAAATTGCAAGCAATCAATCTTTAATTATTTGGTCTAAATTAATTGCTATCCTTTTCAGCAGGTATCAAAGTGCTACCGAAGAGTCAAAAATTTTGTACTTGACTATAATCACACCAGACAGATAATAATATGAAAATTAAGGTTGGAACATTCTAAAGGAAATAAAAATCACCTGTAAACTTGCGCTTCAATAGCTGCAATATCTTTGTGCCGCTGTTGCGTTGTGGCCTTGGCCTTACTAGCCCCCTTCTTCGCGACCAGCGACTTGTCAAGCGCTGTCTGACCTTTCGTGCTGAATAATCTGCGAAAAAACACCCCTTTATCGAAACCATCGATATATATGTAGGTACAAGATTTAGGCCCTTTCAAAAAAAAGTTGGGCGTGCTACTTGTAGTGCACGCCCCTCACCTGTATAAGTCTACCCTTGTCCCTGCCATAGCGCTGTGCCGCTTTTCAGACTAGATGGCGTTAGTAAAATAAGTCCACATTCTTTGTTTGACAAGGCCCGTCCATGTAGATTAAGGTCGTTGACCGAAACGGATAGTTTAATCACATATAACATTGACTTACTAATACCTTAGACGCACCATCGAGGCGCAAAAAAACGGCACGGTCAAATAGTGCATAAATAGATATTCTGAACTATTTTCACCTCAGTCGCGCATGAGTACACAAGGCGACAACATTCCGTTATGCTCCGTAAAAAAGTGCAAAAACAGTCCGACAAAAGCGAAAAAAAGATGGAGTATCATATGTTAGGTATGGAAATAATTTATATAAACTTACTTTACGGTATGGTAGCGAAATAATCACACAATCTTACCTAAATTATAGTACATTACATCGCGAGACCGGGAAGTACGCGTTTTCTGGTCGAGTGTTAGTTAGACTATATACGAGACCAGAAATGCTCTCCAGGTGGAGGTGTGTATAGTGCTTTTCTAAAAAATGAAACAAGTGACTTTTCTTTGGATTCCGGCGGAAGCAAATTATTTTTAGCTAATTCGGCCTCCGCTCTCAGAAAAGGAGGCGTACAATCTAAATCCATAATATCCTCACTCGAACTCATTTTTTCGTCACTTTTAAATAATAAATTATAACGATTAGGTATGTAGTTAATTCCCGCCTTTCAATATTTTAAAGATAAAAAATAAATATTATACTTTTAATATTTTTTTTGCGCTGTGAGTGCTGAACGCGTAATACGGTAGAGTTCCAAATTTAAACTATTTAGGCCAAAGAACATTATAACAAGTTACAAGATATTCAGGAAGAAAGATTCCAAATTCAAACTTATGATATGTAATGAAAATACATACATTCTTTACTGGCCGGGAAGTTTAACTTTCGAACTCATTTACAGGGTATGAAATGTGCACATTTCATATCATTTTTTTAGAAAATTATTTAGTCATCATAATTACAATATTTCAAACGTGCAGCTATCACGTTCACACGTTAACGCGCCAATAGAGAACGCGATAGGGGCGCGTCGGATCAAAATGGATGCAAACAATATGGAGTAGTTAATTTTTTAATTTTCTTATATTGTAGTTATAAACTAGTAGGTATAATTAAAGTGCCCATTTTTTTGATAAATTATTATGGGTAAGTAGTGTAAAAACCGTTTCGAATTCCTCAGATAATAAATAATTATTTCAAAATTAGGTTAGGCTAGATATCATGTTGTATATTTATTTTATTTTACAATAATAAACACTCTTTCAAAATCGATATCTGGGAGTTATGGATATCATCATAGAAAAGAAACTGTTGTCAAACTCTTAAAGTACGCTCTTAAAGTAGATAATAATCAGACGGTTTGCTAGTGGACATCTTTATGATAACTTTATCAACCAGATATAGATTTTAAAATCTATATCTGGTTGATAAAGTTATCATAAAGATGAAACTGTTTCCAAATTAAAAAATGTATGCGATATTTTGTAATTGTTTATTAGTACCTATCTTACCAAAATACTAGTTCATTTTTTGTCACTAGTTTTTGTATTTATAAAGACCTAGATGATGCCCGCAACTTCGTCCGCGTGGATTAAGTTTTCTTGATTCCAGCGGGAACTCCTTAATTTCCCGGGATAAAAAGGGAGAAATCCTATCTCCATACCAAATTTCAGCTAAATCGGTTATCTTAATCGTAATCTTACTACTTAATGAATTTTTATCCTGCCAAGAAGAAACTGTGTTCTATTTAAAATACGTAAATAAAATATTTAATACATAATAACAAGATAATTTTCATAAAATCACCTATCACCAATAAAGTACCTATAAAATGTCAAATACAAAATTGGCGACTCCTATAGCACTTTACACCGGAACGCAGAAGTCTTCCGCTGATTCATTGCAAAATGTCGTATGTGTCGAACTTTTATTACAAAACTAGCTGATGTCCGCGACTCCGTCCGCGTGGAGGTATGAAAAATAGATGTTGGCCGATGCTCAGACCTACTCAATATGCTCACAAAATTTCATGAGAATCGGTCAAGCCGTTTCGGAGGAGTATGGGAACGAAAATTGTGACACGAGAATTTTATATATAAGATTTAACCCTAAGTATAAAAACATATGGTTGGTTTTTGTGAACCGTTTGGTGTCTCAGTCTATATTATCTATAGCTGTGTTTGTAATATGCGATTGTGGACGCTTTTTGAGTATTAATTTGTAGGTGATGTTGTATCCTTAGTTGGTAAATCAATGACATAAACATACTTATCATGATTTTTTTGATGATGAATCATTTGCTAACCGGTTGGTTATCGGAACAATATAACTCGATACATACAAACTAATGCAAAAATTTTGTTACAATTTATCAACAAAAAAGTTGTAACAAAAATTTCTAGCAAGAAATGTAAATTCGGAGTTAAAAAGTGAGTTCTTTTTCTTATAATCATACAAATATAATACTTCAAAAAAGTGTTTATGTCTGTAACCTTTTCACGGGCCACGGTTTAACCAATTTTGACAAAGTTAAGTTTGGTACAGAAATAGCATGCATCACAAACACCGACATGCCATTTTATTCCAGAAAATTAAAGAGTTTTTTAACTAAAGCCATTTTCTTGTTCTTATATTTGATTGTGTAAATAAGTAATAGTGTAATAGTAACAGTAGTAAATAAGTATAATTGTTTATCATATTATAGAATGTTTGTAAACAGTTCATTGATGTTAAAGATTAATTATAACAAAAGTGAATCATAAATACTTAACAGCTTTATTTCTTGCAACACAAAACCTTTACTTTCATCCAGAAATAGGCTTTGTGTTGCAAGCACTTTGTTTAGGGGAGACTTGAGAACATGTCAAGTATTTTTTTAATTATCATGAATGAACTTTACTATAACATGTTGACTTACTACTTTCTTATCATTATCGTAATAAGTGATAAAGTGAACACTAATCAGCTTTATCTTAGTTTTAAGTTTTAACCCATATTGATATTGTAAAATAGTGTAGATACTCTATATCCATTTAATTTTTGCGATGCGAATTGATCGTGCGATTAAAATGCTCGTACTAAACAAAACTGTAGCGCGAAAATCAATAAGGGGAATCCATTCACCAGCCTGGCATCCACAGCTGGACATAGTCCTTTGAGAAAGCGCCATCAAGTACGGTCAACCCACAGAACATAGGTTTACTACTCGGTGGGTCAATCGAATGACCGTGCGGATTGAAACTTGAAAGTCGTTCTGCTTACCTAAAACATGTCTGCCCTATTTAGAAAAATAAAGACAAATATGTTTGATCGCGAGTTCGTACCGACGATCATCACCAAGTCATGCGAGCAATTACCAAGTAGGACTCGTACTATACCTTTGTGCCCTTTCTTCTAAAGTGCCACCGCATTTCAAGCCGAGGGCCATTAGAGCTGACTTCAATCTGTCCAGTCCGAGTGACGCTAGCTCCTCCCAAGACGAGAACGCGGATAAGTCCAAATGAGCACCCACGTTTGTTAAGGCTCCACCTGTTTCTTTCTATATAAAAAAATAAAGACAAAATCAGGCAATAGCAATAACCAAACTAAACTAAAATGACAGATCTAAATGTATTGCTAAATGCTAATGTAAAGAGCGAGAGGATATTACTGTAGTCTGTAGTGTACTGGGAAAGAGATGGTAATAAAGCAATGTTGGCACAGAGAAGGTTCGCGAGCTGGAGACAGAATATTTTATATGTTAGATAGAAAGAGTAGAGTTTCCATTGTATTCGCAGAAGAACCCAAATTCGCGACAAAGTTGCGAGCATCAGCTTTTTAGGGTTCCGTAGCCAAATTTGGCAAAAACGGAACCCTTATAGATTCGTCATGTCTGTCTGTCTGTCTGTCCGTCCGTGTGTCACAGCCACTTTTTTCCGAAACTATAAGAACTATACTGTTGAACCATACCAAGTGGTAAGTAGATGTATTCTGTTAACCGCATTAAGATTTTCTTACAAAAATAGAAAAAAACAATAAATTTTGGGGGTTCCCCATACTTAGAACTGAAACTCAAATTTTTTTTTTTCATCTAACCCATACGTGTGGGGTATCTATGGATAGGTCTTCAAAAATGATATTGAGGTTTGTAGTATCATTTTTTTCTAAACTGAATAGTTTGCGCGTGAGACACTTCCAAAGTGGTAAAATGTGTCCCCCCCCTGTAATTTCTAAAATAAGAGAATGATATAAAAAAAAATATATGATGTACATTACCATGCAAACTTCCACCGAAAATTGGTTTGAACGAGATCTAGTAAGTAGTTTTTTTTTTAATACGTCATAAATCGTAAACCGCAATTTACCTTTCATTCAATCAACTCAAATATTTAAAATAAAAATATTTTTAATAATTTAAAACTTACTACAGGTTTGTACGGAACCCTCGGTGCGCGAGTCCGACTCGCACTTGGCCGGTTTTTTAAAAGAAGTATAAATGAGTATTCTGTCTTTCTCCTAATATTGTAGTCAGAGAGTACAATTTAAGGAGAAAACCTCTCAATTCGCGAGAAAGTTGCGAGCATCAGCTACTGTAAAACACATAAATACGACAGAACATTTACGTTACAAGTTCTAAATAAATACGCTCATATTTTGCAATGTCATATGTCGCAAATGCTATACTTACTGGCCATCCAGGAAACGTCCCTGCTTCCCACTGCTTGATAAACTCTTGATGTGCCGCAGCCATCTCCTGTGCTTGGTCCTGCAGAGGCTTCACTCGGCACACAAAGTCCTTGAGATATGTCAACAGTGCCCGTATGTAGTTTCTGTATTCACTGTTCTTGCGCTCCCGAGGGATGTCGAATAGGTGGTCGAATATACCTAGGTAGGTAATGTAATCGACTTTCTGAAATATTATAAGAAAAATATTTTATGAATTTAACTACAAAATATCTGTGTCAAAAACGGAAACTTAACATATAAGCCGCAATGCATACTTGGCGCCGAAGCATTGCATCTTTTTGTAACTAAGCTTTAGTAACTTTTGCATCTATACTTACTTACTTATCAATCAATCAATCAATCGTTTATTTGCAAGAAACATTGTACAATTAAGATGACAAAATAATTAAAGAACAAACATGTTTCGTCATTGCTGACGTGAAAATTTATAACTTACTAACTATACTATACTAAAGTTTGGATGGATGGATGTTTGTTACTTAATTACGGCAAAACGGCTGAATGGATCTGGATTAAATTCGGCATAGAGCCATTATAGTCTGGAATAAAGCTACTTTTTATCCCAGAAAATAAAAGTTCCCACAGGAACCAATAAACTTCAATCCACGCGGACGGAGTCGCGGGCGTCAGCTAGTAGAGTGATAAAGCCGAGTTTAAATTGTTATCAAAAATCACTTGGGTTCCACTCCATTCTAGACGGCCGTCACCAAGGACGTACACTAAAATTTGAGTAGCTATAAAGCAGCAAATAGATTCTTATGCAGAAGAGATACATAAAATAATGTAATACCTCTATCCCTTTCAAGTTGATGTATTTCTCGTAGCATTCGTGCATATCAAGGTATTTTCCATAGCCCTCCTCATCCGTGAATTCAACTGGTGCTGTTACAAAAAGTTATTGTTAAACGAGTTCATGAATTGGGTATTTGACAACTAGTCAAACAACTTTTTTTCAAACATCGAAATGTATGCTCTTAGTGTGGGATTGTGTTTGAAATACTAAATTGTGACATCAGCAAAGTTTGACACACTTTTCAACGTACTAACTAACAGGTGATGTGGATATTATGACTTTTGGGAGATCCTGTATATAATAATCACAAAAAAATAATTTGTCAAATACCTACTCAATAGTAACATTTATACAATTTGTTCAGATTGTAGCTCATGAATTGTATTTACTATAAGACAGATAAGATTGATAAATAGGCAAGAGTGACTTAAATTTCATTACAAAATCTATAATAAGGCATTCCTTAAGTAATGATTAAGGGGCTTTGTGTGAAACAGTTAATTTTATAATTCAATATTTCACTATGTGTCTGCCTACTTGTATAGTCTTCTGAAGGATTCTCTCGGAGTTTTGCAATTTCCTCAAATTCAACTGACATTGGAACACAGATCTGAAACAAAAACTTTGTGAGAAAAGTGTCATAAACACTGAAATAATATGGCAGCATTTACCTGATGCTGCTACCAGGACAGTCTTTAGACAACCCAAATCTTCAAAAATTACAGAGACAAGTTTAGGCTCATTTAATTGGTTTCAAGGAGAACTTGGTTTTAGACAGATGGATGGATGGATGTTGGTAGCACTGTTGTGGTAATTGACAGAGCACTAAGCCAGAAAAGATGGTTTCAAGATAATGTTGTTTAAAATCAAAACACAAAAAGTTCCATTTTCTCCAAACTGTCTTTTCTGACTTATTGATCTTTACCTACTCACAGAACAGGTCTTCTGAATTCAAACTTGTTTAATTGTCTTAACAAGTAATTAGTAGTTGGAGCAGGAAGGTGATGACATACATAATACAGTAATTGGAGGTGATAAAAATATTATAATTTACGCTTGTACACATAAATAATGTAAGTTTACATCTATATACCTCATTAGGATGTTTTCTATGAAACTCTTTAATTTGTTTAAGCCTGGCATAGAACTCCTGAAACTCATTAGGTCCTGATAATGCTGCAATTTCCTCTTTTCGTAGACCATCTTTATCCTCATATAGCTCTTTGAGCCGTATTGTGGACTCTATGTACCTCTGTAAAATATGGTCTTTTATAGGATCTTTAACCTAACTAAAATACATATAATTTATCTACTATAATACTTAATTTCATGCAGTTTCTGATAATATATTTGAAAGGTTTATAAAATTACTATCTGACTATTTTCCTTTACTTTTTACAAGGTGATAAGTGAAACAGGCCTAATTTTGTGAATAAATTTCGGCAATTTGATTCGCTTAGCTAAGTTTAGAAGATAATAATAGGGGTTAAAGTACGAAATTGCCGTTTTATTGTAATAGGTCCTTCGTATTAACATAGAACCTTCATGGTTTGAGATTTTTGAGTGAAACTTTTTTCACATGGTACCTATATAGTTCTTCTTTTAAAAAATGTTCAACATTCGATTATTGACTTTCAGTTGTTTTTTTTATTCAGCTTTAACAAGAAAGATGGATACTAGATGGATACTTCGAAAATTCGAGTGATGATTGAATAAGAGTTCCGACGCGGAACTAACGCGGCAGAAACACCTCGCAATATCAATTTTGCTATTGGAGTGTTGACTGCTAATGAACGCACCATGCAATTTTGGTTTAAACGCTTTCGTGTTGGAAACTTTGATTTGAAAACTGTTTTAACTCTACAGGAACTGCAATTAGAAACCATTTGTCACCCTCCGTATTCGCCAGACCTTGCTCCAACGGACTACCATTTTTTTTGTGATTTGGACAATTTTCTACATGATAAAAAGTTTTCTTCTCAGGAGGCAGTACAAAATGCTTTCACACAGATTGTCGAATCTAGATCACCAGAGATCTATCACATAGGCATAAATGATCTTCCTATTAGATGGCAGCAATGTATAGATAATAATGGTAATTATTTTGATTAAATAAATATGTTAATTTAAAAAAAAACGCATTTCAATTTTTCAGTACAAATCGGCAATTTCATACTATAACCCCTAATATTATACAATTGGGCAGTATGTGAAGGCTATTCAATAGTTTAAAAAATGTTTGTATTCATAATAAACCTACCTCCTGTAAGCGCTAGTTCAGACACGGCGGGAACCGCGCGATTATAGAATCGCGTGGTAATCGCGCGGGTCTTATTTATATGAGTTATTTAGTAATCGTTCAGACATAACCGCGCGGTTAATCAAACCGCGCGGTTACCGCAACCCAACCGCCAGAAAATAGAATCGCGCTGCTTCCGCGCGTTTCTATTACTATGGAGTCTTTACTTCGCGTTCAGTTGCGTTGCGGATACCGCGCGGTTAGCACGTCACAGCTCGTGAATTCGCCATGGATTGTTTCGACACTGAACTATTTATTGATGAAGTGGAGAAGAGACCTGCAATATGGGATCTTCAGTGTGAAGATTACTCAAATAAAATTATCAAGAATTGATCTTGGCAAGAGTTGGTGGAGATATTTGGAAACTGAGAAGACACATTGGAAAAAAAGGATATTTTAAGTAAATAGGTTTATTCACCAAAAATACACTGTCAGAATTATTAATAATGAAAGTGGACGATTCTTAAATTGGGATATAACGTTACGAACTGACCATGTACTAGTCGGTCACTTAATATTGGATGCACCCAATACCGCCTTTTTCTTTTCTTTTTTTTAAGGAGCAACCACAGTAAACACACTTCTTCGTCGACCTCCATTTTCAAACTGACGTTATCCCCGCACGAAAATCGCATAATAACCGCCGGTGTCTGAATAGCATCACAATTTTGCGGGTTCAAACCACGCGATTCGAAAACGCGCAGTTCCCACATGTCTGAACTAGCGCTAAGGTACCAAATGATAGATGACAAAATAAGTTTACCAGTAACAAGCTTATTTATGGAGATGAGATAAAATGATGAAAGGAACTTAGGAAGTTCCTTCCATCAGCAAGCAACTTAACATATGGTATACATAGGTAACATCATTACGAACTTACATCATGCAAATTTTTTAAACGATGATCCGCATTGATTGTTTCACGATGCTGAAAAAGATAATTTTAGGTTAGGTTAAATTTCCCCTATTATAGTTTTGGTTTCAAGTATAATAGTTAATTGGAGATTCAGGAGGATAATAATTAGTTTTATACAACTTACCCCAGCTTTTTTGTGCAAAATCTCTTTAACCATTGCGTCCATAGACCGTTCCCTTTCTTCATGATAACTTCGTTGTTGTTCTAATATAGTCTCCATTTTCTCTGTAGTTGTTTTCTCCAGTGATGTAATGTTATAATGGTTTAAATGGTTAAAAACCTAAATATTAGCTGTACTTTCAATGTACCTACATTCAATTTTATTTGTATTGTAATATTGTTTGTAATTTGTATTCGTAAATGCATAATTAAACAAACAAATACAATCACTCAAATCAGAGACAAGTATTCCCATAGACTCTAGACTCTAGAGTCTATGGGAATACTTGTCTCTGATATACTTGACTCTAGAGTCTAGAGTATTCCCCCAAAGAGAATATAACCACTACGTGTATTCCCAAGGAACATATTTACTACGGGGAGAGTGTATTCCCCTAAATAATATTTATATTATAATATATTATGAATTATTATACTCTTTGCGACTCACGTCTCACAGACAGCACAGTTCACACCTCGTATATTTTTTATAATGAAAGGTTCCATAGAGTAAGAATAAAGCAATTATATCTTTCTCTGTCTACGTAAGGTTCACACTTGTAACAGTCCTTTAAATCTTTGATTAGAAAACATCAAAGCTATATATATCCTTCTGCTTGTAACCAGTGTCATAAACTCTTAACAAAATACTAGATGTAGATACAAAATATTACTTTTTTCTTAAAGAACAAAAGTTCGTCAACATTGCAATAGATAGCGCTACGCGCAGCCCTGGGCCCGTATTCTCTAACTCAGTGACTATCAAAAATGAAAGCCACTGACATATATGTAATATCCATTGAAGGTTTGCTATGAAATGTTACTTTTTATTTCATAGTAAACCTTTAATGGATATTACATACTTATATGTCAGTTGCTTTCATTTTTGATAGTCACTGAGTTAGAGAATACGGGCCCAGGACACTGATTTGCCTAACGATTTGGACTCGATGATTTGGATTTTATAATATAAGAAAAAGAAACATAATAAACCATCCAATCGCTAATCTGTTGTTTTATTTGCCTAAATAAATTAAATTCCATTGTCTCCAAAGTGATTACCAAAAGCTAAATCAATTAAATCAAAATATGATTTGACTTTTGGAAATTCCTTTGGGGAAATAATCTAAAACCTAGACCTAACTTAACCTAGACCTATAAAATCTATCGCTTTCGCATACTGTGTACAGTGACGAGCGGTCTATATATCTTTCTCTGCTACGTCCTCGTTACTTGTCTCTGTCAAAGATTAACCATAAGTCCAGATACAAGTAACAAAAAGCCATCCAAAACGTAGTGATTACATTCTCTTTGTAGCCATCTGTCTCTGTGATCTGGCATCTGGCTTTGATTAGGTATATAGAGATGGATGTGTTACATTTTACTCAATTATAGTTATACGATGCATTTTGATAATAAAACATGTACTACTATGTTTTGACTAGTCTTACTTATTGAAAGCTACGTTTTTAGAATGAGACAGGTGTATTATGTTATTGCGTGAACGTGTCAGGCAATTGTCATATGACGTCATCAAATTTTGCTATTGAAGCCAATTTGTATATGACCTTTATATGGCGTCTGTATTGCTTCCGGTGTTTTGGTTGTGGTTAATTACCAGTTTTGTGAATATTTTCATAATATTTTTATGTGTTTTTGCTTAGTTTTGTGCAGTTTTGTGTAATCAACAATGGTGAAGTGCTCAGTTGTCGGGTGTCGTAATAATAATATTGTAAAACGCCCAGGAATTTCATTTCATAAGTGAGTAACAAAGTTGTTTTAATTTTTCTTTTTGTGGCGAGTATTTTAAGTTATTTCAACTAATTATATCTTAGTTTCTTCTTTACTGAATCCAAAACACGCCAATTTTTGCGCTATCCACGAAAATTTGGATTATTTCATCAGTTTTTGTTTGAGTGCTTATATAGTGTGGGGATTGTATTGTTTACAATTAAATTAAGTATCGATAAAATTAAAATTTCATATAACTCTTACTGTTTCTAACTCAGAGGGGTAGAGAGATGAAATTGAACAGTCAGCTTCTACTCATAATATTGCCAAACTCATTTTAGGCTGTAGCGATGATAACCTTGTGATTAAGACACCCGATCTCCGGGATGGTGTCTCGTATTCGAAAATTACAGTGTCTATTCAAGTGGTTTTTGGTCCCTTCATTGCAGTTATTGTGTATCATTTTAACTAATGTTTTACAATTGTTTCAGATTCCCAAAAAATCTTAAATTAAGGATGAAATGGCTAAATGCTATAAACAGACCTCATTTCAAGCCTACAAATGGAAACATAATATGTAGTTATCATTTTGCGGAGAACGATATTAATTAACCCTCGGTGCGCGAGTCCGACTCGCACTTGGCCGGTTTTTAATTTTTGAGTAATCATTTTTTACCCAAGACGGAACGGAGACGGTATAATATGTACTTGCCCTAAGAGGTGTGCGTTTGTTTGTGCACTTTGTTGTTACCATTTTCCTGAAAACTACTGGACCGATAATTACGCGGTTTTCTTCTGAGAAGGTTCCTAGGTATGTAGGACCTTAGTCCATGAAGATGAGCTGCAATCGTGATTTTTTGCATTGGATGTGTATAGCTATATAGATGTATATATTTTATGTTTAGAGTCCTCAACGCTGCGCTGCAATTGAGATTTTCTTAACATGTCTGCATTTTTATAAATTTTAGAAATAAATCATTTTTATTATCTGTCTACTTTTATTATTCACTAGCGGATGCTCGCGACTTCGTTCGCGTGGTATAAGTTTGTTTTCCCACAGGTTCTTCTTAATTTTCCGGCATAAAGTCCTCAACTACCCGTGCAAAATACCCGTTGCTCTGTTGTGGCGTGATTGAAGGACCAATCCTTTGTTTTTAACCGGTAGCTCACATACCAAATTTCATGGCTATAACTTGAGAAATTAAGGACTTATTCCGGGATAAAAAGTAGCCTATGTGTGGACTATAATCTATCTCTGTGCCAAATTTCATCCAGATCCGTTTAGCCGTTCTGGCTGATTGAGTAACAAACATCCATTTGAGGTTTTTGGTTCCCGCGGGAACTCTTTAATTTTCGGGAATGAAAAGTAGCCTATGTGCTATTCCAGACTATCATCTTTCTGCTGTTTCTGCTTTCTGCTGTTAGCATAAATTTTTAGTTACATCATACAATAAAAATATTTTTAATAATTTTAAACTTATGCACGCTCAGAGGTATTAAATTGAAATTAAAATAGATGTGGAATAAAAATACCATAACTTTTGCTTATATACCTACAGGTTTGTACGGAACCCTCGGTGTGCGAGTCCGACTCGCACTTGGCCGGTTTTTTTTTTTGAGATAAAAAATAGCCTATGTGTTATTGTATAATCTATCGCTGTACTAAATTCCATCAAAACCGGTCAGCCGTTCTGGTGTGATTGAGCGTCACTCGTTCGCGTGGCATGAGTTTTTTTCAATTCCCGCGGGCACTCCTTTATTTTCCGGGATAAAAAGTAGCCTATGACTATCCAATCACTAACCAGATCCTCAACTATACCCATGCAAAAACTAACGTTGATCTGTTGCGCGTGATTGAAGGACGAACTATCTATTAAACGTCCTTGGGGATAAAATTTACAAAAAACTGTGAATCAGGTACCTATTTCTTTATTTCAAACCAAAATTCCAAATATTAAGTTTAATGGGATAAAATAGGGGTTGAAAATTTGTATGAAGCAAAGTTTCAACCCCTATTTTATCCCTTTGGGAGTGAAATTTTGAGAAACTGTGACACACGTACTTTATTTTTACCGCTAGCCAAAGTACCAAGTTTCGTTATTATAACTTGTAATATATCTTGAGAAATGAAGGCTTTCATACCAACTTTTGTCCTCTACTTCACCCCTTTGGGGGTCGAATTTTCAACAAATGTGAAATATGTATTTCTTAATTTTTAACTCGCAGCTCATATACCAAGTTTCATAGCTATAGCTTTCATACAAATTTTCAACCCCTATTTTACCACTTTAGAGGTTGAATTCTGAAAAACTGACAAACGTAATTCTTTATTTTTTAACAAAAGCCATAATACCAAGTTTCGTTTATATAACTCGAGAATATCTTGAGAAATGAAGGACTTTCATACAAACTCTCATCCCCTATTTCACCCCTTCGGGGGTAGAATTTTTGAAAACTGTGAAACACGTATTTCTTCATTTTCAACCAGTAGCTCGTATACCATGTTTCTTGGAGATAACTTGAGAAATGACGGACTTTCATACAAAATTTCACCCCCTATTTCACCTCCGTAGGGGTGGAATTTTGTAAAATCTTTCCTTAGTGAGCGCCTACGTCACAAAAGGAACCTACTTTCAAAATTTCAAGTTGCTAACCCCAGCGGTTTAGGCTGTGCGTTGATCCCTTAACGATTTAGTATAGGTACTTTCACTCCACTCTTCCATTTAGTATAGGTACTTTCTGAAATAAACACCTCCATGTATTTTTTCTCTGGAAAATTATGGAGAGTTCTTCTGTAAAAACAAATTTTTAAAAGGAACCGCATCAAAGTCTTGCATAGTTCTACACTTGTAAGCCTCTTCAATACTACATTTTCTATGGAAAAATAAATTCCGCCATCTTGAATTTTTTCCTGTTCATCAAGTAGACCTTCATGTCCTGATCATCTTTTGCCAAGAAACCACTCGTCCAACTTTTATACTCTCCGAGGTAGACACCGACGAAATTTGTATGGCGGCCATCTTAAATCCGCCATTTTGAATTTTTTTTCAGCACACTGTCAATTGGATGAAGTTTCGAGTGACATTTGGTGGAGCACACCCCACCTATCTTGAATACCCTGGCTGTGCTCTTCATCCGTCTTCGAAATCCTCAATCATCAGCTCTCTCCGTATTTTTCCTCCGAATGAATTTTTGTCTTCTATACGAAACGATGAGTAAAAAAATTTTTTTTCATACAAAATTTTTTCATACAAAAAACCTCAATTCACGCGGACGGGGTCGCGGGCATCAGCTTGTTCATTATAAAATACGAATACTAGTGTATTTCAAAAATTATGTTTAATTATTTATTAAGTAATTATATTTAGATAATTTTATATCGAGTATATAAGTATCGACATAATAAAAGGTATCGATAATTTCAGCCCTAATGCCCGCATTAGGGCTCCGCCCATGCGCCATTTTAAGGTTATAGGAAGCTTCAATTTATATATGTTAGGGCACATCCTTATCTATATACCTAATCAAAGGCATCTGGCATATCAATATTATGCCCACAGAGTACTTTTTATCACAGAGTACATTGAATATAGCTTTTTAAAATACGATTATGCCCTCCGCCAGGAGTAATAATGTTCTGTGATTATGCCCAATGTTGTGGTGACTGGTGTGGTACGTATTATCTGCGTATTAAGTTGTTTACTTTGTTGGTAAATTGCAAAGTTAAATTATTAAAACCATGTCGTAAAAATCTTTTGGCCTTCTAATTTACGTTTTTATCACTGTGTAAGTATTTTGGGATTTTAATGGATTCATTAATTCGATAAAGTGTACTTCTACTCTGTATTCATTTGTTTATATTGGTAATTTTATTAACTTTCACTATTATAGTTCCTCACATAATGGAGAATCCAGATTCAAGTACAAGAACAGGCCAGGAGCCACCATATTCTTGCTTCCATCCAGCTACAAAAACACACAGATTCATAGGTCTTGTGTTAATGTGTTTTCTTTGTTTTGGTGAGTAGGTACTAAAAGAATATTGTCATTACTGTTTCAGTACTTAGAAGGACTCGAGTCTTTGAGTTCTATAATATATGGACTCTCATAATAAATTACAAGGCTCTACTCAGTACAGCAGGACTCCCAAGATTAGAAAACGAAAATTTAAGAACTCCAGTGTTACATAGTAATTCGAGTCTCTTTGGTCAAATCAATTTCAATCAAGTCACCTTTTGGCTCAGATAAAAATATGCAGTTTAGATTTTTGATTAAGACAAAATATTTATTGAACTTTGTAATGAAGAAATACTTTGTAATTGGTATGTAAAATCGTGTGAGACTTGCCTCAGTAGAGCCTATATGTATACAAATACACTAGTCTTTGTTTCATTCAAAAAGAGCAAGTGGTTGGGATTTTACACACTTAAAATTCTATAGACCTATCTTGTTTTCAATTAAGTTTATTCCTTAATTTTTTTTACTCTTTAAGTTTCTGGGATATCCAATGTCCTATGTTTATGTCTAGGATGCAGGGTGGCCCTACAAGAGAACTATGTACTGATTTTCATCAAGATCTGTACATAGTTCTCTTGTAGGGCCACCCTGCAGTCTTGCGCCACCTGGATTTAGTGGCTCCCCTGCAACTTGGTCTATCTACTGAGGGAGGGTGTGGCCAACACTGCACTTTTCCATGCTTTCTATAGGTTTTTCAAAATCAACTTTTATGATGCATCTTATTTTACAGTTGTCACATATAGTTATTTGATCATATTGTGCTGATCCAAGCTATCTGGCCACAACATCTAGTAGTACAGGGATATTAAACATTCAGTAGCAAATACATTGAACTATTAGCAAATACATTGAATGTGCAACAGACACATATTGAGGCCTTTCTTTTTCTAAACCAAACTTTACTTTAGAAGTCACATTTTACTATCTAAGTAGATATCTGATAATATCACTCAGGTGTAGGAAGGTTCAAATAATTATGAATACGCATTTTAAATTCCCTGATTTTTTAAAAAGATTTCTAATATAAACAAAAATTATAATGAACATATTATATGTAACAAGTTTCTTTGTTTTAGGCTCATATTTCTGTTATGACACGCCAGGAGCACTTGCTGATAACTTCAAAAGTGACTCACACTTGAACACATCACAGTTTGCCCTGCTTTACTCTATATACTCATGGCCCAATGTAATTTTATGCTTTATTGGTGGTTATCTTGTTGATAGGTTTGTATAATAATTTATTTCTCCATGCATATTGTGTGTTATCACTGTAATGGATAAGTGTACAAAATACTATAAATGTTATTTTTATCTCCTAATTTTGTGTTGGATGAATTGAAATAAAATATGATAACTAGTAGGGGAGAGCAGGTAGGATTCATACAGTTTTTATTTCAAGTCCCTCTATATAATAACTAATAGCTATTCCAAAATAATTTCGATGCTACTAAAATACCTATAATTCTGGCTTAATAATCTGGAAACCTACCTGCTCTCCCCTAACCATTAAAAATTATAACATATAAATGCAATGCTTGCATACATGCTTGGAATTTTATGTACTACTTTGACTTCTAATACCTACTAATAAACTTTACCTACTACTAAAATTTTGCTTAAGCTACAAACTTTTTAAATACATTTTTTCCAATCACAGTATAATGAATATTATGTATAGGTACTTAATGATAATTATAATTAATAATTATCCATACTTATATCTTCTATACTAATATTATAAATGCGAAAGTTTGGATGGATGTTTGTTACTCACTCTAGAACGGCTGAACGGATCTGGATGAAATTTGGCACAGAGATAGATTATAGTCTGGAATAACACATGGGCTACTTTTTATCTCGGAAAATTAAAGAGTTCCTGTGTGAACCAAATAACCTCATTCCATGCCGACGAAGTCGTGGGCATCAGCTAGTATATATAAATGCGAAAGTGTGTCTGTCTGCTACGCTTTCACGGTCCATCTGTTCAATCAACTTTTATGTAATTTGGTGTAGTTACATCCTGGGGAAGGATACTTTTTATTCCGGAAAATTAAAGAGTTCCTGCTGGAATTAAAAAACCTTTATTCACGCGGATGAAGTTGCGGGCATCATCTAGTACATAATAATTAAATAATACCTACTGTAGCAATTTATTGTGTGTATAAAATAAGAAATACGTTAAAACTAATGTTTTTCCTTTCTATTCCAGATGCTTTGGTGTCAGATTAGGAACAATAATATACATGACCATTGTATTTATTGGAGCAGTAGTCTTTGCATTTGGAGTTTACATTAATGCCTACTGGTTAATGATACTCGGCAGATTCATATTTGGGTAGGTAATTATTATATGTGTCTTTAGAGAGATAAATTCTGGAAAAAGTGTTTTCCAAAAAACTAAAGTGACCGACATAGCTCTCAGGGCTGGCACGCTGAAGTAGCAGTGGGCTGGTCATGTGTGTCGGAAGACCGATGGATGTTGGAGTCGAAAGGTCCTCGATTGGAGACCGCATCTTGGTATACGGAGACCTAGCTTGGGGGCGGTGCCGGTCGAGCGATGATATCCGTCGGGTGGCTGCCGGCTGGCATTCAAAAAGCCGAGGAAGGAGCACGTTGGCGCTACTTATGAAGGCGGCGGAGGGTGAATTGCCCATACAAACGTAATACCGATATAATTTGTATTTCAAAAATATTTCCACCATATTATGCAATTATTTTTAACTGAACTTGTGTTTATCTAGTGTAAGAGACAATCCAGAAGTAGGTATTTATGAGACTCTTTTAATATATTTGTACTCTCATTTGGAACTTGCACGAATAAATGGTTAAACGTGTAGAGGTTCCACGAGAGATTTAATGTAATTAGATAAAAGATGGCTAAACTTACAGATAATATTCATTTGATCCGGCCACGATTGCTATCGTTAAGCTCTAATTCAAAATGCGATCTAAACACAAAAGTATTCAATAATCGCTGAATCTGCCGGCAGGAGACTGAATTATTATCGTCAAAACACTCGCATTTATACTAACGAATTTCAATATGGCGTCCGTACCCGCCGAATAAATCGAATGACATGAAACGGGTCAAATTGCCAGATATATACTTCCTGTTTCATAAGATATAATGACAAACAGTAATAATGCTAACACTAGGCCCTAGATTCTAGGGCCCTGGATAATAATGTTTTCAAAATACCTACTTTCCCAAAATTAAATGTAAGCGCATTGCGTTTTGCATATTTTTACGACATAAATGACACGTAAGTACTAATATTATTCAGGAACATAGCGATTGACAAGTTACAAAATAACAACGCGAAGTTAAAAACACAACAAGTTTTCATTCATCAGTTTTGGTATTGACGGAACAAGACTTGTATGACAAATTCTGAACGCTCATATTGCTATCGCGATTGCACGCGATCATTTGTCATCAGCCAAATATATGTCACCGTAAGATTGCAAAAACCGTTAGATTATAATCTAACGCTTTTATTCTCGATAGATTGTAAACTGTCGAAAGATTGTGAACCGCAGGGCGACCGCGTATCTTTTGCATCAATCATTGATACATCGCAATCACCTCTGATTGGTTAACACTCTTCTACTATTGGACGAAATCCATTAACGCAGCAAGAATACTATAAAGTCAGCCAATCGGAGGTCATTGCGATGTATCAACGATTGATGCAAAAGATACGCGATCGCCCTGCCGTTCAATGGTCAATTTTTGAAATATTCACTGTTTAATTTACGATTTCTTGTCTCTTTCTTGTAGGTTAGGTTAGGGTTCGACATAAATAATCAGATAGTGCCCGGCCTGCGGCCTGCAACTATCGGTTAGTTAGGTTATTAGATTCTGTCGGGTTAATATACCTAACAGATTACAATCTACCGAAAAATAATGTGTTATATTGTAATCTTTCGACAGGTTACAATCTCGCGAGCTAGATTATAATTAAACGGTTTTTACAATCTTACGGTGACATATATACCGGCAAATTTATATTTGCGGGTTGAATAGAAGTTGCGAGCTGCGTTCGCCGGCCTCTTTACCTATGTTCAACACATTGCCATGCCATTTTTGTTAAGGTGTGGTCCCATAACCGACTGCAGGCAGCAGCAAAACAGATGCATAATGCACAAATGCATCTGTTTAGCAGTGTAAACGTGTGTATTATTAATTATAGAGTAATTGATAAGTCCGTAATACCTCTTGATATGTTGGACTTCGTTGCTTAATTTCTTGTTTAATTTGTTAACTCATTGATTTACTGGGAAAAAAAGTATCCCATGTCTGTTACCAGGATGCAACCTACTTTTATATCAAAGTGGAGCCTGTGAATCCGTGCTTGTGGATAAAAGATTTTTGGTTCTCGAGAGAACTCTTGAATTTTCAAGCATAAAAGTAGCCTATGTGCTTCCTTAGAATGCTTTCTAGTAGTTATGCAACCTATCTCTGTACCAAATTTCGTCAAAATCATTTTAACAAATGGTCTGTGAAATGGTAGGCAAGCCCAACAGATCACACATATTTAAAATATTAATATCTATTTGTTCAAAATCGGTTAAATGGATGGGTCATGAAAATGTAACAGCCAGACACACTTTTGCATTTAAAATCTTAATATGGATGGATTAGAGCCTCTTATATTGGTGTATCCCGCAGTATCGGAGGGGAGTCGTTGCAAGTCGCGGTGAACAACTATGTGGTCGTGTGGTTCAACGGCAAAGAGCTCAACATGGTGTTTGGGCTGCAGCTGTCGGTGTCGCGGCTTGGCAGCACAGTCAACTTTTGGGTCATGGAGTCCATCTACAGATGGGTTGCCAACTACTATGGAGGCTACGAAAAGCTGGGCGTGGCTTTGTTCATTGGTTTGTGGTTGCTTTTTTATTCCACTACTAGTTAGCTCTTGACAGTTGACTAAGATCTTACCAGCAGAGCGACCGCGCAACTTTTGCATCAATCATTGATACATCGCAATCACCTCCGATTGGCTGAATTTATGGTATTCTTGCTGCGTCAATGGATTTCGTCCAATAGTGGAAGAGTGTTAACCAATCAGAGGTGATTGCGATGTATCAATGATTGATGCAAAAGATACGCGGTCGTCCTGCTGGATGCAAGAGATGAATTGATGATGCATTCTAAAGGAGAAGTTTACCATTATTTTTTTTAATTTATTATGAAAATTAAGACAAAATTACACAAAAATATGAAAGAATCATTAAAATATCTCAACAAATGAAAAAGTTATGGAACTTTAAATTTGCGCTTGCAAGACGGGAGACGTTCACTTCATAATTCTCTATAAACCGACTTTATAGAGCTGAATAAAAAAAAAAAAATGGACCTAATGTGACTTAATTGAATTAAAAGCACTTAATTTGTGTGTGAAGATAATTTTGAAGTATTAAATCTCGGCTAGGTATTAAAACTCACTCACAAAATTTCTCACTCGATTAAGATACAGCAATTGGTGTACATTAAATAATTAAAAATTTTAAATCATCATTTCTCAGTCATTTATTGATTGATTAAAAAAACCCTGATTTATTAGTTTTAAACTATATTTTACTTCCGTTGTGTTAAATATAATATTCACAACATCATGAAACTTCTCCAATAGAGGGCTATACTGGTAGGGGTACGGCATTTATACTAAACCCATAACCCCTAATTATTGGCATCCATATTTACAAACTAGATGATTCCCGTGACTTCGTCTGCGTGGATTAAGGTATTTTGATTCCCGCGGGAACTCTATAATTTTCTGGGATAAAAAATAGCATATGTCCTTCCGCAGGATACTACCTACCCCTATACCAAATTTCATCAAAATCGATGGAACAGTTAGGCCGTGAATGCGTAGCAAACAGACAGACACACTTTCGCATTTATAATATTAGTATGGATGTATTTTCTAAAAGCCCTAATAAACATGGCTTTAAATAATATTTATGGGAGAAATATCTTCAAGGATTACTTCGCAAACTTAATGTATTAAAGGACAGGAAATCGCCATAAATTATCTTGTTTTAGCATCACTGACGTGTCTGGGTTCGCTAATTTGCGCGCTGATCCTGGGCTGGATGGACCACAGGGCAGAGAAGGCTCTAAGGCGGCCGGAGGCTCAAGCTAAGCCGGACCAACCTTTCCAGCTCAAGGATATATTGAAATTCAAAACAGTTTTCTGGCTCCTGGCTGTTATTTGCGTCGCCTATTATTTGGCGATTTTCCCTTTCATCGCTTTAGGAAAGTAAGAATTTATTCCATATGCATATTATAATTTATATCATAATATTACTATCTTTAATGATGTTGTTCTGATAATGCTACGGATTTTGCGTGTTTTCGTTTGATTGAAAATGATTTATTTAGTAACTAGATGATGCCCGCGACTTTGTCCGCGTGGATTAATATTTTTTTTATTCTGGGGGAAACTCCTTAATTTTCCGTGATAAAAAGTCCTTCCCCGGAATGTAACCTACCTCTATACCCAATTTAGCCCGCCAACCCGCATTGGAGCAGCGTGGTGGGTCTAAGCTCTAATTCCCGCTCTCCTATGAGAGTGGAGGCCTGTGCCCAGCAGTGGGACGTTAATAGGCTGTAGTGATGGATGATGATGATACCCAATTTCTTCAAAATCGGTTGAACAGGTGGGCCGTGAAAGCGTAGCAGACAGACACACTTTCTCATTTATAATATTGGTATGGATATGTGTATGGAACCTGCAACCAATAAAGAATTTAAGCAATGTAAATCAAAATAAATAAATAAACGTTTATTGACCTAAAACAAATCTATTACTTATCGTACCTACGAGTATGTACGTACTGTGTAAGAATATAACTTAAGTGTGGTCAATGGGTCACCTTCTCAGCCTGTGCCACTGTATAAAAGGTAGGCATGTACCTACCTAATATACTGCAATACTGGAATATGTGTATGGAACTTGCTACCAATAAAGAAATTATTGAAAGTGATATGTTTTCAGGTAAAAGCTACCAGGGAGCGCGAATTTAAAATTTCGTCCTGTTTTGTAGGTTGTTCTTCGAACGTAAATTCGACTTTCTGCCGCAAGAAGCGAACACGGTTAACTCGATGGTGTACTTACTGTCGGCTGCTCTGAGTCCGTTCTTTGGCATCCTCATCGACAAGACGGGGCGCAACGTGACGTGGATCATACTTAGCATCGTCGCCACCGTCGGCTCGCACTTCCTACTCGCGTTCACCTTCGTCAATCCTTACGTTGGAGTGGTGAGTTATGTGTGGTACTACTGTTAGTTTCCTGTTTTGAGCCCGTTCTTTGGCATCCTCATCGACAAGACGGGGCGCAACGTGACGTGGATCATACTCAGCATCGTCGCCACCGTCGGCTCCCACTTCCTACTCGCGTTCACCTTCGTCAATCCTTACGTTGGAGTGGTGAGTTATATGCGGTACTACTGTTGGTTTCCTGCTCTGAGCCCGTTCTTTGGCATCCTCATCGACAAGACGGGGCGCAACGTGACGTGGATCATACTCAGCATCGTCGCCACCGTCGGCTCGCACTTCCTACTCGCGTTCACCTTCGTCAATCCTTACGTTGGAGTGGTGAGTTATGTGTGGTACTACTGTTAGTTTCCTGTTTTGAGCCCGTTCTTTGGCATCCTCATCGACAAGACGGGGCGCAACGTGACGTGGATCATACTCAGCATCGTCGCCACCGTCGGCTCGCACTTCCTACTCGCGTTCACCTTCGTCAATCCTTACGTTGGAGTGGTGAGTTATGTGTGGTACTACTGTTAGTTTCCTGTTTTGAGCCCGTTCTTTGGCATCCTCATCGACAAGACGGGGCGCAACGTGACGTGGATCATACTCAGCATCGTCGCCACCGTCGGCTCGCACTTCCTACTCGCGGTCACCTTCGTCAATCCTTACGTTGGAGTGGTGAGTTATATGTGGTACTACTGTTGGTTTCCTGCTCTGAGCCCGTTCTTTGGCATTCTCATCAACAAGACGGGGCGCAACGTGACGTGGATCATACTCAGCATCGTCGCCAACGTCGGCTCGCACTTCCTACTCGCGTTCACCTTCGTCAATCCTTACGTTGGAGTGGTGAGTTATGTGTGGTACTACTGTTGGTTTCCTGTTTTGAGCCCGTTCTTTGGCATCCTCATCAACAAGACGGGGCGCAACGTGACGTGGATCATACTCAGCATCGTCGCCACCGTCGGCTCGCACTTCTTACTCGCGTTCACCTTCGTCAATCCTTACGTTGGAGTGGTGAGTTATGTGTGGTACTACTGTTGGTTTCCTGCTCTGAGCCCGTTCTTTGGCATCCTCATCGACAAGACGGGGCGCAACGTGACGTGGATCATACTCAGCATCGTCGCCAACGTCGGCTCGCACTTCCTACTCGCGTTCACCTTCGTCAATCCTTACGTTGGAGTGGTGAGTTATGTGTGGTATTACTGTTGGTTTCCTGTTTTGAGCCCGTTCTTTGGCATCCTCATCAACAAGACGGGGCGCAACGTGACGTGGATCATACTCAGCATCGTCGCCACCGTCGGCTCGCACTTCTTACTCGCGTTCACCTTCGTCAATCCTTACGTTGGAGTGGTGAGTTATGTGTGGTACTACTGTTGGTTTCCTGCTCTGAGCCCGTTCTTTGGCATCCTCATCGACAAGACGGGGCGCAACGTGACGTGGATCATACTCAGCATCGTCCCCACCGTCGGCTCGCACTTCCTACTCGCGTTCACCTTCGTCAATCCTTACGTTGGAGTGGTGAGTTATATGTGGTACCACTGTTGGTTTCAAATGCTATTAGGATAGTACCTTTTAGAATACATACACGAATTTGGTCTGAGGCTATGTATGACGTCATTTGACTCCGGGTAGTACCGCTTACAACGTCGACATTTTTTTAATTTCATTACAAGTCAGTCCTTGTAGTGGACCCTCACTATTCTAACACTAGATAAATCCCGCGACTTCGTCCGCGTGGATTAAGTTTTTTTGATTCCCGCGGGAACTCTTGAATTTTCCGGGATAAAAAGTAGCCTATGTCTTTTCCGAGGATACAACCTATCCCTGTACCAAATTTCATCAAAATCGGTTGAACAGATGGGCCGTGAAAGCGTAGCAGACCGACAGACAGACAGACACACTTTCGCATTTATAATATTAGTATGGATAAGTTAATTTCAGATTCATTCTTTCTTTTTGTATTCTATTTGTGTATTGTATTTTGTGCATAAAATCTGATTATTATCCTGAAGCGACCCTTAGAGTGTTAATACGACTATTCTTCTGCACCTACATGTAATTTTCTGCCGCACAATCCAGTTCTAAAAGGTGATATCCTGATAGTGCTTTATACTATACCTACGAGGAAAATGAACGACGACACTTTGAAACTTCACTATCACTACTCGACTACATTTTGAGGAATCATTTTATAAATTAAAAAATCAAATAAAATAAATATAGATCCCGAGCGCGATATCTATTTGTTTTTTTTAAGATAAAGACGTAGATACTTATATAAAACGCAACTGGCGGATATCATTTTGCGAACGATTTTTTTTTGTTTTTCGGCAATATTATGTTATTATCTAATTAAATTACTCGTAGGTAAACTCTGATATTATGTAATAGCTGAGAGTCGATTATTGAACGTTTTTAAATACTGACAACAATGGGACTAAAACAAAAAAAATAAGAAATTTAGTTTGAATTTAAAAGCAGTGAGCAAAAGTCGTTTTTGCCCACTCAGTGAGAAAATACGACTTTTGCTCTCTGTTTTCGCAATCAGCAAAGGCGCCCTTTTTGAGCTAGTGAGGTGAAATAGTTATAAGTATTGTTTTTAAATGAGTGAATCTTGTGTCGGAGATTGTAATTTAACACCATAGAGTAAAATGTAATAGAGTATATTGTTCAATCGAGGTAGGTACCTGCAATATTTTTTCATCCCATCTATTCGAAAAGGACGATTGGTTCGCCTTTAAGTGCGCCCAAAGGTGGTGTTTTCTATGAGGAACTTTTAGCGGGAAGAAATGAGCTTTTAATCCTCTTTATTTTGAATGAGTTCTTCAAATGACAGTGAAAGTATAGAATTAATTCCTGAAAGTATTAGTACTGACGCAAGAAATGTGATCTAATGCAAAATCCCGGGGGAAATTTAAGAAAGCCTATGGTAATTTTATTGAATGGAGAAATGCAAGAGGCGCCAATAATTGTTCAGAATCTGTGTTTTGTGTGTGTGTGTGGTTTGTGTGTTGGTTAGTTAGTTCTAATAACGACGTAAAACTAGACACATATTCGAAATTAATAGCGTATCGGAAGAGGATGTCTGATGGATTTGTAGTTTTATTTTCTCATAGAGGGTGATGAAAAGTAGAGTGTATCATTCGGGTGCAAAATATTTTTGGGCTCGGGCGACGTACTTTGAATCCCTCACTTCGCTCTGGATTCAAAAAAGCGCCCTCGCCGTAAAAATATTATTTTGCTCCCTTATAATACAATCTACTATTCTTTACTTTTATCTTGTATTTTCTCGCTAGTGAGGTGAAAAGTTATCACACGATAGTAAAGTTTTTTGTTTTTGTTTCTTGTGCCTTTAAGTGGCCTCCTCCTCGTGGCATTCAAAAGGAAAAACTACTCCCAAAATTCCGCAATAACTAGAATGACTCGTACCTATAATAAAATCTATTCGGAAATTGACCTCTTCCTCCACTCTAAAAATACCTTCAAGCGACACGCTACACAACTCCACCAATAACTTTATACATTCGCACTACACAAGAACCACACACACACACACACACACACACACACACACACACACACACACACACGCGCGCGCGCACGCACACACACACACACACACACACAGACACACACACACACGCACGCACGCACGCACGCACACACACCCACACACCCACACACACCCACACCCACACACACACACCACACACACACACCACACACACACCACACACACACCCACACCCACACACACACACACACACACACACACACACACACACACACACACATACATGCAAACATCTACACACGCACACATACATACACTCACAGTCACAATCTAAAATATTATACCTACTTTTGTCATTTAACATGTAAATATGTTACACTTTGTTTCTTAAAATTATTTTGCTTTGTACCTATGCAATTATAACTCACTCTCATAAATTGTTATTAGTGTTTGAGAAAATCTGTAATTGGCTATGTAAGTCCTGTTTTTTTTTTGTTGTTTTAGTAATATTGTTAAGAATCGCTGTTGATTTTCCTATGATAATGAAAATAAAATAAAATAAGTGTGGGATCACTAAACAGTACACTCAGGATTCTAACTCAGGAATCCTTCGGTCGCTCGGGGTTCAATCTAGGCACTCGCAACAAAAACGAACTTTGCTATCTTGTTGAACAAAGTAACAATTTCAGATATCGCTCGGAATATCCTACTCTCTGCTCGCCGCCGGTTTGTGGCCGCTTGTTGCGCTGGTCGTTCCGGAGAGTCAAATGGGCACAGCATATGGAATGTAAGTTATTCCCTGTCCGCTTTAATTTTTTAAATTATTATAATTTTTAATACTCCTCTGCGTCGTATTCTTTGCTGATGGTCGTGACCCCTCTCCATTAATGACATGATGGTAGGAGTTTTCTTGGGATAATAATGTGGAGGGTTCCCACGTCTTTCCGATACAACTCAACTAAGAGTATTTCAACTCTTAGGTTTTTGTAAAGTTACTATTTTTGTAAAGTTATTATCAGATATTAATCATAATACAATAATTACTAAGTTATATTTTCTGATTGGTTTTGTTAATATAATCAATGCTCAGTTTGTTTCGAATAAAGTATAATCCCATCAAAAACATAAATGTAAAATGAGAGCCAAAATCCAAAATTGTGATATGTATATAATATATGCATTGGTTGTTGACTTCAGCGACAAAAGAAGTGAGATCTAAATGGGTGCCAAAGTTCAATGGTCAGTCCTGCAATTTATTTATAACAACATAAAATATTTTATAACAACTTAAAATATCATTTCTTCTTATAACTTAGGATAATATGTTGAAGACTAAGGCTTTGGCTTGGCTAGTTTCCATATACGAATTATTATTAAGTAGGTACCTAAAAGTACAGTTTCTACTAGCAAGCCAAATTTTCGGAAGAATAAAATAAGAACTTACAGCTTTACAACTTGCGAAGGCTATAATTCGTATATGAAAACTAGCCAAGCCAAAGCCTTAGTCTTCAACATATTATCCTAAGTTATAAGAAGAAATGATATTTTAAGTTGTTATAAAATATTTTATGTTGTTATAAATAAATTGCAGGACTGACCATTGAACTTTGGCACCCATTTAGATCTCACTTCTTTTGTCGCTGAAGTCAACAACCAATGCATATATTATATACATATCACAATTTTGGATTTTGGCTCTCATTTTACATTTATGTTTTTGATGGGATATCATTTCTTTTTGTACAGAAATTATTGAACACAATCTCAAACTCAAAACATATTTATTCAAAATAGGTACCTACAAAGTACACCTTCTGAACGTCATGCTTACAGAGCATAAGACGTGATGGTGATAACTAACTACGGTATCTTAAAACTAAAGCTACGAGGGTTCCAAACGTGCCCTGGTCTGAGAAGAGCCCGCAACAAACTCAACTGTGTTTGTTTTATTATCACCATCTCACAAATATTTGAAATTATATATACAATATAACAGTTACATAATCAGCCGCTGTAACAATTCATACCCATGCCTTGCTATCATTCAAATAATCCTTTACACTGTAATAGGACTTTTCTATTAGTTCATTGATTTATTCATCTTCATATTAAATAGGTAATCACTGTCGTTACATTATCAAGAAAGCTGCCGGTGCAACAATATCATTTCGATGGTGAGCCCACCCATGGTAACAACAGGTCTTAGCATCCTGTTTACACTCAGGTGACAATTTATGCACCTCAACGTAACGTACCCAAATTGCAAACAATGGTCATCCATGGAATATAGCGCGAAGTCGGCGAGATCGAATCCATATTATAGTATAGCAAAAGTTTTTAGTGAAACATTGAAAACAAGCACGGTAAACAGTCGATATCACTAAAACCACTATAAACAATGATTAAAAATCACAATGACTGACAACTTGAACTAACGACTTCAAATACGTTTCTTCTTCTTTTCTGTCAATGACGTTTCGTTGCACAAAATGCGTGAATACAAAGGTAAGGTTTTAATGCAACTATATTATTATTCATTATTATTTACATTAAAATAATAATTATGTGTCATTTTCAATAGTTAACAACACAAAATAACGAATTTAAACAAAGACCTGCAGTATGATTTATGTAATAGGAGTTTTTTTTTTACTTAACAACTCTTGTTTTATTTAGTTGTGCATGCACTATGCGTAGAATGTAATGCAAGTTGCCGCAGGAAGTGGACGAGGGAGTTACTACCACCGCTTAAAGCAGTATTATTTCAAAGTAACGGTTGAATGTCACGTACTTTGACGTCCTTAAAATAATGATTATAACACTACAACATGAACGTCAACAATATTAAAATAATACGGCTATAAGCGATGGTAGTATGCCCCGTGTCAGAGTTTTGATCTATCCGTAGGTAGATCATAAAAATGACGATTTTTGGACGTTTATATCTAAATAACCATTTGAGGTGTGCTTATGAAATTTGGAGCACATACGTATCTCGCGGGTCTCAATATATGAGCCAAATTTGACATGTTTAAGTGTAATAGTTTTTGAGTTATGAGGGGGTCAAAAGTGGCTCCAAATGGTTCGTGTAATATTACACACGGTGCTGCCAGTTCTTTCTTTTTTGGACTTTGGCTGGACACGCTTCCGCGTGTCTTGATGTAACTTTAAACCGTCCAAATCATGTGTAAGGCCGCTGTACCAATTAGTTTAAATAGGGTGACTAGTTAATTCATGCGACTTCATTCATGTAGATTTACGTTATTGAAGGATCCCATTGGAATTTCTCAAAATCCAAAGAGCAGTTCTTCATTATAAAGGGAAAATGCAAAATTTCAAGTTTGTAGATCTTCCGGTTTAGGCTGTATGTTGTCTCTCAGCCAGTCATGGTATTGTTTTAAATGTAATGATGAGTTGGCTTCCCCGGCTTAGATTATTTTGATCTTAGTTTGTTTTCTTTTCCTTCCATCATTGCGTGTTTTTTGCGTACTAGACTGATGAGAATTATTTTTCAGATGCCAAGCCGTACAAAATCTGGGATTAGCTGTAACAATAATATTTGCGGGAATGATAGTTGATAGCTATGGATACTTTATGCTGGAATTGTTCTTCCTTGGGTGTTTATTTGGTAAGAAATATTCTGTTAATGTGACAATGTAGATTTTGTCAAAAAGTTTCTGCAAAAAAAACTAATATAAAATACAAATAGTTTAAACAAAAAGATAGAAAAATGAAACAAACAATTTTTTTTTGTAATTAATTTTCAACCGCCTAGTTTCGTACTGGTGCTTCTGGGTAGGAAGAAAAATACTTCGGCAATACACGGAAAAGTCAATTTGAATAAAAATAAAACTATTATATTTTATACTTTGAATATTATATTATACTAGCTGATGCCCGCGACTTCGTCCGCGTGGTTTAAGTTTTTTGTTATTCCCGCGGGAACTCCTTAATTTTCCGGGATAAAAAGTAGCCTATGTCACTCTCCGTCTTCAACTATACCCATGCCAAAAATCACGTCAATCCGTTGCTCCGTTGCGGCGTGATTGAAGGACAAACCAACAAACCAACAAACAAAGTGACTTTCGCATTTATATAGTATAATGATGATGATGATTAACAGCAAAATGAAGATTTAATTACGATTTTTAATTATGAAAAATTTGATCAATATGGTTAGTCTGAAATCATCTGTGAACTAATAATGATTGGTTTGTTCCGTCAGCGGCCCTGATAGCGGCGGTACTTATCTACATCGTGGACTCCGCGACTGAAGGCGTGCTCAACCTGTCGCCCGGCGCGAGGGAAGCTCTTGCCAAGTAACTTGTATTTTATACAACTAGTTATAAGCTCCATAACTACTTCGTTCGTCTCATCATTATTATCATCATCCTTTTCAACACATTTCCGTCTCTCTCTCGGAATGAGAAGGGTTTCGCCCATAGTCCACCACGCTGTCCAAGTGCAGATTGGCAGACTTCACACACCTTCGAGGACATGAAGAACTCTCGGGGATGCAGGTTTTCTCACGATGTTTTCCTTCACCTTTATATATTATATCTGTAAATTTAATTACTTACCTATCGAAATAAATTTGTCAACTGTGACTTGTTAATAGAGTGGGAAGACACTGTAACACAGTTTTTACTTCTGTAGAGGCAGGGTTTCACTTTATTGAAATTATGTATGTAATTTTGGCAAATAAAGATTTATTTAATGACTAGAAGATGATGCCCGCGAGTTCGTCCGCGTGGATTGAAGTTTTTTGATTCCCGCGGGAACTCATTGATTTTCCGGAATAAAACCTATCCCTGTACGAAATTTCATCAAAATCGGTTAAACAGATGAGCCGTGAAAGCGTAGCAGACAGACAGAGACATACAGATAAACACACTTTCGCATTTATAATATTAATATGGATTATATGACGATGTTTTTTTTTTCGCCATTTCAGAACGAGAGTCAGTACAGAGGAAACGGCAAATTTACTGGAGCACGCCGATAGCTCCGATCAAGAGGAGATAGACTCGGGACCTTCCAATAGAAACACTGACGCCACTCCCGGCGACGGTCTAGAGGAGAGCACGTCGGCGCGAGACCCCGCGCTGGAGCAGTCTGACAGGATACGCAGCCGATACATATCGCACCTACTGCCGACTACTCTCTTGCCAGATAGACCTTAGGCGTATTGCTCGGAAGACCTACGCCCTTAAAAATAAAAACTTTAACACTGTATAATCATATTTCTGACATAAATTTGACGTATTTAAAGTGTCAAAAGTTTTGGTTAGTAAGGGCCGTAAAGTAGAAGCGGCGTCGAGGCGCGGGCGCTTTATTGTAACTTTTCACTTAAACGGAGCGGAGATGTGTGCAACCGCTCTCAATATAATTGTTTGAAGCGTGCACATCTCTCCGCTCAGAGTCTGTAATCTTAAGAATGAAATGTAACTGCCAAGAGGCGACGGCGACATTTTGTCGTTTCGAACGACGATATTAAGCTGTATAAGAGAAAGAAAGTACATGCTCGGCTAAATTCGCTGTGCGCCTCGACTTATAGTGAGCTTATAACGCTTCAAGCCTATTCCACACGGAACAATTTGATTGGCAATCCAATGGTATGAAAAATAATTGTGCGTGTTTTGTCGGAAGATCTATCGCCATCTGTTCCCCGCGTGAGACAATTTGATTGGCGATTCGAGTAAATGGTGAACCAAATAGTACCGTGTAGATTAGTCGAATAGAATATAGAATAAGACTAAGGCTCGGACACACTTGTGACAGACCACATTGTACGACTCTGTTCGCGTGGCGTGTTGCAAGTGTGACTCGGGCCAGTATATCATATTATAATGTAAATATGTAATTAATTCGTAGATTAAAAAATTATTCCTATTGATTTCGTGATATTTTTTTATTTAATGTTTGTTATAATTTTATAAAAGATGACAATTATTATTATGAATATAAATGACGTAATGCAAATCTATATTATTTTGTAGTTTTATTTGTTACACCGCACTTAGACCATAACATGGTATTCTATAAAAATGCATTATTGCCATTTTTCACCGACTTCATAAATCTGGCCTGTTTTCGGTCAATATGTATCTGTCTACGTAAATAATTGTTTGTTCGAGATTATCTAAAAACCATTTGACAGACTTTGGTTATTTTTTTCCTATCGTAAACCGTAATCAATATCGCGCAGCCGAATTTTAGAATCTGCCAATTAGTCTAGGCAATAAAGCTAGTCGACCCCAACAATAATTCCTCTGGCGACGAAGCTTTACAGTATCATAAAGTATCATGAGTTAAACGTACCTATATTATAAATATCCAATAAAAAATCATAAAGGAAGTAAGGGTTTTTATGCTATACCTAATTGTTAAAGCAGGAGGATACATTATCGCGTAAACGCAGTTTAGGTTTGATAATAAAATCGGTTTAAATATCCATGTTCTGCATGATTATTTCGTTTGATATTTCGCTTTGGGGTGTTAATATACTACCAACTATTATTTTAAAAAGAAGATAAAATATTCAGCCATAAATATTAAGTTAGCATAGATTTTTTGTTAGAGGAGATATTATAGTGCACAAGTGTGTGTGCATACACAGGTGCACTGCACTGTCTGTTCCTTTACTCTCATAACCCGATGGGACGGAAAATCCGACACGACCGGAGAGAGATCAGACCCGGGACTCGAACCCGGGACCTCGTCGGCCGCAGTCGAACATGCTAACCACTAGACCAACGAGGCCTGGTTAATTAGGTAGGTACATACCGCCTAGCTGTATTACAAAATGTTTTGACGACCTCCCTGGCGCAGTGGTGAGCGCTGTGGTCTTATAGTGAGAGGTGCCCGGTTCGATTTCTGGCAAGGTCATTTCGGGAAATTATGAATTTTCTCTGGTCTGGTCGGAGGCTTGTTACTCTACCGGCAAAGACTACCCAGCGCCAAGTACCGCCAAGCGATTCAGCGTTCCAGTACTGCATATTAGCAGAAGCTGTTAAATATAAATTAAAAGTCCGCAATTATAATTAAACTTACAGCTTTAATTATGATTAAAAGAGCATAATTTAAAACCAATAGGTCATTTTGAGGCTGCCATCTTTGTCTCGCTGGGTTTCCACCGTGCTTGCTTGGCGGACTAGCTTTCGCATTGAATTTCGCCGTATAGGCTGCATTTCTGGCAACACGTCTTCTGTAGACGGAGCTTGGGTTAACTCTAACTGGTCCAAGTTTTCGTAAGAATCTGACTCTGGAACTGTGCTCCTGTAACATTAATTATGAGTGATGAATGGTGATTAACATTTTAAAATGTAAAGGTTATGCTCACGACGCGACGTCGCGTCCGTGAGCATAACTACGTGAATAAGTTTCTTTTTAAACCCGTAGGAACCCTTCGTTTACGGGATAAGAAGTATCGTACCTATACGGTGTTGAGGTTATTGGGTAGGTAAAAAGCTGCTTATAAATGGATTATAGGAAATAGGTATCACTCAAGATAGTATAGAAATCATTCCTATTAAATTACAAACGTTAACATGAGCCATAATAGTAGATTATACACCAAGGGGATAAAGCACTGTTTTATTTCACGGGCGCTATATTGAATCCTGAATGTAACGAAGGACTCCAAATTTAACTCCCGAAAAAAAAAATCTTTTCTATCGAGTGCAACAAGTAACTTTTCATCCCACCTTAGCGAGGAAATGACTAAATTTCTAAATTCAATTTACTTTATCCTCAAGAGGATAATAACGGCTTTTGCATTCAGATATCGAAGAGTAAAAACTCTTTCCGAGATGGTGGGATGAAAATAATATTATATATGCAAGTTTACGTCATCAGATTGGAGATGTCCCAAATTACCAATATTAGATTCCATTATTCGTTAGGCGGAGCCTCTACGTTGCGTAGCACACAGCTACGACGAATTGTGTAGCTTGGTCCTATGATCTATTTTTATGGTTCCATAGTCTATCCAAATATTGGAATTAGATTGGATTTAAAAAAAAGAGCAACTGCTGAGTTTCTTGCCGGCTCTTCTTAGCAGAATCTCCATTCCGAACCGGTGGTAGATTCAAAACATGACATAACATAAGAGACACCTGTATGTCCTACATGTTTTAAATCATAAATTGAGTTTATTGACCAACATCGCCAATTCACAATTATTGTCTTCTGTGATTAGTTAAAAGCGTATGCAGTGGCGGCCTTAGCCATTGCAAGGCTCTGGGCGGTAGATATTTGCGAGGCGCGAGATTCAAATACACATTAGTACCTAATGTCTTTTTCTACTTGGGCTGTAGCGCTGTTGGGCAAGAGCGCGAGGCAGACGCCCCTGCAAGAGCGAGGCCCCGGGCGATTGACCTGCTTGCCACACCCCAAGGCCGCCACTGAGCGTATGAGTATAGATTCACTTGGGGATTTCGCGCACTAGTAGCACAGAGTAGGTATTAGTACGCTAGAAGTCAGCCGATTCCAAATTCAAGACTACTGGCCGCTTTTAAAGCACAATAGGTAAATGTTCTATGAAATGAAATTAGTGCCTTTGTCAGACTAGAGATTTAATGCCTTTTTCGGGAGCATTCATAGGAACTGGGTTTTTTTCATTTGAAAGTAGTTTTGTCTGGATTAGAGTTTTGAATAAGATACGCTTATTTTGTTGTTAATAAGTACTGTGCAAACGAATCAATCATCAAATAATCAAATATAATAATAATAATAATAATGGAAAGTGAACAGCACCAGAACTGTCCCTGTGATTATTTCATCTACAGGAGTTATCCCTAAAACACTGCATAATAGTTTGAATATTAATTGCAAAACCTATTTGCTTCTACAAAAGGCCGTAATCTTAAATACATGCGGCCTATTATACGTAAGTTTCTCGTAACCCTAATTATGCACTTGGCTCCGGCCCGTGCATATTTATTATTTTCACCATTTAATGAAGAGAATAAAAAAGTTAAACCAAAATAATAATAATAATAAATATTATAAATGCGAAAGTTTGGATGGATGGATGTATGGATGGATGTACGGATGGATGTTTGTTACCTACTCAATCACGCCCCAACGGCTGTACGGATCTGGATGAAATTTGGCACAGAGATAGATTATAGTCTGGAATAACACATAGGCTACTTTTTATCCCGAAAAATTAAAGAGTTCCCGCGGGAACCGAAAAACCTCAATCCACGCGGGCGAAGTCGCGGGCATTAGCTAGTTCTATCTTTGTTCAAAAACCTTCCTAATACCTACTTAGCCTATAGTAAACTTTTACACCTAAGTAAGTAGACAATTATACTGTATTTAATTTTCACGTATCAGATAATGTCAGTATTATATTATTATGCTATTTGTTATTATGAGTTACCCTTATCGAATAATACCTACCAGATAATATATCGAAAGCCGAAACTAAGGCTTCTGCAAATCCGTAATCGTTTGCGGATTATTGCGGGACCAAGGACGGATCTTTTATAGTATAAAAAACTAGAGCCATAAAAAAACCAACTCAGGAAAAATAAATAAATAGGCAGCTTTACCACCACGGATTTGTAAGAATAGGTACACAGAGAGGGGCATGTATGAAAAAAAATCGCTTCATTTCCATAGCTCATTGATGTTTGAACCCTTTTCCTACAACGCTTAACTATAAAATAAAGATAATAAGTAGGTGGGTTCATCAAACAGTTCGCTTGACATATATTAGGTACTCATAGCCCCGGTGGCAAGGCAATTGTAGAGGTTATACCTTTGTCCACCGCAAGCTAAACAGTCCTTGTACGTCCAATCTTTTCCAAACTCTTCCCCCTCTTCAGCGGTCTGAGGTAGTGGGCAATGGAGCGTTTCTGGTAGACGCAGTGCTGCGATGCCTCCAATCACTGATACTGCACCCATAAGAACTAGTGGTAGCACGAGATTGCTGGTCCCCTATAAAAATAGTCTATTATACTTAAATCAAACGCTATGCGTCGCTTTGCGGTGTTTGATTTCTATTCTTGAACGCAACTGTTCCAGTTGCCAATGGTTCTGATATCGACATGACCTGTCAAATAATCTGAAGTTATTATTATAAATTAATTATTAATCTGGTAAATATACTCTTTGCTGGTAAGCCTTGGGCCTACGTCCAGTGCACCTGTACAGTAGCAGTGAAGGCAAACAAGTTTATGATTTAAATAGACACAATAAAAGGTCTCCTACTGAAGATGCTCATTAGCATTAAATTACATTGCAACAAGACAGCAAGTATTCGGCTGCAATTTAACGGTAAAATTGGATATACTAATAAATATGGTATTCTTACCAAATAATTGATGAATGGGATGATAATTAATCCCAGTCCGCCGATATAAGCGGATGTTCCGATTCCTATTCCTCTCAGCTCTGTTGGGTACAGCTCTCCGGCGTACGGGTAAATTATCAAAAACGATGCCGATATAAAACATTTCGATATTAAATATAAAACCAGAGTTTCATTTTCAGCGTCTAAAACGAAAGTGAAACATAACATAATATTTAATTATACTTATATTATGTCATATTTACAAGGTAAAACTTTAATTACCGCTTGGCAGAAGAACAGTGACGATACAGAAAATTCCGCTGATGACCATTGACAGGCAAAGGGGCCACCGGCGTCCAACGCGATCCATTAGAATCCAACAAACAATATAGCTTGGAATTTCTACGGCGGAGGAGAGGAAGAAGCTCATGTATTGGTTGCTCCCAATGGCCGGTCCATAGTAACTGAGGCCTACGTATACCATTTCTGATGCACACCAGTTTAGGGTAATCAAAATTGTTTTAAGTCTCATATTTGGGGTTCTACATAACGCGAACACACTAGGAGCTTTTGCCTCTTTGAATCCATGTAATTTTTGATCTAGAACTTGTCTTTGAAGTTTAGCTGTGAACTCCTCTGGTAACTCTTTGCCATTAACTCTTGCAATAGTTTTTAAAATTGTGTTCGCTTCTTCTAGCCTTTCCCTCATTAGCAGCCATCGAGGTGATTCCGGTAAAACGAACCAATACAGGTAATAGAAGAAAAACGGAACGGAAGTGGCTAGTGCGAGTGATCTCCAATCGCGTAAGACGTATGTTACGACGGATAGAAGAATCAGTCCCAAAGTATAGAATATACAAGTCATTACAGTAACAAACGATCTGTAATTAGGTCCTGCAAGTTCCAAAGCTAAAAATAATAACAAGTTTAGAAATAGATCAATGTTCAAAAAATAGATATAAAATTTTCCCAGAGTTCAGGGTTAGGGACCAGGGTCAATTTAAAGTAGACCTTATTATTATTTTTTTAATTATTAATTTAATAATACAAAAAATTACCGAAGTAATCACCATACTTACATATTATAAACGGTATTTGATAAACCGCTGGTATAGTTAATCCGACAATTATTCGTGCTAATACCCAAAACCAGAACTCATGTGCATATGCTGTCATCATACTTCCAAGTAGTAAAGTTGTTAAACAAGCAAAAAAGGATTTCTTTCGTCCTATTCGATCATTAAGAAGGCCAAATGAGTAGACACCGATTGGTCCTCCGACATTCAGAGCAACTAAGCCGAGTGTTGGATAGACATCATATTCACAAACTAAATCAAACTGAAAAAGAAAATTTTTTTGAAGCAGAGAAATTTGAAATGCAAAAATGAAAACCTTAAAAACTGTATGACCGTAGACCCGTAAATAGCGTGTATAGGTACATACTACTAGTTCTGCAACTTTAACATACCAACGTACTTAATATTGACGGATCATACCTAGTCCTATTTATTTACCTTTTGGTTTTGCAGGATATGTTAACAGGGACATATTACTTGTGCGTGATTGATAGCTCTTGTGATTAAAACTTTGCATTACAGCTACTTTAGTAAATGACCACTTACGTCGATAACGACGGAGGATTTCACTTCAGTCCTGTCGTATTCATAGCCATCTAAACAAGGTTCGACAGGCCAACTTTCGTTAATTTCTATTGGTTTTCCTGTGTTTAACAACGCAGACCAATCAACTGAATATCGCATACAATGCTCAAAAGTTGTATTATCCTCTACCTAAAATGATACAAGCATTCATTGTTATGTTTTTTAGATGGTAAACTAAACTAATTGACAGCATTACCTTACGTGGAATTGATATCATTTTACGATTATCTTGCGACATGTTGTATAATTCTGGTACTTTGCACCAGTGGTCAGGCGTATCCGTCATAAACAGCTGGTTAAAAGCGCAGAATCCACACGGGAGGCAAGCGGGCAGGCAGACGAACCACAAAAGACACTTCTGGTACACTCCGAATTCACCAATTTTCGGTAATACATCATCTAAATCAATTGGGTCGTCATTTATTTCTTTTACCTTTAAATTAACACAAAACTAACTATAATTTTACTTGTAACTATTATCTTTATTAGTATGTATATATTTAGACATGGATTGCGTTTTCACTTTTTAAGTTAACTAAATTGCAAAAATATTAGTTACCGTTGAATGCTCCTGGACACTGTATTTTCTAAAATTGTGTGAATTTTCGGCCATGTTGACTTGTTTGTTTATATACACAGGATTTTGTATGCAGTTCCACACAACTAACGGCAGTTCTAGTCGAGTAGTTATTAAACTACCTTGGTATTGGCCGAAGCCGTATAGTATTAATCTAATTGATCAAGGAAAATTGTATATCTACATAGTATATAAGCGCTGTACTAAATATGACCCAGTTGATATTTTCTAAATTTGTAGGATTACTCGTAGGTATAGAAATCAAAAGAGTCAATTTATGTTTAATTCAATTATTTACTTAGGTACCTGACGAGTATCAACAACAGTACCTAATAGTTTTCACTATATCCTTTGTATATAATTATGACTATTACCTATAAGCCTATCTACTAATTTCAGTAGGTTCTTTTTTATATTTGTTAACATACTTAATTGGATTAGGACTTACGCACGCACATGTAACGATAACAGATTTCTACATTCGACATACGAGTAAGGCGGCTTTGGGCGTGCGTAGAATTCGTGGTTACCATTTGAGACCTTCTCATTCATTTCATTTCATTTATTTATTTGTGAATACAGTAGGTACAAAAAGGTGTTACAATTATAAAGGTTTCATGTATACTACCACAGTATCATTAGGAAATATCTCTTCAATACATTTTAGCTTTTTTTGTTTTCGTTAATGTTTATTATAATATTTATACTAGTGATCGGTCTTGAATACGGGAATTAGGTACTCAAGTATCCACAGTTTAGATTTCCGATCGGCAGATACTTAATACATATTTACCGATTGATTATTATGAAGTGAGTTTATGTGCGGCTGTAAGGAAAGACGACTGTTTTCTGACTTGTGCTTCAGCCCGTCAGCCGTCAATAAGATTGTATTAAAAACCACAGTGAAAGCGATTCATCCGTTTAAAGATAGACAAAAGTCAATCCTTTTCCTTATCATTTTGCAAAGAGTAGCGGTGTAATAGACCGTATTATATTTTGGATATCGGGTGAGACATACTTAAACATGCTTTAAATACCACAGTAGGCAAAATTATACAGTAAAACAAAAGCTATACCTATAGCTATTAGGATATAGTATAAATAAAATAAAATATAAATGATTTTGTTAAAATATTTTATTTGTGAAACGTAGATAAAATTGATACACGTAATTAAACTCTTAGAGATAACTTAAAGTTTTTACATAATAATGAAATTGCAAAAATTGTCTTACTTATAAAGATATAAGGATTGCGCGTTTTCTCACAACTTTCGTAATTGTACAGCGTTTCAACAATCTCGCATGCACACTTAATTTTAATAACTTTATAAGTAGTAATAAATAAGATATTTAACTTTTTTATACATATAACACCTCCAAATAAGTATATGAAATTGACTTCTTAGTTACAACACAAATTACGTCATGGTTGTGTAACACATGTTTAACTTTTTTAAATGTAATTTTTATAATACAATTTTGTGTGTAATTTTAATATCATAATATATTAATATATACTTATGTATTATAATTTATGTATACGTCATATTCTAATTGCAAGGCCAAGTACAAAATTTCTATGTTTTATAATGAAAAATATAACATCCCTTTTCGTATCGGTGACAGAAACAATATAATATACTTAAACACATGTAGACAAACGTAATATATGTACATAATTATAAATTTTGTACATTCAGTAAGTTAGAACTTAGATTAAAAGCAGGCCATAATTGCCGTATTATATTATTCTTTATGTAAGTATATTTACCTACTTCGAGGTTGGGAATAAAAATAATTTTAAAATTTAAAATTTGTCACAATACAATATACAAACCACAGAAATATACAAACCTGGGTCAAGCATCGATATCAAGATTTTTTACCCGACTACGGCATAGCAAAAAGGACGGGCTATGATTTTAGCAGTCTATGTATACATAGCCTATAAACTACTGGGCCGATTTTGATGAATAAGGTGACAATCGATTCGTTATTATAGTCCGGGTAAAATAGGCTACAATTGATACTAACAAAATCTATACGACATACGAATCCAAAAAAGAGGGAATCTCAGAAATATATTTCATGCATAATGTATCGAATGGGATGCCAAATGAAAGAGGAGAAAATTCCGAATTCATTTATATGAATAAAGTACAATTATAAAATATACCTACTAAGCGACAGAAAAATAATTTTAAAATATTAATTCCATAGTCGGGTTAAAGTTTTTTAAACCTTTTTAATATCTTGTTTAGCTCTGAAGTTACAAGGAATTTACAACAGAGCCTCGAATAGGCATGATGACTGATTTTGAAAAATGGTCAGATTATGATCGGAAGTATCTACTATTTCGAGAAAATATCTTATTTCAGCAGAAAAATAAGGTTTGGTAGCTAAAATTGGCATTTGAAATTTAAATTTTAAAATTCACGCCAAAACGTTCGGCGGTGTCATGGCGTCGTTGTGACGTCTCTATTGTTTTTACCAATGTACTCTGTGCAGTGTGCATTAAGCAATAGTGTGATTTTCAAAGCTCGAAATCAAACAATTGTGACGTCATTCGCTTCTTTGTGTTTTATGCAATATGGCGGATTGCTGTATTTTATAGTTTTATTTTATCAATATAAATAGCAATCTCACTCGAAATTGAAAAATAATTACGTTTTATATAATCCATGAATCCTATTTCATTAGATAAATTCATAATTTCATTGATGTTTGGTTACTGTCATCATGCCTATTATTATTACATAATATATTGGACCGTCGAAAGTAAAGAATTTTTATAAAATAATCTATTTAAATTATGGTCTCATATTTAAATTTCCCTTTAAAAAAATCCTTCTTAGCTCATCATTTACTAATTTGCGTTGTTTTATTTCTACCTAAACGTATTTATTTAGTAAGGCAAGCATTTAACATTACAACAAAGGCGAAAACCTACAATATGCAGGTTCTTGAGTAAATCGTGCATCTTACATTCGAAGTTTTCGGCTAGTGGGCACAAAAATCTCACTTTCACACCATAAGAATTTATATCGACTCGACGAGGGTGGGGCATATTTGCACTTTGAATTCGTAACTTTGTCTCGCTTTTCTCACTTTCACAACGAATAAAAGTTCACTAGCAAATCGAAGTCCTTATCTTTAGATACATCAATAAAATCGTTTTGGATGGTAAGAGTTCAAAAGTTTAATAGAGGATTAGATAGTGTTTATTGAACTTAATGAAGTAATTGCACATCGGACATAGTTTGGGCGGTGTCGGAGTTTATTTTACAAATGTTATGTACACGTGCAACGTTACACTGCGATAGAAGGCGCGCGTGCGCCGCCCGCCGACGCTACGTGAGCAGCTTAAAAAACATAATTCCTAAAGAGATGTTGATAAATAGCACAAGAATCACTAGTTGCTGTCTGGAGAACCAGTCCTGGAACAAACAATGATTGATTATTTATTATGATATAATGCTACATAGTTTTACACATAATAAGTAGGTATATATTCAAAACTAGATGATGCCCACGACTTCGTCCGCGAAGATTAAGTTTTTTCAATTCCCGCGGGAACTCCTTAACTTTCCGGGATAAAAGTAGCCTATGTCCCCGGGATCAAAATTTCGCCTTTATAATATTAATATAGTATGGATAAAGTGGGTCGACGACACTCATGCAAATGACAGACCCAGAGCTACCATAATTTCACCTATGGTTGAGAGAGGTAGAAATCTGCATACTAATTTGATATTGTATAAGAGTTATAATGAAGATTCCGCCAGTTTCTTCCGACACGTCCTTGTCACTCCGCAGTTTTGCTCTGTCTAGACGCCTCCGTCGAACGAGGGGTTGGAAAGAGGGGTACTATCTCCTTAGGACTGGTTTTGATGGGCAATGCGTGATAAAGTGTGAATTTAAGAACTTATAATACCTTTACTTGTGGACTAACTAGGTAGAGGAGGGGGTTAGCTCTCAGTTTCTCTGTCTCCTCGTGCATGCGGCGGACCTCCTCGCGTCTCGCGGAGCCCAGCGCAGAGACCTCCTCCCGCGACATCCCCCCGCCGTCCGGCAACCGTGGCATGCCCGCTACATCGGGCAGCGATTTCTTGCGCTGTAGCGTTTGAGGGGTGCTGAGCATCTGTAAACGTCAAGCATTCGCTTTATGCTTACCATAAAGATCTGTGTACTACTATATTTAGACTATTGGTTGCTGATGAAGTTAGGTAAGTAGGTATTGTGTGTACTTCAATGCAGTTTATTCGAAAACAGGTGCAAATTGCAATTTAGTGGCAACCAGACGGAGTAATTATAAAAAGTGACTTTAGAATATTTCCGGCAATTTTAAGCTTAGATGTTATTAATTGATACAGCGCAGCGTATCTAAATAAACAAATATAACGCACTCTTTATTTCGGATTGTTACGATAGAAACATTTGCGTGGTTCAGGTGTTATTGGTTAATGCCATGCTGTGTACTGAGTCTGGGCTTCAATATATCTGCCTAAGTAGAATAAATATAGACCTTGTCTTACGTCGGTAAAATTCTATGCCGGAAAAGCAAAACTGCTTATTTTGTTTTACCTCAACGGGAGGCACATTTATCCAGCTTTCCGAAGCTCGTCTTGCAAGTATAGCCGGCGAGCACATAAGATCCTCGTCTTCCTCCTCGTCTCCTCCTTGATACCACATCATGTATCACAACGCTACACTGGCCCGTATATATTTTACCAATAATACCTATTGCCTATACTGAAATTTATTCACGCATCGCACTTGTTCATTTAAAAAAATGTATTCACACAACGTTAAAAATTTTCACTGAGTATTATTTAAATTTAAGTATGGCTTCTATTTTCCATTAACAAAATAGAAGTATTTTCTATTTATATAATCAGCGAGGAGGTGATGCGCGGAAAGCGGCAGCGAATGACTGTCTCAATTTAGAAATAGAACAGGCTGCCCGTCCGAGCTCTCCACCGCCCACCGGCGAACGTAAACGCACACATAACTATGGTTATATATCTAACTAACATATTACGAATACAGTAACTATGTTTTCGTTAGCAAAATGTGGAAAACGTCCGAAGCGTAATTTGTAGTCATTTAGTCCGTCGAAACGATTAACGTTTTAAATTTAGGATTTGTTAAGCTATTTAGTCGAACTGTTCTGTGGTTTGGAATCGTAATGAGTATAATGTAGGCGATCGTATTTAAAAATATTAATTAAATGTTTTTAAAATTATTACATACCTACCGTAAAAATGGTTTTCATAGAATTTAAAAACGGAATTTATTACCAGGCAGCCTTTTTAGGGTTGCGGATCTGAAAGGTAGGTTTGCAACGCTTATGGTGCGACTATGTCCGTCCGGTCACTTTTGTATATGTATTTTAGTAACTACTAGCTACAAACTTGAAATTTGAAATAGTTTTAAATAATGCTTACCCAACCTTATTACTAATGAAATAATTCAAAAAGTATTATTATTACTAAAAATTTACAAAGTGAAAAACCTGAAATAATTAGAGTTGATAGAAGGCTAAGAAAACCTTTCACGCAAAATATAAAAGTTTATATGCTACGACAGTTTTTCAGAAATCAGCCATAAACATTTAAAAACAAACTGAGTTTGGCGGTCCGAAATAAAAGGGCTTAACTCAGAGATTTCTGTAAACATTACAGGAAAAATGAAAGAAATGAGTTTTTTATATTAGTGGTAAACCATAACATACTATATATGTTAGGTATATTTCTATATTGTAACTTTTTAAATTGCAAGTTTGTAACACCATCTTCATTATTTAGAGGTTAAATAATTAACCAAATCTTTCTAAGGTACGCAACCCTCGGTGCACAAGTCCGACTCGCACTTGGCCGGTTTTTTTAATTCTACTACAAGTTAGCCTTTGACTGCGATCCCACCTTTAGTAAGTGATGACCTGTACCTGTCAGGGGCACGGCAATTATATGAAACCCATGCCCCTTATTGGTTTCTATAGGCGGCGTACCGGAATGCTATCGTTTTGCGGTAGGGTGGTAACTAGCCACGGCCGACGCCTCCCCCACAAGACCTAATCGGATCGATCGGATCGGATCGATTCAAAGAATATCTAATTCACGGTTAAAACTCACGTATTTGGGAGCGCGCGCGCGGTGTCGTAGCGTAGCGCTACGCCGCGTAGCGTGAATTATTTTACGATGACTTCGAAACTATTCGGGCAATACATGAGTTTTAAATGTGCTATATATATTTTTATTTATAATCAACTAGCTTTTGTCTACGCTCACTTTTAGTTCGTTTTTTATACAAATTTAATACCCCTTTAGGGGTTGAATTTTCGGAAATCCTTTCTTAGCGGATGTCTATGTTTTAAAAGCTATCTGTGTGCCAAGATGCAGCCCGATCGGTCCAGTAGTTTGAGCTGTGCGTTGACCTTCAGCTTCGTCACGTTTTCCTTTTATATATTTAACAAGCTGGCCCGGCAGATTTTGTGCTGCCTTGAACCTAGAGCCCGATTGCAGCGCCCCTTACCGGGTCCAATTGTGAATATAAACCATCGCGGGACCCACCACAAACACACACAGAAATTCCATCAAATTCGATCCTGCCGTTCTGAAGTCATACTCTTACATACATTCGGCAATTGATTTTCAAATCAAATCAAATCAAATAAATATTGTAAATGCGAAAGTTTGGATGGGTGGATGTATGGACGTATGGATGGCTGTTTGTTATTCAATCACGCCCGAACGGCTGAACAGATCTGGATGAAATTTGGCACAAATATATATTATAGTCTGGAATAACACATACTTAGGCTACTTTTTATCACGGAAAACTAAGCTAAGTTCCCGCGGGAACCAAACAATCTCAATCCACGCGGACGTAGTCGCGGGCATCAGCAAGTTATATATATAGAAGAAGAAGAATATCTTTCTTACCTTTCGTCCTCCTCCTCCCCCACCCACAGGCGCTGGCGGTGGCGGCGCGGGATTTTGTGCTACAAACAAGCTCTCTGTTCTTTTCGGTTGATAGGGTGAGGGTGAAATGTCTTGTCCTAGTGTTCTTTTGCGCAATAGCGAATCTTCGAAAGGTTGGTGATCCCTCGAAGAAGCGCGCGAAACGGACCCTCTGCCGGAAGCTAAATGACCATTGCCTGCAGGAGTAGCGGCTCGGGACGGCGGGCGGGACGAGGGCATGGGCTGCGGCGCGACGGATCCAGCCCGCGAGCCGCTGCCGGGGGGCGCAGCCTCCACTGACGGTTGTCGCGACCGCCTGCCGTATCGATCCACACTGGAATCTCTACTTGGAGGTCTTTTATAATGGTCAAAGTAGTCGATTGAAGGCCGGCTCCCTGGTGGTCGTTGTTCGCGATCCCCATTAATAACATCCTGTTCTGTTGTACTAGTACGATAGGACGGTTGGTCGACTGCTTGTTGGCGATAAATTTGTTTATCAGGTGTTTGTCTATAGCCTTGTTGGTCCATTGGAGGTTGCCGGTACATCTGTTGTTCCGGCGCTTGTCTGTAGCCCTGTTGGTCTAGAGGTTGTCGATAGCCCTTCGGGTCGATTGCCTGTCGGTAACCTTGAGATTCTGTATTTAAATCACTTCTATTGAGAGGTCCCTCAGAATGAACTGTGCCCGTACGAAGTTCGCTTCTGGCATAGGCCGCCATACTAGCGTCCGTATATATAGTACTTTGTGCATCGTTCGTAGGTAAAGCGAGAACACTTTGTCTGCGTGCTACACTCGCTGGAGACGTCCAGTCTTGAGGTGGTATTTGACTTGATTGGGGTCTCATGGAAGCTGAAGGTCTTCGATTTTGATATTGTTGGTTCATTTGATCAATAGGTTGTTGTTGTTGTTGTTGTTGTTGTAAACTGTAAGGTGCGGCCGGAAGCTGACCATCAGGCGACGTGATGTTATACCCACTCGGAGGATCATTAGAAGAATATACTTTTTGATTGGTCATCGAATTTTGTGCACTTCCAGGCGTCGACCACGAGTCTTGGTTAGGTTTGTAAAACTGATCGTACTGCGAGCCTAGATTTCTGACATCGGTATTGTAATTGGGACTATTGGAAAACCGTGGGTCAACCGTATGTCCTGCGTTTGAGGGATATTGGGCTGACGGTCTTCTAGAAGACACCGAATTTGGCATTTTGTTCATTTGAGGAAGTTGTGAATGCATCGGAGGGATATGATTTGGAATGCTCTTGCCATCCATGGTTTTATCGGATCCTTGAGTCACAGAAGTAACCTGTGATTCGTAAATTTTCTGTCTATATTTCTCTCTTAAACCTATACGATTGAAGCCAGGGTGCTTAAAGTCTGGTGCGAACTGCTTGGCAGTTGTTTGTGCTATATCACAGTCTTCTTTAGCTTGGTCTGCCGCATCATCGGCTTGTTCGGCTTTTCCTCTTGCTGTGGCGGTCCTGGATTAAAATGTTAAGTTAAAAGTAATAAATATCATCTTTAGTTATAATTAAACACATAATATTATCGTAGTAGTATTAGATATAAAAAAAAAAATGTGAAAGTTTGGGTGTTTTTGTTAGTTTGTATGTTTCATTGTTACTCCTTCACGTAACAATGACTGATATGGCTGAAATTTAAAATGGAGATAGGCATCTCATTTATAACTAGATATATTCGTCTCAGAAAATTAAAGAGTTCGTGTTGCAATCAAATCCCTTTATCCACGCGGACGAAGTCGCGGGCATCTTCTAGTAAGTCATAATTTTGATTTGACCAAGTATTATACGTTTTTATATGACCAATATAATAAAAGAGATACCTACTTATATTATAACAGACTAAAATTTAATTTACTTTTCTGATAAGATGCTAAATAGTTCTAGGATTATAAAACAACACTTAAGTACTTAATTGTCAAATAAATATTATAAATGCGAAAGTTTGGATGGATGGATGGATGTATGGATTTTTATACGATTTTGATACGATTTTTATACAAATTTAATACCCCTTGAGGGGTTGAATTTTCGAAAATCCTTTCTTAGCGGATGTCTATGTTTTAAAAGCTATCTGTGTACCAAGATGTAGCCCGATCGGTCCAGTAGTTTGAGCTGTGCGTTTACCTTCACCTTCGTTACGTTTTCCTTTTATATATTTAACAAGCGGGCCCGGCAGACTGTGCTGCCGTGAACCTAGAACCCGATTGCAGCGCCCCATACCGGGTCCAATTGTGAATATAAACCATGGCTGTTTGTTACTCAATCACGCCCCAACGGCTAAACGGATCTTGATGAAATTTGGTACAGAGGTAGATTATAGTCTGGAATAACACATAGGCTACTTTTTATCCCGGAAAACTAAGGAGTTCCCGCGGGAACCAAAAAAACACAATCCACGCGGACGTAGTCGCGGGCATCAGCTAGTTACTTCATAAGGGTGACAATGGAAAAACATGAGCAGTGTTTTTATGAAAGTTTTGTAAGCTAAAGCGACTATGCCGATGAATCAGCATCGTAACATCAAATTACAAACCTAGAGGTGGCGATGTCGGCCTTTTGTAGTGCTATTTTCGATGCACGCTGTGCTGCATTCACTGCTGAGTCAACCCGTTCCCGAAACTTTGCCGAACGCATGAGGAACATGTGTTTCCGTTTCTGGCTTGTGATTAGTACATTGTTTTTGTATTTGCCCTCCTCTTTTGTGCCATCTCTGAATGTTGTAACGCCATAGCCGTACTTCCTGTTCGCGAACCACTCGCCTTCGTATCGTAGGCCGTCGCTGCGCTCACTCACACCGAACCCTGTACGTTTGTCATTCTTCCATTCGCCCAAATAAGTTTCTGTCACACTGGCATCCAAATGTTCATCCTGGAATGTAAAAGGTAAAGAAAATGAAAATGTTGACAAAAAGCAATGAGTAAAACTTTGGATCTTCCAGGTCCAGTTTGTAGAAAGAAGATCCAAAATCATGAAAAACACTGATCCGACATCCTACTGCATGAAATCATCATGTGTTATCGAGATATAATACAAGTCTAGTGAACTATGAGTCGGAAAATCGTGGTTTTAAGTTACTAGCCAAATTATGACAGCAACCATGCAAAAATGTGTTTTTGTGAACAATCTCTAAGAATTGCATTGTAAGTTGTAAGAAATGAATGAACACTCCACCCAGATCTAGCACGACGGAAAATAAAATCCTACTACTCTAAGATGTCTAAAAGTAATTGACAACATTACTGATTTTGCATCGTGTAAGTTAGGCTTTAGGTACAATGCAAAATCTGTTGTTATTTTTCTGAAATGATGCTGGTGTTCAAATTGGTGTGGTGATTGGAAGGATCAACTTAGTTTATGCAGTCGTATGTATGACGCAACAGTGAAAATGATGTTGGAATTAGTGTAGAAGGAGACTCGTGAGACTGGGGGGTTGCGCACTCTCGACCGAGGATACACAGGACTATGTTGTCTATGCAGTCGTCTGTATACCTCAACAATGAAGCTGGTGTTGGAATTGGCGTGGAAGGAGCCTTAGTTGCATGCTCACGACCAAGGACACACAGAACTATGCTGTTTATACAGTCGTCTGTCATACCTCAACAATGAAGCTGGTGTTGGAATTGGCGTGGAAGGAGCTTCAGTTGCGTGTTCTCGACCAAGGACACACAGGACTATGTTGTTTATACAGTCGTCTGTATACCTCAACAATGAAGCTGGTGTTGCAATTGGCGTGGAAGGAGCCTCAGTTGCGTGCTCTCGACCATGGACACACAGGACTATGTTGTTTATGCAGTCGTCTGTATACCTCAACAATGAAGCTGGTGTTGGAACTGGCGTGGAAGGAGCCTCAGTTGCGTGTTCTTGACCAAGGACACACAGGACTATGTTGTTTTGTAGTCGTCTGTATACCTCAACAATGAAGCTGGTGTTGGAATTGGTGTGGACGGAGCCCCGCGTGGCCGCGGAGTGCGTGCTCTCGACTGAGGACACCCAGGACGCCGCGGACCCTCCCGATCCCCCCGAGCGCACCGAGCCGCCGCCGCCACGTTTGTCCAACTCGCCCGCGCTTCGTTGTTTACGGAGTTTCTGTAAATTACATTGCAAATAGCATTTAGGTAATGCAATGCTCCTGCTTTTTGTAATAAAATTGCGTTTAGATCCTACTCCTGCCGCATAGTGTTCGTAACACATGCATCTTGTAGCTAAGTAATTAGTTAGGCACCTACAACTGAGTTACATGTAATTTCAATTGTTGAAGACACCGCATGGTGGTAAATAATGTCGCAACTCAACTTGTCAAACGAGTTGAGAAAATAAAAAGTTATTCACCGCCCAGTAAGCCAGCAATTCGCACCGGCACAACACCACACCACACAAATCTTCCAAATTATTCTCAAAGTACATTTTGCACTACGACACTGGAGCATCTTTAGAAGACATTGACTCAACAATGCACGATTGTAAATACACGATTGTGAATTTACAATCGTGCATTGTCGAGACAACGTCTCCTGAACATGCCCCGGTGTCGGAGTGAGAATCATTTGGAAGATTTGTGTGGTGTGATGTTGTGCCAGTGCGCATTGCTGGCTTACTGGGCCGTGAATATCGCAAGCTGTAAGTGCAAGATACATACTGTACCACATAGATTTGTCTACTGTGGCGGATTATAGCGAATTAAACTTCTAGTTCTTTCATTCCCTGCATATTGTAAAAATTGGTCCTTTCTCCCTATATCCGTGTATCTACTAAAATAACGACGTCTTAAAACGTTTTACTCACAGCAAAAAGGCCCTTTTTTGTTTTTTCGACGAGGGATCCTCGTCTTCCCGAAGGCTCGTCGGAGCTGGCCTTAAGCACGAAGCCGCCTCTGGCTTCGTCCATCCGAGTGGTTCTTCGGTCGGAGGGATCGGGCGTGCCCGTCGCCTCCGCCAGCGAGGACAGCGAGCCGCGGTGGTCGCGGGAACCCCCGCGGTAGTGCGACGCCAGGCCGAAAGGCGCTGACGTGCGCACTCCGTAGCCATGCCTGAAACCTCGCATCCATTGCCCTTGGTACGTGCCTGAAACAATTTACATATGTAATTAAAAATATTTTCAACAAATCACACAAAGTACCTAGGGGTATTTCCATATCACGTTGAGGGAACGTAAAAAGAAGGAGCGACCGTTTTCCTTTATGCTTCATTTTCAAAACTGTTGATTAGCGTAAGTATATTAATATAATACTCTCTCCTGGTCTTATCAATTAAAATAAGTTAGTAGAAAGACTTTTGCTGCCATGGATTCTCATAGGCATCTGCGTTCTTATTTCCCTATTCCTATAGTCTAAACTCTTTAGATACGTATATAACCCCGACCTTCACCGAACTGTTTAATGGATGAAACTTACTTTTTATTACCCTCGACGAAGCGGAGACGGTATATGTGTTTGCCCTAAGAGGTTGTGTGTGTGTGTGTGTGTTTGTTTGTTTGTTTGTTTGTTTGTTTGTTTGTTTGTTTGTTTGTTTGTTTGTTTGTTTGTTTGTTTGTTTGTTTGTTTGTTTGTTTGTTTGTTTGTTTGTTTGTTTGTTTGTTTGTTTGTTTGTTTGTTTGTTTGTTTGTTTGTTTGTTTGTTTGTTTGTTTGTTTGTTCGTTCGTTCGTTCGTTCGTTCGTTCGTTCGTTCGTTCGTTCGTTCGTTCGTTCGTTCGTTCGTTCGTTCGTTCGTTCGTTCGTTCGTTCGTTCGTTCGTTCGTTCGTTCGTTCGTTCGTTCGTTCGTTCGTTCGTTCGTTCGTTCGTTCGTTCGTTCGTTCGTTCGTTCGTTCGTTCGTTCGTTCGTTCGTTCGTTCGTTCGTTCGTTCGTTCGTTCGTTCGTTCGTTCGTTCGTTCGTTCGTTCGTTCGTTCGTTCGTTCGTTCGTTCGTTCGTTCGTTCGTTCGTTCGTTCGTTCGTTCGTTCGTTCGTTCGTTCGTTCGTTCGTTCGTTCGTTCGTTCGTTCGTTCGTTCGTTCGTTCGTTCGTTCGTTCGTTCGTTCGTTCGTTCGTTCGTTCGTTCGTTCGTTCGTTCGTTCGTTCGTTCGTTCGTTCGTTCGTTCGTTCGTTCGTTCGTTCGTTCGTTCGTTCGTTCGTTCGTTCGTTCGTTCGTTCGTTCGTTCGTTCGTTCGTTCGTTCGTTCGTTCGTTCGTTCGTTCGTTCGTTCGTTCGTTCGTTCGTTCGTTCGTTCGTTCGTTCGTTCGTTCGTTCGTTCGTTCGTTCGTTCGTTCGTTCGTTCGTTCGTTCGTTCGTTCGTTCGTTCGTTCGTTCGTTCGTTCGTTCGTTCGTTCGTTCGTTCGTTCGTTCGTTCGTTCGTTCGTTCGTTCGTTCGTTCGTTCGTTCGTTCGTTCGTTCGTTCGTTCGTTCGTTCGTTCGTTCGTTCGTTCGTTCGTTCGTTCGTTCGTTCGTTCGTTCGTTCGTTCGTTCGTTCGTTCGTTCGTTCGTTCGTTCGTTCGTTCGTTCGTTCGTTCGTTCGTTCGTTCGTTCGTTCGTTCGTTCGTTCGTTCGTTCGTTCGTTCGTTCGTTCGTTCGTTCGTTCGTTCGTTCGTTCGTTCGTTCGTTCGTTCGTTCGTTCGTTCGTTCGTTCGTTCGTTCGTTCGTTCGTTCGTTCGTTCGTTCGTTCGTTCGTTCGTTCGTTCGTTCGTTCGTTCGTTCGTTCGTTCGTTCGTTCGTTCGTTCGTTCGTTCGTTCGTTCGTTCGTTCGTTCGTTCGTTCGTTCGTTCGTTCGTTCGTTCGTTCGTTCGTTCGTTCGTTCGTTCGTTCGTTCGTTCGTTCGTTCGTTCGTTCGTTCGTTCGTTCGTTCGTTCGTTCGTTCGTTCGTTCGTTCGTTCGTTCGTTCGTTCGTTCGTTCGTTCGTTCGTTCGTTCGTTCGTTCGTTCGTTCGTTCGTTCGTTCGTTCGTTCGTTCGTTCGTTCGTTCGTTCGTTCGTTCGTTCGTTCGTTCGTTCGTTCGTTCGTTCGTTCGTTCGTTCGTTCGTTCGTTCGTTCGTTCGTTCGTTCGTTCGTTCGTTCGTTCGTTCGTTCGTTCGTTCGTTCGTTCGTTCGTTCGTTCGTTCGTTCGTTCGTTCGTTCGTTTATTTATTTATTTATTTATTTATTAGGAAGCCAACGTGTATACAACAATCTTAATAAATATACACACTTAAATATTCTTATGCAATGATGTATACTCCACTTATAGGCTAACTCAACATGCACTGTATAAGAAGACATTCTTTGTTAGTATACCTATAACTTAAATCTTACGTTAGTTTTGAAATTAAAAAAAAGAATTATAATTACAAACAAAAAATACACAAAAAGAAAAGAAAATATCATATCATGCAGTACCTACTTTTAAAAGATTTTTAACCTCTCTCTTGAAACGCGCTGCGGAATGTTGAAAAATATCTATACCAGCATCTTTGATCAAATTATTATACGTGATAGCTATTCTGCACATAGGGGCGGATCTGCCTAGATTCGATTTGTTAATTCTGGGCCTAAACGTTAATTTTCTATTAATATGCGACCTAGTATTGAACTTTGGAACTGCCAATCGCACCCTACTCAGCAGATTTGGGCAGTCGATCCCTCCATCTATAATATTTTTTAGGAAGGAGAGATCAATAAAGTCCCTGCGATCCGACAATGACAACGTCTTATATAATTTTAAGAGGTCAGTGTAGGTGTTGACTTTTTTGAGTACCTTGTCCTTATACGCTAGGTGCCGCAAAAACTTCTTCTGGACTCTCTCTATCCTATTCTTATGTATTTGATAGTATGGGCTCCATGCAATAGAACAGTATTCAAGTCTGCTCCGTACCAGCGAATTAAATAGTGCTAGTCTAGTAGAAGACATTCTGAAATCTTTTGTATTTCTAATTATGAGTCCCATTAATTTTAGCGAATTTTTAATTACATTGTCGATATGTGGTATAAAACTTAATTTATGGTCTACAATTACGCCAAGATCTTTTATTTGATTTACATTTTCTAAAATATTGTTTTTAATTCTATAGTCGAACTTGATATTATTAATTTTTCTACTAAAGGTTATGCTATAGCATTTTAAGTGATTTAACTTCAAATTACTGTGGTCACACCAAACAGAAAGCCTATCCAAATCCCCTTGCAAATTGATGGAATCATTAACATCATTAATAATATTATACACCTTAAGGTCATCAGCGTATATTTGAAACTGACAATACCTGAAACATTCGACCACATCATTAATAAATATTCCAAATAACGCCGGTCCAAGATTGGAACCCTGTGGTACTCCTGAAGTGGCAATAAACGTGAGGGACTGATATCCTCCTAAAACCACATTCATTTTTCGGTTTGTTAAGTAAGACTCAAACCAATTAACAAGATTACTGCCAATACCGTATCTCCTGAGTTTTTCCAACAAAATATAGTGATCAACGACATCAAATGCCTTTGAAAAATCTGTGTAAACACAATCTACTTGAGATGTATTATCCAAAGCTATCGCTAAGTCATCTACAAATATGGCTAAATTAGACATAGTGGATCTCTTTTTGATGAACCCGTGTTGATTTTCCAACATAGCCGGTTTCATGTACCATTCGAGAAGTGGGCAAATTAATGATTTTTTGAAAATTTTAGAAAATCAGCGCCATTTTGAAATTCTGTGTTAATTGACCAATTTCGTTCAAAATCGATATTTAGGACTCCCTGGGGTTACGAAACAGGAAACTGTTACCAAAGTTTTAAAAAATCAGCGCCATTTTTATTTATTTTGTTATCACCATAAAAAATTAATTCAGTTTAGTACAGTAAAATCTGTACTACTTGTAAGTCTAACCACAACCCGTGAGCTGCTTTAGCAGCTCGCGCACAGGGCGAAATACTAGTTAGATATATATATAGCTTGAGAGAAGGTTCTTAGATATATTTTAGGACCATAGACAACCAAGCTGAGCTGTAGTCTATGATTTTAATATTTCGATATGTTACCATTTTTTACAAAAAGTACTGGGCCGATCGAAATGCGGTTTTTTTCATTAGATGTGTATAGCTTGTGAGAAGGTTCTTAGATATATTTTAGGACCATAGACAACAAAGCTGAGCTGTAGTCTATGATTTTATTTTTTCAATAAGTTACCATTTTTCTCAAAAACTACTGTGCTGATTTAGATGCGGGTTTTTTGTTTTAGATATATTTAGCTTCTACCTAGATGCTGCCCAGGGTATCATGATGGAGTCAGGAGGCGATCATGGGAACTCCTTAAATTCTCATCGTATACCCGTCACGTTTGGACTCTTTTGATTTGTCGTGACAAGCGCGCCTCGGAAAGAAAAGGGTTTGGCCATAGTCCACCACACTGGTCAAAAAAACTAGTGAGCTGTCAAAGATGCAGTTTTGTGTTTTAGATATTATGTAATATATACGTTTGCTAAGTTCTAATTGTTGTTTCAAAGTTATAATGGTCAAAGGTACAATGGAGCTCTGCAGTTCGTCGTGGGTTTTGTTTAAATTTTTAATTTTATTACTTCTTTTTATTTAGTAATAGATAAATACAACTAAAATAGGTTGCAGCCTATCAAAATCCGGTCCAGGCTATTTTTAAATTAATTAATTTTAATTAACTTTTTTTTGTCAAGTTTAGTGTAGCCAATGATATACCATCGCGTTTGTTATAAAATTACCTATATTTTGGTATATAACTTAAGCAGTTCCGATCCGTTAAGTTACTTATGGACTATAGTGGTTGTATGGTAATAATTAACATAGTCCTTAGGTAACTTAACAGATCGGAACCGCTTGAGTTATATATCAAAATATAGGTAATTTTGTAACAAACGCGTCGGAGAGCAAAATCTCTAGTTCTCTCCACTCTCGATTATGCGGACGCAAGCTATCTTGTTTTAACTGAGGACCTAATTAATATACTTGAGCGAATTCATTATATTTCGCCGGAATCTACATATTCTTTCCCTTCTGTACCTATTGTGTATTGTTCAATCCTATGACTCCAAGCATTTTACTAAGGAAGCTAAAGGAAAATTTTAAATACTTATCTTGGTCATGACGGACCAAATAGAGTTCTTCGGTTAGCCGAAAATTCGTTCTTGCAGTGCCGTACACATCGGACAACATATTTTAAAAATTCATTTACGTTCAAGGCCATTAGCTTATGGAACGAATTGCTCTCGCAAATACATCAAACTAAAACTCTACTGTACATAATCTTCATCAATATTGATGATTGCAAAGAGACATTGATGTCGCTATTTAGCGACATCTTTAATTTATCTTTATTTTGTTGTATTTAATATTTATGTATAGTGATATTTAATGTAAATAATAAGTAATACATACAAATAGTATTTAATGTTACGTAGGTATGTCTATTTTATTTATTATGTATTTATTTAGTGTATTAATTATTAATATGATATTGGTTAGTTTATGTAGGTACATCTATTTATGTATTTTTTATGCACCACCTCCCACTGTCCACTTGCTCATTTTCTCCGTAGTGTTAAAGTAGGTTGCCCATGGCGACTTGTTGCAGCGATTCAGTAACGATACAATCACAAAAAGACCGCGATACGCTCGCGATGCAGTTTCTGGTCCTATCTTCGCCCACGTAACCACGATTTTGCATCGCTATTCGCTACCAACGCAATACAGCATCGATAAAGACGCGATGCGCGTCGCGTGTTTAGTAGCTGCATAGCTATGCAGAAGCAATGCTCGAAACTGTGCGATTGTATTGCTACTGAATCGCTTCTTTCGCGCGTTGCAAATGCGATAACGCCCCAAACTAGCAGACGCGCGTTGGCGTAACGTGCTACTGAATCGATGCAAAAAGTCCCTCCCTAAGGTTACGCCTTATTGTACGCAGAGTCCGTTTGCAGAGATGTTTCAATGATGCTGACATAAAGATACCTATCGGATTTTTATTAGATGACTAACACTAATGACTCGAATACATTTGTTTCTTGTTATACCTATAGCATGAAATAAGCCGCCGACATGATTGTGTTGTGGGGCGGTGCACGGCAGGCGTGCTACGCTATATTTAACCGGCGAGGGCCTCGAACGCAGAGAGTGCTGCAGGGCCGCCTCACTCACACCATTCACGAACTAATCTCATCGAATCACTTGTTCTTATTAAGACTAGTATACCGAAGCCGCTTTGCTTGAATTAATGATGCCGACACGTTTTCTAATTTTTTCCATAATCATGTTTTCTGCGGCCATACCGGAAGGAGTCTGCTATTTTGCTAGCGATGTTTAACGCGTCTATGAGCTTTTGTAGGTGCATCTACTCTTTCCGATCTGATGAAATGATCATATTATTCTGACATTAATTTTAAAAAGCAACGCCTCTTCATTTGTTTTCTAATTTATTTATTTTATCTTGCTAGCGATGTTCCAAATCTTAAGTTATTCAACGCATCTGTGAGCTATTGTGGGTGCATCTACTCTTTCCGATCTAATGAAATGATCATATTGTTCTGACATTAATTTTAAAAAGAAACGCCGGTTTATTTGTTCTCTAAATTAAAGATTTGTTGAATCAACACATAAATCACTGGCCAAGAGCGAGTAGGGCGATCGGGCTTAATTTTATATTGGTTCTTTCCATTCATAAATATGACCAATTAACTTTTTTAAAATAATAATGTTATTTTTAATGTGAAAGTGTGTTTATTTGTTGGTTTGTACTTCAATTAAACCAACAGAGCGACGGATTGACGAGTAAGTTTAGTTTTTTAGATGAGATTGCCACGTAGGTATATACGTAAGATAAAAATAATAATTTCCTATTTCATGTTGAAGTTCAGTTGCATTTAAATTATTGTTCATCAGTTGAACAATCATTTAAATGCAACTAATTCAATATTCGATTTTGGCCATATTTTGTGTCATTAGAATTGTACTTCAAATATCCAAATTTAAAGCCACTCATTCCATCTACGAGCTCGAAACGACCGTAGCCCGTCACATACGGAGGAACAGACTTATTTAATAGGAAAAATTACTAAAAATGGAATCAGACTTGCTTGCAAATGATGATTCAGCAATTAGGTGTACCGCGATTCCTGATACCGCAAAAAAAATATAGTTTTAAAGGTTCATTTAAAATTAAAAGTTGAAGAGAAGTCGGAAGCCGGAAAAACATTAATTCCTATAGATAGCGCTCGAGCGGTTCGAATTAGAGATGAGGAAATTGGAAAATCGTGACGTGTATATTATTTATGCAACTGTTCTTTAGATTGTAGTAAGTATAATAGTTGCTAGCTTTTATATAAATTGGGATTTCCTTACTCTATATAGTTACATGTAAGAACTTACATTCTGAAGGTACTATTTTTAAGTAGGTTCATACGTTAGGCGTTACGAACTAACGAGTTGTTTGTTTGTTATTAAATGCAACCTTGAAACAACACCAAAAATTGGTTTTACCTACGTAATACAACCCGTGCCGCGACCGTCCATTACCATAAAACAACGTCACACAATTCTCGACGCCTCGCCTCACGTTGAGTCACCACCGCATTAAGATTTGTCATTCATAAAATCTCAAATATGTAACACTGAATCGTTTTCCTGAAAACATTATTATAATTTATATTAGTCACATCCGTCATCCGGTTTAACGTGTGAAGGGGACGTTTTAGGTAATACTTCTAAAAACTGACTAACGGCCGGTTTCTGAATTGAGAATTTCATGTTGAGTCTGTCTCAAAGACTACATTTTTAAGGACTAATTAAGCAAATATTTGTTTCTGAATTGATATTGGGCCGGTTTCTGAATTAAGCATTCAAGCAAAAACAGCAAGTTCCAACTCTCAAACCTTACACAATATCAATTCAGGAACAAACATTTGCTTAAGTCCTCAATTAAGTAGTCTTTGAGACAGACTCAACATGCAATTCTCAACTCAGAAACCGGCCGTAAGTGACTAGTCTCCGTGACCGGACTAGGGTTCCGTGTATAGTGCATACTATAAACAATTAATAAATTATCCTTTTTATTAAAGTAGGTAGTTTATTTGTTATTTACTTAGTCTTTAATTTTAACTACAACTCACAAGATATTTTAATATAAATTTATTACCACGGAGTGATTTAATTGTTTTATTTTTCGCGCTTGCTTTAAAAATAAATCTGAAAAATCGTGCATTAATTATTCTGTCCTCATAGGTTGCGAGATTTTCTATCAGATACTATCAAAAGTTGAGCTTGCCAGTTTGAAATACGGTCATATTTTGTATTGTTTAAGAATGCATGAACTTTTAATCTTTAGATAAAATGTAAAATTGGTAAAAGCTATATTTTACCTACTTTACCTGCTCGTAGACCCTTCGTAGATGTCTCTACGATAATAATTTACAACAGTTAATATAAATATCTTCATTGGAATCCATACATTAAAAATTATATTAGGTTGGAAGGTAGATTGGATAAAAGGTAGCCTATGTCCATCTCCAGATGGACTCAAAGGAGGACCATGAGAAGGTTATATAGATATACTTTCGCTTGGCGCTTCACGCCAGCGAGCCCAATACTAAATCTATGATGTTAATTAACTATTAAAACAAAACATTTAATAATAATTTTCAATGAAAAAATAATATTTAAGAATATATACCTACTTGTTACGTCTTTCTCATTTTTACTGACTAAAAAAATATATGAAAATGAAGATTTTAAAAAACCAGAGCCAATCTTCCAAAACCATCCAGGGTTTCGTGAATTGTTGGCATAGAGATACTCGAAACCACTCTTACTTCAAGGGCAACAAAACCACTGTAGACCAGAATAATAAATTATGGATATATGTAAATTATGGATATATTATGTGTACACTGTATAGTATACTGCCTCGTTGGTCTAGTGGTTAGCATAGTCGACTGCGGATCATCGAGGTCCTGGGTTCGATTCCCGGTCGGGCATGAAAGTTAGGTATTGGGTTTTTCAATTAAGTAATTCTCAGTGCCAGCCCGGAGTTGGAAGTTGGTGGTGTTTCACCCCCGTGCCTCGGAGAGCACGTTAAGCCGTCGGTCCCGGTTATTATCACTAACATGATAATAATCGTTAAAGCCCGCCAACCCGCATTGGAGCAGCGTGGTGGGTCTAAGCTCTAATTCCCGCTCTCCTATGAGAGTGGAGGCCTGTGCCCAGCAGTGGGACGTTAATAGGCTGTAGTGATGATGGATGATGATGATGATGTATAGTATAAGTTTGTTTTGGAGATACGTGGCAATTCGTTAAGAAAGTTAAAAAAGTATAAGCGGTCCGCGGCGCTGACATGAATGAATATCTGTGCTGTGGCAGCTACCACGGTGTTACCTGGTTCGTGCTACGCACTACGCAGGGCGGGGTTTGACAAACACTTTAGTGATTCACAGCAAAAAAACGGCCAAGTGCGAGTCGGACTCGCGCACCGAGGGTTCCGTACAAACCTGTAGGTAGGTATATAAGTAAAAGTTATGGTCTTTTTATTGCAAAACGAAATCCATAACATTAGTAAGTTTAAATTATTAAAAATATTTTTATTATATGATGTAACTAAAAATTTATGATTTTCGCAATTTTCCCGCATGAAGTTTGAATTTCAGCCCCCGTTCACAGCTCACAGGGATAGTAGACCTGAGTATTTGATATGAATTTCAGCTTGATACCTCCATGCGTTCCTGAGAAAAAGGGTCTAGACACACACGGACGGACAACAAAGTGATCCTATAAGCGTTCCGTTTTTTCCTTTTGAGGTACGGAACTATAAAAATGTTTATTTTGCATTTACTTGCAAGTTTGAACGTATTGTCGACTAGAAGTAAACTTCTTCTTTTCTATTTCGTGGTACTCCCACACTGTTAAAACAGTTTTCGATAGTTAATTATTTAACACTAGTTTGAAATACTTTACAACTTCTGTGTGTTACTTAACGTGAATAGGCATAATAATAATAATAATATAAACGTTTCCGAGCGCGTGCATTGCGCAAAGCAGGGGAGTTTCTTTTTAGTTCACGCAATCATAATATAGGTCATTAGGTGATATTCATGTGCAAGCTATTATTAAGCCGATGCCGACGGTGGCAGCGGTGCGGACGGATTTAAAAGCTCTCTTTATGAAACATTTATGCTTCCAAAGAATAATAATCTCCAATGTTTGTTTTGTTGTGGCTATGAACTGTTAAAGAATATAAAACTTGGACTTTAATAAGTGTTTACTTTAAATTTTCATCTGGGTACCTAATATGGATTTTATTTTTATTTATTTATTTAGAGAAAGCATAATGGGACGTTATAGTAGATAGGTACTAGATAGCACAATGCGACCACTTTACGGGGAATGTTGATACTTTTTGAACTAAATCGGTATACAACAACGTATTGTCTTTAATCTGGTTATTGCCGGATTGCTTCGTAGTGGACCCAAACAGGAATTGAAACCGGGATTAGATCTCATGCTTGCGTCAGAGTAACGCGCGCGTCTTGAGAAGACGTGATAATTGTAAATTGTTTTATTTTCTCGCAGGCGCATGCCTAATTTTCAAGGTATTGGGTTATAAAAGTGAGCAATAAGTAAAAAATATGCTATATAGGTGCTTACCTATACAGTAGTAGTTAATAGTTATTAATTATCAAACAATCAACTGGGTGACAGTTTTCTCTTAGATCAGTATTGCCGCAAACTCTACTTCACTCTATAAATAGCGTGCCTACCCGCTACCCGAAAGCCGTGCCAATAATTTTTATTAAAGCTTTAGAGTTAATTGCTCTGATTGAAACAATCTAATATTCTCAGACTATACATGATGAGAGCGTCATTCATGGTCATGTAAACCGAAATATTTTTGTCGGTATTTAAAAAATTTGGCAATGAAGATAGTATAGGGCTGCCGTAAGTAAAATCATCAAATCACTACCATCTGCTCTAATATATTATATAATAATATTTTACTCAAATTATTATAAAACCGACGGATATTGGTGTCTTATTATAAAACTACATACTTAGGCGTGTGTTATAAAACTACATTGCGACTTCGTGGTCGTTAATTTAGGTTTTGAAAAATCGCGTGGGGGCGGGATGAATGAAATAAAACAAAGATCATTTTCCAGGATATACTAGTCTATGTCACTCTCCAGGGTTTTAACTACATATATCTATGCGAAAAATCACATCGATCCCATGCTTCTTTGAGGCGTGATTGATAAACCAACAAACAAATAAACGCATTTATTATATGGGTAGTGATGAGAACATGATGCTCGCGATTTAATGATATATCTACCAGGATAATAGTAGATTGTTCGTCAAGGGACTAAAATGAGGCATTTTATAGAGATGTTTAGCTAACCGAGCGTAGCGCTAGCGAGGTATGCTATAGAAGCGAGTAAAATGGCTTTTAGTCCCGTGGTAAACACTCTACTTTTCACTTCGATTGCGAGAAAATAAAATAAATAAATATTTTTAATTATTTCTTTGCCTTCCTGTTACATTTTCATATTAGGATTAAGATCTTTATTTTCACTTGATGATAATAACAAATAAATAGTCACATTCACTTTACCCTATGCCTTCACCTTGTATTACGTACCTATTGTGCATCGTAATTGATCAATTAAACATCCATAAATAAATGTAATAATTACACCAAAAATTCTAGAGATTTCGCGGCAATCTGCAATACCAAATTTATTTTTCTCCTTATTGTTAACAAGAAGGAATTTATAGAAATACAGTAGTACCATAGACATAGATCTGTAGGATAATGTTAGGATCTTTGGGTAGGAAACGATGGGTAACATTGACAATCAACTAAGCGACATAAATAGACGTTTCGACGCTATCGTATAATATAAAATGACGAATTAAATATAAAGCTTATTTCCATAGTAAGTATTATAAACTTTAAAAAAAACGGCCAAGTACATGCAAGAGTTACAATATTATGCGAACACTAAGTTAACGATCTTAATATATATATATATATATATATATATATACATAATATATGAGATGAGATGAGATGAGATTTTTTAGATTGGTCGACTATTAAAAAAAAACTTGATTGATTTTTGGTTCATTGGCTAAGCATACTTATGCTTAGCCAATGAACCAAAAATCATTGGATTAATCATTGGATTAAAGTAATTAAAAAAATGCTTTTCAGTGCTTAAGAAGTCCGTTCATTTAAAAAAAAATGTTTTATTTTAGATTGCAGTTGCGATAAACTGAAACTCTTTCATAGGGAGCATACAGATTACAGAAGGGTTGGAGTCCAAACTCTATCACTAGTTTATGGAAAGCTGATTCTAGGGGAAGAACCGGCAAGAAACTCAGCACGTAGCCAGCCCATAACAACTACACCCCTTATCCGACTAACCCTTAACAATGTGCCACAGACCATACTACTCGGTGCAATGTGCCTACGGTTAATGATGGTGGTGATGACTGATGAGAGACGAGAGTATGAATGCTTACCGCCATCCGCATATGTTTCCGAGCCGTATCCGTCCTGAAGCCCGTTCGCCCATGTGCCCTCGTATTTGGCATTGCTCGTGCTGCTTTGGCGGACGCCGTAGCGGCCCTTGTAGCCTTGCGTCCACTCCCCACGGTACAGCCACCGGTCGCGAGACTCGACGCCGAGACCATGCCGCTTGCCGTTCTGCCATTGACCCTCGTATGAACTGCCACTGTAAAAACATAATTGTATCATTATTTTCTTATTTTGGTAGAGGTATTTCCGTTCAAACATTTTTAATATCACGTACGCAGTGGGTATGTATATTCATAATATAGTTTTAAGACCATACATTTGTAGATTAAGGTTTTTATTTCCCGGAGTAACTCCTTATTTTTTCGGGACAAAAAGTACCTAGCCTTAGTCCTTCCCCGTGATGTAATCTACCAAATTTCATCAAATTCGGTTGTAAAGATGGGCCGATAAAGCGTAGCAGACCAACGGAAACTTTCGATTTTATAATATTAGTATATTAATGGTTTACCCGGGGAAAAACCATAATTTTCCGGAATAAAAAGTAGTCTTACCCTTCCTTCCTCTCTGTAGCAAAATCGGTTGAAAAAATGGGCAGCAAAAGCTTAGCAGACCGACAGACAGACACACTTTAACTTTAAGTACCTAAATTAAGTTTTCCATACATAGTACTTTCAATGTTTGTATCTACGTTTCATGTAGGCACTTACTTATTAGTCATGGTAATAAGAAACATGATTTATTTAGTTATAGGCATGTTGAATTTTTCTTTCAGCAGTACTGAATATATTAGTAAGTGATCGATTTATTGCTGTAATTAATAACAATTTAGTGTAGTAACAAAACACGGTAGGCTCATTTGTTTTGATCATAAATTAATTTGAATTGTTACAAGTTCTGCTGTAAAATGACTGAGCGCCTTTTTTAGTTTTGCTATATTTTATGCCAAATATTGTTAGAAACCTGTAATAGGTGAGCTAGTACCAATTTGTTTTTATCATGGTTATATGTTTGAAACATATTATGTGATAATATATCACCTACCTTCTAATGTGTGACAATGATGGTGACAATAGTGTCGTGAAAAATGTATGTATACCAAGGTATTCAAATATCAAACACATTAAGTACTTTATCCTACACCCGCTTGGAAAGTATGTACGTTCTTAATTTTTCAAAACGTATGAACGAACGGACGTAACGAATGTACGTCATTGCGACCAACTAAATAATTAATGTGAAATTTCATTGCTAACGTGCTAAGCGGGCAGAAAAGGTTTATGAAAAGGTGTGCTTTTTCGTTTAATTTTTAGTAACATCGGTGCAGAAATTAATGTCCAGTAAACAGACTAACAACAGTTACAGTAATTATACATAACTAAAAAACCATATCAAATAATAATAAAATCATCTTAAGTTATTAAAATTAATTTAATTATAAATTTTTGGAACTGACTCAACACTGGAACTAAAAAGTGAGAGGCCATTTTATAACATAGAAAAAAATGATAGATAGATAGATCTTTGCCTTTTTTAAAATCCCAGTTTTGGTAGTATTTCAAGTGAGGTCAGAGTGTAAAATAGCATAGAATAAAAAATAGGATGACTGAATAGGCTGTATGGTCTAGAATCTAGATATTTAAAAAAAAACAGCCAAGTGCGAGTCGGACTTGCGCACCGAGGGTTCCGTACAAACTGTGACGTGGTAGGCCGTCTACGATGTGGTGGCCGGCCATTGGAGTTGTGAAAAAATCAAACTTTTAAGCCAACACAATCAAAAGATACAGCCGATTATGCTGCATATTTTCGACACTTGCAAGATAATCAAAAACTACAGGGTACCTCCCGTGAACTCAGAATCTTGAAATTTGGTACGAAGCAACGTTTTATAGCACAGATGAAGGAAAAATTGCGAAAAGATAAATTTTTTGTTAGATCATATAATAAAAATATTTAAAAAAAATTTAAACAAGTTAATTAATATGATGTTACTAAAAATGTATGCTCCTGCTTATAACAGTTCCTGAGAAAAAGGGTCTTGACACACAGACGGACGGACAAAAAAGTGATCCTATAAGGGTTCCGTTTTTTCCTTTTGACGTACGGAACCCTAATATAAGAAAACATATCGATCGCGCTCGCGATCGATTTCTTTTGTTTTAATTGAATTTTAGTCTATAAAATGATCTTCAAAATGAAGTCGCTTATTTTCTTCGCAGGTGTAGCATAAAGCACTATCATCATCATCTCATATTTATTTTCACTCTTCATATTTGCGTCTATCTGTTAAATTGTTGTCATTTATTTTCCTTCTCAAGGCATCGGTTTTTTAAAAACTTGTATTTATTTATTACTTTATTATTCAAAATAGTGCATATACGAGTAGCTTTCATGTTTCTAGGGTGATTGGTCCGTTTCTATATCCACCGGTTTATTGTTCGGGGCCGGTTTTTGAGAAAACTCGGATGGTTTCTTAGAGGTTCCCGAATAGATGGGAATTCCCATCGGGCACACGGTTACTGTATAAATAATAATTTTTAGGGCGAAAATTGAAAACTATTCACGTACGAAACTTAATATTGATTGCATAAACAGGTTAAACATAGCTTTCAATAACAATAATGAGGCTGGTGTTGGAATGTGTGTCGAAAGATGTAGGCATAATATTTCTTGCTATATTTTTCCTTATTTTCTGCTTGTTTAACTTCTGCCAATTCGAACCTACATGTTTAATTCTTATAAAGTTAAACGTATAAAGTTGGTTCTACCTAGTTATAATGTGTAGATTTTGTTAGTATATTTGTAAGTTTTTCCTAAAAAAAAAAGTACTAAGCCGATTTAAAACCGGGCTACAAACTATTTTGCCAGGTTTTCAACCGACTTCAAAAAAAGGAGGAGGTTCTCAATTCGACTGTATTTCTTTTTTTTTTATGTTTGTTACCTCAGAAATTTTGAATGGGTGGACCGATTTGGATGATTCTTTTTTTATTTGAAAGGGCATACTTCTCAAGTGGTCCCATATAAATTTTATCAAAATCGGTGGAGCGGTTTTTAAAATATCAACAATAAAAAAAGTACTTTGTATAGCGTGTGCTTGTTGTTGTAAAGTTGGCGCGGGAGTTTGAAGTCGGTTGTTTAAAAAGATTTTTTTATATTAAATTATTAGATATGTTTTACGGCTATAAAACGCAAGGGAGGGCTTAAATCGAGTTTTTAATTTCATACTGTGTTACCATTTTCTTGACAATAGATTCTGGGCAGACTTAAGAGTCTGTTCTTAGATGTTTTAAGGCTATAAGCCATTGGGGGATGCTGCTGTAGTGATTAGATTTGCGGCTATGGTCACTCTTATCCAGGTCCTTACCCCCCCAAACGCAACACCGACATAGTATTAAATGTACCTTACTAGACACCTGCGACTTCACGTTCTCGTCGTCGTCGCAACCTCTGGTAAGTAGCAGACTCATAATAACCTATTATTATTAATTATTATTAACTCTATGGTAGCCGATGACTCTCTCCAACTAATCAAATCAATACAAAAATCCGATCCGTCGATTCATTGCTTTGTTGCGCCATGATACGACAAACTAACAAACTTTCGCATTTCGGTATAATATTATACAGTATAAATTTAAAAAGTAGGTACCAAAAAATAAATGAAAATGTTAATTAGTGAACAGCCGAGTCGCTGGACAGAACAAATACCTAAGACTAATTTGTTTCGATCCATAGCTACACATGTCCGTAATTATGCAGCTCTGTTCTACATTTAAGTAATAGGTAGCTGTATCCCGTATCCGGAACATCAACAGATGTAGGTACGGGTAGTGAGTAACACTGAAATTCCTTTCAGTTTTTATTAGTTGCGGTAAGATAATGTATCGGTCTGTTCCACTCATGAATTACGCACCTTGGTACGGACGGATCCAATCGAGTCTAACTCTAAATGCTATTTATAGCAGTTACAAATTCTGCGGTATCGTTATTCGTAACTGAATATTGCAAGATAAGGGTCGATATTGAAATGTTTATCTACGAGTTTTTGAAGCTTTTTATTTAAAAACTAAGTAGGCACTTGCTTAAAAATATTACCTAATTTGAGTTCTCAATCTAAATTCTTCATGAAATAGTAACAAGAATGGATACAATTTCTTTCACGCACACCGATTTTTCAGTATATTTTCTATCGTCTGGTGGGAGGTTTCGGCCCTTCACCCTACCGGCTAAGATGTGCCCTCAAGCGGCGGTATTCAGCGTTCCGGCACGATGCCGTGTAGAAAAAAATTATAGAAGTTTATTTCGTGTAAACTATAGACTCATAGAGGTATTAGTTAAACCAAGTATATATTGTTAAACTATAATCAGTAATCACCCTTTCCATTAATCTAATAATGGCAGGAGTTTTCTTGGGATAATAATGCGGTGGGTTCCCACTTCCTTCCGCTTACGATTTGACTAAGAGTATTTAAACTCTTAGGTTTTTGTAACGATTATTTGGCACGGAGGGAACGGAAAATAACGAAAATAAAAATTGAGCCTTCAAATTCGGTCACCCATCTAGTTTCCGACTTGGGGTCAACGTTGCTTAACATTCGCAATCGACTGATATGCGTTATCATAACTAAGCCACTCGCTCCTTAACTCCACCCCAAAGGAAGTGAAATGGGGGTTGGAAATTTGTATGAAAGTCCTATGTTTTGGTAGTTAGAGACTCCAAAATAGGGATTTAGGTTATTAGTTTTAATTAATAAAAACTTGCATTAGCTATAACCCCTATAGAAAGGCTTCTTGCAGCGGGAAAATTTCACAATCTCATAGGAAATCAGAAATTGTGCGCAGATAAAGTCGCGGGCGTCCTTATTACTTAGGTATACCTTAAACATCGTATTTGCTGTTTTGCTCGGTATCTCTTACACGATAGGCACTAAAGTTTCTTTCCTGTTCACATTTTTTTTCAGTATGGCCTGACCTTTACAACTCTACATTAGCAGGGTACTATTTAAGTATTCTGTGCTATTAGTCCTTGAACGGAGAATGTTGTTGCCGCTACTTTTATAACTTATTCAACGAAATACGACTCGGAGCCTTTAGGTATTCTGCTTGCTTATTATTTTGCGCGCATTTTTCGGTCGTTCTGGCACAAATAATTTTACTGGATTCCGACAAAATCGGGGCATAAAAAGCTTACCTACTACCAGCCTGTTCTATTATGTATTCTGTGCCTACTTAAATTTTATCACACGACTTTTTCTACTATATCTTCAAGACTAACAGACAGATCATTGCTCGACAGAAATAAAGTCATAATTCTTTAAATCAATGGGTGATAACGTCGGGTAAGCATCTTTAGATTTGGTAAGCAAGTACCTACTAGTACTTATAAAACATCAGCTGTTGGCCTCATCATCATCATCACTACAGCCTATTAACGTCCCACTGCTGGGCACAGGCCTCCACTCTCATAGGAGAGCGGGAATTAGAGCTTAGACCCACCACGCTGCTCCAATGCGGGTTGGCGGGCTTTAACGACTATTATCATGTTAGTGATAATAACCGGGACCGACGGCTAACGTGCTCTCCGAGGCACGGGGGCACAGAATAATAACTAGACGGGGGTGAAACACCGCCAACTTCCAACTCCGGGCTGGCACTGAGAATTTCTTAATTGAAAAACCCATTTAACTTTTATGCCCGACCGGGAATCGAACCCAGGACCTCGTGATCCGCAGTCGACTATGCTAACCACTAGACCAACGAGGCAGTCTGAGCTGTTGGCCTACATGCGTTAAAACCCACCAAAATTTTCTCATTTTTAACCGAGTTCCAAAAAAGGAGGTGGCTCTCAATTCAGCGCGTAAGTTTTTTTTTTTAATGTTTCATTGATCGCAACGTCTTAGTCCACCAAGAAACTAGCAAATATTAATGGTATGGAGGAAATCGAGCAGTTTAACTAAATCTCGTAGCCATCTTTTCTTTATACCTACGACTCGTGTGTACGAACTAATTCGTCTTGGTCTCTAGAACAAGGACCTGCCGGTCGTAGAACGCAGAAGCACAGAAATGGGGACACGCGTACATCACAAAGGAGACGACTTATTTAACCTTTGCCTATAGACTATAAGAGATGCAAGAGCATATAGTTCTTAAGGGACCTGGCCTGGAAAAAATTTTCGTGACCAAAAAGCTCTAAACGCTGCCTCCCTCCCTTTAGTACCTAGAGCTGGGAGGGTCAGAGTACCTGTATGTAATTATTTTACTGTTGATCACATCAAACACTTTCAAGTAGCTCTCAAGTCTCAGTAGCTCAGTCGGAAAACGGCTGCATTGTAAGCAAGATGTCGCAGATTCGTATCATAATCACTCGATTCGCTCATAATTTTTGCGATTATCATTCGCGAGACCAGAAGGTCTAAAAATGCATTATTGCACAGTTACTATTCTTAAACGGTTTGAATAACTATAGTTAATGTAAAGAATAATTGTTTATGTATAATATTCATCGTGATTCGTAATCGTGTTATTCAACTTGACTTCAACACGCTCACGGAATTTGATATGACACGACATCGGACCTGGGAGTACTTTAAATAATAAAATAGCTAAACCACCCTTGGTCAGTAATTAAGTACCCTCCTCCTTGCGTCGTATTCCCTAATTACTGAGGGTCGTGACCCCTTCCACCAATAATCCTTCTGCAAACGATGTCGCGCCATGTTGCTCGGTTTTCTGCGACATGCAGGGCTTCGTGGACCTTGATAACGAGAGCGGTGCGGATTTGATCTGACCAACGCATCGGGCTACGTCCACGTCCGTCCACTTTGCCAGTAAATTAATTAAGTACATACCTACTAAAATCCAAATACGAGTTAGTTATGACTTATGAGCTCATTTTGAAATTAAAGTTTCAAAATTTTAACGTTCCTTATTATTAACCATCGTTCGAATCTTACTTTTAGTTTATTTACAATTCATAATAGTAGATCGTTAAACGAGGTGGACATGCGCGAGCGTAACGACTAACGAGGACATGTACATTGTCTGAGGGTGTCATAGTCTTATAATCACCAAATACTTTTTTTTATTCCTTACCTCCGGCGGGGAGGAAATGTAGTGCTTTCCACATAGATAAAGAATGCCTAAGTATTTTCCGATTATGTGTCATGAAAAATTATGTAAGTAATGTAATGTGTAAGTACCGTCACTGATGCCTTTGATTTAGGTTTTAAAAGCTCGTTGGAACTCCCGGTCCTCAACTATAGGTACCTACCCATGCAAAAAATTACGTCGATCCGTTGCGGCGTGATTTCCGTTGTGCAAACACACATCGGGATTTGGGTTTAGTTAGGAATTATAGACTACTAGCTGATGCCCGCGACTTCGTCCGCACGGTTTAAGTTTATTGATTCCCGCGGGAACTCCCTAATTTTCCGGGATAAAAAGTAGCCTATGTCACTCTCCAGGTCCACAACTATACCCATGCCAAAAATCACGTCGATTGCTCCGTTGCGGCGTGATTGAAGGACAAACCAACAAACAAACACACTTTCGCATTTATATTTTTAGTATGATTCTGCTTCAAAGGTTGCTGTCTGGTGGTTAAGAGCTGTTAATCTAAAAAAAACTACAGAAATAACCTACTTAAGTATAATAAAAAGTAACACAATTTTTTAAATTTTTCACTGAAGGTAAATAATTCTACGCGCTCTTCAACTACGAGTTTTCATGAGGCGGTAGTCGACTAGTCGACTACCGACTACGACTAAAATGAGTCGTATAGTAACTCAATTTATTTGTAACATGTAGGACATACAGGTGTCTCTTATGTTACGTCATGTTTTGACTCTAGGTGCTTACCTACCTATTACCTCTAGGTACCTAGTACCTACCTATACCTCTATTACGTACAGAAGCTACCGTTAAGCGGTTATAAGTATTTTTAAATAAACTCTGTGTATGGCAAGTAAATCCATCTCTCTGGAGGTTACATGAACACTGAACTAACATTACATGATTACGCAACCACCATACCAACTTTCATGTTTTATTAAATATCTCTACCGGCTCTCCAGCCGTCGAAATAAAGCGAAAACGCAATTACTAAACAACATTACATGACCTACAGCTTGGCTGTTGTCCGCGGCAGCGGCAACCACCCACACCACACGTCTGACGCACCTTGCTTGTCACGCGAATGACAATGGTTTAGGCTCGAGGACAGTCGTCTACTTGGAAATCGGAATTCAAAACATCTTTTTTGTTTGTATTCCTATAATATATTTTTGTCGCACTACCCTATTCTACATATATAGCTGCGATTACTAAGTAATCGTACTTAGGTATCTCTATAATTTCCAAATTAAAAAGTAGGTAGGTACCTTTACCTAGTCACTATACTATAATATAACTATATTTGTTTAATTCACATTACCTTGACTCATAGTCAAACACGTGCAAGAAGTAAGAGCTTCGTCACGTTCGTAATAGAAAATCTTACTTACTTATAATAAATGCGAAAGTTTGGTTGGATGGATGGATGTATGGATGTTTGTTACTCAATACGGCTGAACGGATCTGGCTGAAATTTGGCACAGAGGTAGATTATAGTCCGGAATAACACATAGGCTACTTTTTATCCCGGAAAATTAAAGAGTTCCCGCGCGAACCGAAAAACCTCAATCCATGCGGGCATAAGCTATCTTTATAACATGTCTAGAAAGCATTGAAATATAATTAGTCTAAGCTAGAAAGTTTTACTGGCACAAACTTAAGTTTTTCGTCCTTATTGATCCTACCTACCTCACATAGATGCAAATGCTACCTACCTCACATAGATGCAACAGTTATACTTACTTGTTGCTATATCAGCACACTTAGTTTGTACTTTCCATCTGCAAGGAAATCTCAAAAGAAATATACCTTAGGGTTTTCTGTGTCCAGATAACCCATAAGGCTTTTCAGCCAAATCTTCAAGTGTACTTTCCATGCTACAAATCATTGTCATAACATAAATTTGAAATCAATCAGAAGTATAGGTGTAAGTACCTATACTTAGGTAGTATTTGCTATCAAAATAATTAAATAACTTTAATATCATGCATCAATTAAAATTAGAACCCTCTACCTCTCCCGACACCGGAGCATATTCAGGACATACCTATCGACTTTACAATGCAAGATTGTCAACAGACTAGACAATCTTGCATTGTAAAATCGGGGCGAAACCTGCGTCGAGAATAGTATAAAAGTCTTGTGTGGTGGTGTATGTGAGTGGTGGTGGAATATGGAATTAATTAATTAAAGTACCTTTTTCGTAGCACATTCGTAGCTATAGCTAAATTGATACCATATTTTGAAAACAAATGATATGATCGAATTTAAGAAATCCGTTTTGTACATGTGATATCAATCACCCAGCAAGCGTATCATTCGCTGAAATCACCTCATTATTCTCTCGCATATTATGGGTAGGTATACCTCAGGCATCGAGGTCATTTAAAGCCTACATTACGATACCTACGAGTAGGTACATACCGGCACGAATAAGTTTTCCACGTCTTACAAGCTTTAGCTGAAACAACATTTGAAATGCCTCCAGCCTGGATTTACGCCAATTAACAATTTTAATGCAGCACTTAATGTATTTAATGAAGAACTAGAGTGAGCTTTAAGAAAATAACCATAGCTTAGACGCACATAGCAGTAGGTATAACTGAAATAAATCGGTCCCGGTAATAACTAATAATTAGCACCATACCATGCCCTTAAAAATCTAAGAGTCGAAATCCCGTATTACAACGTAACGTAGTAGGTTACCTACATGATAGCACAGAACAGCTATAATAGTATAGAATTCTGTTCTGAGTGGGTTTCCACTTTCCACCAAATCTGTATCTACGTAGAAGCTCAGCGGTGTGAGGATGCGTACCGAACTTTTTCCACCAAGCGAGTGTGAGAGTTCACTAAGCTGTATCACGTATATTTTTTGTCTGTACACGTTAACCTCAAAACAAAAAGCAGGCCAAGTGCGTGTCGAGCCAGGCGCAGTGTAGGTAGGTACAGTTGCCCGTTACAATATATCTATGCGAACATTTTATAAGTTGGTCAACTACCCTACTTTAGCTGCGATAGTTCTCCTTTTAACACAGTTATATATTCTACTAGCTATTGCCCGCGACTTCGTACGCGTGGATCGAGGTTTTGTGGTTCCCGCGGGAACTCATTAATTTTCCGGGATTAAAAGTAGCCTATGTGCTATTCCAGACTATAATTTATCTCTGTGCCAAATTTCAGACAGATCCGTTCAGCTGTTGGGGCATGATTGAGTAACAAACATCCATACATCCATCCAAACTTTCGCATTTATAATATTAGTAAGAAGATAAGATAAGACTAGATGATGCCCGCGACTTCGTTTGCGTGATTTTTTTTTTAAATTACCGCGGGAACTCCTTAATTTTCCGTATAAACAGTAGTCACTCTGCAGGTCCTCAACCATGCCCATGCCAAAAATCACGTCGACCCGTTGTACTGTTGCTGGTTGCAGCGTGTTTGATGGACAAACCAATAATATTATTAGTATGACTGTCATGAATTTTTTCACTTACATATCCAAAACAACCGTTTAACTGCCAGGGGGAGGAGACTAACAAAAATTAACACTTATAATCTAAATATTTCGGAAACAGATCCCCACTTTTCGTGTAGGGGAAGTAGTAACCCAAACAATATTTTTTTTCAAACTTTATCTTACGTGATTCATATTTAGGTATACCTACCGAATTACAGTTTTCTAGTAGTAATATCTAAGTTAAGCTGACGGACAGACGGACAGACATTGTGAAACTACTTATAAGGGTTCCTTACCTATAGACTACGGAACCCTAAAACTAGTCTTAACTCGTGATTTAGTAAAGCTTATAGTCGCACTGCCTGCTCATGTCAAAATCTCTCGCTTGCTCTAGACATCCATACTTCCATAATATTATAAATGCGAAAGTGTGTCTGTCTGTCTGTATGTCTGTCTGTCTGCTACGCTTTCACGGCTCATCTGTTCAACCGATTTTGATGAAACTTGGTACAGGGGTAGGTTGTATCCCGGGGAAGGACATGAGCTACTTTTTATCCCGGAAAATTGAAAAGTTCCCGCGGGAATCATAAAACATCAATCCACGTACTTAATATGATTGTAGGTACTTATAAAGAACCCGCTCCTCTACTACTAGCCTCTTTCCATCGTATCGAGAGAACGAGCACTAACGAGCGCTTACCAATTGGAAAAAAAAACCTTTTAGGACAGGTGGGAATGGACGATTGTTTTTACTCGGTTTGCTTAGCTCCCCGGCTATTTTACAATTTTTCAACAATCTTCACAAGAATTTTTGCAACTTGTATCAATAATATAATAGTTTAGACAGTGTAGGTACTTAATTTATTTTTCAAATTAAAATTTTTGTTTTTAATATATTAAACAAATATCTAATTTCGCATCTATGAACGAAAATATACCTGATCTTAGACACGGATTTAGTACGAGTATAGCTACCTCGCACATATACCTATCTGGTGGAAAGGATCTGGTAAATGCATTATAATCTCAAGGAAACCCGGCCTACCAAAGCACAGCGAAAAATATTTAGTGCATTTTGCACAATTATTAGAAACTTTTATAATATTTTAAGGCGTAGGTACGTAAGCACTTTTACCAAATAAACATTTAACAGGTACCTGTTACATTTAAGCGTAGCTCTAGGACACGTAGCAATATAACATACTAGCTGATGCCCGCGACTTCGTCCGCGTGGTTTAAGTTTTTTGTTATTCCCGGGGGAACTCCTTAATTTTCCGGGATAAAAAGTAGCCTATGTCACTCTCCAGGTCCTCAACTATACCCATGCCAAAAATCACGTCAATCCGCTGCTTCGCAGTGATTGAAGGACAAACCAACAAACCAACAAACAAATACACTTTCGCATTTATAATATTAGTATGACTAGTAAATACCTATTTACCAAAGTCGATATCCATGCCTAATATCCTATGGACCTATGCCATCACTTATTTTATACCTAGACATTTACCCAATTATGAAAGGGGGAAAGCGGTGATACAATGTTTCAAAATTCAGAAATTTTCTTAGAAGACTTAATAATTTCCTTTACAAAACAATGTATTAAAAAAGTTAGTAAGGTTGGTTACAAACTGTAGAGATTGCCGTGAAGTTTGAAATAAAGAAAACGAAGCACAGGTAAATACCATAAATTCATTCAAATTTGCTTTTTTATTGCTTCTCTTTGAAGAGCAACAACATAGATGTAAGTATACTGAGGGGAGTGGAGGGACTTATTATGCTAAAATAAAAAAATTGAGTATACGCCTTTGCGTAACAGCAAAAACTTATTAAGCAGCAGAATTCAGTGCCAAAAAATTAAATGTTTGACCATTTGAAGATGGCTGTAATAAAACCAACAAGAACTGGTTGATAACCACTATAAGTATTTACAGATGAGCAAGAATTAAGACTGATTTATAGCTAAGCTAACAAATATATGTGTTCGTAATTAGGTACATACTCCACATGGTGTTCGGGTTCGGGTAAGTAAAGGTTTTGTTTATTTTCGTTACATTTTATAAAAAAATCTAAACTTTGATTAGTTGATTAGTTCGACGGATAGTTAAACTTGGTAACAAAAAAGAAAGTTCGTGTCCTAATTCAACTGTATTATTTATTCCCTTATTCCCTTAGGTGTTCGCGGTTACCCCACTTTCCCCTACCTATGTGAACTTTTATACGTTGGTGTAGTTAGGTAATCCGTACTAGGTGCATAATATTACAACCTTTCTGGCTCAGTGGTGAGTGTTGTTCCAGAGTAGGGAGTATCTATTGCACGAATAAGTGGGAGGTCCGGGGTTCAAACCTTGATTCTTGCAGGGTCAATTATAATTTCTGAATAACAGAGATGTCTGGTCTGGTCTGTTAGGAAGCTAGTTAGCCTTACCACAATATCGGACCTGCATCAACATCAGGTGAGATCCTAGTCAAGGGCTAACTTGTAGTGGATTAAAAATGTCTAGTCTTTTAGAATGTCATTTCTTTTCCTTCGGTAGCGACATTCTGACAAAAGTTTCTGCTTGAATTGGCATGATGACTGATTTTGAAAAATGGTCAGATTATGTTCGGAAGTATCTACTATTTCGGAAAAATATCTTATTTCAGCAAAAAAATAAGGTTTGGTACATAAAATTGGCATTTGAAATTTAAATTTTAAAATTCACGCCAAAACGCTCGGCGGTGTCATGGCGTCGTTTGTGACGTCACTATTGTTTTTACCAAATGTACTCTGTGCAGTGTGCAGTAAACAATAGTGTGATTGTCAAAGCTCGAAAACAAACAATTGTGACGTCATTCGCTTCGTGGTGTTTTATCCAATATGGCTCGGATATTGCTGTATTTTATAGTTTTATTTTATCAAATTAAATAGCAATCTCACTCGAAATAGAAAAATAAATACGTTTTATAGAATCCATGAATCCTATTTCATTAGATAAATTCATAATTTCATTGATTCTTGGTTACCTACTGTCATCATGCCTATTATGGGCGACCATGTTTATTTTGCTTATCTTCATACTGATAGCTAGCACTAGGTTAAAATGCTTAGGAGGATTTTTTTTGACCCGAAAAATAATTGGGTTCCTCAGCGCTGTTCGTCGATCTTACGTGATCTTACTCCATGGATATATGTCACCGTAAGATTGAAAAAACCGTTAGATTGTGATCTAACTAGCGATATTGTAAACTGTCGACAGATTGTGAACCGTTCAATGTTCCGAGTGTAAATTTTTGAAATATTCATTGTATTTACGTTATCTTGTCTCTTTCTTGTAGGTTAGGTTAGGGTTTGACACAAATTAATCAGGTAGTGCCCGGCCATCTACCGAAAAATAATGCGTTAAATTGTAATCTGTCGACTGTTTACAATATCGCTAGTTAGATTACAATCTGACGATTTTCACAATCTTACAGTGACAGATATATAACACTCGACAATTCTCATTTATTTATATCACCGTAAGATTGTGAAAACCGTTGGATTGCAATCTAACGCTTTTCATCTCAATAGATTGTAAACTGCCGGTCAGGTTTGTCTAAGTAAATTTCATGAAGATAATAATATGAGATTTTGCATGCAGGACTCGTACTAAGGTGGATTAAAAAAATACGAGCGGGAGCTTGACAAAATATACCTGCATATCCACGAGAACGAAGTCGCAGAAAAAAACTAGTAGGTACTAACAGTACCTACCTACAAAATGAATTAAAGATGTGTCAATTATTACAGTAAATATATTCAGTAATCAGTGATACACTGATTACTGAAGTCTAAATGGTTAGCTACACCGCGCAGATCAATTGATAAACTGATAACCAAGTACATCGTCTTGTTGGTAGGTACATATTATTATCTACATCACAATCATTTTTATTTTATACACAATGCAATATATTCGCTATTCACACAGAGCAGTTATAAAAGCCTGTGTATAAGGTACGCTATTTAGATTTACTAAAAACCACAATGCCGGGAGCTCCCTATTTTGATGGAGCAACGACCCGATGAAAGTGGGTTAGATGGGAACTGGCGTTCGTCGAGATTTATAGGAAGGTCTGGCACAGTAACGCATTCTGCCAGAGCCACGTACTGCGATGTCTGTACTCGTTTAGCTCTTGTGTGGATAAATATCGATAGCTATAAAAAAGATAAAAATAATTACATTTAGTTAGTCATAACGAGAGCGTGTACTTTGTGGCCCAGTAGCGATTAACCTCTTAATCTATATTATTGAATGAAATATTTAGCTAGATACTGATATGAATTAAATAAATTGAATACATATAACTAGGTATCATGTGGAATCTATATGTATCAATTCATTTCAGATATCATGAAAATAATTATTTTGGCGGTGTTGATTGAGGCTAGTGTTTTAGGAATATTTGGTAAAGTTCACGCGTTTATTATCATAATACAAGTAGGTAGGTAATAGGTATTCCAGCAAGTCACATTATCGTTTCAAGTCACATGTCAATTCCCGTGATTAGGGCAGTGAGCAGCTGTTGCACGACATTACTCTCAATTACAATTTATGAAATTGCGTTTTGCTTCACCATGCGTTATTGGATCCATAATGGATGCGTCCGTAACAAATGGCTAGGTTAATTGACATCAAGGCTTCAGCATCATACCTACTCTTATCACTTATCGTTATCAATGGCTACAGATCGATACGAATATTTTCTTCGCGGTTGGACCAATAGGCACTTTCACCGCCGTTACACGCGTTTTCTAGCGAAACACCGAACTCAATTATTAATAGCAGACTATTTTTGGAGCGGCTTCGGACGCGGATTTCGGGCATGTGCGAGGCCCGGGCGGAGACACTATCTCACCTGGGCCAGGTGTAGACGCCGGATACTTCGAAACCGAAGTGCCAGGAGCCGGCGTACGCCCCCTGTCCTTTCGGGCCGGTGCACACTCCGTGGCCATGGGCCTTGCCGTCCTCCCAACCGCCACAATAAGTTCCACCATCGTCAAAGTCGAATCGGCCACCGTTGAGGCCACTCTGCGGGGGATTTCCGCTAGCGGCGTGCGCGGTGTCGGCTAGCTCGCTCGGCTGCATCACGCGAAACCGTGGTGCCGCGGAGGGGAGGGCCTCCCGCGCGCGCCCTCCGCCGAGCTCGCGGTATAAATAAACATCAGCTGGGCATGTCGCGCCGTGGCGCGCCGCCGAGTGAACACCACTCCGGTCCTGCGCGAGGAGCACTGCCGCCAGCGCCGCGGCCGCCCGCCCCGCCGCCCCGGAGCCGCCCGCCCTGCGCACTGCGCGCTCGGCGCTACCACCGCTATGCCGCGTCGAGACCACAGCACAGGCCCGACCTACATGATTGCTAAGTTGCACCAGCAGCTGCCTAAATGCATGAACTGATATTAAACTTACCTGAATACCTAGAAGTACTTATCTATTATTCTACGACTAACTACATAGGTTCATATCAATCGGAATTAATATTAGGTATAATATTAATAGGTAAACATAGCAAGCTAGTTTTAATAAAGTTACTATATCAAATACCAATCCGATAAGATTCCACATGGAAAAGGTACTAAGTATATCTGATGATTAGTACTTAATGCCTACTTATTCAGGCTTCTAGGATGTTACCTACTCACTGGGGATATTCCTAATTTCGAGAACCACTCGACGGTAGCGAAAACTGAATCTCGTGCGTAGCTCTCCTTTTGATCCTTGCCAGTAATAGACAAATTAGCAGGATAACGAGGAATCATCCGATTGTTCTTTACAATTGTGGGCAGCAGCTTCGTCTAGGTTTATTGAAAATCTCGTGGGAATTCTTTAATTTGACAGGGATAAGTACTTATCCTAAGTTCGTCTACAAGATGAAATCTTTGAACGGCTCAGTTTAAGCCGTGATATCTATATCTATCTATACTTATAATAAAACTGTAACAGGTCCAATTCTGTACATTGAAGATATTTTGAAAATTTTTTTTGGAGGGCACTCATTATTCGATACTGAAGCCAAATCTGTAATTTTTTTAATTTTTGTCTGTCTGTCTGTCTGTCTGTATGTTGGCCGCGCATCACGCCGAAACTACTGAATGAATTCAAACGAAACTTGACACGATTTGAGCCCATACTACGAGGTAGGACATAGGATACTTTTTATCCCGAAATTCTACCCCCGAAGGGGTGAAATAGGGGTTGAAAGTTTGTATGAAAGTCCTTAATTTCTCAAGTTACAGCCATGAAACTTGATTATGAGCTACAAATTGAAAATGAAAACATACTTATGTGTTTCACAGTTTTTCAAAATTCCACCCCCCGAAGGGGTGAAATAGGGGTTGAGAGTTTGTATGAAAATCCTTAATTTCTCAAGTTATAGCCAAGAAACTTGGTACGTGGAGTACCGGTTAAAAATAAAGAATTACGTGTTTCACAGTTTTTCAAAATTCTACCCCCAAAGGGATAAAATAGGCTTTGATATTTTGCATGAAAGACCTCAATTTCTCAAGATATTCTCAAGTTATATAAACGAAACTTGGTATTTTGGCTTTTGTTAAAAAAATAAAGAAGTATGTGTGTCACAGTTTTTCAGAATTCAACCCCTAAAGTGGTAAAATAGGGGTTGAAAATTTGTATGAAAGCTATAGCCATGAAACTTGGTATATGAGCTAAGAGTTGGAAATTAAGAAATACTTATTTCACCGTTTTTGAAAATTCGACCCCCAAAGGGCATGAAAGTTGGTATGAAAGTCCTTCATTTCTCAAGTTATAGCCAAGAAACTTGGTACCTGAAGTACCGGTTAAAAATAAAGAAATACGTTTTTCACAGTTTTTCAAAATTCTACCCCCAAAGGGGTAAAATAGGGGTTGAAATTTTGCATGAAAGTCCTTAATTTCTCAAGATATTCTCAAGTTATATAAACAAAACTTATTTTTTAACGAAGGCCAAAATGGCCTTCGTTAAAAAATAAAGAAGTGCATGTGTCACAGTTTTTCAGAATTCAACCCTTAAAGTGGTAAAATAGGGGTTGAAAATTTGTATGAATGCTTCAGCCATGGAACTTGGAATATGAGCTGCGAATTGAAAACTTAGAAATACGTATTTCACAGTTTTTGAAAATTAGACCCCCAAAGGGTTGAAATAGGGGATGAATGTTGGTATGAAAGACCTTCATTTCTCAAGATATTTTACAAGTTATATCAACGAAACTTGGTATTTTGGCTTACGGTAAAAAATAAAAAAGTATGTGTTTCACAGTTTTTCAAAATTCCATCCCCTAAGGGATAAAATGGGGTTGGAAGTTTGTATGAAAGTCCTTTATTTCTAAAGTTATAGCCAAGAAACTTGGTATATGAGCTATCGGTTAAAAACAAGGAAATACGTGTTTCACAGTTTTTCAAAATTCTACCCCCAAAAGGGTAAAATAGGGGTTGAAAGTTTGTATGAAAGTCCTTCATTTCTCAAGTTATAGCCATGATACTTGGTATATGAGCTGCGAGTTAAAAATGAAGAAATATGTGTATCACAGTTTTTCAAAATTCCACCCCCAAAGGGGTAAAATAGGGGATAAAATTTTGTATGAAAGTCCTTCATTTCTCAAGTTATAGCCATGAAACTTGGTATTTGAGCTGCGAATTGAAAATAAAGAAGTACGTGTTTCACAGTTTTTCAAAATTCCATCCCCCAAGGGGTAAAATAGGGGTTGAAAGTTTGTATGAAAGTCTTTCATTTCTTAAGTTATAGCCATGAAACTTGGTATATGAGCTGCGAATTGAAAATGAAGAAATACGTGTTTCACAGTTTTTCAAAATTCTACCCCCAAAGGGGTGGAATAGGGGATAAAAGTTGGTATAAAAGGCCTTCATTTCTCAAGATATTTTAAACGAATCTTGGTATTTTGGCTTTCGGTAAAAAATAATGAAGTACGTATGTCACACTTTTTAATATTATCACCCCCGAAGGGGTAAAATAGGGGTCGGAAATTTGTATGAAAGTCCTTCATTTACCAAGTTATAGCCGTGAAACTTGGTATGTGAGCTACCGATTGAAAACAAAGGAATATGTGTTTCACAGTATTTGAAAATTCTACCCCCAAAGGGGTGAAATAGAGAGCTGGTCCTTCAATCACGCCGCAACAGACCAACGGGTATTTTACACGGGTAGTTAAGGACCTGAAGAGTGGTATAGGCTACTTTTTATACCGCAAAATTAAGGAGTTCCTGTGAGGAAAAAAACATAAACCACGCGGACGAAGTCGCGGGCATCTGCTAGTGGCCAATATACAGGCTTACATTCGTAATTCTACTACGGTCCTAATGTGTCATGTATGGTATGAAGTATATACTTAACACTAAAGACTGGAACTAGACCACAAAAACATAGAACTCGTGGCATTCTTCGGCTTTTTCTACAAAGAGGAGCTCAATTTCTCATTCCCAATACTGGTTCGGGATTTCAGGATTTACCTGAAGATTGAAGTCAAGAGAGCTCTTGGTCGCCAAAAACGAAACTCAACTCATCATTTCAACCCATTGCCCGATCACGACTGACCACGATTCTCCTTTCGGAATAAGAAGACCATAACAATCCACCACGCTGGCCAAGTGCGGATTGGCAGAACTCTAAAAAGTTAGAGGTGCGTGCCCGGGGTTCGTACCGGGGACCCGGTATAGGAGGTCGGGTTGTTAAACCACTAGGGCCAAGTGATTTAACAAATGTGGTTAGTGAAGCGGTGATAGCCTAGTTACCTACTAGGCTATACCGCTTCAATAGGTAGACTGTACCTATACATGAAAAGCTATTGATGTAACATAAATAACTAGTGAATTTACACCAACAAGATGCGCGAACTCATTCCGTAGAACATGGATGATAAACTTTAATGCAAACTCGATTGTAATGGTTGGTAGTGATTTATGGCAACATCTTAAACATTTCACATCTAGATAATATCTACTTACAAACCTAGTTTTACTTTAACAATACTCAGTAGGTATTATAAAACTAGCGACCCGCCCCGGCTTAGCACGGGTAGCACATAATATATTATAATCATAATAGTCCCCTGAGTTTTGTGAAAGTCAAATCCATTATGTAAGTACCTAATTATAACTGGGTATTTAATGGGTTACCTTCATGGTACAAACCAATCGGGCACTTGCAAAGTAGGTAACAGTAGACTATTCGGGTGGTCGGGGTTCCCGGGCAAGAACCTCTTTTTTTTTCTTTTCGGAGTTAATAATAGAGTATGTACCTAAGGTAAGGTGAGGTTTCCTCGAGAGTTCTTCATAATGTTCTCGAAAGTGTGTGAATACGTAGTCTAATTAAAGCGGAATTTCAAGCGTTCAGATTCGCTACGTAGCGTAGCCTGATACACTACATAGGTACCTACCTAGTAGATACATACACTATAGACACTCTCGACACGTAAAGGCTCCATGCACATTGCGAAAGAGTCGCTATGACGCGACGTGTCTTTTTTAGTGGTTCGTACCCAAAGGGGTGCCAACGGGACCATATTACTAAGCCTCCGCTGTCCGTCTGTTCATCTGTCTGTCTGCCTGTCAGCTGCCTCATGAACCGTAATAGCCAGAAAGTTGAAATTTTCACAAATTGTGTCTATTTAATTTTTCCGCTATAACAACAAATAATAAAAAATAAAGAGAGTCCCCCATACAAAACACGTGATTTTTTCGGCGTTTGTTGATGTACCTATTTATACTTAAATAAAACCGGCCAAGTGCGAGTCGGACTCGCGCACCGAGGGTTCCGTACAAACCTGTAGTAAGTTTTAAATTAAATGTTTTTTTTAAATATTTGAGTTGATTGAATGAAAGGTAAATTGCGGTTTAAGATTTATGACGTATTAAAAAAAACTACTTACTTGATCTCGTTCAAACCAATTTTCGGTGGAAGTTTGCATGGTAATGTACAACATATATTTTTTTTAGTTTTATCATTCTCTTATTTTAGAAGTTACGGGGGGGGGGACACACATTTTACCACTTTGGAAGTGTCTCTCGCGCAAACTATTCAGTTTAGAAAAAAATGATATTACAAACCTCAATATCATTTTTGAAGACCTATCCATAGAAACCCCACAACTATGGCTAAGATGAAAAAAAAATTTTTGAGTTTCAGTTCTAAGTATGGGGAACCCCAAAATTTATTGTTTTTTTTCTATTTTTGTAAGAAAATCTTAATGCGGTTTACAGAATACATCTACTTACCAAGTTTCAACAGTATAGCTCTTATAGTTTCGGAAAAAAGTGGCTGTGACATACGGACGGACAGACAGACAGACAGACAGACAGACAGACAGACAGACATGACGAATCTATAAGGGTTCCGTTTTTGCCAAATTTGGCTACGGAACCCTAAAAATAATACTAAACCTGCTATGACACCAAATAATGAAACTAAAATAAAGTTATAAATTATACAACAAACTTTTATTTAAAAAATTCATAGTGTTTAATATTGTATGATGGTACAGAATGATCGAATTTTTACATGTTGCAAAGATCTTAGCGTACACTATCTGCTACTAATTAATTTGACATTAATCATAAAACATATCATATTTAATAAAACATTAAATAAATGATGTCCTATTACACAACTTAATTAATTAAAATAAAAAAAAATTAAAACATTATGTAAGCATTCACTATTAAGTATTTTTAAATATTTATGCAATTAACACGTGGTTCAATAAGTCCCGAGAAGTACTAAAACAAGGTTTTTTTTTATAAAATTATTTTTTATTCATCAACGTAGTCTCCTCCAAGAGCGATACAGTCCCTCCAACGCTTTTCTAACTTTTCTATCCCATGCGTGTAGAACGATTTGTCTTTGGCTTCAAAATAAGCCCCCGTTGCTGTGATAACTTCACTATTTGAGTCAAATTTCTTACCCTGGAGCATTTTTTTGAGATCATCATTCATCCATTGTCACATACCGACGTAAAAAATCCTTTTTATTACGATTCATCAGCGCCAAACATCGCTCTGAATCATTGATACGTTGTTCCTTTTGATCAGTTGCAAGCAAACGCGGCACCCACTTGTAAAAAAGCTTTTTCATGGCCAAATGTTTATGTAAAATAGTGAAAACACCACCTGAAATCTTCACTATCTCGGCTATCTCGCGCACTTTTATCTTCCGATCTTCCATTACGATTTTGAGGACTTGGTTAATATTTTGTTGAGTCACTGCTTCATTTGGACGACCTGAGCGTTCCCCATTTTTTGTGTCCATGCGACCGTTTGAAGTCGGCATACCACCGACAAATGGTTGCTTTAGAGGGAGCTGATCCCGCATAACATTTTATAAGCCATTGCTGTGCTTCAACGGTATTTTTTCCCATTAAAAAACAATGTTTTATCAACACGCGAAACTCGTTTTTTTCCATTGTATCGAAACTACAAGTGTAGCGTCACTTAAAGGTCTGCAAAATCAATATTTTAATGTCCCATTTTTAAAAATGTTACACATATCTTTTATTGAAGGCCAGTACTTTTTAAAAATCAAAAGAGTTTTTAATACGCCATTTCCAAGTTAGTCTCGGGACTTATTGAACGATCTAGTACTTCATTACCTACTGATTCTATTCAAAATATCACATCATGCTTTGTCATCATTGAAATTACTAAAATTCTACATCAATGTTTGTCATAAAGTTTATTTAAGGCATTGCAGTAGGTACCCGAGTGATAATATTTGGTCTATAATTGCGTAGGTATTTATCATGTATAAAAATGTAAATTAATTCGATTTTAACGCGCCACATACGCGCAAGTTAAAGCGATTGATATAATTGGCTATATTTGTTTGTATACAATCTCTAACTAATTCTAGCAACGTCCTTTTTCGCAGGGGACAGCATCAAGCATGAGGCCCGGACTCCACCAGAGCGGAGAGGAGACGAGGGGAGAGGAGATGTAATTTACACAACCAATAGAATTTCGTTATTCCCACATCTCGTCTCCGCTGCTTCAGTGGATACCACTGATACCATACCATACCATACCATATCGATGCAAGAAAACGTATTTGCTGTAAGTAGCCAAAACCCAACTTTTCACCAGAGCCAAAAAACTTTAAAAAAGTTAGAAAAAATTTCATATCTTTTTATTTATCAGTGACAGAAAGATGATTTTTGGAACACGGTTTTATTAAAATATTACTCATGAATAGCAGAGGAATTTTTTTTGTTTAAGTTATTAGCAGTAGGCTTTTCTTTACTTACAGCAATTGACTTTTCATTTTAAAGACCTAAAGAACGTTGTAAGTAGTTTAGTGACTTCTATGGAGATAGCTAATTTCCGTATATTTCCAGACATTTAAAATGCTGTAATTGAAATATTTAATAAATAATGTACTATTAAAGAGATGTAAGACTAATTCTAAAAAATTACTGATACCACTTAATTGGTATAAATAATGAATACTTTTATGTGTGGTACAAATAAAATGCTGTAAGTTTATTATTTTGTTACTATTACATAAAAATATGCTTGCTCTCTAAGAACATACATTTTAATTATTTTTCAGTACAAGGAACATAATCCTAAATTTAGTCTTCTTCATCTGTGGCTGCTAAACAATCGACTGTGTTTTTATTAAACTTCAAATCTAAATATTCTTTAGCACAATGGCTACTGGCTAGGTATCACTTTATTATCAATCAAATTTTTTTAAATCGTTGTACTTCTGTACAGAAATTGGTAACTTAGCTGGGTATAAAATAAGTTTTGGTTCTGTGTCTCCAATGTCTCCAAGTTTAATTTCAATAAAAGGCGCAGGCGCAAGTGAATAAGTCCACGAATGGGCGGTGGACGCACAGATTGATAAGACAGATAAAAGGCTGGGTGTCCAGGAAACACGGAACTGTAACGTTCCGCATGACACAGTGTCTCACGGGGCACGGGGGTGTTTATGCAGTACACGCAGCGTATCAAGAAAAGAAACAACAGCAAGTGTATGTACTGCATACATCCTGTTGATGACGCAGAACACACACTGTTCCACTGTGCACAATTCGCAGAAGAAAGAAGGAAGGTCGTGGACGTTCTGGGAGTAGAAATTGGGGTGGAGAGCCTCATAGACATAATGCTAGAGTCCAAAAATAACTGGCAAATAATTCAAAATTACATGGAAAATATAATGTTAAGGAAAAAGAAAGATGAAAGAGACGGTCGTGGATGAGACAGGTATTCGGCAGTAGACGTGGTAGGCCAATTTTGGGCAGGTACATTGCTGCTTGGTGACAGGAGGGGTTTTAACCGGTAGGAGTCCGGCACTATCCGGTCCGGATGTCCATGAGGATTTTCCCCTCCTACAACAAAAAAAAAGGGGCCATTGAGTGTTTTACGAGCATTACATCTGGCTTACTTTTTTGAAACGTTGCGATACGTATCTGAGACATCATAATTTTTGTAGTTTTTTTAACTGTCTTATTGAAAACATCTTCAAACCCCATGAAATCTTTTCCTTCAAGCACGGTAACTTTTTAGGGACATGGATTTTTCCTTGCCATTTCTATGACCGTTGCCCAGTGGGATGGAGCCCATACCGTCGTTTTCCTGACTGCACGTTCATGTGGTGTATTTAAGACTTTTTGCATGTCGAAGCTCGCACAAATTACACTCATGAAACAGGAACCTATTTTGAGACTCTTCCTTTTTTTTTTAAATGAATATTATTTTTTTCTATATCTTCTTTTGTTTGCACGCCGTATGTTTTGGAGGATGTAAACAGGTTAATAATAAGATAAGAATGTAGTTAATAATACACATAAGAATGTCGTAAGTAATCTTGTATTTAATTTGCACCCCAAAAGAATGCTGTAAGTAATCTTTTCACATGTTACTTTCATTCCATAAGAATGCTGTAAGTTATATCAGATGATTAATAATAAACCGCACTTTTGCTGTAAGTTAAAAGAGTGTTAAAACATCGTTTTTTTAGTGACTTACAGTAAATTGAACACGTAAACTTTTCAAAATTATACCCTATTTTAAAAGTTTTTGTCGTCGTAGCGATACGAGACCCAGACCATTCGACGCAGAATTTTTTTCTGAATATAGCTGTGTATTCAGTCTACTTACGCCATTCTTGCTACTTACAGCAAATACGTTTTCTTACGTCGATATGATACTGCTCAGTGGTACAGTGGAGATGTATGCTGGGTAGAGCGGGGCTGAGCTGCATGCGCCGAGCGTTGAATGTTGAGAATTGAGATGAACACTCAGTTTTTTTTATCCACTACAAGTTAGCCCTTGACTGCGATCTGCGATGATAAGTGATGATGCAGTCTAAGATGGTAGCGCCTAGCGGGATAACTTGTTAGGGGCATGGCAGATAGTAAACCCATACCCCTGATCGGTTTTTACTCGGCACCGTACCTACCGAAACGCTAAATTGCTTGGCGGCATGTCTTTGCCGGTAGGGTGGTAACTAGCCACAGCCGAAGCCTCCCACAAGGCCAGACAAGGGAAAATTCAGAAATTATAAATTCCCTATTACCTAAACAAAATAACGCGAGTGGCGAGGGGCCCCGGGCGCAGCGGGTTCTGCGACGCGGCAGGAACTAGCAGCGCCGCTCACATCTCTTCTCGTCTCCGCTGCGTGCCGTCGCCAGCTTGCGAGCCACAGCTCACATCTCCTCATCGATCGCGCCATACAAATTTCATACATCTCCGCTCAGTGGTAACTGGTATCCACTGAATCTGAGCGGAGACGAGATGTGGGAATAACGAAATTCTATTTGTTGTTTAAATCACATCTCCTCACCTCTCGTCTCGTCTCCGCTCTGGTGGAGTCCGGGCCTGAAGGGATTGTCCTGTTTATAAAAACAGGACAATCCCTTCAAAGTTTAGAGTTTAGAGTTTAGGGAAAAGTTTAGAGATTGTATACAATAGAATTTGTCAAATTTATAATCACATCAGTCATCACCTCAATTCACAGCTGGATGAAAAGTTTTCTCTACTCTCTGACTTGTTATGGCTTATAATTAATGTAGATTTTAGAGGCTAAGTGGCTTGCTAGTGTAGATGACACATCAAATAAAATATTAGATTCACAATTTAAGTATAAAATCTTTAAAAATAGTTCTTATTCTTATTTGCAACTTTTACATAACAGCATAGACTAGTAAGAAAATATAGACAAAATCTATGAAAAAGACCATCATTAATGAACACTTATTGTATAATAATAATAATAAATTATGTTACATAAAATGCTTGTATACCTAGGTTATGTATAATACTAATTGTTACTAAAACTTAAAATTAAAACTTAACTAAATAAAAATTACTTATGCTTATCCTCAAGGACCCACTCAATGCCATTACCTGGTAATGGACTCGAAATAAATGGCGAAATCCAAGTTATATACCATCTTTGTCCAAAGACCTCTACCAAATTCTGTTGCCAGCCTCGGTCATAAGAGATACCAATGTTGTCCAATTTTGTTTCAGGTGTTAGTCGACCTTTTATAATGTTATTAAAATGATACAAAAATAGAAAGCCAGTAAATATTCCAACAATACAATTGATCACAAACAAAAACACATACCAACTCTCAGCACCAAAATCTATAACAAAACTTGCAATAGGAAAAATGAACTTAACCAAAATTAAGCCATGGTTCCAAGTGACAAAGTGAGATAAGAATATAACATTGAAATAAAATGAATACATCATAGCTAGAAATACATACAATGTAAAGTACATAAAATATCTATGATTGTAGTATCCTACACAACATGCAAAAAAAGTACAATGATGGTCTCTTTTTAAAATACATATATCACAGATAATGCAGTGCCAAGCACGGGGTGGCCTCAAACTGTCACACACAGAGCACATAGTCCAGTGCTCTTTTTGTGCAATTTCTAAAAAATGACCTTTGATTGTTGTATTAGTGAACATGCCATATATCATGTTGCCAATAATATTCAGTAGGAGGAATGAGGCACATAAGTAATGTAAAACATACTGGATTGACCATATTTCAACAACTGAAGGTATGGCAATACAAAGTTCAAAGTATAAGAACGCTGGCACTAATACTAAAACAATTGTAAGATATGTTATATGACTCAAAAATCGTTTAATTTGTTTATTTTGAACTCTTTCCACTGTTATTAGCATTTTAAGTGTTAAAGCTCTAATTACCTTTGGTGAATTATTATATTATATCTTTTATTGGTGTATCCAAAATTAATTCTCATTTTCACACCTGTAAGACAAACAAATTACTATATATGAATAAAATTTTTATAACTTTGTAGTAACTTATAAAATAAAATTTTAATGATTACAACGTTTATGAAAATGATTAATTGATAATTGGATGTTATTATTGCGAGTCCCAATACGTGGAAATTCAATTCAAGAAAGTTAAATATTTATTCCTGACTAGTGACTTGGTTCAGGCGATGAAGATTTTGGCACACATAACATAATAATGATTGGAAAACTTACGTGTTGCATAGAAACCCTTTGGCTCATTTTAATGTATATATATGTACCTACTTAATTTTTTTATTTTATTTAATGCACAAATTTTCAAAAACGAAGTACATGCTATGATTATTTTGATATCCTGTTGCCTATTGATCTGGTCGGTGCTTATCGCCTTCTTCAGAAACAAGTTATCCAGAGACCTTCTTTTTCTAGTAGGTGAAGCTGAAGGCGGATTATTTGCTGAAGAAACACTTCAAAACAGAGACAAGTAACATCAAAACTTCAAAGTTCAAACACTTCAGAAACTGACATTGACAGATGGCATTGGTCAGAAGGCATTGGTCTTGTCAACTGTCAAATGTGCCAAGTTGAATACACAGACTATCAATTTATTATGGTGCATTTACATACTCACGATTGGCAAGATGCGACCCGCCTCACGCCAAAACGGCTTTAACGAATGGATTAAATTAAATTCCTGTTTTTAGAAATAAAATTTAAATTTCGCGCCATTTAGAAAAAAAAATTTAAACTTCGCGCCACGATGAAGTTACCAAAGGGTCGCTAAAAAACTTTGTAACTAGACATGCGCAAAACAGTACTTTAAAAAGTGATGTCATATGGCATTACATTTCGTACTAAGTAATATTACATTTTACCATCACTCCGAACATCACCCGAGCTGGCGCGCTAGTGACGGGCTGACGGCCACCTAGTGCGCCATGTAATGAAATGAAAATATGTTTGGGTGTGATAGAGACATTTCACATTACTTGAGATACTACATTACATGAGATAGCGAGACATCGCAAACGATATGGAGCTACGATACGAGCACTACGAGTATCTCTCTCTCACTCTCTCTCGCTAGCACGACTTACGTTTCTCAAACCACGCACCGAGATATGCCGAATGGCATGACCAAATACCGAACAGAATTACAGATTTCAGGGAGTGCGAAACGCTGTCCGCGTCATGTTTTAGTGTGATGTCATGATGTGTAATGCTTGATTTTGTCGTGTAATATGTAATGCTACAGTACGCGGTCGGGTAATATTACGCGTAATGCATCAATCGCATTACTTACACATGTCTATTTGTAACCACGTTTTTATGAAGTTGGCGTTCTTGTCCGCTAAGTGTATAATATGTGTTCTGTGATCTGGAGAGATAGATCAAAAAAACTTAAACCACGCGTACGAAGTCGCGGGCGCTAGCTAGTAAATTATTATAAATGCGAAAGTTTGTATGTATGGATGGATGTTTGTTACTCAATCTGCAATCAGGCCAGAACGGCTTTACGGATATGGATAAAAAGCACAGAGATCATCGATATTATTTATGTAGGTACTAGATGGGCCCTTTCATAGAAAAACGCCGGGCGTCTGAGTTGCTGAACACGTTCCACACCTGTCATAAGCCTGTCTTTGTCTCCGTCGTAGCGCTGTCACGATCGCTCGTCATGCAGATAATTTGTTATTATTAAGTTAGCATCTAAAGTTTATTTAGTTTGCCACTAACTTTTATTTTAAGGCAAGTGTTTCAATTCACAATTATACATTTCCAAAAACACGTTATTATGTTTATCCATTACGCAATCATTTAATTTCCGAGGCAAACTGTATGATATTTTTTTTTACTAACTGGTCTTACGGCTTCTATGGCTATGACCTATATTATCTATGACAGAGTCATACGTTTTTAAGCTTTCATTCAAGATTCATATTGTTGCAAGCAAATTTCCGCTTTTCAGACTAGATGGCGTTGATAAAGATACGCCCACATTTTTTGTTTGACAAGGCCTGTCTATGTAAATTGAGGTCGTTGACCTCAATTTACCGCACTGCGCGCGAGTAGAATCCAGAGTAAAGGATGTGTCACCTAACATTTACTCTGCATTTAACTCGCGCGCGAACTATAGATTATACTCTGGAATAACACAAAGGCTACTTTTTTTCCCGGAAAATTAAAGAGTTCCCGCGGGAACCGAAAACCCTCAACCCAGGCGGACGAAGTCACGGGCATTAGCTAGTAACACCCTATTATCTGTCACGTGGTCATGCTGGATATGTTAATTTTCAGCAAATTGCAACAGATGCAGCAAATAAAAAGATATACATACATTAAATTAATGATTATTTATTTGCACCAATATTTAATCAGCGAATGGTAATAACAGAACACATAGTATAAAAAATCTATTTATGTTCACATTCTCAGCAATAAATTGAGTAGTAAAATATACTTTTTCTTATTCCTAAATAAATATATACCAATAAAAATTGATATTCATCTTATACTATCAAGCACTCTAACATACTTTATTTGTAAATTTTATATCAAGATAACAATCGATGACAACGAAGATAGCTGTACTAAGTAAAATAGTACAGTAGGTAGGCAGTTTTTATTTTTAATGGAAGAGTCTGTTGTAATAGGAAAATTAGTGGACAGTCGTTTCTTATATTTTAACAACTTTCTTTTGTTTCTTTTTTTATTGATAAGCTTATATTTTCAACAGCTTATTATAGCGTTAGTTCTTATGAAATTTCTTATTACTATCTTTGGCCATGTCAACGAGCGTTTGAGCTGGTTTGAACGGAGCACCATACAGTCCTTGGTATTCTTCCATTTTCTTTACAAGCTTATCCGCACCATATTGGTCAACCCACCTAAAAGAATGATTAGTTATATTTTTGCATATTACATTCTAAATAATAACTAATATTAATTCTAAATATTAGTATGATTTTCTTATGAGTAAAAGATAAAAGTGGCGAAATTCGTATGCGCCATACAGGCCCTACCACCAGATAGAGCCTTAATAGCTCAATAATTAAAATTCGATAGACAGAAATCTATCAGTTGCCGCCAAATCCTAAAAATCCACCTTATTACAAAACGGCGCTGCTTAGCAATCTGGCGGTTTGTCGTTTAGCCGGATTGTCGTTGCGATACCTTCTACAATATAGCTGAATACATTCAGCCGCATTGTAATCAAGTTGCATTGTAGGTTGACCAAACTAACGAAATAGGTAGGCGTACGTTTACAATTTAAATGAATTTTAAATAGTAAATAATTCGTTGAAAATACTTACAGGCTTGGCCTTTACAGGAAATAATTAAAAAATAATAGCACTATACCTACTCAGAAATGACAATTTAGTTTAGAGATTGAGGTTAATTCTGTTGCAATCTCTAAATCGTGATAGCATTCAATATTATTTAATACCTTGCTAACCCTTCCATCATACTCCCTGCGAAAAGGGACAGAACTAGACTTAGAGCTGTCATTTTAGTTTAGAGATTGCGTCTGACTGACTGAATTAGTCACATTGGGGTGCAATAAAAAATCAAATTACCGGAATGGTCCACCAGTGAACGGCGGGAAGCCCAGTCCAAATACGGCTCCCACGTCTCCTTCCAGCGGACTGTGCAAGATTTTCTCTTCTAAGGATAATACTGCCTCATTTACAAATCTGCAAACAAGAAAATATCTTTGTACAGCCAAAGTCAATAACGTGACCAAACGTTAAAACCGTTGAAAATATTCAGTCACAAGATAAATAATAATCTTACTTCTTACTATATTCGTTATATTATGGGACTAATACCAATACAATATGGGACTAAAACCAAACCGAAAATTGCTTGAAAAAGCTTCTGGTCCAAAGTCAAACACTGTCGACGTCATTATTGTATAATAACAGATTTTTTTAATATAAAAGGTCCTATCCACCTGTCATCAAATAAATATTATAAATGCGAAAGTTTGGATGGATGGATTTATGGATGTATGGATGTTTGTTACTCAATCACGCGCCAACGGCTGAAAGGATCTGGCTGAAATTTGGCACAGAGATAGAATATAGTCTGGAATAGCACATAGGCTACTTTTTATCCCGGAAAATTAATTAGTTCCCGCGGGAACCAAAAAACCTCAATCCACGCGGACGTAGTCGCGGGCATAAGCTAGTCAAATAAATATTATAAATGCGAAAGTTTGGATGGATGTATGGATGTATGGATGTTTGTAACTCAATCACACCCCAACAGCTGAACGGATCTGGCTGAAATTTGGCACAGAGACTTATTCCAGACTATAGAATATAGTCTGGAATAGCACATAGGCTACTTTTTATCCCGAAAAATTAAAAAGTTCCCGCGGGAACCAAAAACCTCAAACCACGCAGACGATGTCGCTAGTATACATATAAATTCCGATTTTCTAGTTTAAAAAAGGCATTTTACTTCGTCTAGGTTAGGTCCCTTCCAACTCAAACTGCATCATCATTCATCAGTCATCACTCAACCATCAGTGGAGATTGCAGGCAATTCATGGAATACAAAGGTAAGCACCTAACTTTTTTATTGTTATATGTTACAAACGCTCGCGGGATATGATTTAAAAAAATGGTTTTATAAGTTGACCTCTAAAAGAAGGCAGTCTCAAAATAGTTGTTCTGTTTGGCGGCCACTTTCAGTGAACGTGTAACGACCGTCTCATGTCGAGCCTAAGGAGTCTCGCTGTAGCACGCGTTAACGACGGATGTATCGTTGTAAGGTTAAAGTGAAAGACTGAAATTATTTATAGATGCATTAACGACATGAGTTCATTGAAGGGACATATAATAAAATGGCAATCAGTGTTTTATTATAGTAAAAATAGCCAGCACAAACCTGGAAACCATCCTCAGTTGCTGGTCTTCAACAGTGTTAGCACCACGGGGTTGAAGGGAGTATTTGTCTTTTAATAGTTGTACCGCTTCTTGGTTGACATCCCTGTTCTTAGTGCCCTTCTCATAGATGTAGAAACCTTTGCCAGACTTCCTACCCATGAAGCCAGCTTTGACTAAATCTTGCATAATGTTTAAATCACCACCACTGATGCGGTCGCCGAAGGCCTGAACAGAAGATTAGATAAAATAATAGTGATTAGATCATTGGTTGTTATTTTGACTTAAAATAAAATAAAACATGTTACATTATTGCAGAGACAGAAATCTGGCAATGGGATTTATAATATGGAGGTTGCCATAATGCTAGAGGCTAGTAATTTGTTTTCCACCACGTGTTGACCATAATATTTTAACATTTCGCACGCGACATAACATCATATACCTACATTTATATTTTTGCCATCAGCTGCCTGGTTATTACAGTTTGAGTCAAAATTGTATTTAGTAGCCATAGTCCATAAAATTCATCAATCATTGTTACAATCTCAATTCTTGTTGGATTTTGGCCAATAAAAAGAGCCAATCAGGATTTGATTACGATCGATACACTGTTGTAGCAATCATAATCATACTGATATTATAAATGCGAAAGTCAGTTTGTTGGTTTGTCCTTCAATCACGCCGCAACGGAGCAACGGATCGACGTGATTTTTGGCATGGGCATAGTTGAGGACCTGGAGAGTGACATAGGCTACTTTTTATCCCGGAAAATTAGGGAGTTCCCGCGGGAATCAAAAAAAACTTAAACCACGCGGACGAAGTCGCGGGCATCAGCTAGTCATAAAATACTTAACAAATCCCCAGTGATATATTGAATTTGAAAGTTGCCATGTTATAAAATACTAGCAGATGCCCGCGACTTCGTCCGCGTGAAATAAGTTTTTTTAAATTCCCACGGGAACTACCTAATTTTTCGGGTTAATATATAGCCTATGACACTCACCAATAATGTGGCTTTCTATTGGTACCAGAATTTTCAAAATCGGTGAAGTAGATCCGGAGATTACCCCCTACAACCCCACAAACTCACAAACTTTACCTCTTTATAATATTAGTATAGATGACGTAGCTACTCGTACCTTAGCTAAGTCAACGGCAATGTGTGAGCCTACGTCGATACCGACTTCATCGGCCAGTGTAGCGGCGCCCACGGGGAAACCGAACTGTTTCGTCATATTGTCGAGATCCTTCGGGTCCACTCCTTCTTGAAGTAGCCTATGATAAAAGCAAAATTATACCGAATTTATACAAGATTTATTTTGGCCAGAATATACTGCAATTGTGTATATAATAAACATGTATATTTTAAGAATTATTCTGTATTTTTCTTCCCAAGCCGTTGCCGTGGTCGAAAGCAGCCTCGAGGACATCATCATCACCATAAGATAAGAATGGTGAGCTCCAAAATCTTATACTACCTATAATGCAGATCCTTGGCTCATGATATCACGTAGATCCTTTTAGTTACAGATTTACGTCCCCAACCTGATAAAAAAAGAGGAATGCCAGAATTTGGGAATTTTCATAGCAGAGATGCAAAAAAAGAGGAAACTGGAGTACTGGGCGTGGGACGGGGAAGGACATTCTGGCTGAAGAACTTACGCCAGTGGTTCAATAAAAGCACCCAATCATTATTTAGAGCTGCAGTGTCGAAAGTTCAAGTTGCCAATATGATTGCCAACCTTCGATAGAAGAGGCACCGAAAGAAGAAGATAGCGGAGATGCCAGAAAGTTATGTATACCTCACGGCCTCGCTGAGCATGGTGGAGAGGATGCGCGTGGTGTAGAAGCCGGGCCCGTCGCCCACTGTGATGACCACCTTGCCCTGCTTGAGCCCCACGGCCACGGCCGCCGCCGCCGTGTCGTCGCTGGTGCCCGGGTGACGTGTGTATACCTCACGGCCTCGCTGAGCATGGTGGAGAGGATGCGCGTGGTGTAGAAGCCGGGCCCGTCGCCCACTGTGATGACCACCTTGCCCTGCTTGAGCCCCACGGCCACGGCCGCCGCCGCTGTGTCGTCGCTGGTGCCCGGGTGACGGATGATCTCGAGCAGCATCATCTTGTCCACCGGCGAGAAGTAGTGCATACCTGTTACATCGTTAGAAAGAATCGTGTTTTACAATCATGCATTGTCGAGTTGATATCTCCTGAATATGCTCCGGAACCTTTCATATCCATACCAATATTATAAATTTGAAAGTGTATCTGTATGTCTGCTACGCTTTAGCAGCCCATAATTTCAACCGATTTTGATCAAATTTGGTATAGAGGTAAGTTATATCTTGGGGAAAGGCATAGTTTATTTATTACCTGGAGTTCCCACATGAATTAAAATAACTTAATCTACGCAGACGAAGTCGCGGGCATCATCTAGTTTATAATATTAGTAAGTAGTTAAGTACCCACTAGCCCATCTTCAATCTACGGCACGATCGAAACTCTAAGAAATCAGCGGCCTTCCTGATGCATGCGGGATGCATGTTGGTTGACAGTATCCATGAGGATTTACCTGCTCTAAGAAAAAAAAAGCACCATCGAAAACGTACCAATAACTTTATCGGGCCTGCTACTGCCTGCAGCAATCTTGGTAATTGGGATGGCACTTGTGTTGGTCGCAATGACGCAGTGCTTCGGAACCACGGCTTCGAGCTCCTTGATCACTTTGTGTTTGATGTTTATATCTTCAAACACGGCCTCGATCACACAGTCCGCATTCTTGAACTTGTTGTAGTCTAGAGTTGGCAGGAGGTTCGATAGGTACTTGTCTTTCTGTAAGCTGCAAATTCCAAACAATATTTTTAAAAAACCGGCCAAGTGCGAGTCGGACTCGCGCACCGAGGGTTCCGTACAAACCTGTAGGTATAACATAAGTAAAAGTTATGGTATTTTTATTGCTAAATGAATTAATCCATAACATAAGTAAGTTTAAAATTATTAAAAATATTTTTATTAAGTATATGATGTAAAAACTAAAAATTTATGCTTTTCGAAATTTTTCCTTTATCTGCGCTATAAGACGTTGCTTCGTACCAAATTTCAAGATTCTGAGTTCACGGGAAGTACCCTGTAGGTTTTGATTCCCTAGCGAGTGTCGAAAATTTGCAGCATAAACGGCTGTATCTTTTGATTGCGTTGGCTTAAAAGTTTGATTTTTTCACAGCTCTAAGGGACAGTAGACCTGAGTATTTGATATGGATTTCAGCGATGAATGATATGAATGATACCTCCATGAGTTCCTGAGAAAAAGCGTCTTGACACACAGACGGACGGAAAACAAAGTGATCGTATAAGAGTTCCGTTTTATCCTTTTGAGGTACAGAACCCTAAAAAATACTGCTACGATTGCAAAACAATGGATTTCTGCCCTATGACCGCGCTTGACACAATGATAATATCGATCAATATATTCCGTAAAAACTTCATCAATCAATCACTGAATTTAAGGTATTCTGAGATGATTGCAATCTATACACAGTAGCTTTCATTTTTAGCAGACTTCCAAAAAAGGAGGAGATTCTCAATTCGGCGCGTCTTTTTTTTTAAGCAACTAAACCTCTGAACTTACGAAGAGATCCTCTTTCGTTTGACAGCGTTAACAAGGCCGTTCTGTATTTGTCCTACGCCGCGGTAGAGGCCAGCGTTGGTGGCGTCCTTCAGGACCACGTTATAGCCCTTGTCGATAGACACTTGCACGATGCCAGCACCCATCAGACCCGCGCCGAGAACACCGATCTAAAATATTTTTTTCGAAATAATTTCATTTAAATCTTAAGTAAGCAGGTCTTCTTCATCATAGCTATATTAAGTTATTCAAAGTCAAAGTCAAATAATATTTATTCAATTTAGGTAGGTACACTACACTTATTGACGTCCAGTTATTTATGATGGTGATAATCAGTTACAGTATCTTAAAACTAAAGGGGTTCCAAACGCGCCCTGGTCTGAGAAGAGCACAACAAACTCATCCAGGTTTTTTTAAATTTTTTTATTATCACCATCTTACAACATCGAATTGAAGGGTAATGACCTGTAACGTGTTTTTAGGGTTCCGTAGCCAAATTTGGCAAAAACGGAACCCTTATAGATTCGTCATGTCTGTCTGTCCGTCCGTATGTCACAGCCACTTTTTTCCGAAACTATAAGAACTATACTGTTGAAACTTGGTAAGTAGATGTATTCTGTGAACCGCATTCAGATTTTCTTACAAAAATAGAAAAAAAAACAATAAATTTTGGGGGTTCCCCAAACTTAGAACTGAGACTCAAAAAATTTTTTTTCATCTAACCCATACGTGTGGGGTTCTATGGATAGGTCTTCAAAAGTGATATTGAGGTTTGTAATATCATTTTTTTCTAAACTGAATAGTTTGCGCGAGAGACACTTCCAAAGTGGTAAAATGTGATATTTAATTATTTATTTTGAAAGGTAATATACAAGTTAATATTCTGTGAACATTTGAACCGTCTACCTGTTACCGTTTTTAATATTGAGCAAAAAAATACGAAAAAAACACGTTTATTGTATGGGGACCCCCCTTAATATATATATTTTTTTAATTTTTAGTATTTGTTGTTATAGCGGCAACGGAAATACATCATTTTTGAAAATTTCAGCTTTCTAGCTATCACGGTCTATGAGATACAGCCTGGAGACAGACAGACAGACAGACAGACAGACAGACAGACAGACAGCGGAGTCTTAGTAATAGGGTCCCGTTTTTACCCTTTGGGTACGGAACCCTAAAAAATATATGATGTACATTATACCATGCAAACTTCCACCGAAAATTGGTTTGAACGAGATCTAGTAAGTAGTTTTTTAAATACGTCATAAATCGTAAACCGCAATTTACCTTTCATTCAATCAACTCAAATATTTAAAATAAAAATATTTTTAATAATTTAAAACTTACTACAGGTTTGTACGGAACCCTCGGTGCGCGAGTCCGACTCGCACTTGGCCGGTTTTTTAATTTGTTAAAAACTCACACTCGTAACCTTCTTGGTGTACTTTTTTAATTTGCTTTGCGCGCACCATTTTCTTTCACGTCATGTCATTTCCTCGCTGAGGTGGGATGAAAAGTTACGTGTTGCACTCGAGTGAAAAGATTTTTCACCTCGTGCTCTTTTGATTCCCTCGCTGACGCTCAGGATTCTAATTTTAAAATCCTTCGCTTGCTCGGTCATCAAAATTGAGCACGCAGTTAAAAACAACTTTTCATTCTTGTAACAAATAACTATTATTTAACCTCCAACTGGATAATCTATTATACCTTTCGGAAAGCCCTTCCTTGAGATTAAAGGATCGGTATTTTACCGCCTGATTTATCTGGTGCAATGATGCCTGACTGGTAGGCGCTCATTTATCATTTTTTTAAATTTATTATTATTCTATACTAGCTTTTGCCCATTATGTGTGACTTAAATTCTAACTTGACCACACTCCCTCAAGGAGTTTTCACAGGGTTCAAGGGCAAATTTATACAAAAACTGGATCTTTGTTTCCGTTGCAAAGTCATAAACCACAATACAACCAATTGTACATAATTAAAGATGAAGCAGCATTAAATGAACGATTATCTGATTCTAGGAATAATATGTGTAGAAGCAATATAATGAGGTCCTTACAAACAATGCTTAATTTATCCAATCCTTGAAATATTTCAACGAAAAATGTTGTACATATATAGATAAATTTTATGCTAATCGACCTGTGATGTATAGAGAATATAATATGATTATTTCTTATTTAACTAAGTACCTTTGCCAACTTCTCGGGTGAGTACTCATTGCAAAATTGCAATTGTTTCACTTGGCTTCTCAATATTATTTTTGATTTAGCCAATTTGTATAAAAAATATTTTTTATTTTCAAAAGTAGTAAGTACTACTTACCTTACCAGAAGGTTACAGAGAATAAACCTTAAAAGCTATTTGTTTTGTTAAATTATGTTAGTTTATTTTGAAAGTTGATTTAGAATTAAAATTATTCATTTATGAATTTTTGCAGTTTTTATTTACTATATATTTATTTACCACGATGAACGATGCATGAATCTATGAATATATGCCTTGCTTTGCCTTTAATATACCTTGAGAACCGATAACTACAGAAATATCTAACTACATTTTATGTGTATTATGAGTCACATTTCACCCGAGCGAAGCCGGGTTTTCTTCTAGTAGTTTTAATTTTAATTTACTTATTTTATTTTATTGCAAGTAGCAACCCTATTCTTTAAGTAAACGCAATGTTTACAATGGAATAGACTGCAATTGAGGGCAGCGGGGAAAAAGTGGCATAACTCAAATGTATCTAAAATTGATCGGGCTAATGGTGCGAGACTAAACACTAATTGTCTGATGGTTTGTATTTCCTACTAACTATAAACTATTTGCCCACGTAACATAGATAAACCAATAGAATGCTAGAAAGGAAAAGACCTACCTTTCTTTTTAAAATTTTAAATAAATCATACGGTCCAATCCTGGCGCAATATTTAGGTACATCTTATATATAAAATTCTCGTGTCACAATTTTCGTTCCCATAGTCCTCCAAAACCACTTGACCGATTCTCATGAAATTTTGTGAGCATATTCAGTAGGTCTGAGAATCGGCTACTATCTATTTTTCATACCTCCACGCGGACGGAGTCGCGGGTATCAGCTAGTATTAATTATATTTAGTGAGCTGGTGCCCGAATCAAATATATATAAATTTGCTCACCAAATATAAATTAAGGGGCTCCCTTCAAAATTTGATCTAAAATATCTGTAATTCAACTTGATTCAGCTTGTTCAAATGACTTCATAAAATTCTGAAAAAAATATATGTGCTACTTTCGTTCATCATCTTCAATTTTGTACAATTATTTTTTCAAAATATTATTTATTGAATTAAATACAAACCGTACCAAAAAAGCGTTTTTTCACTAATAATGCCTTATAACTTTTATAGCTTTGCAAGTATTAAAACAAAATTTACATGAGTATAATGAGAAAATATTTGTCCTCAATTCTGTAGCACTTTATTTAATTTCGATATCACAACAAAGTTATGGTGTATTTAGTTGTTTTTGTGAAATTATAGTGCAATGCGTCCCTGTCGCACCCACATACTGAGTTCGCAAGAGTGAGGAGAGGAAATGCTCAAGGTCGTTGGCGTGGGTATGAGCCTTAAAACAACATTTTTCCATTTGATTAACTTCTTATTACAATTTCTTATTACATATACAAAATATTTTATTTTATTTTATCTCCAACCGGAGATAATTTATATTATTACATTATGATGCCCGCGAACAGGGGACCCCATTCTTAAAGATAATTATAATATGACATTTGGCCCCGTGAATAGGGACCCCTTACTTGTAAAAAATAATTTATTTATTACAGACCCTTATCAGTTCCTAGAAATAGGTAGTCAAACAAAGTAAAAAGTAGGTTGGTAGTTGGTACTACTAATAAGTTAAATTAGTAGGTAAAATAATCAAAGTAATCGTACAACTCAAACTACAATCATTACATACATACCGTTTTGACATCGATTTGTGACTTGCCGAACCTGTTCTTCTTACATTCGGTTTGACCTCTGAAGAGTCCGATGAGCCCCTTGCTCTGCGGGGTCATGGCGAGCTCCGCGAAGGCCTGGATCTCCGCCTCATAGCCCGCCGCCTGCCCCTTGTCTACACCTGTTCTAACTACTTCGAGAATCTACAACAATGAATTAATTGATTCTATATACATTATACATACTATAAAATAAAATAACTAATGAGGAATTATTAATGAAAAAAAAATACAAAACTTGAAGGTAAACTCAGCACCTCTCGGGCTGTAGAAATATGAAAATAAATACCTTCTAAAATGGTTAATGTTTTCATTGCCCGGGTTACACGAGACTAGTTTTTTTAAGCCAGGATAGCAAGCTAGATATGTATGCTATAATGTTCTGACTTGCTATCCTGGCTTGGAATATGCTATTGCTGTTTACATGATGTTAGACAATTATTGGGCATAAGAAGTTTTACATTTAGTTCGAAACTATGTAACTACCACACTAGATTGATTAAAATATACTAGTCAGTCCTTAGTAATTCTCACCTTCAGCGGTGCAGGATACAGACCGCGTGATGCCTTCATCACTTGATCCTTAGCTTTTTTGAAAATAAAGTTTTTCACAAAGTCCCACTGCATGGCTATTGCAGTGATTTTATTAATTAGTCCCTTCTTACTCCTGTCAACCTTTAATTTCCCCGAGGCAATGTCTTTAGCTACTTGAACAGCAACATTTTCCAAGTATTGCATTGTATTTGTTTCTGGTTTGCCCACACCTTAAAGATTTCACAAGTGAATATTAGGCACCAAAGGCGTTTAACCTACCTACCTACTTCTATGTAGGTATAATCCGTTTACTAAAAGAATATGAACCTGTGGGGTGGAGTGCGGCGCCTGTCCTGCCTCCCCGCGTTCGTCTATCCGTACTGACGCGACGGACGAACGCGGGGGAGTGGGCGGGGGAGGCGCCGCTCTCCAGCGAGGTCCAAACTTATAGTAAACGTGTTGTACTTACTCATTTCAATATAGCAAATATGAAATAAAAATAGTGAGTTCAAGAAACAAAAAGCTAATATAATATTTACCTGGTCCAAGTGGAGCAACCAAAAGGTCCACAATACCAAGTTTTTTTGCCTTGTCAGCCTTAACTGTTTTGCCAGTTAGAGCCAAGTCTAAAGTTGTTGGAATGGATGTCAGAGCTGGCATCCTAGAAATTGGAAACTTATTTAGGTCTGTCTGCTTATTCAACTAAAAAAGTTTATTTGTGGCTGATCTTCTTTGATGTACTTACTTTAAACATTTATTTTGACGCCAGCAGCATGCAGCAGTTTATTTTAAGCTGATACAACTTTTTGTTGTAGAATTTGGAACATTACAAGAATAATTATTGTAAGAGAAGAGGTGAGCTTCCTTGTTTTTTTTTTATTTAGCTTTATTTCGTCCAATATATTGTTGAAATTGGATTTAATGACTATACTACATCAAGGAGACAGAAAAGTTCTTCAACTTCTTTGGTTAATTTCAGCAATTATCTAAGAGGCATTGACTGGCTGGTGTACCCCGGTGGTAATATGCAAAGGTTTGAAAGCAATAACTCACCTTTGAGTGCCACCACCTCCAGGTAAAAGACCTAACATCACCTCGGGCAGACCAAAACCAGTCTTTGTGTCCTTAACAGCAATCCTGTATTTACACGCCAGAGCTGTCTCCAGGCCACCGCCAAGACAGCTGCCTTGAATAGCTGCCACGAAAGGCTTGCGCGAATTTTCAATCCTCTTGAATATTTCATGACCTTTGCAAAATATTGCAATTTTTTAAATAACCATTATACTATAGTTATTTTTACTTTAACAGAGCTTATAAAATTTGAGATAGAGTTAATGGATTTGGGCTATCAAAGACATCTATAATAGTCACATTTTTTTTTTCTTTAAATAGGTATGGAACATTGAACCAAAAGTTGAAAGACAAAGTATCTTTTTTACATTGAAAATTATATATAAAAGATAAACATTATAAAAAATATGCAAAAAATAGCACTAAGTTCAAATATTTTGTGTAAATTTTTGTTTGTGTACCAGTAAATTTCATACCATAACTATCACATTTGACTGCTGTCCCAAATGCTAGGGATGGAATGTGAAAGGTAACAAGTAGGTATGAGGTAGACCTATCAAGCATATTATTGATACATACCATTTCTGGCGAGTTTAGCAACCTCTTCTTTAGTTTTACAGCTCTCTATCATGCTAATGTCAGCACCAGCTATAAAAACTCCCGGTTTGCCTGATATGAAAACAGCTGCTTCAATTGCTGGATTTGATTCAATTTCATTGACTATGCCGGACACTTCATTCATAACAGCTTCATTTAGTGAGTTAACCTGTTAACAATGAGTAGATTTATTATATGAAGTTTTGGACAGCATAGAAATTTGCACACTGACTATACATATATGGCTTATTTAATATATTGGATAGAAGCAGGCATTATTTTGCGGAAGTCATGATAATGAAGGAACTAGAAGTTTAATTCGCTATAATCTGTGACAGTAGGTAAATCTATGTGGTACACAATATTCACCACACTACAGATATCTTCCAAATCATTCTCAACATATGTTTCACTCCAATACCAGAGCATCTTCAGTTTGTTTATATAAATGTGAAAGTTAGGGTGAATGGATTTATGGATGAACAGAGATAGATTATAGTCTGGAATAACCCATAAGCTACTTTTTATCCAGGAAAATTACCAAGAGTTCCCACGGGAACCAAAAAAACCTCTATCCACATGAATGAATTTGCGGGCATAGTTTTTAATATTTACTAGCGACGCTGTCACCGGCTCAGTTAAGTTTGTGGGACTGTACACCTTGCACTACTGATTATTAAGAACTTATATCTAATGCGGGTAAGTTTAAGTAATAAGTTATTAAGTTAATTGTATATTAATGTGTTCATGTATTGTAGTTTTTTGAACTTACTTTAACATTAGGCGAATCCAAAGTAACAACATAAACTCCATTAACTAATTTACATCTTGTATGTACTTGTGAAGCTGCGGCGGCCGCAAAGTACCTGCTATGCAGCCCTGAAAGTTATACAATAAATCAGTATAATTTAAATTAGGAATGAAGCGGTACACATATTATTACGATTAATAACAAAATAAATAGTAAACAAGCTAATAAATCGACCCAAAATTGTGTTTCTAACTATGATAGTAGGACATTACTTACTGTTTACAAAATTCACATTATTACGACGTTTTAAAATCTTCAGTGCATTAAACATTTTACTATTGGACATATTGAATAAATTTTTAAATGAACAGCAACCTATTGATAAATTAAATTCGTAGGTAAAGAATTCTGGACAGACTTTGAACCTAAACTTTCTCGTCAAATGGCAGAGACAAGTAGTTCAAAATCAAAAGTAGTCAAAACCATAGATAAATATGTACAACCCTTTGATTAGGTATATACAGAAGGATGTGCCCTAACATATCTAAATTGAAGCTTCCTATAACCTTAAAATGGCGCATGGGCGGAGCTTAATGCGGGCATTAGGGCTATTATCGATACCTTTGATTATGTCGATACATACGTATATACTCGATATAAAATTAACAAAATATAATTAATAAATAATTAAACATAATTTTTGAAATACACTAGTATTCGTATTTTATAATGAGCAAGCTGATGCCCTCGACCCCGTCCGCGTGAATTGAGGTTTTTTGTAAGAAAAAAATTTTGTATGAAAAAAATTTTTTTACTCATCGTTTCGTATAGAAGACAAAAATTCATTCGGAGAAAAAATACGGAGAGAGCTGATGATTGAGGATTTCGAAGACGGATGAAGAGCACAGCCAGGGTATTCAAGATAGGTGGGGTGTGCTCGACCATATGTAACTCGAAACTTCATCCAATTGACAGTGTGCTGAAAAAAAATTCAAAATGGCGGATTTAAGATGGCCGCCATACAAATTTCGTCGGTATCTATCTCGGAGAGTATAAAAGATGGAAGAGTGGTTTCTTGGCAAAAGATGATCAGGACATGAAGGTCTACTTGATGAACAGGAAAAAATTCAAGATGGCGGAATTTATTTTTCCATAGAAAATGTATGGCGAATATTGAAGAGGCTTACAAGTGTAGAACTATGCAAGACTTTGATGCGGTTTTTTTACAAGATTTGTTCTGTATGGAAGAATTGTCGGTTTGCTGTTAGGAAAGCCAAGATGGCGAAGTTCAATGGCACCCAAAGGTACCCGATCGTCAGTGGTATGATATTGATATTAATCAACTAAGGAAGGTTTCTTTGTGTTTTTACTTCAACAGTCTCTTACACTGTATGCATGTCTGGAAAGTTTATTTACATTAAAAGGCCCTTTTAGATATTTAAGGGGCCCCTTATTTATGTTTTCTTATGAGAATTTTTTTTACGTCTGTCGGATGCGTGGCACTCTGGCGCTTCCACTGTGCTCGCTAGCATAGCAATGTGTTGTTTACTTCAGAACACGTAGGCAGTAAACACTAGGATAGAAGGAGAGCAAGTAAGTAGACCGCGCGTGGGCCGCGCGTTCTACGCGGGCGGGTGCGGTTCCATTTCAAAATTTGTTTTAAAGAAGAACTCTCCATAATTTTTCGGAGAAAAAATATATGGAGGTGTTTATTTCAGAAAGTACCTATACTAAATGGAAGAGTGGAGTGAAAGTACCTATACTAAATCGTTAAGGGATCAACGCACAGCCTAAACCGCTGGGGTTAGCAACTTGAAATTTTGACAGTAGGTTCCTTTTGTGACGTAGGCGCTCAATAAGGAAAGATTTTTCAAAATTACACTCCTACAGGGGTGAAATAGGGGGTGAAATTTTGTATGAAACTCCGGGTTGGCACTGAGAATTTCTTAATTGAAAAACCCAATACCTAACTTTTATGCCCGACCGGGAATCGAACCCAGGACCTCATGATCCGCAGTCGACTATGCTAACCACTAGACTAACGAGGCAGTCAAAAATAGTAATTAGTTAAAATGATACATAATAACTGCAATGAAGGGACCAAAAACCACTTGAATAGACACTGTAATTTTCGAATACGAGACACCATCCCGGAGATCGGGTGTCTTAATCACAAGATTATCATCGCTACAGCCTAAAATGAGTTTGGTAATATTATAAGTAGAAGCTGACTGTTCAATTTCATCTCTCTATCCCTCTGAGTGAGTAACAGTAAGAGTGATATGAAATTTTAATTTTATCGATACTCAATTTATTTGTAAACAATTCAATCCCCACACTATATAAACACTCAAACAAAAACTAATGAAATAATCCAAATTTTCAGGGATAGCGCAAAAATTGACGTGTTTTGGATTCAGTAAAGAAGAAACTAAGCTATAATTAGTTGAAATAATTTAAAATACTCGCCACAAAAAGAAAAATAAAAACAACTATGTTACTCACTTACGAAATGAAATTCCTGGGCGTTTTACAATACTATTATTACGACACCCCACAGCTGAGCACTTCACCATTGTTGATTACACAAAACTAAGCAAAAACACATAAAAATATTATGAAAATATTCACAAAACTGGTAATTAGCCACAACCAAAACACCGGAAGCAATGCAGACGCCATATAAAGGTTATACATAAAAATTAGCTTCAATAGCAAAATTTGATGACGTCATATGACAATTGCCTGACACGTTCACGCAATAACATAATACACCTGTTTCATTCTAAAAACGTAGCTTTCAATAAGTAAGACTAGTCAAAACATAGTAGTACACGTTTTATTAACAAAATGCATCGTATAACTATAATTGAGTAAAATGTAACACATCCATTTCTATATACCTAATCAAAGGTACAACCGTGGTACAACCTGAAAGTCAAAACTCAAATCAAAGGCTCAAAATTCTAATGGTGAAAAAATGGTGACCGTATTGCAAACGAGATTTAAAACAGTCGGTAGATTCCGGTAGATATTATTTTTATTATTAAACCGCTTGAATTAATGCAATAAAACTCACAAAATAACCATTTTTGAAAGGATAGTTTTACTACTTACTAAACTTAATTTTGTCGCATTTGTTGCACTTATTGCCGAGTTGCTGAAAATCTCCCTTCTTGCTCCCACCTATACCTAGGAACGTAGAGAGAGAGAGGATAATTAATATATGCCTAGGAAGATCCAAACTTTTAGTGACAAACTACATAGGTGCTACATAGACATGCAACCATCCTTTGATTTTATATATATATATATATATATATATATATATATATGTCACCGTAAAATTGCAAAAACCGTTACGTTATATTGTAATCTGTCGACAGTTTACAATTTCGCTAGTTAGATTACAATCTAACGGTTTTTGCAATCTTACGATGACATAGATACATAATCAAAGCAACCATCCATTCTATTTATTGATCCTAGGTACATTTCTTATGCTTCTCAGAGTTAGTGTCCCTCTCGCACTCATGTTGCTGTAATATTATTATAGATTCGACATTAATAGACCAATCTAAAAGGCCTATTACACTACACTTATTCAAAGGACCCTTACCTTGCTTCGCTGTAGTATATTAAATTTAGGGATGAAGGGTCCCGATTAAGGACATCGGATCGTCCGGAATGCGACCGCTTATCTTTTGCATCAATCATTCATACATCGCAATCACCTCTGATTGGTTAACACTCTTCCACTATTGGACGAAATCCATTGACGCAGCAAGAATACCTTAAATTCAGCCAATCGGAAGTGATTGCGATGTCTCAATGATTGATGCAAAAGATACGCGGTCGCCCTGCCAGTCTGCCGCGCTCTGCCACAGCATACTTAGCCATCTCCAATCTTCACTTGCATTAGGTACTTACATTACTCATCTTTAGACTGCATCATCAGTTCATCACTTACCACCACCGTGGTGGGATTTCAGCAGAGTGAACGATAGGTAGCGATCCACGCTAACTTTTATTATAAAATAAACATAAATACTTGAGTAAGCATGTAAGTATAAAAATAAATAGGTCAGTAGAGTACCTAATTATTAGGAAACTGAAAGAAAAGATCAAAAATACTTGGTTAGAGTAGTTACTTACCTACCTTTTCATAAATCAAAAATATTGGGTACAATGGGTACCTGAAATAAAACAGTAATTAAATACGAGATTAAACTACGTAGATAATGCCAGCGACTTCGTCCGCGCGGATTAAGTTTTTTTGATTCCCGGGGGAACTACTTAATTTTCCGGGATAAAACAACAAGACAAGTAGCAGTCCTTCGGGATGTAACCCTATACCAAATATGAAAATCATTTGAAAAGATGGGCCGTTAAAGCGTAGCAGGCAGCCAGACAGACAGACAGACAGATAGATGCATAGAAAGACAGACAGAAACACTTTCGTATTTATAATATTAGTATGGATAGGATGGGTACTCAGAATACAGAGAGGATGGGTATGGATTCAATACTTTTCCTACATCAATGTAATGAAGATACGCTTTTAATATCAAGTATATTAAATAGTGTCACGAGCACAACCTATGCTTTCATGGATGCGAGTCACTGCCTTTAAATCTCCACTAAAGCTGAACACTCCATCAAAAGCTTTAGAAGTGTAATTACCCGGGGAGACTCGGCCCTCGAGCTTACTAGGGTTGTGCATACTTAAAATTATTAATCGTAAAGTAGGTATATTATTAATGCTAAATTATGATATTCTTTATTTCTACACTTGTAACCATATGTGATGTTGCTTAAAATTCTGTATTGTATAAAAAATATTTCAAAAGATAAATACTTACGACAAAATATCTTATTGGACTAAAATTATTTTAGTCCAATAAGTTAATATTTTTACCAAGCTAGTAAGCTCTAATCCGCGGTTTTACATTATGTTATTCTCGGTTAAAGTTTTCTCATGGTATCTAGTTTTCTTCCTTACAGTCTACGTAGGTACTCAAAATTCTGATAGGTATATATTTTGATCGTTGTGGTAGTCTTCGTCAATCGATATAAAACTATCTACGTCTACAGTCTAGTGTTGGACGCCTGTCTCTTTCAAACATCGATATATATGTAGGTACTAGATGGGCCCTTTCATAGAAAAATGGCGGGTGACCGACTTTGAGAGCGCGTTCCTAACCTGTCTTAAGCCTGTCTTTGTCCCCGTCGTAGCGCTGTCACGGTCGCTCATCGGGTAGATAATTTGTTATTATTAAGTTAACATCTCAAGTCTAATTAGTTTGGCACTGTATAATTTAAGGTAAGTGTTTCAATTCACAATTATACATTTCATAAAAAACGTTATTTAATCTTCCTATTTCCATTACGCAATCATTTAATTTCCGCGGCAAACTGTATGATATTTTTTTTTACTAACTGGCCTCACGGCTTTGGGTTCCAGCCCTAGTCCAGTCCAGTACGATAAATAAAATGCAACCAAGATTAGTTAAAGCATAGATGGGCAGAACGGACAGCAGGCATTAATACCTTCCGAGACGCAATATTATACTATTATAATAATATGATAAAATTAGTTATTGACGTGAGTTTAATGTTTAACCAACTTCAATAAATAAACAGTTTTTATTTATTAAAGTTAGTAATTTTTATTTTGTATGAAAAAGAAATAGTTACCTAATTCAGAATTCAGAATTTTATTAGTTCGTTGAACAAAAGTTGTTCAGTACCTATTATATTGCGTATTGCGATATTGTCACAATTCAACAAGAAATGTGAATAAGGCAAGCGGAGCAACGTTTCATCGGTAAGTAGGAGTAAAAGGGGTCGAAAAGAAATTCAAGTACCTACCTATTTGCTAAGTTTACATTCTAATACTACTCTAGGCGAAAAATACCTCTAAGATAATTGTAACTAATTAGAATGCACCCTGAATAACAGTTCGCAAATTTATCTTAAATAAATAAGTAGGTATTTACTACTAATGTTTACTATTTAAGGTTCCCGCGTTCTCGTCACGAAAAAAGAGAGGTCTGGATAAAGTTTGTCCAAAATGAAAGAAGATAACGTCAAAGTGTGACGGGAAGTGAGCGGGACGGGCATGTCGCACCACAAGGGTTGTTTTCGTAGCATTTTGGTACGCAACCCTAAAAATGACTTTATTGCTGTCAATTTTTCGACAAAACTTCAGTATCAACAATAAACAAATAATTAAATTTAAAAAACCCACGACGAACTGCAGCGCCCCATTGTGTGGACTTTGACCTTTAAATATATCTAAGAACCGTCCCACAAGCTATATACTCGTAAATGTAATGCAAAAAACCGCATAATAATCGGTCCAATGGTTTTCCAGGAAACTGGAAACAAAAAGTGGTAAAAATCACAACATCATACTAACATAATATCGTTTACCTCTGAGGGTACACTGATGTAGGTATTATTTTCAACAAGCGCATCTGTACCAATCTATGACCGAGTCATACGTTTTCAAGATGGCGCATACGTTGCAAGCAAGTTCCCGCTTTTCAGACTAGATGGCGTTGTTAAACATAAGTCCTCGTCCACATTCTTTTTCGACAGGGCCCGTCTATGTAAATTGAGGTCGTTGCTTTCAAAGCCTTTCACATGCCGTGGACAAGAAATTTTTTCTTGAATGACAGAACAATCTTATTATCATATTTTCTACTGATAGAGTCGGACGGTTGCTCAAGTAGTCTACGAGCTACGAGTAACTCTTAGATGGAAGCGGTTTAACTTTGAAAGGAAACTTAATTAAAACATTATAATATATAATCCTTTTCTACACTTAATAAGTAACTTATGTAAGTATATTATTTCATGCTCACTCGAAGTGCTCGTAACACAATTATTTCAACTGGAAGTGACATCCCTGGCTTTATCTGCTCTCTGCTTCCTGTGGGGCATGGAGGTGGTGGAGTGGAGGCTTGCGGTCGCTCTGTCGTCATGGTTACCACAGAGTACATTGAATATAGGGGTAATGGTTACTGAGGACGAGTTGCAACAAGTGGTGCTTTTAGTTCTAAGTTTCTAATACAAAAGGATTTTTTGTTATTCTATCCATAGTGCAAGAATACGTCTCTTACTTTGGTCCTTTTCAAATTTTTTAAAATAAGCAGGATTAGACCAAACCATCGTCTGGTCAGAACGACCTATCCGTGTAGATGATGCGTGTATGTTATGATGTTATCGTCATGTAGAAGAAGAGTACAGATGATCTAGCGAAAGAAAAACCTACACACTCTACACCCAGCAGCGGCGCGTTGGAACTTTTCGAAAGCAGCAACAGTTCTCCAAGTCTACCATAAATATAACTTCATGAGTTACTTGAACATATTAATTAGGTTTCTAGAATTCTAGATCCACCGCTGTGCTATGTCTTCCAAAGTTCCAGTCAGTCACGGTGCCTAGGTAGTTACCTACTGTTGGTCAGTTTTAAATATATTTTAAAGAACTCTATCGAAGACATCGCAGTAGTCAACGGAGCGGTTTCTTGTATGGAGTAAATGTATGTGTCACCATATAGGTACATTTACTCTGTATTCAACTCACGCGCGAACTATACTATATACTTACCAGCGACCCGCCCCGGCTTCGCACGGGTAGCACGGGTAGCAGTAATCCTAATAGTCCAGTGGGCAGTGGGCAGGTTATACATTATAATATTACATTTTGTTTTTGTGTACGTATTTAGGCAGCGCACGCCATGTAAGCACAGTTTAACGAAATATCACTCAGCTCTCAGAAGACACGATTTTTTCCGACTTCGTTGACATTATTGCAACGAAGAAGTTTCATGATGTTGTGAATATCATATTTAACACAACGGAAGTAAAATATAGATTAAAACTAATAAATCAGTGTTATTTTAATCCATTAATAAATGACTGAGAAATGACGATTATACTTCGTCGCTTCATTCTTCAGATATAATTCATTGAACCACGTAGTTTCCTTTACGTGCAACCAAACGCACGTTCTTCAGAGGAGTTACAAAAAAGAACCCCCACTACCCGCCTCTGTCTCGCGCGACAGAGCGGCTTCGTTCGTCATTCCTTTTTCGTGCGTAGCAACGAACACACGTTCCTACTTTCTACACACTTAAGGATAATTTTATCTTTAATATATAATAATATTAAAATTAAAATACCTATTACAAAAAAAAAAAAAAACTTTTTACAGGTGAGTCTTTAATCTTTCATTTTCAGCAATTTATTTCAGCACCACGTGTTTGAGTAATCATTATTTCATGTAGTGTTTATATTTTACACTAAAGGTTTTATTGGGGGTTGGCCGAGGGTCAACACGAAGGAGAACAAACCTTTCAGCATGACGCGCCTAATCAATTATACTTTCACGCAGTGTTTGTTACACTAAAGGTTTTCCTGGCGGTTGTCCGAGGGTCAACACGATGGAGAATAAACCTTTCAGCATGACGCGCCTATTATATTATACTTTCATGCAGTGTTTGTTTACACTAAAGGTTTTCCTGGCGGTTGTCCGAGGGTCAACACGAAGGAGAATAAACCTTTCAATACGACGCGCCTGAGGAATTTTGGTATGATACTATGTAAAATGTATGATTTCCTAAGGGGGGTACTTAAAATAAAAGTTAGTATTGAATCAGCTATATGCGCTCATTACAGGAATTACACTTTCATGCAACGTTACATTGCACTAAAGAATTTCCGGGAGGTTACTCGAGAGGTAACACGAAATAATATAAACGTTTTCAGCATGGAACGCACTTAAGAAATTGCTCGTCCATGTAGTGTTTAATTGCACTAAAGGTCTTTCCAGCGGGTTGCCTAAAAGCTAGACGCGTCTGACGATGGCATCTGCCCAATTAGCAGTCCGGCGATGAAGAATTTGTCCACCAAATCAAGATAGCTGCCACTTAGCAAGCTGTTCACCGTCCTCTGAACAAGGGGGAAGGCGTTGAGGGTCAAAATGGACCAACGATCGGATACGTCACCAAGGCCCAGCTTTGTAAGAATAACACAAATTGATTTCGACCAATACTTGAGAAGTAACCGGAATTCAGGTAAATACTATGCACCTACCATAAAGAAGGTTACCTTCTACTTTATTTATCCACTGCTGTAAATTATTAACAATCTTCAGTTTTTACTGAGTCAAAGATTGTATGGATACCTACTTGTACCTAGGTGTTACCGCTATATCAAAATAGTGGACATGATTTATTCAATCAAAAGTACCTTATAATATATTATATTATTAGTGTTTGCATCGCCTACCCTTTTTTGCTTTGTGTTCATAGTTCATACACTATCACCGCCAAGGCCATAATCCTTAAACTAATGAGGTTCTGTTTTCAAGATAAACCTATTAGCATGGGGTCACAATAAAAGTGTTTATTATTTACGGCGACAGATAAACAGAATATGTACTTAAAAATATCTATGTATTTAATTTCTTTCAAGCAAGTAAATGCAATTATTAATCTAATAGATACCGTTACCACAAAACGTTATTTTAAAATATAAACCTATGGAACAAATTCCATAATATAATCTCTGGAGTACCGTCTTATAAAAAAGGTATGTCTGATCGACTAAAGGTAAAGGTAAAGGTATGTCTGATATAAAGAAGATTAGTTAAATTCTATACCAGTGTTTTAACTTTCAATGAAACACTTGTGGTGGTTCTAGTCATTTCTGTAAACGTTACAGTTTACATAATATCTGCCCGGCTATAACATGAAAAGATCTAGCATTTCAGATTTTTATTTTGGAGACTGCAATAAAGTTATATCGAAGCACTCTATAGTATATATATATATATATATATATTCAGCTTAACACCGCTATTTAAGTTTTCAGCTTTTACATACGTATTTCAGTGCCTTACACGCAGTCACTAGACCTAAAATAAACATAAATGTTTCATTCAGTGTATTGCAGATTCAAGATCTGGGGCTCAAAATTTTCAGATGTAATTGTTTACAATGCAAAGCCTCTCGGTATCAAACTTGCATACACCTGCGGAGTGGTAACGAAAGTTCTGAGAATTCTGAGGTAATAAATATCTTTTTTTTCTTCTTTTTTTTTATCAGCTACTTCAGCAATAAATCAATTTATTTGCAAATACTGCAGGGCGACCGCGTATCTTTTGCATCAATCATTGATACATCGCAATCACCTCCGATTGGCTGAATTTATGGTATTCTTGCTGCGTCAATGGATTTCGTCCATTCGTCCAATAGTGGAAGAGTGTTAACCAATCAGAGGTGATTGCGATGTATCACTGATTGATGCAAAAGATACGCGGTCGCCCTGCTGTAGATACAGAAACGTCAAATTCGAAATAAAAAACTGCTAGTAGAAACCGTCAGCGTGGTAGGTACGCAAAGAACTTTTAATAAGGAAATGTGTGGTAAGATTGCAAAAATTACCCACAAGTTTTATGTTTTTTCCCACCGAGTAGTAAACCTATTGAGAGCTAATAGCCACATTTTCGCTTTGAAATTGAAACACATCTCACCACTTTCAGGTGGAGGACGAGGTAATAATGGGATTTCTTATTGGCTGGCTCAAGGTCAACTTTACACAGTTATAAGTACAAAGTATATGTTACGGCGGCACTTGGGCTGCCCGCTGCGGGACAAAAATATATCGATAAAAATTACCATTGGAAAATCAACACAAATAATTTTATTCAAACAGCAAAAGACAACCATATGTATGATTAAAGATAATTATCTGATATATAATTTTTTTTTAATTGCCCAAGTGCCCAAGTTCTATACTAAAGAACTCAACAACAACTTTTAATCAAATAAATAATAGACATCTAACCTGTTCTTCTACTTCAGAATTGTTCGGAATTTAATGAAATATAAGTTTTTACTCAGTAAATTAATTTATTGGCATTCAAGTAGTCTAAGGCTATCGATATAATTTATCGATAGTTACACGGGTTACACTGGGCTATGCGTGGAAGAGACGGAGATATGTTGAACTACATGTGAAAGACAAAGAAAAACTGAAAGACATCAACGGGTTCCTTTTCATTTTGGTAAATATTTTTATGTTTTTTATTTTTTTGCGTATTGATGATTTTCATTTATTATTACAAAACTACACTTACATATGTAATGTTATCCCATCCTCTACATAACTGGAGGTATTGCTTTTCTTTCCACGCCATTTAATGCTACAGAGAGGCCTATTTTTCGTTTTTTACTCGATCAATTTCCGAGCACGGTCGAATACGGACTGAGGGCGGCTATAGGCACAAAACGTAGCGTTAGTACTGATAGTGCTAACGTTTGGCTGGTGAGGGGGCACGCTATGCTCAGTCAGTTGGTTGTATGGTCTGTGTTTTTTCCCTAACAACGTAGGTACTCTCGAGTTTTACAACTTAATAGTGCCCGGGAAGCATATATCATACACCCGTTGACATGTAATACGGTTGATTATGCTTAAAACAGTTCGAAAAACTGTTAAAAATAAAGATTCCCATAGGCATTCCTTAATTTTCCGGGATAAGAAGAACCCATGACAAAAAACCCGTCGATCCGCTCTGTTGCGGCGTGATTGAAGGACTATTTAACGTCCTTTGGGATAGAATTTATAAAAAGTGTGAATTATGTATTTCATAATTTAAACCGGTAGCCCAAATATCAAGTTTCACGGCTATTTAACTTGAAAAACGCCGGCCTTTTACACCAACTTACAACCCCCCTTTTACCCGTTTGGGGGTAGAATTTTGAAAAACTGTTACACACGTACTTCTTTATATTATACCGAAAGCCAAAATACCAAGTTTCGTTGTTATAACTTGAAAAATATGTTGATAAATGAAGGACATTCACCCCCTATTTCACCCCTTTGGGGGTCGAATTTTCAAAAATGGTGATATCTAAATGAAAGCCCAAATGCTAAGTTTCATCACTATAACTTGAGAAATCAAGGACTTTCATACAAACTTTCAATCCCTATTTTACCCCTTTAGGGGTGGAATTTTGTAAAACTATGCCACATGTACTTCTTTATTTATTACCTGAAGCCAAAATACCAAGTTTCGTCGATACAACTTGAGAAATATCTTGAGAAATGAAGGACTTTCATGTAAACTTTCATCCCCTATTTCACCCCTTCGGGGGTAGAATTTTCAGAAACTGTAAAACACGTATTTTTTTATTTTTTACCGATAACTCATATACTAAGTTTCATGGATATAACTTGAGAAATGACGGACTTTCATACAAACTTTCAACCCCTATTTCACCCCTTTAGGGGTGTAATTTTGAAAAATCCTTCCTTAGTGAGCGCCTACGTTACAAAAGGAAGCTACTGTCATAATTTCAAGTCTCTAACCCTAGCGGTTTAGGCTGTGCGTTGATATATAAGTCAGTCAGTCAGTCAGGACTTTGAATTTTATATATATAGAGTTGATAAATGAAGGACATTCATCCCCTATTTCACCCCTTTGGGGGTCGAATTTTCAAAAATGGTGATATCTAACTGAAAGCCCAAATGCTAAGTTTCATCACTATAACTTGAGAAATCAAGGACTTTCATACAAACTTTCAATCCCTATTTTACCCCTTTAGGGGTGGAATTTTGTAAAACTATGCCACATGTACTTCTTTATTTATTACCTAAAGCCAAAATACCAATTTTCGTCGATACAACTTGAGAAATATCTTGAGAAATGAAGGACTTTCATGTAAACTTTCATCCCCTATTTCACCCCTTCGGGGGTAGAATTTTCAGAAACTGTGAAACACGTATTTCTTTATTTTTTATCGATAACTCATATACTAAGTTTCATGGATATAACTTGAGAAATGACGGACTTTCATACAAACTGTCAACCCCTATTTCACCCCTTTAGGGGTGGAATTTTGAAAAATCCTTCCTTAGTGAGCGCCTACGTTACAAAAGGAAGCTACTGTCATAATTTCAAGTCTCTAACCCTAGCGGTTTAGGCTGTGCGTTGATATATAAGTCAGTCAGTCAGTCAGGACTTTGAATTTTATATATATAGATTACGTAATAGTGTAAAATTACCATCGTATTACTGTTTTTTCTTAAATATATTTCGTGGGCATTTGTTTCTGCAAACACAGTAAAACGCGCAGGTTGCGAAGGTCCCCGAAGCGGGGATTCTAGCGGGGTGCCAAGGGTCACTGGTAGAGATCTCGTATAGAGATAACCTTTTTTTTTGGTAAAAAATAAAATAAAAAAGAATTTTAAGTTTAAGATCCATTCATATATATCCATTATCCATTATCCACATATTGGAAAAAATCTTCCAAAAACTTATAATAATACGTACATCGTAATCACTCGTGGTAAACATGGTACAACAAACTCGCGTCAACAATATGCTCCCGCATCACTTGCCTAGAGCAAAATTAAAATTCTTGTTTAGTCAATTCAGACCCTGAATGAGAGTTACCAACTAAGACATCAATTAAAACCAAAAATCGGCTTAGAGCAGCGGCCGGAAATGTAACATTTGGATCACGCTTACCTCACATAGATCAGCGGTGTCAGTGCATCTTCCATAAAATAGCAGGTAATTAATGCATCCATTCAAAAATTCTCATTAATTAAATAGCTTATAATGATGTTTATTTTTCTCATTTCAAATGTTTTTTATTAAAATTCTATATTCAATGGCCTGCACAGCTAAGTTATCCATCGTTGAAAAGTATAGAAAGACTCCTTAAATAACTTACTTTAAAGCTCCTAACGTCAGTGGGGCTAAAAAGATCAAACCAATCGATTAACCCTTCAAAGTCGATATTAGTAGTCTGTCACAATATCGACCGAATATTCATTCTTCATATAATTTCGGGGTAACTTTGACGCGGATAGGAATTTATTAAATTCCATAACCTTAATGACGATATCATTGTTCGACAAACAACTTAAAACGGTATTTTAATATAAAATTTTACTCAAATATATAGCTAAAGCAATACTCGAAATACCTTCATAACAGGACTAGAAAAAAACTGTTCTTTTCCCGCCGCGCTTCCAAAAAACAAAATATGCCCTTTTCTGCTACTGGGCAGGATTTCGCACTTAAACGCCATTGGATGTCTGTTGTGCTAATTGTGTTAATAAAATAAAGTACTGTCCCGGCTAATATACTTTGATTATAAACCTTGCAGTATTGACATCAATAACTCCATTCATTCCATTTCATTCTTTTGCATCGCAACTATAATACGTTTCGTTTATGCTTGTTACTAGCAACTAAAGCAAAAGAGCGCAAGATTGTATTATTGGTAAATTGAAAGTTATTTAAATTGAAACTTAGTACAATAAATACTTTAAGAGATATTTTAAAGTCATCTTAAATGTACGTAGATAAACTTCTCGGAAAATCAGCACATGACACACTAAACATAAACTGTTTAAAACATTACAGCTCAAATAAGAGATAAGAAGAATAAATAAAATTATTGATAACAATAATTAGTATCTATTCAGTGTAGATACCAGTTCTTGCAAAAATCTCACATCTCTCTTAACATCCACGTGGTTCAATGAATTATATCTGAAGAATGAAGCGACGAAGTATAATTAATGATTAAACGAACTTACATGTAATTGAAGTTCTATCATATATCATGAAGTCGCTTCATTCGAAGATATAAAGCGAAGAATATATGTAGCGATAGAGAGAATATGTGTAGCGATAAGGCCGCCAAATTGTATACTTACTTTATTTTTAGCTAAGTTTACTATTGTTTATTTTCCTTTGTGGTGTACAATAAAAGTATATTCATTCATTCATTCATTCATTCACATAAAGCTCCCAACCCGAAACATATTTTCGCAAGAGCTTTAAGTATAAGAATATAACTCTAAACTAAATGACGAACGAAGCCGCTCTGTCGCGCGAGACAGAGGCGGTTCTTTTTATAACTCCTCTGAAGAACGTGCGTTTGGTTGCTGGTACGTAAAGCGGCTGGCTACGTGGTGGTGGCTACGTGGTTCAATATCTTATATCTTAATAATATGCTATGCTATATGCTACATGCTATGCTATATGCTATACGCTATATGCTACATGCTATGCTATATGCTATGCTACATGATATGCTATGCTATATGCTATGCTACATGCAATATGCTATATGCTACATGCTATGCTATATGCTATATGCTATGCTATACGCTACATGCTATGCTATATGCTACATGCTATGCTATGTGCTATGCTACATGGTATGCTACATGCTACATGCTATGCTATATGCCATTCTATATGCTATGCTATATGCTATGCTATATGCTATGCTATATGCTACATGCTACATGCTATGCTATATGCTATGCTACATGCTATATGCTATGCTATATCCTAATGATGATCCATGATAATGATGATGATGATGTTAAAAAAGTTTCCATAGATGAGGCATGTCTTTGTAAATCTCAATCACATTTATCAAAATTTCTTTTTCTTTTGGACACGACATAATATTGTCAAAATGCTCGCGCGAGCCGGAGAAACACAACTACCGATCTGCTGTACGCTGTACGCTGTACGCTGGTCGTGCGTCGACTGAGCTCCTTTCCGCCCTGAACGTTATTACATTACCCTGACTGCAGGGCGCAAAGGCAGCCAGGCAGATCGGGACCACCCGATCTCCCTGGACATTGACCTTTCCACCCTGGGGTTTATTACAATACACTGATTCAGGGGAAGGGTCTCTGTGGAAGTGCGGTGTACTAGGGGGCTTACTCGCTGATATTTGTAGCTTTTATAGGTGAAAGAATTATTTTAAAAATCGGTCGAGTAGTTTTTGAGTTTATCCATTACAAACAAACAAATCTTTCTTCTTTATAATATCAGTACTTATTATAGGCATATTATTAGCTACAGGTGAGTGATCTTTTATTTCCAAGGAAAATTCTTTTCAGATTTTCACAAGTTGTCTGTACCTACTACCGGGAATTGATTCAATTGTCCGTATCTCGGCTCTTGAGGGTGTATGGTGATGGGCCTCCATTTTCCCCATCCCACTCAATTTCTCAAAGCGTTCGTGTGCATTGTAGCCGCCCAACCACTGCGAGTGAGACTAACAAAATACGCAGTTTTTTTAAAAATCCTAGTAATTTTCAACCGACTTCAAAAAAAGGAGGAGGTTCTCAATTCGACTGTTTTTTTTTTATGTTTGTTACCTCAGAACTTTTGACTGGGTGGACCCCGATTTGGATGATTCTTTTTTTTTTTTTGAAAGGGCATACTTCCCATGTGGTCCCATATAAATTTTATCGAAATCGGTCGAGCGGTTTTTAAAATATCAACAATAAAATAAGTACTTTGTATAGCGTGTGCTTGTTGTTGTAAAGTTTGAAGTTTTTTATATTAAATTATAAGTCGACCAACTTACTTCACAGACGACGGTCATATAACACCTACTAATAGAGTCAAATAGGAAACTTGCAACTTTTATTGCAAATTAGGAAAGTACTCCAATCGATATAGGTATATTTAAATTGGCGTCGTTGACTCCAATTGACTTATCTAAAGTACGAATCACTACGTGGAAATTCGGTCGTAGCTAGGCACCAAGATATCAGTAAAACGTGGCCAAAATCATCTGTATTTCCAATTACCTTCAGTCTATGACTTGCAGTTTATCTGCCTCGTTGGTCTAGTGGTAATAAGCATGTTCCACTGCGACTGACGAAGTCCTGTGTTCGACTCCTGGGTCGGTTCATAAAATATTAAGTAGGTATGCATTGGGTTTATCTGACTAGACATTCTCAGAGTTGGCGCTGTTTCACCTTCGTGCTTCGGAAAGCTTGTTAAGCTGTAGGATCCTGATCTCTCTCCGGACTGTCGGATTTTCCGTCCCATCGGGTATGAGAGTAAGGGTATAGAGAGTTTTGTTTCTAAGACTGCACGAGCGTGAGTTTGCGCTCACGCTTGTGCAGTATTAGATTTCAATAAGTACCTAACTAGAATTATTGCATTTTACTGTCCTGCCGATGAAACGCACACAGATTGCTGATAATACTAAAGAAAAAAGAAACAAGAACTTTATATTATAGTAACTCTCTTTTAACTACGTCACGTCACGAGGTAGGTAGGTATACCTATATGAGAATAACTTAACTACGTCCTACCTATGATTGGATTTATTTTATCTTAGTAAGTAGGTACTAAAATTCTACATGAATGTTAGCAACTTTACCTACCTGTTGTAGGTACATAGTCCTACCTACCTCTGGTTTCTAAAACTAGTTTTCGGGAATCTAATTTCGGGATCGATTAAATGAGCTAATCATAGGTGCTTTAATACCTATTATAAATGCGTAAGTGTGTTTGTTTGTTGGTTTGTCCCTCAATCACGCTGCAACAGAGCAACGGATCAAAGTGATTTTTTTGCATGGGTAGGTATAGTTAAGGTATCTAGGCTACTTTTTATCCCGGAAGATTAAGGAGTTCCCGTGGGAATTCGAAAAACTTATTCCACGCGGACGAAGTCGCGGGTATCTGCAAATAGATGTCTAATTAGATTATGTCCGCGACTTCGATAGCCTTACCCGGGATGCAACCTATCTCTATATCAAAATCGATTGAAAAGATGGGCCGTTAAAGCGTAGCAGACAGACAGACTGATTTCGCATTTTAATATTAGTATTTAGTATGGATTCACTTTTATACCTAAATCCAAGAACCAGTTCTTCGGGTAAACAACTCGCGAACGCGAACGTCACAAAACAAAGTTACCGTAATTGCAATGTTGGGAAGTCCTTAGTAAATACCTAGGTAGTTATGATACACGGATTGTGCGTAAGTAACGTACAGTCTACCATAACTTCAGAATTAAGAAAGTTTAGCTAGTCTCTTTAGGATTAGACCTCTACACATTGCATTATTGTCTACTAGGTAGGTATCTTGGTATTCAAATCTTTAATGTATGCGAGAAGTACCTAAATATAAAAGTTGGTAACATTTCCAGTCTTACATTTTACTTACTAGAGCGTACTTTCTGCATCATACTGGAGGGAAGCTGGAGAGAGGAGAGGAGGGCAGAAACGCGAGACAGCTTTTTTATTCTATAAAGTAAACAAAGCGTTAATTAATTATTATTTGAGAAAAATTCAAACGAACCGTTAAGAAGGAAGCCAGCGGTCGCCTCTATTTTCGAACCGTTCCTTAGAAATTAGGTACCTATGACATCGTGCATAAAGCAAAGTAAAGCAGTTGCTATCAATAGAACTCGGTCCTGTACTTCAGTCTGTATGGCCTAATAGTAGGCCCTAGATATGAAGATCCCCTAGCCCCTATCAGAATTATTCAGAACGTTATTCAATCTTATAAGTTGGAAGGTATGTGGAAGGAGGAAATAGGGAATGCCTATAACCACCTATAACTTATTAACACCTTCCAGCTAGTGCGTTTCTGTTATCCAGGGCACATGCGCTAGACTCAATCAGTTAAACTGAGTGTGATATACTGGTACATAGTGATCCTTCGCTGAGTTTCATATATATAAAGTGAGCGGTGCGGCGGCGGCGGGCAGTGAGCGCTAGGTAACGGCCAGGGTCTGTTATTTACTGCGAATTGAACTGGCCTTTATACATAATTCAGTGACGGTTTAATACGTTAAGTGTTCCTTCCAAGAGAAAAAAATATTATTTGGTAAGTGCCTTGCTAGAAAAAATACATACCTGTCTTACTCTAAGGAAGGTAGGTATGTATTTTTTCTATTTCTTAGTAGACCCCATATTTTTCCGATTATCTAAATAGGTTACTTAGTTGTAAATTCGTTCATTGATTACTTAATAATAATTTGAGTATTAATAACGCAATAAAATTAATGATAATAAGAAACTGTTTGGTTTTGGCACCTATTGAATCTGCAGGTCCATTGGCCATAATAGGTATAATAAGCAATCATCAGGATATAAAAGAAAAAAATGAAACAATAATTCGGTCTACCTTCTTTAATTTAAACCTAGAATCTGCCTAGAATAAGGCAGATGTTTATTTTTTTAGGAGGGTAAAGTGCCCAGTTAAAATGTACTTACCGAGATACCATGTAGCTATACCAAGCATTGAACTAAATTATTGTCTAACTGTTACCAAGTGACATAAAAAATTCATAAGTTTTAGTAACTTTTAGTTAAAAGTAGTTTAAGTAAGTATTTTGTCTAAATAAGGTAGGTAGGTGTGTTAGTTTGGTATAATTATCAGCATGCTACTCAATTAATAAGTAAACATAAGTTATAAACTAATAGGTAACCTTGAATATTTTTTTTCTGACCTAATATTATCATTTGTAGACGTTTTATCCCGCGTCGTCATCTGTGTGAGTTTAAAGTTTTTTTAAAAAGTTAGGTAGTAGGTACCTACTTACATATTAGAGCGGTGGTAGATAATATTAATATCTGCGTTGTTCTATATGTATATTATTATGTTTTTTAATAACTAAATAAAAGATGCCCGCGATTTCATATGTGTGGATGAAGGTTTATTGATTCCCAGGTGAACTCTTTTAAATTTTCCGGGATAAAAAATAGCCTATTTCTTAATAATTCAGGGTATTTGCTATGTATATTCGGTAATTTCGATAGCACAGACGGAAACTTTTTATTTATCTGTACCTTCATTATTACCTCTATATTAGTACCTCTATGTGTCTATCTATGACGCGGTGTAGATTAGAGCGCTAATGAATTTGTAAAAACTATAGTTGGATGTGGCCATATTCTAATATCATAAAATCTTGATCTCTCGCAAAAAAGGTCTATATACGTACCTAATTATATAAAACAAATGGGAAGTAAACTTATGTTAGGTTTATCTAGGGTTTTGGGTAGCCAGATTGCCTTGAACTGAAGTAGGTAGATACGAGTAGATCTAGGTAAAAGTATACATAAATAGGAACCGGATGTGAATTTTAAAATAGGTAACAAACAATGCGCAAGGTGCAATACCTAGTTGAATTATAATATAATGACCGTTATAATTCAAATACAATACGTTACAAATACAATTATGCGTTTCATATATTTTATAGTTTTGACTCAAAATTAAAACCTAAAACGCATAATACCTATACGTAACGTACTTTAGACCAGTTACCTTACGAATATTATATAAGAAATCGGCTAGCTGATCACTGATGCCCGCGTCTTCGTCCGCGTGGATTGAGGTTTTTTTGATTCTTGCGGGAACTCTTTAATTTTTCGGGATCAATAGTAGTCTAAGTGCTATTCCAGACTACAATCTATCTCTGTGCCAAATTGTATGCTACCCGCGTTCAGTTGTTCTGCCGTGATTGAGTAACAAATATCCATACATCCATACAAACATTCATGCATCCAAATTTTTGCATTTATAATATTAGTGCATATAGATTATATTATACTTAAAAAACTTCGAATATCGCTTAAGGAAAAACCATGAAGTTAGGAAAGTAAGGGAAAAACGTACCTAATAACTTGTTCAAAGTTATTCACCGCATACGTAAGGATGCTGGCCTGCCGGGTAATCCCGGCCGCCCGTATAATATTACGATCTGGGAAATACCTAACCATAGTTCTACGTTTCCACAAATTAAATTCAAAATGCCGAACTTGTGATCGATATTCTCAGGTATCTTACAAATTATCTATCTATATAAAATTCAAAGTCCTGACTGACTGACTGACTGACTTATATATCAACGCACAGCCTAAACCGCTAGGGTTGAAGACTTGAAATTTTGACAGTAGCTTCCTTTTGTGACGTAGGTGCTCACTAAGGAAGGATTTTTCAAAATTCCACCCCTAAGGGGGTGAAATAGGGGTTGAAAGTTTGTATGAAAGTCCGTCATTTCTCTAGTTACATCCATGAAACTTGGTATATGTGCTGCGGGTTGAATATAAAGAAAGACGTGTTTCACAGTTTTTGAAAATTCTACCCCCGAAGGGGTGAAATAGGGGATGAAATTTTATATGAAAGTCCTTCATTTCTCATGATATTTCTCAAGTTGTATCAACGAAACTTGGTATTTTGGCTATATGTAATAAATAAAGAAGTGTGTGTGGCACAGTTTTTCAAAATTCCACCCCCGAAGGGGTAAAATAGGGGTTGAAAGTTTGTATGAAAGTCCTTCATTTCTCAAGTTATAGCCATGAAACTTAGCATTTGGGCTTTCAGTTAGATATGCAGAAGTACGTGTTTCACCATTTTTGAAAATTCGATCCCCAAAGGGGTGAAATAGGGGATGAATGTCCTCCATTTATCAAGATATTTTTCAAGTTATAACAACGAAACTAGGAATTTTGGCTTTCGTTATAATATAAAGAAGTATGTGTGTTTTTCAAAATTCTACCCCCAAACGGGTAAAATAGGGGTTGTCAGTTGGTGTAAAAGGCCGGAGTGTTTCAAGTTATAGCCATGCACCTTGATATTTGGGCTGGTTTAAATTATGAAATACATAATTCAGAGTTTTTATAAATTCTATACCAAAGGAAGTTAAATAGTCATTCAATCACGCCGCAACAGAGCAACGGATCGACGTGTTTGTTTTCATGGGTTATTTTTATCCCGGAAAATTAAAGAATGCCTATGGGAATTAAAAAACTTGTGCCACGCGAACGAAGTCGCGGGCGTCCGCTAGTAATATTATAAATGCGAAAGTTTGGATGGATGTATGGATGTTTGTTTCTCAATCACGCGCCAACGACTGAACGGATCTGGCTGAAATTTGGCACAGAGATAGATTATAGTCTGGAATAGCACATAGGCTACTTTTTATCCCGGAAAATTAAGGAGTTCTTGCGGGAACCAAAAAACCTAAATCCACGCGGACGTAGTCGCGAGCATCAACTAGTTTTAGAAATTTATTTTAAATAACAAGTACTAAAATTAAATTTTTTTAAAAACCCACGACGAACTGTAGAGCTCCATTATGGCTTTTATAACTTTGAAAAACCACAATTAGAACTTAGCAAAAGTTTATATAGGTAACATAATATCTAAAACACAAAACTGCATCAGCGTGGTGGACTATGCCAAACCCTTCTCATTCCGCGATAAGACTTGTGCTTAGTAGAGGTGTCAAATAGTGTTAAATTTTAATATTCTGATAAATAATTGTTAAAAAAAATACCTAACAGTTAAAAATAAAAACCGGCCAAGTGCGAGTCGGACTCGCGCATGGAGGGTTCCGTACAAACCTGTAGGTATTTAAGTAAAAGTTATAGTAGGTATTTTTATTCCACTTATCTATTTTAATTTCAATTTAATACCTCTACGCGTTCAAGCGGAAAGGGGTAGTAAGTTTAAAAGTATTAAAAATATTTTTATTATATGATGTAACTAAAAATTTATGCTTTTCGCAATTTTTCCTTTATCCGTGCAATTAGGATTACGTTGCTTCGTACCAAATTTCAAGATTTTGAGTTCACGGGAAGTAATCTGTAGGTTTTGATTCCCTTGCGAGTGTCGAAAATTTGCATAAAAATATTTTTTTTATATTATGTAACTAAAAATTTATGTTTTTCGCAATTCTTCCTATATCTGTGCTATAAGACGTTGCTTCGTACCAAGTTTCAAGATTCTGAGTTCTTGGGAAGTACCCTGTAGGTTTTGATTCCCTTGCTAGTGTCAAAAATTTGCATAAAAATATTTTTATTATATGATGTAACTAAAAATTTATGTTTTTCGCAATTCTTCCTATATTTGTGCTATAAGACATTGCTTCGTACCAAGTTTCAAGATTCTGAGTTCACGGGAAGTGCCCTGTAGGTTTTGATTCCCTTGCGAGTGTCGAAAATTTGCATAAAAATATTTTTTTATATTATGTAACTAAAAATTCATGTTTTTCGCAATTCTTCCTATATCTGTGCTATAAGACGTTGCTTCGTACCAAGTTTCAAGATTCTGAGTTCACGGGAAGTACTCTGTAGGTTTTGATTCCCTTGCGCGTGTCAAAAATTTGCATAAAAATATTTTTTTTATATTATGTAACTAAATATGTATGTTTTTCGCAATTCTTCCTATCTGTGCTTTAGGAAGTTGCTTCGTACCAAGTTTCAAGATTCTGAGTTCACGGGAAGTTAACCCTGTAGGTTTTGATTCCCTTGTGAGTGTCGAAAATTTGCATAAAAATATTTTTATTATATGATGTAACTAAAAATTTATGTTTTTCGCAATTTTTCCTATATCTGTGCTATGAGACGTTGCTTCGTACCAAGTTTCAAGATTCTGAGTTCACGGGAAGTACCCTGTAGGTTTTGATTCCCTTGTGAGTGTCGAAAATTTGCATAAAAATATTTTTATTACATGATGTAACTAAAAATCTATGTTTTTCGCAATTCTTCTTATATCTGTGCTATAAAACGTTGCTTCGTACCAAGTTTCAAGATTCTGAGTTCACGGGAAGTACCCTGTAGGTTTTGATTCCCTTGTGAGTGTCGAAAATTTGCATAAAAATATTTTTATTATATGATGTAACTAAAAATTTATGTTTTTCGCAATTCTCCTTATATCTGTGCTATAAAACGTTGCTTCGTACCAAGTTTCAAGATTCTGAGTTCACGGGAAGTACCCTGTAGGTTTTGATTCCCTTGTGAGTGTCGAAAATTTGCATAAAAATATTTTTATTACATGATGTAACTAAAAATTTATGTTTTTCGCAATTCTTCCTATATCTGTGCTATAAGACGTTGCTTCGTACCAAGTTTAAAGATTCTGAGTTCTTGGGAAGTACCCTGTAGGTTTTGATTCCCTTGCGAGTGTCGAAAATTTGCATAAAAATATTTTTATTTAATGATATAACTAAAAATTTATGTTTTTCGCAATTCTTCCTATCTGTGCTATAAGACGTTGCTTCGTACCAAGTTTCAAGATTCTGAGTTCACGGGAAGTACCCTGTAGGTTTTGATTCCCTTGTGAGTGTCAAAAATTTGCATAAAAATATTTTTATTACATGATGTAACTAAAAATTTATGTTTTTCGCAATTCTTCCTATATCTGTGCTATAAGACGTTGCTTCGTACCAAGTTTCAAGATTCTGAGTTCTTGGGAAGTACCCTGTAGGTTTTGATTCCCTTGCGAGTGTCGAAAATTTGCATAAAAATATTTTTATTTAATGATATAACTAAAAATTTATGTTTTTCGCAATTCTTCCTATATCTGTGCTATAAGACGTTGCTTCGTACCAAATTTCAAGATTCTGAGTTCACGGGGAGTACCCTGTAGGTTTTGATTCCCTTGCGCGTGCAAGAATATTCGTAAATTTGCAGCATAAACGCCTGTATCTTTTGATTGCGTTGGCTTGGAAGCTTGATTTTTTCACATCTCCAAGGAACCGTAGACCTGAGTATGTCATATGAATTTCAGCTTAATACCTCTATGCGTTCCTGAGAAAAAGGGTCTTGACACACAGACGGACGGACAACGAAGTGATCCTATAAGGGTTCCGTTTTTTCCTTTTGAGGTACGGAACCCTAAAAATATGTAAAATAAAATCATGGATTAAAAACCAAACTGTGATCACTTGACGAGGTTTAAAGTGCTTGTCAAGATAAATCAAAAGAGTCCAAATACGACGGGTTTACGATGAGAACTTAAGGAGTTCCTATGACTACCTCCTGGCTCCATTATGAGACCCTGGGCAGCATCTGGGTGCAAAGTGCTAGTCAAGACATATCAAAAGAGTCCAAACACGACGGGTTTACGATGAGAACTTAAGGAATTCCTATGACCACCTTCTGGCTCCATCATGAGACCCTGGGCAACATCTAGGTACAAAGTGCAAGTCAATACAAATCAAAACAGTCCAAGCATGACGGGTTTACAATGAGAACTCAAGGAGTTCCTATGACCACCTCCTGTCTCCATCATGAGACCCTGGGCAGCATCTAGGTACAAGCTAAATATATCTAATTCAAAAAACCGCATCTTAGTCAACACAGTAGTTTTTGTGAAAAATGGTAACATATTGAAAAATTAAAATCATAGACTACATCTCAGCGTGGTTGTCTATGGTCCTAAAATATATCTTAAATCCTTGTCACAAGCTATACATTATCTAATGCAAAAAACCGCACCTCAATCGGCCCAGTACTTTTTGTGAAAAATGGTAACATATTGAAAAATTAAAATCATAGATTACAGCTCAGTTTGGTTGCCTATGGTCTTAAAATATATCTGAGAGCCTTCTCTCAAACTATACATATCTAATGCAAAAAATCGCATCTCAATCGGCCCTGTACTTTTTGAGAAAAATGGAAACATATTGAAAAATCAAAATCATAGACTACAGCTCAGTTTGACTGTCTATGGTCCTTAAATATATCTAAGAACATTCTCACAAACTATACATATCTAATGCAAACAACCGCATCTCAATCGGCCCAGTACTTTTTGAGAAAAATGGTAACATATTGAAAAATTTAAATCATAGACTACAGCTCAGCTTGGTTGTCTATGGGCCTAAAACATATCTAAGAACCTTGCCAGAAGTTATACTTATCTAATGCAAAAAACCGCATATTAATCGGTTCAGTAGTTTTCCAGGAAAACGGTTACAAAAAAGTGCACAAACAAACAAACAAACACACAACCTCTTAGGGCAAACACATATACCGTCTCCGTTTCGTCGAGGGTAAAAATGGTCACTAAGCCAAAACAAATGCTGCACAAACTTTGCGTCGCAAAGTGGTCGCAAACAATGCGACCACGCTTGCATATTGCCCGCGCCTACGTTCGCGTGGATTGGGGTTTTTTGGTTCCCGCGGGAATTCTTTAATTTTCGGGATAAAATAGTAGCCTATGTGTTATTACAGGCTTATAATCTATCTCTGTGCCAAATTTCATCCAGATCCGTTCTGACATTTTGGCGTGATTGAGTAACAAACATCCATCTATCCATACATCCATCCATCCAAACGCATTTATAATATTAGTATAGATATAGATTATGCGGGGTACGCGATAGTTCATAAATTAGATAGAAGCGATTTAGAAGGATATAAATTATATAATGCGATACGGCCCGAAGCCGATCACCCGATCCGCTGGCATTGTGGCAGCTACGCTTATCTTACATCTCAGAACACAGAGTATTCCTTACATCTAAACACAAAACAACAACTTATTTGGATATACTTTTTTAGCACCAAGTAGCACTTAGAAATAGGTAGGTAGTAGGTACCGACTGAACTACTACCTACCCTTTTTCTAACTATAGTATTCTAGTAGTACCTACTAAAGGTGAGTAGGTACTAGGTACCACTACCCTACTTTTACAATGAATTTATAGTTAACTTATTATAATTAGCATAGTAACTAGATTGTTAATAATAATTTGTTCTATTTTTTATGCCATGATCAATTGAGTGGAAATAAGTAATTCATTAATCACTGCGCTAGCGCATTAAACTGTTGAGTCTAATAACGCTACCTTGCGTGCGTAGCTCTGTAGTTACCTTGACCATTACATTATCCATGAATGATAATGTACCTATTAAGTACTTTAGTTTACTTTCTATGCTGAAAATAATTTATATTACTGTACCTTGTATGCTAAAGGGTAAAGGATCAGATTTTAATTTCGCAGGTTGTGCTAATAATTGGTAGCCTAGACTAGGATGCATGAGATCTGTAAGTATTAGGTAGGCGTGGTATAGGACATGCAGTACACACTTGACACTTTTGGTTTACCAAACAATGGATCACAATATTTTTTTTAACGTAGGCTAACTTATAACTCTCAACTCTCAAGTCTCACGAAAGGCAGATTGGACTCTCAAAGTCAAGACTCAAGACTCTAACACTGCGGTTCAAAGTTCAAACGGCCTACTTTTACGCTGGCAAGGAGAAGGAACAACACTTTTACGAAAGCAAATAACTTTCGTGAAAGTCTTGGGTGTCGATTGATCCCTTTACTTAAATATTCAATCAATTGCCTACTCCATTTCTAAGAAGAACGTACCTATCTACCTTTAACTAGTGACGTTATAGAATCTTCATCCACTTTATTGATTCGAGGCCAATGTTTCCAATTTAACTTTTTATCTAGAAGATGAATTTTAAATGGGTCCATATGTAGGTATTATAGATTTTTTTATTGAAGTACTCTGGTAACTTTGCTGTTTGCATATTATGTCACCGTAAGATTGCAAATCCAACTAGCGATATAGTAAACTGTCGACGGATTGTGAACCGTTCAATGGTCCGAGTGTCAATTTTTGAAATATTCATTGTAGGTATTTACGTTTTCTTGTCTTTTTCTTGTAGGTTAGGTTAGGGTTCGACATAAATGACTAGGTAGTGCCCGGCCTGCCTTAGGTTTTATCGGGTTAATATATCTAACAGATTACAATCTAACGAAAAATAATGCATTAAATTGTAATCAGTCGAAAGTTTACAATACCGCTAGTTAGATTACAATCCAACGGCCTTTGCAATCTTACGGTGACACATACGAGTATATTATTTGGGCAAAGGAAGGAATTAACGTCGTTGTAAGCTTTCGCGTTTTCCAAAAACTGGAAACCTCATACTGATTTTGAATTAAGTAGACCACTTAAGTACCTACCTAATTCTCTCACCAGTGTGTACCTAAACCAATTTTTTTTTAAATTTTCGATTGATTCTAGAGGAGAGTACCTAGTTACTCATACTGACCCTGAAAATAATTTCTTTCAAAATTTTAATATGCATTCTCTACATGCAGGGGTACCTGATTGTGCAACTTAGGTATAGGCTCTACCTTTAAACAAAGTAGGCACATAGTTGATTTTAAAATGGTTGCTACACGTAGACGGAGTGGTTTCTAAATAGGTTTCTTGTTTTACTGAGGAACCCTCAAAATAGTGATTCAAAATAACTGATAAGTAGATTCTAATAGCGCAGTGTTGGGTACAGCCAGTAGCGTGCACAGGGTTTGAAGCTAGGGTAGGCATTAGTTAGTCAGAATACCTATTTACTGACTGTCATTATGAAAAATGATCATTGACTTATTTCCATTTGGGTAAGCAGTGCTTTTATGCCTCTATGAACTGCACGCCACTGGGTACAGCGTCAGCGTCGCCTGTGCCGAGGTCCGCGCGGTAACCTCGCACCACTTGCCCGCGGTTGTGCAACTGCTGCCGCTCTCTCGGCATTGAACATGGCTACTAAATTCTGCAGTTATTCCTCCATAGTTTCATTAACTACTATAAAATATATTAAAAAGGCAACGCTATTTTAATCATAAAAGGGCTTTTATAAAAAAATTGATGCAAGTTGTTAACCCCTGATCTTACTAACTAATATCAATCAAATATAATAATAATATATAATATAGTATAATAAATATTATATTTATGCGAAAGTTAGGATGGATAGATGTATGGATGTTTGTTACTCAATCACGCACCAACGGCTGAACGAATCTGGCTGAAATTTGGCACAGATTATACAAAATTTGACAGATTATAGTCTGGAATAGCACATAAGCTACCCGCGCGGGATCCGAAAAACCTCAATTCACGCGAACGAAGTCGTGGGCATTAGCTATAGTCTTACTACTTACTAATTCTTACTAATATTATAAACTAGCTGATGCCCGCGACTCCGTCCGCGTGTTTTAAGATTTTTTGATTCCCTCGGGAACTCCTTAATTTTCCGGGATAAAAAGTAGCCTATATTACTATCCCACGGTATAACCCCCCTATAATGGTGAAACACGTACTTCTTCATATTTTAACGAAAGCCCATTTCATGGCTATAACTTGAGAAATACAAACTCTCAACCCCTATTTCACCCATTCGGGGGTGAAATGTGGTAAAACTGTGAAACACATATGTTTTCATTTTCAACCCGCAGCTCATATACCTATCAAGTTTCATGGCTATAACTTGAGAAATTAAGGACTTTCATATAAACTTTCAACCCCTATTTCACTCCTTCGGGGGTAGAATTTCGGGATAAAAAGTGTCCTATGTCCTGCCAAGTTTCGTTTGAATTCATTCAGTAGTTTCGGCGTGATGCGCGGCCAAGATACAGACAGACAGACAGACAGACAGACAAAAATGAAAAAAATTACAGATTTGGCTTCAGTATCGAATAATGAGTGCCCTCCAAAAAAAATTTTCGAAATATCTTCAATGTACCTACAGAATTGGACCTGTTACAGTTTTATCATAAGTATATGTAGGTATGCGAAAGTTTGGATGGATGGATGTGTGGATGTTTCTTACTCAATCACGCCCCAATGGCTGAACGGATCTGGCTGAAATTTGGAACAGAGATAGATTGTAGCCTGGAATAGAACATAGGCTACTTTTTATCGCGGAAAATTAAAGAGTTCCCGCGGGAACCAAAAAACCTCAAACCACGCAGACGAAGTCGCGGGCATTCGCTAGTTTTTAATAAAGAGTGAATCCAACGGACGGATTACTTACTGCCATCAGATGCCTACGACAGATTACGTATAGGCGGCCTTATCTATTCTGTAGTATTTACCTATTGATGTACCTTTTTACCAGTTTTTCAAGGCGATAGTCCTGTGTAGATTTTTGAACACAGATTTTATGTACCTAGATAGAACAAGTCCTTAACGGTGCCTGCCCAATACCCATGTCCCATACTATTGCTCATACTGACAGTCTACTCCGTACTTGCCTACTAACAATATTAATTTTCATTTACAGGTCTACCATGTCGGACCAAGACTTATACTTAAAATTTGGTTTGTTAACCAAAACTACCTTATAGTACCTATGTGTATTTGAGTCTGATTGCGTGTTGTGTTGTGATGTGTGCACGCTTAACCTAATCCACCCAAAAACCTTCCCTTCGAAGATTTAAAAATATGTTCTGAGAGAATAGTGTCGGCTTTATTCACAGAGATACGATATCTTCATGTCACCGTAAGATTGTGAAAACCGTTAGATTGTTTATCTACCTATCTAACGAGATTGCAAACTGTTGAAAGATTACAATTTGACGCATTATTTTTCGGTAGATTGTAATCTGTTAGGTAGGTATAAAACCTAAGTTCCCGGCCATAGGCCTGATTATTATTATGTCGAACCCTAACCTAACCTACGAGAAAGAGACAAGAAAACGTAAATACAATGTATATTTAAAAAATTGACACTTAGAACATTGAACGGTTCACAATCTGTCGACAGTTTACAATCTAACGAGATAAAAAGCGTTAGATTGCAATCTGACGGTTTTTGCAATTTTACGGTGAGTCATACAATCCAAACTTTCTTCGTCTAAGAATAGTACCTACTAATTCTAGTCTAGGTGTATCTCGGTATTGATAAAACTAAAGCTACGAGGTCTTAGAAATAGATCTATACCCACAGCAAACTAAGCCTAACAAAATTAAAATTATAGAGCTATCAAAACAGACAAAGCAACGGGTTGGTGAAGTTGCTAGACATAAGAGCAATTTATTAAGTAGGGTCAAGTGTCCAACAATGAAACAGTGGTACACAATAAAACATTGTGATATTTTTAAAATGCTACGTTGATCGTGCATTATCCTTCCTGTGCAAATGAATATTTTTTGTGGCTAGAATATTAAACCCTAAAAAGAAAGAAAGGTTATCATTCAAGAAAAAATATGCTTCGAGCTATTCTGATGCACGGACAAGGAATATTCCTTGTTTTCCCGAGGAAAAATGAGAAATGATGAGAAAAGTTCAGGCACGACAGATACGAACTTCTACTACTCATCATGATGGAGGAAAAATGCTGTAAAAAGAGGCGTTTTGGTTGCAGTAGAAAGTCTAGGCTTTGCAAAATACATAGAAATGGCATTCTGACCCAGTGGGGCCCAAAATTCAAAAGTTTTGAGTTAAGTGGACCGGATCGTGAGTACCGCCGAATTATTTCGCTTCGCAAAGAACAGATGAGGATATCCCAAGCTGACTGATAAACTTTGTTAATCAGAGAGGCAACCGAAGATGAAGGAATTCATGACTCCATTGAAGGCTCATCCACGGACTGGAAAGCGCAAACCAAAATAAAGTGAAATTAAAGAATAAAACCTTTTATGATTGAACTCAGCATTTTTTTGTATTACCTACTTAATCAATAAATTTCAAAAAAACGTGAGACAGAGAGAATGAATTTATTATGTTTCATTGTTAAATTTGTGGTGTTCCATTGTGTACACCATTGTGGTCACAATGAAACATTTCCCGTTTTTTGGTTTTTAATTTTTTACTGATTGATTACACATTTATAAAAAAAAAATGACATCCGATACCTAATAAAATTGCCTGCAAAAAACCTGTAAAAAATTAGACTTCTATCTGTAAAACCAAAAAGTTTATGAGACTATGAATTTTTAGTGTTTCATTGTTGGACACTTGACCCTACCTACCTACTCATTCTATTGCTCGGCGTGCTGGCAGAATTGTCACCAATTAATGTTTTTTGTTTAATTCTAGATGCAATGGAAGCTAAGGAGTTCAAGGACTTTGCGTTTGCAATGACGAATTACATCGCCGAATATTTAGAAAACATACGCGACAGGTACGTACCTATACCTACTTACCGTGATTTTATATTCTCCTTATTCATGGTTTTTGCCAAACAATAACTGTAGGTAACTTGTACTTTTAACGTTGTAGTTACTTACCAAAAATAATATTAGTAAGTAGGTAAGTACATAGTAGGTACATACTACATACCCTAAATATATTTTTTTATTCCATGATGCGGTCTAAGATGGTAGCGACTAGCGAGCTAACTTTTTAGGGGTACGGCAGTTAGGTAGTATATTAAACCCACCCTATCTTATATTTCTTGTTATTTCATTTAAGACAAGTGGTGCCATCAGTGAAGCCCGGTTACCTTCGTCCATTAGTGCCGGAGCAAGCGCCAGAGAAGCCGGAGCCATGGACAGCTGTGATGGACGACATTGAGCGCGTGGTCATGTCCGGGGTCACCCACTGGCACTCTCCGCGCTTTCACGCCTACTTCCCGACCGCTAACTCCTATCCAGCCATCGTAGCTGACATGCTCAGCGGGGCCATTGCGTGCATTGGATTTACTTGGGTAGGTAACTAAGAACTTTCTTAGAAGTACTTACCTTTCTGTTGAGCATCTGTAGAACAAGCTTTATGTGCTGAAAACTAGAAATCCACAATTAGAGGAACAGCTACGAACCAAAAAATAGTCTGACAGCGGTAATAACAAGTTCACACGCGCACGTTTAGTGCGGCCATACACGGACTGCTCGAGCAGTTAGCCAGTGATCAACATACACGGACCACTCAAGCAGTCATAGTCAACAGCTTGAAGCTACCATTGACAAGCTGCAGCTGCCAACCGCCCGATGCAGTCGCAACTACTCGAGCAGTCCATTTTGACTGCTTCAAGCTGTCCGTATATTATCTGAGGCCTTATATGGAGCTGCACAGGCTAACGCAACAGGACGAAACGTATCTCCGATAGGATAGGATGTCGATGTTTTGTCTCGCCCGTAGTGTGCGTTCACCCTAACACGACGCGATTAGAACTTCTACATACGTACCTACCTACCTATGGACCTATAACACACGGAGTCGTTTCCTAACATAAAATATTATTGGATATTTTAATTAAATTGCTTTGTCTCAAATTCAATGCCAAAGTCAAGGGTGTCGTAAAAATGCGGACAAGGAAAACCGGTGGCCCGTGGGTAAAAAATATTTGCAATTTGTTACATTATTTCTTGTTATACCTACTATAGGTACATTACTCACCTACTGACGCCATAGTCAATGAATTAACTAGGTAATGCAATTTGTACATAATGATCTGTTATTGGTTTAGACTTTGCAATAAAATCAACTTTCTTTTTATCATTTATTTTGAGAGCTGTCTGATGGTTTTAGGCTAGACATTTCAATACCTACCGGTATGGAAAACCGGACGAAAAAAGTCCGGGATCCCGGTATTAGCCAATAGGTAGGTACCGGGATCCCGGTATTGGAAGCCCTAGTCCAGGCAGGGACTCGGAGTGTTTTCGCCAAAATTAAGCTTCTGTAAATCCTTCCTATTCATAGCAGTTCTTGCAATAGGTACATAATATTATGTCGGTGAGTTCTTGTAATAAATAACGCAGATTTCTTTGACGAATTTAATGACTCTCAGGACGTCTTTTATTTTCAAGTTAACCCAAGCGTAGTTCTGATTCTGAATGTACCTATATACCTACCTACCTACTTACGGCTATAAATCTAAAATACTGTTACAACACAAATTATATCACTTAGGTACCTACTTATATGATCATAAGTATACTAAAATGTTGAACTATTTAGTTTGATGCGATTCTTTAACAGTAGGTATAGGTACTTACTGTAATTAGGTATACGACTGCAACTGTTTATTAAAAAAATAAGTGTGTATTGCAATTTACACACGGCAGAAGTGAAACTTCAGAATAGTAGCCTACGAGAGAATGAGATAAATATAACTTGTATTCTATCTCATTCTCTCGCAGGCTAAATCATACTAATATTATAAATGCGAAAGTCACTTTGTTTGTTGGTTTGTCCTTCAATCACGCCGCAACTTTTTATCCCGGAAAATTAAGGAGTTCCCGCGGGAATAACAAAAAACTTAAACCACGCGGACGAAGTCGCGGGCATCAGCTAGTCATATAATATGTTTGTCTCTTTTTGGTGTCGATTTTTCGTCTAATTTTTTCGTTTCATTGAATTTTCAAATCACAACGATTCTAACGAAGATTCACTTCGAAAATATAAATTAAAAGATCATGCCAGTCTAAAACACTGTTATATTTTAATTTGTAACTTGGTTCATCAGACGCACGTTCACCCATTGTCCACCTTTTACAACACATAAGTATAAGTATAAGTAACAGTAACATAACACATTAATTAATAAATATATTAGGTAGGTATAACACTGTTAAAGATCATTCTGGGGTCTAAATTCGTCAAAATGCCTCAGCCATGAAGAGTTACAATTCCATCTAGCACAGAGTTTTAGAGTTAAAGATGTACCTACTTAACAATTTTAGAGAAGTTAGTACATAAAATTTCAAGTATTTATTTTAACTAAAAGTTCAACTTTTTCGAGTTGTAACCCTATTTTATCAGAGGTGCGATATTAAAAATTATCAAACTATCTACAAACACAATAATTGTTGTAAAGATTCGACTAAAGACATGGACCAAAGGATAGAGAGATACTACGAGTATAGGTATGGGTAGGGGTACCTACTTATAATCTCAATCACCTCTTTCGCTATTACTCGTATTTCGCGATGTTTGGCGATCTGCCAATAAGCAGAAATCCATTATCGCAGCAAGAATCGCGAAAATCTAGTCAATCACAAACATTGAAGACTAATGATGATTCCTAACGAGAAATTTGTTTTGTACAATTATTACAGATTGCCAGCCCTGCTTGTACTGAATTGGAAGTTGTGATGTTGGATTGGCTTGGCCAGATGCTCGGGCTCCCTGAAGAATTCCTAGCGCGCTCCGGAGGTGAGGCAGGCGGTGTCATCCAAGGCACAGCCAGTGAGGCCACCCTCGTCGCACTTCTTGGTGCGAAGGCCCGTACTATGCAAAGAGTTAAAGAACAACACCCTGAATGGACTGAAGTTGAAATTCTGTCGAAACTCGTGGGATATTGTAACAGTGAGTACCTATACCTTAAACGTTTTCTGTAGTTACTACTATTTTTTAAATAAATCGTTTATCTACTTGAAATGGTTAAGTTCAGAGCTTTTGAATTGAACGGAACTCTGATCTTTTAAATATACTGACTGAACCATTTTTAGTTGAACTGTGGCAGCAATTGCCAATTCATCATTAGTTTACATGCATTGAAATAGAACTAGAACTACATGCATTGAATAGATGTAGAATGGTACTAAAATTCTACATCAACGTTTAAAACTGAAATGACATTATGGGCTACTAGCTAATGCCCGCGACTTCTTCGCGACAAATCTCATTAGAAAAAATAACTTTGATTAAAACGTGTCCATAAGTTTATTGATATATAAATAAATGATTTGATTTATTTTTCGAAACAGAGCAAGCCCATTCGTCTGTAGAGCGAGCTGGGTTACTGGGTGGTGTGAAACTTCGCAACCTGAAGCCGGACAACAAGCGACGTCTACGAGGCGAAACCCTGAAGGAGGCTATAGAAGAGGACATTCGCAATGGACTTATACCATTTTATGTGAGTCTCATCATCATCTCCAGTTGTGAGAAGGGTTTTGGACATGGTCAACCACGCTGGTCAAGCGTCGCAGATTTCACACATCAGAACATTTTGCATGCAGGTTTGCTCACGATTTTTTCCATCGCCATTATAGCAAGTGATAGTTAAATGCTCAAAACGCACATATCTTCGAAGCACCTACGAGAACGTGCCTGAGAGCGAACACCGGACTCCCGAATAGAAAGCCGAGACGTTTCGAGAATACAACTATGCATTTAAGAAGTCGACAATCGACATACCTACATGTGAGCTTAGCGGGACTCGGACGACCAAAGAGAGATTAGACGTAGGAACAACGGATTTTGAAGTGCTTTCCTAGGCACGGGTGTTTAAATAATAATATGCCCAAGGGTGTAAAGTAACACCTCTAATTTCCTACCTCCTGACTGCAGCTTATGAATTTCTAAATGAGCAACGAGATATAGGTACTTCGGCAACTTTTAAATTGGTACAATAACCTAAAATCAAGAAGAAAAATACATAGTATACCTAACAGCATAATTTTTTTTTCAGGTCGTGGCAACCCTAGGAACTACTTCTTCGTGCGCTTTCGATGCATTAGATGAAATCGGTGACGTCTGCAAAGAAAAGGACATTTGGTTGCACGTTGACGCCGCTTACGCTGGATCAGCATTCATTTGCCCAGAATACCGCTACCTCATGAAGGGTGTTGAAAAGGCGGACTCCTTCAATTTTAACCCACACAAATGGATGCTCGTTAACTTCGACTGTTCCGCTATGTGGCTCAAACAACCCAGATGGATAGTAGATGCTTTTAACGTTGACCCGCTGTACTTGAAACACGACCAACAAGGCTCCGCTCCTGATTATCGCCACTGGCAAATTCCCCTCGGCCGACGTTTCCGCTCCCTTAAACTGTGGTTTGTTCTAAGGTTGTACGGCGTAGAGAATCTCCAGAAACATATTCGCAAGCACATTGCCCTAGCTCACCTTTTTGAAAAACTTTGTCTCGATGATGAGAGATTTGAATTGTTCGAAGAAGTATCTATGGGTCTTGTATGCTTCAGACTGAAAGGAAGTAATGACATAAATGAGGCCCTACTGAGACGTATAAATGGGCGCGGAAAGATTCATCTTGTGCCATCAAAGATCGATGATGTTTATTTCTTGAGGCTAGCGATTTGTTCGCGTTTTTCCGAAGAAAGCGATATTCAAGAGTCGTGGAAGGAAGTAAAGGCTTCTGCCGACGAAATCCTTGCAGAAAACTAAATAGTTAAAGTGGTTCCTACCATATATATTATGTAATTTTAAAATAAATAGTGGTTAAATATCAATCTATAAAAATAATTCCTCATTAATAAGTAGATACTTAACCATAAGAGAGTCCTATAATGTCATCATAATCCCTATGTAGTACCCTATATATAATCAGATTTAACAATCCGCGTCTAAAAATTTAAATGTGGATAGTTTAGGAACATCATCAGTCCCAAACTACTAGTTGAAAGTTGAAACTTACAATAGCGAGCATATTTGAAACAAGTTTATTATTTACCCTTTAGGTAGGTAGTTATCTTAATTTATTTTTTGTTTTCTAAATAATTTTATATTACCTATAAGATGTTGATCTGTGATGTTGTGATTTCATTATTTATTACGTAGGTAATAATAAAATAATTATTATTTCCTGTGTACCTTGAAATATTTAAATAAATAGATTAAAGTAAACTTAAGTATATTTTATTCCTCTCTATTTTGGCACAGCGCCAACAAATAGTTATTTGTTATACAAGAGTGAAAAGTTGTTTTTTAACCGCGTGCTCAATTTTGATGACCGAGCAAGCGAAGGATTCTATAATTGAATCACGAGCGCAGCGAGTGGTTCAAAAATTAGAATCCTGAGCGTCAGCGAGGGAATCAAAAGAGCACGAGGTGAAAAATCTTATCACTCGAGTGCAACACGTAACTTTTCGTCCCACCTCAGCGAGGAAATGAGATGACGTGAAAGAAAATGGTCAAAGCAAATTAAAAAAGTACACCAAGAAGGTTACGAGTGTGAGTTTTTAACAAATCAAAAACGGTTGTATGGAAATTCGACACCATAGAGGTAGAAGTAAATAGGTTTTAACGATGTTTTGAATTCACAAACTTCATAGACGAGTGATATTTACTAACGTGCACACGATGTTCTAAATTCAATTTACTTTATCCTCAAGAGGATAATAACGGCTTTTGCATTCAGATATCGAATAGTAAAAATACTCTTTCCGAGATGGTGGGATGAAAAATATATTATTAAACTCGTTAGATGACATTTAATTGAAATAATCATCGTAATACTTTCGGAGCAAGTCGTTTGAACCCTCATTCTAGAACTGCTTGCTTCTGTATTCAGCTGGTGGAATCAATGCTCTGAATTAATTACAAAAATGCCTAAATTGATCAAATCAGGATCAATTCCTGCACAAGCCATAACAATACTCAGAGAAAAAATCATCATAACCATGCAGAAGCGAATCATGTTGGCAAGACTTTTTTCGTGTAGGTCATCAATTTCAAAAAAGGATAATATACTTATTAATCTTCTTGATCTATGCATCCTGTCTATTCGACAATTACAATTCATCTTGACTTCAAGATTTCATCCTACAAAATTGGATAGTATTTTATGGAACAAGGAATATACTACTCTCTACCGAGAGTTATGGAATAAATCATTTTCAAATAATTTGATTCAATGGATGAAGATGAAATTATTACGTGTGATGTTCTTGTGGCCTAAAAGATGGAGTATTGTGTTTACACATTCTAATATTAGGAATCCCGAGCCGTTTATTGAACCATCAATAACACCAAAATGGTGTCGATATATGAGCCGAAGTCCTGTTTTGAGAGCATCAGGACAGGAGCATTGCATTTTGGATTCATGCTGTATCAGCCCTACCTGCAAAGAGCCACGTGTTATAATAGTCGGTGCTGGCATGGCAGGGCTATCGGCTGCCCACCGTCTTACACAATGTGGCATTAGAAATTTTGTTGTATTGGAGGCTAAGGAACGGTAAATACAAATTTCTTTAACCACAAATAATAATTAAATAAGTAATTTGAGATAAGAGATTAGTTAACTAGGAAAAACTTTTTCCATCCATTACATTTCTTTGCAGACCAGGTGGACGAATTCATTCTTGTTGGCTTGGAGACGCTGTGATTGAAATGGGAGCAGAATGGATTTATGGTGCTTGTTTACCGAATTCGGTGTACACCTTGGCTTCCCAAGATAGACTACTACAAACACCATTACCTCGCTTAGATTCATCACGAGGTCTCTTTTGCACAAGTGAAGGTCGAGCCATTGATCTTCCAGTAACAATTACAGCATATCATACGTTCAGACAAATAGAACAACAGGCTGCTAATTTATTTCGATTAGGTTGTGAAAAAATGCACGGGACTTTATTGAATTTCATAGGTTTGCGTATCCAGCAAGAGTTGCACAACTTTCCCGAAGATCAAAGATACGATGCCGCTAGAGTAATGTTTGGATTAACCAACATATTGAGAAATAAATGCGGAGATGATTTATCGCTCGTGAGTGCGGATCAATATGGTAGTTATATTGAACTGCCAGGTGGAACTGTCCGAGTGCCGCTAGGTTATGTAGGAGTGATAGCTCCATTGCTACGGGGGCTCCCAGATAACTGCGTACGCTATAACAAACCTGTGAATGTAATTCGTTGGGGTCCTGGACAGACTGGCAAAGGCAGAGTCTTAGTCAAATGTTGTGATGGAGAAGAATTAACGGCAGATTATGTTATTGTGACGATTTCACTAGGTTGTTTGAAATGTCAAGCCGATAAACTCTTCGCTCCACCTCTCCCGATGTGTAAACTAGAGGCGATTTGCAGTCTGGGATACGGTTTAAGCGACAAAGTATTTCTGGAATATGCAGAACCCTACTGGGTATGTCATGAAGGCAATTTAAAATTTGCTTGGTCGGCTGAGGAACTACAGTGCCGATGCGACTGGTTGCGGGGTGTTTGTTCAGTTGATGAAATGCCGGGAAGTAAACACGTGTTGTGTGCAACGATATCAGGCCAAGAAGCTGCATTGATGGAATCTATGCCAGAAAATGATGTCGCTGAGGGACTTACATGTTTATTGCGCAGATTTACAGGTAATCCGTGCCTTCCTTATCCGCAAATGTTGCTACGATCCCGATGGGCGTCAGATCCTCACTTCTGTGGATCTTATTCTTATATGGGATGCTGCTCAACCGTAAGTCATCAGTGTGAACTTGGGACTCCTGTACCAGGGCCTTGTGATCCTCAGCCTCCGATACTCTTGTTCGCTGGAGAGGCAACTGTTCCAGGACATTTTGGCACCGTCCATGCTGCAAGATTAAGCGGAGTTCGCGAATCAGAACGCATAATACAACTGACAAAAAAATTCGACGGCCCTCCACGTTAATCTATCCAAGTCAATCAAACTCCAAATCCTGTTGGCTGTTGATTCATTGGAGCAATTACAGCAATTAGGTAGGTACTTTAAATTTTTATTATATTTGTATGTTTGATTTTGAAAATATTTTATTTAATAATAAAATTTATTGTTGTCCTAAAATTTTATTTTACTACTTTTCATAACTACGCACAGCAAGCCTTAAAGGACAGGGGGGTTACTATGAGCTCTTAAAGCAGAACAGAAACTGAACTGCAGCACAGCCTGCAGTGTCTGCCTATGTTCAGTGCAGTGCAGTTCAATATCTGTCCTGCTATAAGAGCTCATAGTAACCCCCCAGAATACTGAACAGTTTTCAGTCCTTTTAGGTTACAATATTAGCTTCCTATTAGTGGTAAAATAGAAATATGATAGCGCAAAATATACACAATGGACAAAACGTCTGCAGTTTAAAACGTCCGTGTCGGAGGGGAAGCTTTGTCTAGTCGCGTTAGTGTGTGCGGCTCCATAGTCTTCACATCTTAATTTTATAAAGCGGTATGTATAATTAACTTAATATTATAAAGAGGTAAAGTGAGTTTGTGACGTAGTAGGGGGTAATCTCTGGATCTATTGAACCGATTTTGAAAATTCTGCTGACAATAGAAAGCTACATTATTTGAGAGTGTCATAGGCTATATAATAACCAGAAAAATTAGGGAGTGCCCGTGGGAATTTTAAAAACTTATTTCACGCGGACGAAGTCGCGGGCATCTGCTAGTAACTGCTAATAAGTGAGGTACCCGGACATACTAGTTGTTTGTGTTGTGAAGCCGACGAAGTCCTACAGAGTGGAGTTGAGGTGAAGCTTTTTTATTGTTCAAGATAAACATACAAAATAAATATTAAACACCACCAACTTCCTAACTCCGGGCTAGTGCTGAAAATTTCTAGTCAGAAAAACCCAATACTTAATTAAATTATGGCCCAACCCGGGACTCGAATTCGGAGTCGAACATGCTAACCACTAGATCAACGAGGCAGTAAGACCGAAGTCGAATAAGTAGTCGTGCTAATTGCTAAATAACCCCGTGCGTTCCGCAGTCGGGTAAAAAGACGGTCATTATTTTTAGTACTTCCTACTTGTTCACTCACTTTTATTTTGCGATGCTAATGTCCAAAAAACACTTGGATAATTATTTCTATTCTGTGAAAAGCATTTATATTGAAAGGGAATGGTCGACCATAATTTTTTAACCAGAGAGTCCAGAGTAGTCGGCAAAAAAGTCTTTGGTGTTGCCACTGCTAATCGTTAAATTTAACCACCTTTAAATTTAAAGTCTATTTGTGTTAACACTAGGACTTTTTTCCACCTCTCTTTGCGTCATAGGTATTCCTCATTGCTGAGGGTCGTGACTCGTGACCCCTTCAAATAATCACATTTTGGTGGCATAATGGTCACTAACCATCAGGTTAAATTGCTAAATCTAAGTTGGTAACTGACTCAGTAACGAACAGGGCGATTTAGATATATACGAGTACATTAATATACTTTTAAAACCATTAAATGAAGAACATTTTAAATTCATTGTTAAATTTTATTAAATAAAAAGAATACTGAAATTATTAGATTCACAGGTTACAGATTTTTGATTAATACATTAAGTACCTACCTACATTAATACATTAAGTAGCCTAGTCAAATTTTAATAAAGATTTTTTTAAATACATTAACCATTGTGGAAAATATTTTAATAAATGCAGTTCACTCTAATGAGCATAAAGTACTTAAATTGTATGATAGACGGAAGCTACTCTAATATTAGGTTCACTAATGTTTCACAAAAAACATCTAACAAATGATCATTTCACAAAAAACGTTTCAAAAACTAGTCAGGTGAAAAACACCTTATTCCGCAAAAATATCATTTTATAAAAGATCATTTGACAAATATTCAATTCGCAAATGTTTTCCTTTGCAAAATTGCTGAATGTTAAAGCATCATTTACAAATTTATCATTTCACCAAATAATTTGTTTGTTAAATTCGCGATTTTATAAAATGTCGGTACATTTTACAAACTTTAGATCCTTTGAAAATACATTTTTTTTAACTTAAGTTAGGTAACATTTTGACAGATATAGTACTTAATAAACGTTTTTATGATATATATATATGCGTTTATTTAATAACTAGATGATTCCCGCGACTTCGTCCGCGTGGATTAAGGTGTTTTGATTCCCGCGGGAACTTTTGAATTTTCCAGGATAAAAAGAAACCTATGTCCTTCCCCTGGATACAAACTATCCGTGTACCAATTTTCATCAAAATCGGTTGAACAGATGGGCCGTGAAAGCGTAGCAGACAGACAGACAAGCACACTTTCGCATTTGTAATATAAGTATGGATAGTAATAGTATATTAAGTATAGTATGGATTAATGTTAATACTAAAGGATTTGTTTGACAAATAATGTTTTGTGAAATAAAAATTTGTCAAAAAAACCATTTATAGAATCAGTTGTTTGTATAAAGATGAATTTTTGATTCATAATTTTGCTAAACGTTGGTTGTGAAATGAAAATTTGTGATTTGTTTTTTATGAAATGATAGGTCCACCCTAACATTAACCTAATTAATAATTTTACTATACTTACCAAAAAACTTATTACAAAAAATGGAAAGTAAGTAATATGTAAAGTACATTATTTCTAAATATAAAAGTAAGATTTACAAAGGTTTTGTGAAACAACAATAATTAATTACAATAATTTTACATACAATATTTTAATGCTCTCAGAAAGCTGCCACCATTTTGTGTCAAATCTTCAAATTCAAACTGAATTTTGCCATTAGTGTAATAGCTGTCTCTACTTTCCACAGCATATAAACAATAACAGCTATTTAACTGAGGCCATGTGATGCTGATATTATACCACAAATTCTTCTTAAATAGCATAGGTTTTGAAAAATGAAGATCAATATTAGAATTGTATGCTATGTCACTTTTAAAGTTGAAAGTAGTTATTACTTTCTTACTGGCTTCACACGTAACTGAAATAGTAAATTGTTCAAAGTAAACATTAGTGTTGCACACAGTAAAGACTGGTGCCATTCTTGACTGCACGTTTAATGAATTGATGAATGTTGATTTGTTGGCTTTCACTCTTGTATGTACAATGAAATTGTACACCGGATCTATAACTATGGGTGACTCTGATCTAATTGGTGCACGATGACAGAGATACCAATGCAGTGTTAATGCATGGCGTGGCATTATCTTTGTGTCAAATGTGCTAATAATTCTATTGGTAACATTTCCAGAACTTTTAACTACTTGTTTTAAATCCTCAACTTCATCATTCATTAACAGATTGTGTTGACATGTTTTGATTTCTTCAATATCAGCCATTGATAATGTGAACAAGCGTAGATTTTTCAACAAGCCACACTTGATTACTACATCTCTTCTATTTTGGAAATCACTTTTGATATCACTTTGCTCACAATAGTGTCTGGTCCATTCAAAAACTTCTTTAATGAGATCTTTTTCAGAGATATTCATTTCATTACAATTAAGTATCTTTTTCATGCACGTTAGTGTTATAATTGTTTTGTTTTCTTTGAGTAGATAATCAGCATGTTGACAGAAAACTTTTAATGCAGATGAAACCAATAGGTTATCCTGTATATAATCAGGATAGTTTAATACAGTTATTACATTATCAATGTCCATATTTGATTGAATGTATGTAATACAGACTTCAGTTAAATTCTCTAGCATATACTTCCTTGATGCATACATCATACTGTATGCTTCATCAATAGAATTTATATCCAATTTATCAGTGTAAACATAATTTAGTAAAAGTTGGAATATAGTGGGTTCTATGTCTGTTACTACAATATCATCATTGGTACATAGTGGTCCATAGAACATTGCTTCGAAGACAGGGCTACTGACACCCAGTATCAATTTATGAGCTTTAATCTTTCTTCCGCATACTGAAAAGCTACAATCGCTCCATTCACAGGAAACTAGCAGTTTATTAACGCGATCATATAAACTATTTTGTCTGAGTTCATTGACCTTATGACCCATCTGAAACAAAGAAATAAAAAAAATTAAAATATACCTGCTCCAGCGATTTCCATTAGTTGTGAACATATATTTAACTAGATGATTCCCTGACTTTGTCCGCGTGAAACAATATTTCAAATATAAACCTTAAAACTAAGGAATTAAAGTATAATTACGAATGTACTATATTTATATTTAAGACCTTTTGTCTTCGTAACAAAGCGAGGTGTCGCCCACGGTTACAAAGCACTTATTATTGTAAACCTTAATACTAAGTTGTTAAAGTTTAATTTCGAATCTACTACTTAAGACCTATTGCCCTAAGAAGAATGGTGTCGATCTCGCGTATTCCACATTTTTACCGGCTCAGCTTTAGTATACCGGACGCTGAGTTGGAGGTTCATGTTTTTTTTACAGAAAGACCTTGATGTGTTAAGCCTTGCACTAAAATATTTTACTGCGAATTCTAATACTTTTCGAGACACAATTTTTTGAAAATTGCAAATTTTCACCACTTTTGACTATTTCTTACGACATTTGCCATAGATTACAGACTCATTTTGACACTATTGAGTTCCGAAATTTTTCCCTTTGAGGGAGGGTTCACCCCCCTCCCTCCCCCCCCCTTCCCTCCCCCCTCCGCCGCGTCCAGTATCCATCCATCCATCCATCCATCAGCCTGTATTCGTCCACTGCTGGACATAGGCCTTTTGGAGAGCGCGCCACCACACACGGTCCTCCGCCTTTCTCGTCCACCCACTTCCCGCCACCTTTTTAAGGTCGTCGGTCCAGTGGGCTGGAGGTCGTCCCACACTGCGTTTACCGGTACGTGGTCTCCACTCCAGAACGCGTCTGCCCCAACGGCCATCGGTTCTGCGACAGACATGACCTGCCCACTGCCACTTCAGCTTACTAATTCGCTGGGCTATGTCGGTTACCTTGGTTCTCCGGCGAATTTCCTCGTTACGGATTCTATCCCTCAGAGAAACACCCAACATAGCCCGCTCCATAGCTCGCTGAGCGACTTTAAATTTGTGGAGAAGGCCAGCCGCTCCATACGTCATCACAGGCAAGACACACTCATTAAAGACTTTCGTCTTTAAGCTTTGGGGTATCGACGAGTCGAAGACCTGACGAAGTTTTGCAAATGCTGCCCAACCCAGCTGGATTCTTCTGTCAGCTTCTTTATCGAAGTTATTCCTACCAAGTTGTATAGCCTGACCGAGGTAGTTGTATTCCTGAACAACTTCGATGCTGACATTTTCGACGGTAATGGGTCTCGAGGTGACGTAGTCATTAAACATGACTTTGGTTTTATCCACGTTCATCTTAAGACCCACACATCTGGAAGAATGGCTAAGACCGGACAGCATTTCCTCGAGGTCCTGCGGCGAGTCGGCCAGTATTACGATGTCGTCCGCAAATCGCAGGTGTGAGATAAATTCGCCGTTTACGTTAATGCCTCTACCTTTCCAGTCCAATACCTTAAACACATCTTCGAGAGCGCAAGTGAACAGTTTCGGAGATATAACATCTCCCTGTCTCACACCTCTTCGAATTGGGATCGGATTTGTTTTTTGGTCTTGGACTTGAACGGTCATTGAGGCAGCGCGATAAAGAGAGCTCAACACCTGGATATAGTGCCAATCGACTTGGCATCGCTGCAGTGAATCCAAAACAGCCCAGGTTTCGATGGAGTCGAAGGCTTTTTCGTAGTCCACAAACGCTAGACAGAGGGGGAGATTATACTCCTGAGTCTTCTGTATAATCTGCCTCAAAGTATGAATGTGGTCCACGGTGCTGTAGCCTTTACGAAACCCGGCCTGTTCTGGAGGCTGAAATTCATCAAGTCTCCGGGCGAGACGATTCGTAATAACCCTCGAGAACAGCTTGTAGATATGGCTCAGAAGTGATATTGGCCTATAGTTTTTAAGAAGGCTCTTGTCTCCCTTTTTGAAAAAGAGGACTGTGACACTTCTGCTCCATTCTTTTGGTGTTATACCCGAGTTAATGACAGTATCAAAGAGGTGTTTGAGTTTGTTAAGAACTGGAGTACCTCCTGCTCTCAGGAGCTCCACAGTGATACCGTCATCGCCTGGAGCTTTGTTATTACGTAACTGTTCGAGGGCTATCCTAATCTCACCCACGTCGACACCCGGGAGGTCATCGGTGTAATGGCGCACGAGTCTTGCACGTTTATCATTCGTGGATTGTTGAGGCGTGGGTCTTGGAGCATGGGCTGAATAAAGCTGCTCATAGAATTTTTCGATCTCAGCTAACACCTCTGGTTTTGAAGCGACGGTTCGGCCATCTGATGTCCTCAGCTTAGTCAGATGGCTTCTCCCAAGATTTTTGACGAATACTTTTGATCCTTTATTGCGTTCGATCGCATCTTGAATATTGCGTGTATTTGCGGAACGCATATCAAAACGTATTCGTTTTTTAATCAACTTGTTTAGAGAATGCCTATCTGACACATCCAAAAGACATATTCCGTCTCTGCTCCATCAAAACCAGGGTCTCGCTAGAGATCTTTGACGAATAACTCTTGCTTTCTTTTGCAAGGTATTTGCCTCCAATCTCACGAATGGTCCTCACAAAATCGTCATATTCCTGATCAACGTCGTCGGTGGTTTCCAGCGAATCGAATCGGTTCCTTAGTTCTAATTGGAACTTGCCTGATGTTATGTTGGGTTGGTTTAGTTTTGGACGGAGAGTTGACCTCACCATACGACGTCTCTGCAGTTGGAAGTCTATATTCAGAGAGCCTCTCACGAGACGGTGATCGCTCCCGGTCTTGAACCTGCTAATCACAGAGACATCTCTGAATATATCCTTTCGATCGCTCATGATGAAGTCTATCTCGTTCCTGGTCATATGATCGGGGCTCTGCCATGTCCACTTTCTGTGCGCTTTTTTCTTAAAGAATGTATTCATTAAGAATAGCCCTTGCCGTTCAAGAAAGTTGACAAGCATTTGACCCCTACAGTTCCTAACACCAACTCCATGTGGCCCAATTTTCGATTCGTCGCGTTCTTGTACTCCCACCTTTGCGTTGAAGTCCCCCATAACAACATTGAAGTAGGACTTGGTAGTATTATTTAATGCCTTGGTTACGTCTTCGTATAGAGTCTCTACTTCTTCATCAGAGTGTGCCGACGTGGGTGAATAGACTTGTACTATTTTCAGAGAGTATCTCTGATTTAACTTGAGTATAACGTATGCAACCCTTGTCAAAACGCTACTGATCTCCACAATGTTGCCAGCGAGGACTTTATTGATCAGGAATCCCACTCCGCCTTGGGACGTTTGGTCGCCTTCACGATAGTAGAGTACGTGGCCCGATTCTAGGGTCAGCGTATCCTCCCCCTCTCTTCGGATTTCTGACAAGCCCAGAATATGCCACTTGATTTTGTCCAACTCTACTTCAATTTCGGCTAGGCTTTCGTCCGACCTCAGTGTCCTGTTATTATAGGTTGCCAAGTAAAGTCGTTTGTGATGGTAGCTCACCGTCGCCCGGAGATTCTTCGCACCCCCTGCTCCGCCGTAACCACGACTGCTACCATAGTCGGGAATAGCGGGGCGACCGGGAACTGGGGGCCTTTGTGTGTTGGCGCTGTTCATCCAAAGAAATGCCCATAATGACCACGCTGGGCAGGCGTGTTGGTCATCGCAGTGCTAGACTGTTTGCGCCGGTGGCGCTGCTGCCCGACACCAGCCTGTGTAATTTTTCCCCAGTCTAACCAATTTGAAATGGTTATCCCGCCATTTGTCGGTCGCCAGAGCCTCGTTAGTCGACCAGCAGGGGGCACCGCGGGCAGGTGAGGCTGGCTGTAGGAGTGCTGAGATGTTATTGCACTCCCTTGCCCCCCTTGCGTCCAGTATACTAAAGCCCAACCGGGGAAGGGGAGGGGGGAAGGGGAGGGGGGGAAGGGAGGGGGGAGGGGATATACCCCCCCTCCAAGTAAGACGTTGCGAATTTTAGTAGTTTCCGAGATATTAATTTTTTTTAATTTTGAGGTTAGGTTTTACTTTTATATGTTTTAATTAATTATACCTACTTTAAAGTACCTTACCTTTTGTTTTAGGTAATGGAAAAGGTTAATTTCTTAATTAGAATGAGCTACGCCAGAAGACTCGCTTCATCGCCCCTGAATGAAGCTTCGCCTACCTACTCGACCTTCGTTTCGCGCCAGAGGTCGCCGGCTCGCTTCGCTCGCCACCTCCCCCCTTCGCTATACTCGGCCTCGTAGGCTCGCTTCATTCAGGACCTACACGAGCTTCTGGCTTCGCGCTTAAAAAAAACACTCTAGGGGCAGGGCAGACAAGACTGCGTGGAGTCAGGGTGTGCAGATTCGGTTTTGTGTATGATATGCCTAATTATACATATAATAACACACCTTTATACCTTTCTAGTTAAATAATTAAACCTATAACCTTAAAACGCTTTTTTTAACCTTGTAACCTTTAAACTGAAAAACGCGTAAAACGATAACTCATAGATTTGAATTTTGGCGCCAATGCACGCGTTCCGTTTTTCCAATAATTGGTACACATATAATATGATTATTACACGATTATTAACATTTTATAATACTTTTTATGTTTGGAACGGATTATAATACGTAAAACGAAACTTTAGTACGCCAACTAAACGTCAATGAGGGTTGGGCTTTAGTATACCGGACGCGAAGGGGGGGGAAGTGGAGGGGGGGGGGGAAAGGGAGGGGGGGGGGAGGGGATATACCCCCCCTCCAAGTAAAACGTTGCGAATCTTAGTAGTTTCCGAGATATTAATTTTTTTTAATTTTGAGGTTAGGTTTTACTTTTATATGTTTTAATTAAATAGACCTACTTTAAAGTACCTTACCTTTTGTTTTAGGTAATTTAAAAGGTTATTTTCTTAATTAGAATGGGCTACGCCAGAAGACTCGCTTCATCGCCCCTGAATGAAGCTTCGCCTACTCGACCTTCGTTTTGCGCCGGAGGTCGCCGGCTCGCTTCGCTCGCCACCTCCCCCCTTCGCTCTACTCGGCCTCGTAGGCTCCCTTCATTCAGGACCTCCTACGCGAGCTTCTGGCTTCGCGCTTAAAAAAAACGCTCTAGGGGCAGGGCAGACAAGACTGCGTGGAGTCGGGGTGTGCAGATTCGGTTTTGTGTATGATATGCCTAATTATACATATAATAACACACCTTTATACCTTTCTAGATAAATAATTAAACCTATAACCTTAAAACGTTTTTTTTTAACCTTGTAACCTTTAAACTGATAAAAAACGCGTTAAACGATCTAACTCATAGATTTAAATTTTGGCGCCAATGCACGCGTTCCGTTTTTCCAATAATCGGTACACATATAATATGATTATTACACGATTATTAACATTTTATAATACTTTTTATGTTTGGATCGGATTATAATACGTAAAACGAAACTTTAGTACGCCAACTAAACGTCAATGAGTCTGTAATCTATGGCAAATGTCGTAAGAAATAGTCAAAAGTGGTGAAAATTTGCAATTTTCAAAAAATTATATCTCGAAAAGTATTAGAATTCGCAGTAAAATATTTTAGTGCAAGGCTTAACACATCAAGGTCTTTCTGTAAAAAAAACATGAACCTCCAACTCAGCGTCCGGTATACTAAAGCTGAGCCAAAAAAAAATATGAACGTCCAACTCCGCGTCCAGTATACTAAAGCTGAGCCCCTTCCCCCCCCTTCGCGTCCGGTATACTAAAGCCCAACCTTTTTACCCCCTACCAAAAAATGTTGAACGCGTCTAAAGAAGTTTTTACTTCAATTATCTCATAACGTGTTAAACTTATCGGTTGTTCTATCAATATTAAATCCGTAAAAAACCCGTTATAGTTTTGAGTTAAGATAACCTTGAACTTGGGATGACCAGGGAGACGCTCATAGATAATATACTATCTAACTATAAGCCATAACTCTTAAACCAAACACGTTCGTAATATTAACACTTTGCACTATAAAAGCACTTCTCACTGCTTCTCAACACTTACTTTGATTCAATTTATTATCACTTAACGCTACACAAAAGTAAAATGAGTAAACTGGTTGCTAAAGTAAAATCAAGTCAAATATTATTAAAATATTATATTGTTGTTGTTGTTGTCCAAGTCTCTTGCCAATTGTCATTGTCAAAATTCAAATCAATTCAAATGCCTCATCTCGATCTGCAGGGCGACCGCGTATCTTTTGCATCAATCATTGATACATCGCAATCACCTCTGATTGGTTAACACTCTTCCACTATTGGACGAAATCCATTGACGCAGCAAGAATACAATAAATTCAGCCAATCTGAGGTGATTGCCATGTATCAATGATTGATGCAAAAGATACGCGTTCGCCCTGCTGAGCTCACCTCTATGGCCTCAGCCATAGAACAATTAAACCTCTAGAATCAATGTCAGCGTGTAACTGAAAGGGATAGGTTTTAACAGGCAAACCGCTGCAAAGCACTAAACACAAAACCGTTACACGCAGAAAGGGATAAAAGAAAACATGTTTTTTTCTCATTCTATCTTGTGTAACATCCCAACACTGCATCTCTTTCATGTGGGAGTGAAAAGGAGATATGGCGTCGTCTATATATCACTCTCTACGGCCTCAGCCCTCATCAAAATATGCCATTAAACAAAGAGTAAAGAAGAGCTCCTCAGATGAGTTCGAGCCACAGATTTATAAAAAGGGGAGCAGATTCAATATAGTGAAAAAAATTGCGTGGCAATTTCAAACACACGGAAACATTACTCACACTTATACAAAACTCAGGGCCGCACCTTGTTGCTGCATAAAACATTATATTAATATGTAGGGTTAAGTCGTGTGAAAAAAAACGACCTAAACGTTACCTATCATTTGGAAGCTATATTTTGTAAGGGTTTTAAAAATTATTGTAGGTACTTTTTATGACTTTTTCATCACAAGCATAGATTAATGGTTTATATATTGTCTTTGTCACAAGCGATCACAACTGCAATGTTGTAACAAAATTTTAAATTGTAATTTCATATAACTTTTGCCCGCAGCTTCGCTTACGTTATATTCAATTTTCATACAAATTTCAAGTCCTTGTTTTACGAGGGAATGGATTTTCAAAAATACTTTCTCAGCATCCGCTCCTACCTTTTAACCATTTATAGTTGGCTAAAGCCTGCCTCGATAGGATAGAGGCCTGTGCTAGATGTCTGTTCCGGGCTTGGGTCCGCAATGGTAATCACCACCATGTGATGGGGATATTATTTATAGAAAGTTCCTACTGACATTAATTTCTTGGCAGTAAGCCAAATAAATGTTGTAAACTAATCGAATTGAATCATTATTCCAAAAATTAGGTTAGAAGGTTAAATAAAAAAAAAACAACAGGTTAAACGCACATGTTTTTTATTCAAATAAACTTAACAATTAGTGCTTTAGAATAACAAGTGAATCTACAACTGATTCGGAATGCCATTTTTAACGAGAAGAGTTACAATATGTAGGTACTCTAAGGAACCAGAAGTGGATTAAAGTAAAAATAAAACAACAAACTAATCTTTATTCTAAAGCACGCTTTTAACAATCAAACAGAAAATAACTAAAATGGAACAACACAACAAATAGGGCTTTAATCTTAACACGAATTAAGGTTCAGATCGACAATAACACAATGTTAAACTATCAAAAATTACGAGATGGATGCGTTGCCGATTGCTTACATGCAACTCACATCTGGAGGAGTAAAAGTTGAACTAGGCTGAACTATTAGTAGCTCTGCTATTGAAGGTACAGTGGTAGTAGGTACTTGGGTAAACCAATTCTGGGAGAAAAGATTCATTTTTGTTCTGGAAAAAATATTAATAAATTATTTATAAACAAAAATATAAATCAATCTAGGCAACTTAATAAACCTTAAACCACATGCTTATCATTAACCCCTCAAGCGCCCGAGCATCAGAACTCGCGATGACCTTTGACTGCCCCGCCCCTCGCAAGGCCTCCCGCTATTTCATACCTGCTACCAGATTTTCAACTATTTCTACGAATATTATTGTTATAACTTGTATAAATGATATATTTTTAGAAACTAGATGAAATTTCCTACCTGACTATATTTATTTTATGTCTAAAAATGATATTCAATAAAAACAATCCTGGATGAAACATGAGAGTTTCGTTTTTTTCCCCATTTTATAACTTTAAAACCTCTATAAAAAACAAAATTGTACACTTACATGCTTCAACTTACATTATTTGCCAAGTTCGATACCTGGTCTACATGAATTAGTAACAGAAAGAAATCGTACACAGTAAAAACTAAAAATAATCAACATAACTTAGCACCCACTGAATGGACACAAAAAGGTTCAACAAAAAAAACGACCCCTACTTGACGTTCGTTCGCTCTTTGATAACGCTACATTTATGTTACATCTGGTAATAATTTATGTGTTTATTAGCAGTTCAAGTTACTAACTAACAAAAAACAAGCACTGTATTTGTTTAAAATGAATATTTGGAGAGTACAAGATCTCAACAAAAAGCCCTATTGTCTGAATACAAAGAATAGTATCCTACCAAAATAGCTATATCTTTAAAACTACTCGTCCGATTCAGTTTTTTTTTATTGTTCCAAAAACTACATTAAATGGTCTTTCTAATACAAATAAAACAATTTATTTTTATAAAGGTTTTTAATGTTTATTTAGGACATGAAAAAGTACAACTTTGCCATACAAAACGTAGGCAAAGGTAGGCTAAGTATGGATACGCCATTTGGTGACTTTTTTTTGGTGCCACTACAGACCTACAATTTTTATAAAAGATTAAAAATATGCTTATTTTAATAAAGTAACAGGTTTCTTGACCAAAATATATACAGAAAAATTAAAATAAAAAAAGAAATTTTTAATTTAAAAAATTACATAAGAAAGAAAATTGTAACCTAACATACACTCAAAAAAAAGTTACAAATTCAAGTTGAGGCTCTTATCAAAAAATATACAGATTGTATTAAAATACAAAGAAAATGTAATCAAAAAAAAATTACAATAAGAAAATAATTGTGACCTTACTTGCTAGGTACGCTCAAAAACAGTTACAAATTCAACTTGAGGGACTTATCGAAAAATATACAAAAAATTATTAAAAAACCTTACGTATCGGCCCTGACGGCGACCGGTTGGTCTTCTATTGTTGACCTGAAAAAGAATATGAAAATGGATGAACCCAACAAGGAAACTAAAAACGATAATTTATAAAGATATGAGTATATCGTGATGAGTATACAATGATTTAACAAAAAACAATTCGTTGAATTATTATTCTAAAAAAAACTATACCTCTGCGGTACCTCATCCCCCGCACCTCGGGAACCCCCCGTCCTCTTCCCCTTGCACCCCCTCGAGCCCCCTCCTCCCTTCCCCCCTCCTCGAGCCCCTGCTCCCTCGAACCCCTGCCCCTGCCCCCCCCCCCTCGAGCCCCTACCTCCTCGAGCCCCTGCCCCGTCTCCCCTCCGCGAGCCCCTGCCACCCCTTTCTTGAATATCTCTGCCACTCATTCTGTCAAATAGAATAATAATTAACAAAAGAAATAATGTGTCGAATAGAGAACCTCTTCTTCTTTGAAGTCGATTTAAACATAAGAGTTACATAAAATAGGGCATAGAAAAAAACATCAAAATCGGTCCATTAGTATCCGAGAAAATCGTAACAAACCAACATACATACATAAATTATGTATGTCGAATACAGAACCAACTTTTTGAAGTCGGTTAAAATAAAATAAGTTAAAAATAAAATAAATGGTTAAATCACTATTTAAAAATTAAACTAAATCGGCTAACAAAACAACATAAAAATCGGTCCAATTGTATCCGACAAAATCGTAACAAACAAACAAACATACATACAAACAAACATACTTAATATTATGTACTTACGGGTCGAATATAGAACTTACTTTTTGAAGTCGGTTAAAATAAATAAATCTGTTAAAAACATAAACGTTAGACGAAACACAAAATAAAATAAAAATTACAAAACAAAAAGCACCATGATAAAAACAGTCCATTCCATACTAAGCGATCCGCGCCAAAATCCCGGCGCAAAAATGGCGCCAGGCGGCATTCACAGTATTACGTACCGAAAATTTTCAATTTTTATTTTTATTTAACTATTTCCTGAATGTTTTATATTGTAAATTGATAATATATGATATTGGTCCTTCAATAATAACAGAATTTCACTAGAAAATAATATAAATAATATAAATACAAAAAGACAAAATCACTGTAACCGTGTATTATTTGGACTAGCCCACTTTTAAAGCTCAAAATATGAATAAAAATGACTAAATACGCAACAAACCTATAATAGTACAATACTATAATTAGTTAATTATTCATTTTACTTACTTTTCTGCCGTTTCTGAAGTAATATAATAACTAATATCGCCCACAACGCACAACCAGTTCGGAGCGACTAACAAATGAACGTTCCAGAGACTTTGACTCGATCGTAGAAATAATTGCTAGATGATTTTAAGTGTTAGTATCAAACATATAGCTAGCCTGTTTCTTCCGAGCAATATTAGCGAGGTAGGAAAGAGATGCATACAGTATTTTTCACAACAGACCGATAAATATTGGCGCCGACGTTCGGTGTCGCCGTGCGACGGTGGGCGCCCTAGTGTTCGTCTCGAGTGGTGTCGCAGAGCGATACCGGGCGCTCGAGAGGTTAAAGAGTTTGGAAACTGAATCATGGGCATGTCGATTTAAAATCAACTGTTGGAGAAATACTTGTAAGGGAAAGAAGTACCGTACCTACTTGAATTCATCCGCTAAATGAATAATCAGGTAAGTAAATTTGTACCTACTTTGTTCTTACCTCAGCTGACTTTGGACATGTTCTTATTTGGACAACGGAACTCTGACAAAAAAAAACTTACATCTGGTGGAGTAAAAGTTGAACCAGGCAGGGTCAAATGGGGAATTTATGATTTCTAAATTTTCCCTGGTCTGTCCTGGTGGGTTGGCTTCGGCCGTAGCTAGTTACCACCCTACCTACCTAACCTACTTACCTCGGCTAACTTTTATTTGCATATGGTCGGTATGTCACCAGGAGATAGAATAGAACGAAACAACGAACGTTCTATTAAATCAGCTGTAATATGCTTGGAGGATATAACACGTCTTGATGAATTGGGCTGTCAGTCTTTTCTATTAATATTTTTCATCCATAGGTTTCTCAGGTATTCATCCTTTGGAAACCTGAAATTAAAAGAAAGTTATAAACTTATAATAAAAGAGTCGTCCAGTCCGGCCCTGTAATTTTTCAAGTTCTCGAAATGTCAACAAAAGATTATTCAACATAAAAAATGTATTTCTACAGAAAACCATAACATTATAGTTATAATATGAGCATGGCTACATATTTCGTCTTAACAACTTTAAATATTAGATAACTTATCCTTGATATGATGCGATTAACGAAAAAACCAACGAACTCAATTTACATAGACGGGCCCTGTCGAACAAAGAATGTGGACTTATGTTTAACAACGCCATCTAGTCTGAAAAGCGGAAACTTGCTTGCAACATATGCGCCATCTTGAAAACGTATGACTCGGTCATAGATTAGTACAGATGCGCTTGTTGAAAATAATACCTACATCAGTGTACTCTCTGAGGTAAACGATAAATGTTAGTATGATGTTGTTATTTTTACCACTTTTTTGTTACCAGTTTCCTGGAAAACCATTGGACCGATTATTATGCGGTTTTTTGCATCAGATATATATAGCTTGTGAGAAGGTTGGTTCTTAGATATATTTTAAGGTCAAAGTCCACACAATGGGGCGTTGCAGTACGTCGTGGGTTTTTTAAATATTATTATTTGTTAGTTATTGATACTGAAGTTATGTCGAAAAATTTACAGAAATTAAGTCATTTTTAGGGTTGCGTACCAAAATGATAAGAAAACAACCCTTGTGGCGCGACATGTCCGTCCGTCACACTTTGCATAATTCAGTAACTACTAATGCTAAAAACTTGAAATTTGGAAAAGTTTAAAATAATCCTCGCCAAACCTTGTTGCAAATGAAAGAATTCAAAAATAATTATTAGTACTACTATAAAAAAGACCAACTTTAATAAATAAAAACTCTTTATTTATTGAAGTTAGTTAAAAATGAAACTCACGTCAATAATAAATAAAATTTGTTATTGACGTGAGTTTAATTTTTAATATTAATGCCTATTGTCTGTTCTGCCCGTCTATGCTTTAACTAATCTTGGTTGCATTTTTTTTATCGTACTGGGCTGACTATTCTACGGCTGGAACCCAAAGCCCAAAGTTTTTACTAACTGGCCAGTAAGTAAAAAAAATATATTATACAGTTTGCCGCGGAAATTAAATGATTGCGTAATGGATAAAAATATTAAATAGGAAGTTAAAATAACGTTTTCTTGGAAATGTATAATTGTGGATTGAAAGGTAAGTGACCTTAAAATAAAAATTATACAGTGCCAAACTAATAAGACTTTAGATGTTAACTTAATAATAACAAATTATTTACACGATGAGCGACCGTGACAGCGCTACGACGGGGACAAAGACAGGCTTATGAGTTATGACAGGTTAGGAACGCGCTCTCATAGTCGGGCGCTCGCCATTTTTCTATGAAAGGGCCCATCTAGTACCCACATATATATCGATGGAAAAAACTCAAAGCTAACTACATGATATCATGAAAGGACTTGTCCAAGATTGGGCCTTGAACATGAACCAATATGATTTTAATACTCGTGAATAGAGATCCTAAAATATGGCTTATAGCATAATTTACACATTTTTAAAGGACCCCATTTTGGAGAAAAATATTGTTTTATTTTGTGGCTTTTTTAGATCTTTGCCTGAATCTTATCAACAGTAAAAAAAAAAACTTGATTGTCTTTGTCACTTATGTCATAGAATGATTGTCAAATGTCAATGTCAGTTTTTTATGACATTAAAGCAATGGGAAACTAATCCTTCATTGCATTGAAGTGGCCAACAGGTGCCAGATTTGATAGATCTAGGGTATGTTCCGAGCACTGAGAGCACTGAGAGTTCTCTTACTGGGAGAAATTCTTCCCGTTATGGATTGACAGTATACTGCCGGAAACTGACCCCCCCTACGCCAGCCTGTGAATCTGGGATATTGAAATAAATAAAAATACCTACGCATAGATGTATTTTTAATAGCACTTCTCAAAAATGTTTATTAGTTAAAAAGCACCCCCATAGTTTATGAATAAAAAATTGGTAAATATCGCACTTAAATAATGCGCTTATAACGTCGATATCTCTTCAGATACTTACAATTCGGTACTTCTTATAATTTAAAAAAACTGCACCCTGCTTGAATCAAACTGCACCGTCGCTGAAGATCCATATAATGCAATATTAATTGCAAAAATATATTAAAACTCAATTTATCAATCACCGAACTCTACGACGTCTTCGCGCATGCGCGGCGCTTTTGGGAGGTCTCTCTTTAAGCGGCAACTTCACGCAGATTACCTTTGCAATATAAATATAGCATATCTAAACATTTTCCTTTCATAATTTATTAGTGAATATAAATAAATAAATAAATTACAAAGTGTAACTTATCAACTCCGGTGTTAATAAAACCTATTTATGTAAACCCACATTCTACGTACACAGTATGATGTGAACTGTCATTGTGAAAAAGAATAATAAGTTATTATAAAATGGTGGTCATGAAGAAAGTATTTTTATTTTATCAGTTGACGTATGGCACAATCTTCTATGCCATATCTCATCAGAGGATGGTATCGCGTAGGCTTTTTGTACTATTGCCCTTGAGATTCTAAATTTGATGTCATACAAATTACCTTTCCTTGTACCTTCCTGAATTACATAATTATTCCTGTGAATTTTAACAACATTATTCTCGAATTTAATACCATATCCATTGTTTTCAATACGACTTACAGACAATAAGTTATTACTTAATTCTGGTACATAGAGAACATTTAATAATTTGCAAGTATCAGTCTGTATATTGCCAATTTTTGTAGCATAAAGATATTGATCTTTCTTAGCAATATTGATCTTTATAGGATTTTCTAACTTTAAATAATCTGAGAAATATTCATCAGTACCAATTAAGTGATCAGAGGTACCAGAATCAATATAAAAATGTAGAAACTGACCTGTTATTTCATTTCCTGTATCTCCAGACATATAAGCTACTTCCTTCGTTTCTTCTGCGCTATTAGCCCGCGACTTCCAAAATCTAGATTTCGAGTAATTCCCGCGCATACGGCACTGGGATTGACGATGACCTTGTCTTCCACAGCCGTAACAGCGCATTTTAGAAGCATTGTTCTGATAGAACACTCTATGATTATCTTGAGTATCGAGTGTATTTTCTCTGTTCTTCTTTTTAATCTCTTGCTCCAATAATCTACTTTTGACAAATTCTAGCGTCAATTGGCTTGACGATAACGTTTCTATAGCTGTTACGACGCTATCGTATGAATCTGGCATAGCTAATAATAGATAGCATATTATTTCGCTATCACTAGGTTTAGCATCCGACGACTTTAGCTCTCTCACTACTCTGTCAAATTCCAGAATGAATTCTGAAAGAGACTCATTTTCTTTAAACTTCATTGTAAGTAATTTTTTCCGCATTAGTAATTGTGACGAAATTCCTGTTCTCACAAATATTTTTTGTTTGTACTGATACTGTACGCGGCTGATTGTACTGATAGAAAAAGTGTTTCAGGATCTTGTCTAACGTTATATGGCAATGTTGTTAACTGGGGAACCAAAAAGCAAAAAACAGTGTTACTCTCAACAGCAGAATCTGAATATATTGCTCTTAGTTCATTAGTTCAAGAATCTTTATGGTTTAAAGGATTGTTAAAAGATTTACACCTAAATTGTGATAACGTTCTAATATTCGAAGATAACTTAAGTTGCATCCATATAGCAAAAAATAGGGAAAGTAAAAGAGTCAAACATATAGATATTAGACATCACTTTATTAAAGATGCAATACAGGATGGTAGTGTAATTTTAAAATATGTAACTTCTTCAGAACAAAAGGCTGATATATTCACAAAGGCTTTATGTAAGGACTTGTTGTTGGAGTAAATACTTTTTACATGATTTGTATTCATAAACTCTGTTCATATTTGAATTAAGAATATGTTACTTATATGTAGACGTTCTTCCTAAAACGTGTCACTTCAATAAACATTGAACTGTAACTACATCACGCAGTTTCTTTTATAATATATTTTGAGTAGATTGGTAATTGATCAAACTCTGCTAAAGTTACCAATAGGTTATTGGCCGCAGCAAAACAAAAAGGAGAGCGTGATGGACACGAAAAATGTAAGCACGGATGTTGAGAGATCGCAAAGTTCCCATACGATATCAAGCCTTCCAAGTATGGAGAAATTGGATGGTAGTATGGATTACGGTACATGGAAGTTCCCGATGGAACTTCACCTAATTCACGAAGATCTTTGGGAATGCACAGCGACAACGCCGAATGCCACAGATGTACAAGGTATTAAAAAGGATCAGAAGGCTAGAGCGAAAATCTGCTTAATGGTAAGACCACACTGTCTAGTTCATGTTCGTCAATCAAAAACTGCAAAGGAGGCCTGGGATGCTTTGAAGAATGCGTTTGAAGACAAAGGGTTGAACAACAGATGTAGGTTACTGTCGAGGTTAGTCAGTATAAAATTGGAGAATTTTAAATCATTACGTGACTACGTTACTACCATTATGACAGTGGCGCAGCAACTTCGTGATTTAGATAAGCAGACAGATGATGAGTTACTCGCAGCCCTGATGCTACAAGGCCTTACGGAGAAATTTCAACCCCTGAGGATGGCGATTGAAAATTCTAATACAACACTGACTACAGATTACGTGAAATCTAAACTATTCCAAATGGAAGAAGATTACATTCAAGGAGATACTTCTAGTAGCACGAAGGCATTAATTTGCCAGAAACCAAAATTAAAGAAGAAATCCAAGAAGGTTGAGATAAAACATATCAAATGCTTTATATGCGATGGTCCTCATAAAGCGAGAGAATGTTCACTTAACCCAAAGAAAAGCGATGCGGCAGTAGCGCTCGGTCTAGGACTGATGACCACTGTGAATAACATGGATTGGGTTTTGGATTCTGGAGCTTCAAGTCACATGACAAGCCAAAAGCATTGGTTGAAAGAGTTTAAGTCTTGTGATAGACGCGTGGAGATAGCGTGTGCGAATGGAGATATAATGTATGGTGAAGGATTTGGTAATGTAGTGAGTGAAGGTCTGAGAGTGAATAATGTAATGCTTGTACCAGCTCTTAATTGTAATTTACTAAGTATAAGTACGATTGTGAAGAGTCATATTTCAGAATCAAGCCTTAGCCTCAACTGTGTGTGCAGATATAGAATTATGGCATCGGAGGATGGCGCACCTAGGGGTACGGAACCTTACATTACTTCGAGATAAACTGGCAAAGGGAGTAAGTTTTCCTAATACGACTACAAAACTAGAGTGTGTAGCCTGCTTAACAGGAAAACAAACCAAGCAACCATTTAAGAACTCTACGAGTCGAGCGGATTGTATGTTAGGTTTGATACACACAGATGTGTGTGGTCCTATGAGTGAAGAGTCATTTAACGGATATAGGTATTATTTAACCTTTATCGATGACAGGACACGGAAATCCTTTGTATATTTTCTCAAAAATAAGAGTGAAGTTTTCGAGAAATTGTGTGAGTTTAAATCCTTTGTAGAGTTGCAGACTGGACATAAAATAAAAATGTTTCGGTCTGACAATGGTACGGAGTTTGTCAACAAGAGAATGAATAAATTCCTACAAGAGAATGGGATTTTACATCAGCTTACGGTCGAGTACACACCAGAGCAAAACGGAATTGCGGAACGCGCAAACCGTACGATTACAGAGAAAGCTAGGTCTATGCTGCAAGAATCTGGACTAGAGCAAAAGTATTGGGCTGAAGCAGTCAATACTGCCGTTTTCTTGAAAAATAGACCACCTACAAAAGCAGTCAAGAACATGACGCCAGAAGAAGCTTGGAGTGGAAAAAAGCAGGATCTGGGCATGATCAGAGTGTTTGGCTGTAGAGCATTCAAGCATATTCCGGACGTTTTACGCAAGAAGTGGGACCCCAAAAGTATTGAACTGATTCATGTTGGTTACTGTGAAGAATCGAAAGCCTACAGGCTGATAGACCCTGAAACAGGAAGACTACATAAAGCGAGAGATGTGGTATTCTTCGAATCAGAGATGCATCACAATCGAAACAGTAGTAAACAAGTTGAGAAGAAATCACGAGATGAGATCCAGGTTATCGATTTTAACCAGGAAATGCTTGAAGAGAATAAAGAAATTCAGATTGATCCTAAAGTCAGAGAGGACGCTGAACCAGTGGAGGCTGGAGAAACTGGGATTAATACAACTGTATCTGAAGCAGAGGCTGAAGATAATGATGAGAGTTTTGTATCTACTTCTGATATGGAACCAGAGATAAATATACAAGATCAAAATATTGCTGAGATAAGAACAGAAAGAGAGAGGAGATATTCTTTGAGAAATAGAGTTCCCAAGGAGTATCCCGATTATGTTACATATCAAGCAATAAAAGATATCGAAGATCCCTTGACGTTAGAAGATGCCTTGTCTAGAGAAGACAGTCACATGTGGAGAGTTGCAATTCAGGAGGAGTTGAAGGCTTTGAAAAAGAACAACACATGGACTTTGGTGAAGCCACCTGAGAAAAAATGCAACATAGTTGATTCTAAATGGTTATTTAGAATTAAAGAAGAGGCGGGAGGAAAGAGATATAAAGCTCGCTTAGTTGCAAGAGTCTTCAGTCAGAGAAGACTGAGGCATTGATTATTTCGAAACTTTTGCGCCTGTGGTCAAACACAGTTCATTGAGATTGATAATATCCTTGGCAGCTAAATTAGGACTTCATATAGATCAAATGGATGTGAAAACAGCTTTTTTGAATGGAGATCTTGAAGAGGAAGTGTATATGAAGCAACCTGAAGGTTTTGAAGAGCAAGGAGGTTATATCTGTCGTCTGAACAAGTTATTATATGGCTTAAAGCAAGCGCCTAGAACATGGAATAAGAGACTTAATGGGACGTTAGAAAAACTTGGCTTTAAGAGATCCAAAAATGAACCTTGTGTTTACTTCAGAAGTGATAAGCACAAAATCATCATACTTGCAGTCTATGTAGATGACATACTTATTTTTTGGAATGAAGAGCAAGAAATGAAAAAGGTCAAAGAAGAGCTAACATTGAATTTTGAAATTAAAGATTTGGGAAGCGCTAAACTTATGCTCGGAATTAACATAACACAGGAGAGAGATAGTATAAGTCTTGATCAAGAAGATTACATAGGGAAGCTTTTACATGCTTATGAAATGGAAGCTGCTAAACCAGTGACCACACCTTCGGTTCAAGGACAGAGGTTAGAAAAACCTGGCCCTGACCATGTTTCACCTAATGTACCTTATCAAGCATTGATTGGCTCACTCTTGTATGTTGCCGTATGCACGAGGCCAGATATAGCACATACAGTGAATAGTCTGAGTCAGTTTAACGGGTGTTATGATGATTGTCATTGGATAGCGCTGAAAAGAGTTCTCCGATATTTAAGGACGCATTTCCGAAATGGATAGGTATGAAATCGCACTACTACACATGGTTCATTCCCACGCACGCACATGCACGGATAAGCTGCGAGGTCATTGATCTAAAATTCTACATCAATGCGTTGAATCAACTTATATCATAACTTCGATATATTATTATTTATTGGTGACGAGTTTAGGCTCGTTTTGTTAGTTATAATGAGATCTTAGCACAAGACTTGGTAAAATGACCTGAAGGTACACTTCGATGACCACTACTGGAACTCCTAGACGCGTAGAGCTAGGTGTATCGAATTTGGACTCAATTTGTTAGTTATGATGAGATCTTACCGCAAGACTTGGTAGAGTGATCTGAAGGTATACTTCGACGACCACTACTGGAACTCCTAGACGCGTAGAGCTAGGTGTATCGAATTTGGACTCATTTTGTAAGTTATGATGAGATCTTACCTCAAGACTTGGTGGAGTGACCTGAAGGTACACTTCGACGACCACTACTGGAACTCCTAGACGCGTAAAGCTAGGTGTTTCGAATTTGGGCTCGTGTTGTTAGTTATGATGAGATCTTACCACAGAACTTGGTGGAGTGACCTGAAGGTATACTTTGACATCTACTACTGGAACTCCTAGACGCGTAGAGCTAGGTGTATCGAATTTAGACTCAATTTGTTAGGTATGATGAGACTTTACCTCAAGACTTGGTAGAGTGACCTGAAGGTATACTTCAACGACCATTACTGGAACTCCTAGACGCGTAGAGCTAGGTGTATCGAATTTGGACTCAATTTGTTAGTTATGATGAGATCTTACCTCAAACCTTGGTGGAGTGACCTGAATGTATACTTCGACATCCACTACTGGAACTCCTAGACGCGTAGAGCTAGGTGTATCGAATTTGAGCTCGTTTTGTTAGTTATGATGAGATCTTACGACAGAACTTGGTGGAGTGACCTGAAGGTATACTTCGACATCCACTACTGGAACTCCTAGACGCGTAGAGCTAGGTAATATCTCATCATGACTAACAAAACGAGTTCAAATTCGATACACCTAGCTCTACGCGTCTAGGAGTTCCAGTAGTGGATGTCGAAGTATACCTTCAGGTCACTCCACCAAGTTTTGTGGTAAGATCTCATCATAACTAACAAAACAAGCCCAAATTCGATTAACCTAGCTCTACGCGTCTAGGAGTTCCAGTAGTGGATGTCGAAGTATACTTTCAGGTCACTCCACCAAGTATTATGGTAAGATCTCATCATAACTAACAAAACCAGCCCAAATTCAATACACCTAGCTCTACGCGTCTAGGAGTTCCAGTAGTGAATGTCGAAGTATACCTTCAGGTCGCTCCACCAAGTTTTGTGGTAGGATCTCATCATAACAAACAAAACGAGCCCAAATTCGATTTACCTAGCTCTACGCGTCTAGGAGTTCCAGTAGTGGCTGTCGAAGTATACCTTCAGGTCACTCCACCAAGTTCTGTGGTAAGATCTCACCATAACTAACAAAACGAGCTCAAATTCGATTCACCTAGCTCTACGCGTCTAGGAGTTCCAGTAGTGAATGTCGAAGTATACCTTCAGGTCACTCCACTAAGTTCTGTGGTAAGATCTCATCATAACTAACAAAACGAGCCCAAATTCGATTTACCTAGCTCTACGCGTCTAGGAGTTCCAGTAGTGGATGTCGAAGTATACCTTCAGGTCACTCCACCAAGTTCTGTGGTAAGATCTCATCATAACTAACAAAACGAGCCCAAATTCGATTTACCTAGCTCTACGCGTCTAGGAGTTCCAGTAGTGGATGTCGAAGTATACCTTCAGGTCACTCCACAAAGTTTTGTGGTAAGATCTCATCATAACTAACAAAACCAGCCCAAATTCGATACACCTATCTCTACGCGTCTAGGAGTTCCAGTAGTGAATGTCGAAATATACCTTCAGGTCGTTCCACCAAGTTTTGTGGTAAGATCTCATCATAACTAACAAATTGAGTCCAAATTCGATACACCTAGCTCTACGCGTCTAGAAGTTCCAGTAGAAGCCGTCGAAGTATACCTTCAGGTCGCTCCACCAAGTTTTGTGGTAAGATCTCATCATAACTAACAAAACGAGCCCAAATTCGATTTACCTAGCTCTACGCGTCTAGGAGTTCCAGTAGTGGATGTCGAAGTATAACTTCAGGTCACTACACCAAGTTCTGTGGTAAGATCTCATCATAACTAACAAAACGAGCTCAAATTCGATTAACCTAGCTCTACGCGTCTAGGAGTTCCAGTAGTGGATGTCAAAGTATACCTTCAGGTCACTCCACCAAGTTTTGTGGTAAGATCTCATCATAACTAACAAATTGAGTCCAAATTCGATACACCTAGCTCTACGCGTCTAGGAGTTCCAGTAGTGAATGTCGAAGTATACCTTCAGGTCGCTCCACCAAGTTTTGTGGTAAGATCTCATCATAACTAACAAAACGAGCCCAAATTTGATTTACCTAGCTCTACGCGTCTAGGAGTTCCAATAGTGGATGTCGAAGTATAACTTCAGGTCACTCCACCAAGTTCTGTGGTAAGATCTCATCATAACTAACAAAACGAGCTCAAATTCGATTAACCTAGCTCTACGCGTCTAGGAGTTCCAGTAGTGGATGTCAAAGTATACCTTCAGGTCACTCCACCAAGTTTTGTGGTAAGATCTCATCATAACTAACAAAACGAGCCCAAATTCGATTTACCTAGCTCTACGCGTCTAGGAGTTCCAGTAGTGGAAGTCGAAGTATAACTTCAGGTCACTCCACCAATTTCTGTGGTAAGATCTCATCATAACTAACCAAACGAGCTCAAATTCGATACACCTAGCTCTACGCGTCTAGGAGTTCCAGTAGTGGATGTCGAAGTATACCTTCAGGTCACTCCACCAAGGTTTGAGGTAAGATCTCATCATAACTAAAAAATTGAGTCCAAATTCGATACACCTAGCTCTACGCGTCTAGAGGAGTTCCAGTAATGGTCGTTGAAGTATACCTTCAGGTCACTCTACCAAGTCTTGAGGTAAAGTCTCATCATACCTAACAAATTGAGTCCAAATTCGATACACCTAGCTCTACGCGTCTAGGAGTTCCAGTAGTGGTTATCGAAGTATACCTTCAGGTCACTCTACCAAGTCTTGCGGTAAGATCTCATCATAACTAACAAATTGAGTCCAAATTCGATACACCTAGCTCTACGCGTCTAGAAGTTCCAGTAGAAGCCGTCGAAGTATACTTTCAGGTCACTACCACGCTCGGGGAATAGAGACTCTGCAATAAATTTCTAAATGCTAGCAAATAATAAAATTGTATTGTGTTGGTAGTAGGTAGTAGGTACCATAACTTACCTTTTCAAAATATCAGCACAGGTGATAACTATAAATATAAATTTGGTTCGCTGAACTAGGAACTCTAGGTAGGTATTTCGTGTATGTACAGCGATCTTTTCGACACCAGCGACTGCTCGCAACCGACGCAGGGTCCACTCACGACAGACTAATTGATAATTTGAAATTAAACCAGAGACCGAGTAAAATCAAAATAACCCTTATGTTCACTCTGTTAAGATTTACAAAATATGTGAAAAAAATACAAGCAATTTTTATTTCATTTCGTATACTATTTGTCCTATTTTTAATATTTTTATTACCAAAATTTGTAGGTGAACATATCTACTAATAGATGGTATTTTTTAATGACAAAAATACGGCATATTTACAGTAAAAAATGTACCTAAAGTCACCCCTAAATCGTCAATTTTGAGTGAAGAGGTGAGGGAAAATCATTTTTATAGTATTAAAAATAAAGATTTTTTACAATGTTATTACCAAAAATTGGAGATATAGGATCAATCTTTGTAAAGCAATTTTTAGTTCTATCCTATTTTGCTTGACTTAGTCACAAAATGTACTGAAAACTCCAATATTTTAAGGGATTTGCAAATGCGTTGCTAAAAGGAACCAAATCGTTCAAACTTAAGTACCCAAGAGAAGCAGTACAAAAGGAAATAATTGTGGGATATGCAGATGCCGATCATGCCGGAGACCTAGATCGCAGGTCATACTCGGGATCAGTTTTTCTGTGTCATGGAGGAGCTGTGTGCTGGAATAGTCAGAAGCAAAAAACAATCGCACTATCTACTGCAGAGGCAGAGTATGTGTCATTGTCGGAGTCTGCTAAAGAGGCTGTATTTCTTCGAAGGTTCATGACTGAAATGACACGGAAACCTTGTGGGTCAATAACTGTATACACAGATAGCCAGGCAGCTATGGCTATCGCACAGAACTCTGTACACCATCAGCGTACTTAAGCACATAGATGTACGATATCAATTCATTCGAGAAGCAATAGAGAATGGTGAGATTTCTTTAGAGTATATTATAGAAACCTCACGTATGATTGCAGACGTACTTACAAAAGGATTGTTAAGAGGTAAATTTGAATGGTGTGTGCGAGGTATGGGGTTATGTGCATGAGTGAGTGAGTGATGAGCACTGCAGGCCTACCGGCTAAAAATTGTCGCAATATCACATCCAAAAATATCCATAAGGATCGTATTCGTTACAGTCCAGCCGGCTTCGCGTAAGCTTTTTCAGGAATGTATCAATGGGTCGCAAACCACAGATTACTAGTCACGAACGCTGAATATCGACATTTTGGTGGTGCAAACCTACTTATAAACCGACTAATTTAAATATCTATGGCAACCTAGCAATTTAAATCGGCATCGCAGTCTTCCAACTGCATTACCTATCTAACCAAGTAATATTTTAGTCTGTGGTATCTTGTGATTTTCTATTTATTATTTGGTTTTGTTTTTTGATAAATTAATATTACAAAATACTTTATTATGAAGCCATGCGCGTATGTTAGTAAATTTTCTTTTTATGATACAATCAAAGGTACCATAAGCTAGATAGAAATATCTCGAGATACTGAAATTGTCTATGGATATTTTCATTTAGTACCACAGATATCATAATTTTTTGCGCAAAGGATCAGGAAAGTGATTCAGAATAGTAATTAGGTTAAGCTAGCTAGCTTTAAGTTCTATTGCATTGTTTCCAATTACGATTTAAAAAAGTACATAATTTAGTAACTTATTTTTTTAAAGTTATCAACAACTAGCTAATGCCCGCGATTTCGTCCGCGTGAATTGAGGTTTTTCGGTTCCCGCGGGAGCTCTTTAATTTTCCGGAATAATAGCTTATTTATGTGCCTATACCCTATATGCCAGACTATAATGTCTCTGTGCCAAATTTCAGCAAGATTCGTTCAGCCGTTGGCGCGTGTTTGAGTAATAAACATCCATACATCCAAACATTCGCATTTAAAATATTTATTTGATTGATGTATATATATTTCTTAGTAGCGTTTGGTTTGGTAGCGTGAGTTGGTAATACTGCCGATGAGAATATTTTATTAGGGTACTAGGTACCTATACATAGATAAAGATATAGCTATGGTAAAGCTAAATTATCAATAGTAGGTCATAAATTAAATAATTTTTCAAGTCATTCCAATCTACCATACCTACTTGCTTGAAATAATAGTATTTTCTATTTTTACATAACTAACTATGTATTCGAGCTATTTAAATCCTTATAATATATTAATTTTAGTTTAATGAGTAGTAAAACGATTAACGGACACCTTATGTCACCGCTAAAAACACCTCTTGTGGTGTATCAATGAAAGCCTAGTTTGAAGTAACGTTTGTCGTGGTCCTTAGACGACATCCTACTTCAAAAGCCTTACGCGACACCAATTTTCAGCAATTATTTTTATCGACAGTTACTGCATCAATGTCAAAACGTTTTTTGTCCTCAACGATCCTTTACGGACAGTCTCAATGATACGCGAAACCAAAACCATGTTTTGGCATTGATGCAGTCCTTTGATGATTGATGCAAAAGTTACGCGGTCGCCCTGCTGGGATTGACACCATGTTGACACTGACGAGTGACGGAATCACTGCCCACTAGGCGCTCGCTCGGAAGTGAGCGGGATGGAAGATGCAGAAAAACATGCGAGTGACGCGTCAGTCCAAAAACAAACAAGCAAACAAACATGACGAACGAAACTTTCTCGGTTGCGTTCCGTTTCACGATTATTGCGGAAAAAATTAAATATTTTTTATGAAGTCCTAAAAGTTACGTAAAAGTAACATTTGAGTCGTGCAACATGGAGGTAACATGAGAGGGTCAAAAGTAACGTAAAATGTTACAAAAGTAACATTCTGGCAACGCTGCTCATTAGTCATTTCTGTGATGCTCCATAGAGTAAGAATTAGCATAGAGAAGGCATTGTAATAATAATACCACAAGTGAGCGAAATGAGTATATACGCTAATGCCAAGGAGTGACAGAGCGCGAAAATCTCTTATTGTCCTGCTCAGCGTATTACTTTTTTTTGTTTGACCTCTAAGCTAATAGAGGTCAAACAATCCTGTGTCGTTTTTATTATTCGCCCATATTCGTACGAAATCAGAATTGAATTAAGTGGTAAGTGTGCTCGTAGCTTCGGAAAAAAGTGATTTAACTTAAAGACGATGGTGTATTTCTGTGTTAGGGTGCAAAAGCCGAACTGAACGTAATTATGAAAACATAACCTAAAATATGTAAGTTTACAATTTTGACCTTATTTTTACCTGATTGTTACAGATAAAAACAGGGTATATCTGTAAATACTCGCATGAATGATTCAAAGTATAGAAATAACAAAAAAGTACTTATTTAGCATTAAGAAAATAATCGAATTTTGTAGCATTAACCACCTAAATTATGAAGGTAAGTAAAATGATGCCAGGTTCCATTTTTGTATGTTCTCTGAAATTAGTCGGGTGACTCGCATTGTGGGGATGCCAGCTGTATTATCACATTTACCCAAGTTTGGAACCCAAAATTAAGGGAAAAAGTGTCAATCTATATACTTATTTTGAGCAGCAATGCTTTCGCAAGACAGAGCATGACATATTTGCATGACAGAGCATCACATTTTGAATAAGAGTAATCAAAAGTGATCTTTTACATCTTCAAATTTCGAAGAATTGCTATCAGATGATGTGTCACTGTCACCATCGAGACATTAATATTCACTAATTCGATGTCGTCATTGCGATATACATCCAACTTCTCAACGTGTTCAAAATGCGCCTTCCACGTAGCCGCCGTTACAGATTAAAAAACATCTTGCTCCAGATTTATTATATCTGTTTTGGATCGACCCACATTGTTTTCCTGAAATAATTAAAAAACGTACTCATGAAATTGGTACACGTTACAGTATATTATAATATTTCTTTTAGTTATTATTAACTAAAAGAAATATAGTTATTATTAAAACTAGGCTAGCGTTTTACCAGTATCTGACTTGGTGCCTGATCGTTAAATTACTAAATTAAGTAAGGTAAATTTTTCATCGATATATATGTAGGTACTAGATGGGCCCTTTCATAGAAAAAGGTTGGGCGACCGACTATGAGAACGCGTTCCTATCCTGTCTTTGTCCCCATCGTAGCGCTGTCACGGTCGCTCGTCGTGTGGATAATTTGTTATTCTTAGGTTAACATCTAAAGTCTTATTAGTTTGGCACTGTACAATTTTTATTTTAAGGTAAGTGTTTCAAGTCACAATTATACATTTCCAAAAAACGTTATTTAATCTTCCTATTTAATATTTTTATCCATTTCGCAATCATTTAATTTCCGCGGCAAACTGTATGATATTTTTTTTTTACTAACTGGCCTTACGGCTTCCATGGCTATGGCCTATATTATCTATGACGGAGTCATACGTTTTCAAGCTTTCATTCAAATGTTGCAAGCAAGTTCCCGCTTTTCAGACTAGATGGCGTTGATGGCGTCGCTAAAAATACGCCCACATTCTTTGTTTGATAGGGCCCGTCTATGTAAATTGAGGTCGTTGAAATTTTTACATGAAGCTGACAACACTTACCAGTCATTGCTGCCACTTCCGTATTTATGGATTTTAGTGGTTTATTTACTTTATTTCCCTCACATTCTTATTTTAAGGTAAGTGTTTCAAGTCACAATTATACATTTCCAAAAAACATTATTTAATCTTCCTATTTAATATTTTTATCCATTTCGCAATCATTTAATTTCCGCGGCAAACTGTATGATATTTTTTTTTTACTAACTGGCCTTACGGCTTCCGTGGCTATGGCCTATATTATCTATGACGGAGTCATACGTTTTCAAGCTTTCATTCAAATGTTGCAAGCAAGTTCCCGCTTTTCAGACTAGATGGCGTTGACGGCGTCGCTAAAAATACGCCCACATTCTTTTTTTGATAGGGCCCGTCTATGTAAATTGAGGTCGTTGAAATTTTTACATGAAGCTGACAACACTTACCAGTCATTGCTGCCACTTCCGTATTTATGGATTTTAGTGGTTTATTTACTTTATTTCCCTCACATTCTTGATCACAAAACGAATGCACTTTTAGAACTATTTCTTTAGCACTACTTTTTATCGCTTTTGGCCTTTTGGCATGATTACTGCTAAGTATTTCACAAAATATATATGCATTAATTCATTAATTAAACCTCTTAAATATTTAAATTTATTTTTCCCTAAAGCCTTTGTAAGTATATCAGCTAATTGATCATCTGTATTTATCTTGGTTACACATATGATACCCTTTTTTTCATAATCGTTTATAAAATGATAACTAACATCGATATTTTTAGAATTTTTACAGAATTTACCGTGTTTTGAAAGAGGTGAATATATTTCCTCATTTTCATCATAGATTTGTTGAAAACCTTTTGCCACTACGCGTGCTTTATATCTTCCATTTGATTTAATTCTAAAAATCCATTTTACTTCGATCACATTTTTATCCATTGACTCATCAACGATCTCCCATGTATTATTTTGTTTTAAACTATTTATTTCCGCATCCATTGCTTCCTTCCATTTTCTCCCTTCTGCACTTTTTATTGCTTCTTCGTAAGTTTCTGGTATATTAACATCACAAACGTTTACATAAACAACATGATCATTAAATTTTTCAGGTAATCTTCTTTCTCTTTTAGGACGACTTTGTTTCACCTCCTCAACATTAAGCTTTATTTTATTTTCTTCTTCGTCATCTTCAACAATGTCAAAAAATTCTTCTTTATCATTATCAATCGTTTCTTTTAATCTACTATTTTCATCTTTCTCAATTTCTTTTTCATCATTTTCTTCATTAGTGATTTTTCTTTTGCAATTCTCTTCTTCATTATTAATACTGAATCTAATGACTTCTGCTTCTGGATTAATAAAAATTACATGGCGACTTATAATTATTTTATCGTCTATTAGAATTTTATATCCAGTTTCTGTATAACCTACTAAAGTTCCCTTAATTCCTTTTGGATTCAATTTTGACGTTATTTTTTCTTCGGGTATTCTTACAAAACATTAGTTACATTTTGTAGTTGACATACGGATAGTTATATAGGTACGTACTTACATAATATTGATAGGATATTATTGTAGAATGTAGTTATAATATGACAACAAAAAAATTAAAACTAAAAACTAAAAACCTAATCTAAAAGACCGCTACCAGTGGGCAGCGTGCCCAGAATGCTGGCAGCATTGCCGCGTTGGATTGCTATGCTCACTCGCTGAGCGAAATATATACCAGCACTCTGGTCACGTGTTGCCTCGACCAGGCGCGCAGAAAGTTCCTTATAGATTCTGCGCGCCCCAGCCCCCCAAGGCCCTAGCGTCTCGACCCCAAAAGGCGCAAAAATATAGCCACTATCCAGTGTGCTATATTTACGCACCTTGAGGCCCTCCGCTGATTCCGCCGCCGCACCAGCCCTAACGGTAGTGCCTGGAAGGTGGGAAGGAGCCAAGGTGTCTACTCATGTGGCATCCCATACCAAGGGCCGCCCCAAACTCCAAGGAACCAGGGTCATACCATCGGGCCTCTTGCCATCGTCTCGCATGAGCCCAACTGGCTCCAGAATAGCCGCATATCCGGCAGTGGCAAAGGCCCGACGGATTATATCATTCAGGCTGGCGTGACGGGGGATACGCCCTGCGCTGCTGACGCAGGAGAGACCATGGTGACCGAGTCGGCCGACGGCAGAGCCACAATGGCAGCGGTGTGGAGCGCAGCACGATGCGCCCAGGCGAAGCGCTGCAGCTATCCGAAAAGTGGAAGAGTCAATTAAGGTTCCTGTGTTGGGTGACGGGAGGGCCTGTAGCCACAGACCGGATTCCCACTCCCCCACGGCCAGAAGGCGGGCACGATCTGCAGAGCTTGAGCACGTGTCAATAAGCTTTTTCCGCGCTAGCTCGCAGATCGGCCCATCCCATTGCCGTTGTGACGAGAGGGATATCGGGAATTCACGGTTTGGGCAGGTGTGTGTCCACGCGTACTTGGCCTCATCCATGAAACTAATGACGAAATCATCTAGAGAGGACGCAAGAATCTTTTGGGATAAATTTAGGGTGCCATGGACTGAGGACAAGAAAGCGGGGAGAGCGGCACCAGAGATAGATCTGATGCCCAGGCCCCCCAGTCGCACAGGAAGCGACGCCTGCATCCATACTCGATCTTCAAAATTAATATTTAAAATAGATGTTAAACAATTTTTGACCATATTGTCAAGGCTGTTCAACAGCTCAGTGTGCTTCCACAGCTGACAACACCGGATAGTGTAGGTAAAATTTGGAACGAAAAGACAGAACCGGATGATTGTAAAAGCCATATGAACGTTTATTTTTGATAGCCGGATGGAATACTGTGAAAAATTTTGAATTTTTTCCTCGAAGAAAGAAGGGAATGATTCATCGAGGATAGGGGAGCCCAACAGGCGGAGGGAAGATTTATCAATGATCTTAATGTTAGGTGCCAAACATTTGAATTTTTGAATAGCCAAATCTTTCGAGGTGCATACGTCCGAAACAAAGAGTTCACACTTGGCAAAATTTAATTCCAAACCAATCGCCTGGAACTCTTTGACAAGACTGGAAAGATCGCCTAAGACAGTTTCTGCATCACCACCCAAGGTCCCATCATCCAAGTACCAAACATTAAGTTTAGATTGAAGGCGTTGGACGATAGGATGGATGGCGAGACTAAACACTGCAGGGCCTAGAGGATCGCCTTGCTGGCAGCCAACAGCAGATAATATTTTATTTCCAAAATATGTTAATTTTGAGGGACTACTATAACACTGCCAAAGGAAATTATATAAATTTGGGATTTTGTTTTTCACCTCAGTTAGCAGGACACCCCTATCTACGGAGTTAAAAGCATTCTTCACGTCCACCTTCAGCAGCACCTCACCACAGTTTTGATCTAAAAAGGTCCTGACCGAATGAACGGCGGCTTCACAGCCACCCCGCGAGCCAAAGCCTAGTTGGACAGGCTGGAAATAATCAGTTAGGGCTGGCGTAATTTTTCTGCAACAAATTTTAGCTGCGAGGCGGCGGTAAGTTGTGCCAACTGCGATAGGCCTAATGCCGCCACCCTTTTTCTTCAAGGCACAGAGATTTGCACCGTATAGTACGTCAGTAATTTCAGTGCTGACTCGCCCGGACAACATTAAATTGACTAGCGCTGTCAGGTCCCTAAGAAGGGCCACGCCGGCTTCACCGTTTCCACAGCAAATGAGATCCTTTAAATGTTGCGGTGCCAGGGAGTCTGAACCACCAGCGGAGCCCTTCTGAAATGACATAACAGCTTCGTAAACGTCCTGGCCAATAATTTCAATAACTGTAGTACAGTCAGGCTGACATGGTGCCGGGGGGAGTTGAAGAGAGGCTGCTGGAGGTGGATGTCTTTCTTCCAAAGCTGAGAGTGTTTCTGGTGATGCAGGAGCCACTGTGTCACTGGAGAAGAGGATACGTGCAGCACCTTTAATATCACCATCACTGAGTCTGCTTTCCACAAGTTTGTAAGTTGCAGACTCAGAGACAGGTTTTGTGCAAAACCTTAAATTTTGAACGTGGGCCGAGACACTGTTCAAAGAGGTTGCAGATTCTCCATACGCGCCATACTTCACGCAATTATCCTTTATTCTGGTTGTTAGAGAGCTTTTGTTGTTCTTGTCAAAACTGACGTGAAGCACGGCATATGGAAAGATCAGAAGATGCTCCCAGGCGCGCTGTGTGTTGTGTTGAACCACCGCCTTAATTGAATGTGTCAGAGCGGTAGCCACGGAGAAACGAGCACCACGTGGAATGCGTTTTATTACAGGTCTGGATGCCTTAAAAGAAGAAAGTATCTGCCAAAAGGGAAGTTCAGGACAGGAGATGTCTGAATTTTGGATTTGGCTAAAATCAGGAACAGAAAGAGGAACGTTTTTGTGAGACTTACTCTGGTGAATTTTTAGACCTCTCTGTCCTTTAAAAAAGCCAGAGCAATCCGGGCATTGTACTCGATCCTCCAGGGACACAGTAGGCTGAATCTCACGAAGATTATCTGCCCAGGCGCAACGGTGCATTATAGAGCGATTAATTAATAACTTACATAAAAAATATAGAGCAAGTATAAAACAAATAATTAATAAAATTAACATAAATATTATAAATAACACTGCTTAACGCGGGAGGCCGGGATGTTCGTCTTGGACGGGTGTATACTTCCATCACAGGGCTATTTGCATTGAAAAACATTTGCTTCCATATATTCTCAGATTTTTAATATCTGGTTTTCTCCTAAAAAATATTTCGAAAGGACTTTTCTTCTCCATTGAATTTGTTAGAATTCTGTTTCCTAAATATGCAGCGGTTACTATGCATTCAGGCCAATATTTTTTGTTTAAATTTGCTTCTGTCATTAGGCATCTAGCTCTATCCATAATAGTTCTATTAAACCTTTCTGCCACACCATTTAGTTCATGAGTATAGGGTGGTGCTGCTTTTATGAATATTCCTGTCTCTTTTGCGAATTCAATAAAATCTCTGTTGATATATTCGCGACCATTATCACATCTTATTTCTTTAATTTTCTGTCCAGTCTGATTTTGAACTGCTTTAATATATGTTCTGAAGCAATCAAATACATCACTTTTATTTTTAATTACAAATACAACTGCATATCTACTATAATCGTCTATAAATGACACGAAATATCTTTGATCATTATGTCCTACAGGAGTTATTGGACCATTAACATCTGTATGTATAATTTCTAATATTTCTGTGGCTGTTCTCCGATTGTGATGAAAAGGTAAATTTGTCATTTTATTTTGTAAACAAATTTCGCATTGTACGTAATTTTCATTTAATTTATCGGGTAAACCATCTAACAACTTATGCCTACACATTACTTTCAATGTTCCAAAATTAACATGACCTAATAATCGATGCCATTTCTCTTTTTTTCTATTGAAACGTCTGATTTATTTACATATATATTATTTTTATCGTTAATTATCTTACATTTCAGTTCATACAATTTGTTTATTTTATTAGCTATTCCTACTAATTTATGATATGTATTATATTTAAGTGCTGTTTCATATTGAAATTTAATCATATTTCCTTTATTAACAATAGATGACACGCTCAACAAATTTCTTTTCATATCTGGTACATAGTATACGTTATCTACTGTAATTGTATGTATTTTATTATTAACCTGACATGTCATCATAACTTTCCCTATTTTAGTCGATTTCAGTATATAACCATCGCCTACTTTAATATCTATTGGATTATCTAATACTTTATACTCACAAAATAGTTTATCATCATTTATTATATGATTACTGCATCCACTATCGATCAGCCAAATCGCTTCTTCTGGTTTTTCTGATTCGTTAAATGAGTTCATGATCTCTGCTATAAAACCTGTGTTGTCGTTATGTTGAATTCTTTGTTGACCTCTAATTTCAACCATTTCCTCTACCTTGAAATCTATTCGATATATAATTTTGTCCTCTTTTGTATTGTCTAGGTGTATAATGATTTTGTTCTCTTGAGTATTGCCTAGGTGTATAATAATTTTGTCTTCTTGTAAATTGTCCACGTGTATAATAGTTTTGTCCTCTGGGTATATAATTTTGCCCTCTTGATATTGTCCTGTTATAATTATCTGTTCTTTGTTTATCGTCACTGTGAAAAACTTGTTGTTCGTGTTCGCTTTCATTCTTTTTGTACTCTAAAATAATTTTTGATTTCACATATTCTACCGTTTGGTTTGATTTGGGCAATGCATCTACTATATTTACTATGTGTGAAAATTTATCTGGTAATGTCAGTAATAAATAATTTAGTCTGTCTTCTTCATTTATTATTTCTCCCGCAGTTTTTATATCATTTATAAGCGTTTCAAATTTTTGGAAGAAATCTACGGGGTCTCCATCTTTGAATTTCGTATCTAGCAATTTTCTTTTTAATAGAAGTTTATTCGCACATCCTTTCATTAAATATAAGTCGTCAAATTTTTTAATCATTTTGTATGCCGTATCCTCGGTAATAATTATATTGAGTTGCGAATTACTTACACTCATTACAATGTAGTTTTTTGCTTTTAAATCAATCTCTGGCTTTGTTTCTTCTTTTTCGATGGCCTCATCACATTTTTTTAGTTTTAAAAATAATTTTAGTCGAAATTTCCATAAGTCATAATTTGCTCCGTCGAAAATAGGTATTTTGATTTCCTCTTTATTATCCATATTAATCTTTATTTTTACTCGTTATTTCCTTACGTTTTAGTTTCTATATTTTTTTTAATTTTTCTTCAATTATTTTTACGTACATATTTTATATCTTACCATTTTATATAATTATATTTTCAACGATCTGCTACCATGTTAAAGACGTATCTACGAGGCCGGATTATTTTAGACATTGAAAACGTTTCTTTTATTGTATATTATTTACTGAGATTATTTAATTAAATCAATAATTGAGATACATTTTTATATTGTTATAGATGACATAAAGTGACAAGATAAAAAAACAGTTTTCTTTTTCTACTGTTGACAAGATAGATACAAAACGAACCTTCATAGAATACATTATTAACGAACCTTATTTCAACACAGGTCAACATGAACTTTCAAGTGTCAAAATGAATTTTCAAGACGGTCGATTTAGTTCCTAAAAACGCCACCGCCAACTTTGTGGCACTGTAATTTAAAATCAAACGTAGACTGAGAGAGATATATAGACGACGCCATATCTCCTGTTCACTCCCACATGAAAGAGATGCAGTGTTAGGATGTCACACAAGATAGAATGAGAAAAAAATATGTTTTCTTTTATCCCTTTCTGCGTGTCACGGTTTTGTTCGTAAAGCACTTAATGTGCTTGGTGCTTTGCAGCGTTTTGCCTATTATAACCTATCCCTTTCGGTTACACGCTGGCATTGATTCTAGAGATTTAATTGTTCTATGAAAATCAAAGGATGAAGATTTCTTTGATGCCGTATTACCTACACGCCGTAGACTAGACAGAGAAAATAGTAGAATTTAACTTGTCTCTGGTAGAAAGTGCTGAATATTTTTCGGCTCTGAGAAAATGCTGATTTGATCCAAAGCCAATAAAGCCAAAGAATAGAATAAGATCTGTCATCTGGGAGTGGACTGTGGATTTGACATGGATGGAGTTGATGAATCAGAGACAAGTTCAGAGACAAGTTAACCAGAGTTGATGAATGATGATGGCGGCGGCGCGCCGGTTTTTATTTTTGCGGTGTGCTAAGTGTTTGTTAAAATTGATTACAATGTAAATAAATTGCTCAGTGTTACATAATTTAAAAAGCTGTATCCAAAATGAGTGCTTTCGAAGACTCAATGCTAGATTTTGATATCGATTTTCTTCATCCATCAGTAATTACCGCGGTAAGGCTTAGGTTATAATTTAAAATAAATTGTAATTTGGATTTGTATTTTTGTAACATTGTTTTCGGAAGCTTTATGCTTTAACTATGCTTATGTTATTACAACACCATTTACAAAATATTTTAACTCATACTTTACTTACACTAGAGTGCTTATGCCTTCATACTATGCCAGTTTTTGCAAGTAGAATAGGTTTGTAGGTACTTGCTTTGTACACCATTTTTTCATTTTCTATTTTACTTGGATAATATGATCTAGTTACTGGTAGTGAATATAGCAAGGAAATTTTTTCAGTTTCAGGACAAGTCACTGAATGATAAAAAGAATAAACAGGTATACCTGTGTAAGAAGAAGATCATTGGCACTGAGTAAGTAATCATAATTTTATTTCAACTGTGTTGTTGCTATGTGATTAAATGAACATTTAGAAATCACAATAACGTTCCCACTACACACGTTTTTGACAACCTTCCTGGCACAGTGGCTGTAAGAATACATTTTAAATGGCTCAGCTTTAGTATACTGGACGCGGAGTTGGACGTTCATATTTATTTTACAGAAAGATCTTCATGTGGTAAGCCTTGCACTAAAATATTTTACGTCGAATCCTAATACTTTTCGAGAAATAATTTTTTGAAAATTCGCAATTCTTCAACACTTTTCACTATTTATTACGACATTTGCCATAGATTACAGACTCATTGACGTTTAGTTGGCGTACTAAAGTTTCGTTTTACGTAATAAAATCCGTTCCAAACTTATAAAGTATCACAAAATGCTAATAATCGTATTCAAACCATAAACAATGTCTATATCGATTATTGGAAAAACGGAACGCGTGCGTTGGCGCCAAAGTTTTCAAATGACATTATTGAATTCAAATTTACGAGTCATCGTTTTACGCGCTTTTCAGTTGAGAACATTTTTATTTTTTGTACTCCTGACTGTGCTGACTACGTTTGACTGCCATGGCGTCTTCGAAGCCTCAGGCTTCGTCTTCGTCACCATCTTCTAACGTTTCGTCGAGAGAAGTGCAAGTGTTAGACTCTAATGAGCCACTTGCGCTCACCTCTTCGCGTGTTAGTGCTTCGCCAGTGCAAGTGTTAGACTCTAATGAGCCACTTGTGCTTGCAAGTGCTGCGTCTTGTGTAGTGCAGGTGTTGGACTCCAATGAGCCACTTGCGCTCACATCACCACGCGATATATCAACCTGTGCTGCTGATCCATCAGCCTCATGCTCGCAAGAGCCTGCGGCATTTAGCTCGGATGAAGAAACGATTCGTCAACCTTCTGGCTCTACTGGGATTAGGAAGGGTAATGCGGAGGAGATTCGGAGTTTTTGGAATTTTATCAGATTGACTAAGAAGCTGGGAACAGAAGAGCAATGTGTGCAGTTTGCAGAGGAGAGAGGACTCATTCCCCATGAAAAAATGTGCACATATCATAAGAAACCCATGACACTGTCTGCAGAGTATGGATTGGGAAGATTTCGCTGCCGTAAAAGTAACTGCAGAATTAAAGAATACAGCCGGGCAAAAGGGACCTGGTTTGAAAATGCAAAGATTGCAATGGTTACAATCTTTAGAATAATGTATATGTACAGTCATAATTTTAGTTATGAACATGTACAAAGAGAGACATGTTCAGATGATGATGATACAGTGTTATCAGAATCAACAATAGCAGATTGGTTTAATTACTGTAGGGAATGTATTATAATATACGAGTTAGAAAATCAAGAGCATAAAGCAAGGATAGGGGGTCCAAATAAAGTGGTTCAAATAGATGAGTCAAAATTTGGTAAGAGAAAATATAACCGTGGAAGGCATATAGAAGGCCACTGGGTGATAGGAATGATAGAGGACAGGAGCGAGGACCTTAGACTTGAAGTGTGTCCCGATAATGAGAGGTCTGCGGAAGTTTTGGTGCCACTCATAAAGAAGCATGTTCAGGAGGGCTCCATAATTCATACGGATTTTTGGAGAGCCTATGACTGTCTTTCAGAACATGGATACACTCACATGAAAGTGAACCATAGAGATCCAACTAATAGATTTGTCGCATCAGATGGGACACATACACAAAGGATTGAAAGCCAGTGGAGAGTTCTCAAAAGAGCCTTCCACCGTGATCAAGCAAGAACAGATTTTGCAGATTGGCTTGTTGTTTATAATTGGAGGAGAAAAGTCAGAATTAACCACAGAGACCCCTTTGAAGAATTACTCACAGCGGTGAAGTATGTTTACCCAGCATAAGCGGCCTGCTTGGATTCTGGAAGGAGCTTGGATACTGGAGGGAGGTTGCAGCGCAGCGCAGCAGCGGCTGGAGTGCGGGACGCGGGGTTCAAGTGCAGAAGATAATAAGACTTTATCGCCTAGATTTAGTTAGATTAGGTTGTTTGTTTTAATTGTATTTTTATTTTATTTTTATTTAGATATATAAATATGTGATAGGTAAAAAAAGACAGGAATTAAAGGAAAAAATGACAGGTAATAAGGTAAGGTAAAAATGACAGGTTATATGAGGTAAGGTAAGGTAAAAAGGGCTGGTAAATTCTTATTTACCAGTCCTTTGGGTAAAAATTTGGTATTTTGGTAAAAATTTGGTATTTGGTAAAAATACAGGTAATAAAAAGGACTGGTAAAAATGTTCCTTTTGGTATAATATCAAGGTAAAAAGGGTAAGGAAGTAACACAGACAACAGGTAAACAGTAGAGGTTTTAGTCGGTAAGAGTCCGGCACTACCCGAGCGGTAGTCCATGAGGATTTCCCCTGCTGTATAAATCTAAAAAAAAAAAAAAGTTAAGGTTATAGGTATACCTTGGAGGGGGTGAGAGGGAGAGGGTGAAAGCTAAGCGGTTTTCCTAGCTTCTCCACTTCCCTTTTTAGGTACCACTCCCACTCATGCAAGAGCGAGCGAAGCGAGCTCGGGACTGGGGGCACTCCGACTTGGATAGTTTAGGTGACGAAGAGGATGGCGGGGTCTGTAAGACCCCGCCATCCTCTTTGTGGTTATTTCGTTTTAATACCACCCAGAAATAAGGAGCCCCGCGAAGCGGGGCTCCGTCGACCGAGCCTTGGAGGGGGTGAGAGGAAGAGGGTGAAGTCTAAGAAGTTTTCCTAGCGTCCCCACTTCCTCCCCCCTACTCCCCTTCCCCCTCTAAAGTATTATTTAAGCCATTATTGCGATAAAATTAACTTCATAATTAAAAAAAAATTCAAAACTTTAAAAAATTATTTCTCGAAAACTATTGAGTTCCGACATTTTTCCCTTGGAGGGAGGGTTTACCCCCTCCCCCCCTCTTCCCTCCCCCCTCCGCCGCGTCCAGTATACTAGCCCAACCAGCGGTTTTCCTAGCTTCTCCACTTCCCTTTTTAGGTACCACTCCCACTCATGCAAGAGCGAGCGAAGCGAGCTCGGGACTGGGGGCACTCCGACTTGGATAGTTTAGGTGACGAAGAGGATGGCGGGGTCTGTAAGACCCCGCCATCCTCTTTGTGGTTATTTCGTTTTAATACCACCCAGAAATAAGGAGCCCCGCGAAGCGGGGCTCCGTCGACCGAGCCTTGGAGGGGGTGAGAGGAAAAGGGTGAAGTCTAAGAAGTTTTCCTAGCGTCCCCACTTCCTCCCTCCTACTCCCCCTCCCCCTCTAAAGTTTTATTTAATCCATTATTGCGATAAAATTAACTTCATAATTAAAAAAATTTCAAAACTTTAAAAAATTATTTCTCGAAAACTATTGAGTTCCGACATTTTTCCCTTGGAGGGAGGGTTCACCCCCTCCCCCCCTCCTCTCCCCCCCCCTTCCCTCCCCCATCCGCCGCGTCCAGTATACTAAAGCCCAACCTTTTAAATGTACAAGAATAGGCCAATAAGACAAAAAATGCTCCAGATAACTAATCTGACTTGCTAAATTAAATTGATTTTGTTGATAGTCAAAGGAACCCTTAGATGTTAAGGTTGTGTTTTTGGTTGACAAGAAGCATGTTGCAAGTGTGCAAAAACTATAAAACACAAGCAAAAATACATTTCACTAAAGAGTACCTATGTGTGGATTTGTTTAAAAAATCCAGGGCACTTTGTTAATGCATTTAGTATGACATAACTTCATAAGCCTATCCTTAGTACCTATTTACATAGATGTTTGTATGAATGCGAGGTTCTGGGTTTGATTTCTGCAATTCAGAGATTTGATCTGGTGCAACTCAGGCCATGTCTTGTTCCTGCACAACATGCACTTATTTATAGCCAAGTGATTCAGTTTTCCAGTTTATGCTGCATAGAAATTGATAATGTGGTGGCTAAGTGGGTTTAATATTGTAATAGGCAATAATAATTAAAATTAAATTAAAATAGTGAAGATATTGACTGTCTACAATCTTGATGAGTAGGTACTTGGTAGATAGGAAACTTACTATTAGAAAAATACTAATTTTAAAAACATTATTTTCAGTGTGCTTCTTAAAAATCATTATATATGTAAAGAAAAGCTGGAAGCAAAAGAGGTAATGTTTCTAACTGCTAAAGAAGAATGCAAGCAAGTGTGTATAGACTATCAAGATGTTTTAGAGAAATATACACAATCAGAAAAGGTATGTATAATTTTTGAATTTCTATGTGAAAGTTTTGATGGATGTGTGGATAGATGGATGGATGGATGGATGGATGGATGTTTGTTACTGAATAACGTCCGAACGGCTGAATGGATCTGGATGAAATTTGGCACAGAGATAGATTACAGTCTGGAACAACACATAGGCTACTTACTAGCCCGGAAAATTGTGGAGTTCCCATGGGAACTCCTTCAAAAAACCAAAAACCTCAAGCCACACGTACAAAGCTGCGGGCATCAACTAGTTAATTACAAAGTAAAACAAACACACATCCTCATAGGGCAAACACAATATACCAACAACTTCCTTCATGGGTAAAAAATGCTTCACCTCACATTCTAAATCTATATAATATGTTTCAGGAACTACACACACTTAAGAAACAATATGCCGAAGTTGAGTCAAAGTGCACAATGTACCAGAATCAGTATGAAGGGATGAAGTCTCATGCTAATCAGCTTCAGGTTGGTATTCTACTTCATGCTACTTCATTTTATTATAGTTTTAGTGTATTGCAAGTGCATCATCATCAGCTAGTAATATATAAAATGAAGTAAAAACATAATAACACAAACATGGAGTTTTGTGCGAGAATGAAATAGACATACATATCCACAGCATACTAAAGCCAAATCATATTTTCTCACTGAGTGAAAAAACTACTTTTCTTCACTAGTTTTAAGCAGCAAAGGCGCCCTTTTCGAGTTAATATGCCGAAGAAATCTTTTTAATGGAAAAACTTTTTGGTATTGTGCTGTTTACTATGAAAAATAATTGTTTTAAGTAAAAAAATAAATAATTCCATTTCAATGGAAAAAAAAATCCTGTGTTAAGTAATACTGGTAATGCAAAAATCTGGTATTCAAAAGCCCTAGTAGTATAATAATATCAAGCTGCAAGTGCAGCATGTTGAAAATTACACTTGAAGCACAAACTTTGACAAGTAAATTGTGCAGAGGGTTTTATTTTTAATTCTCTCTTAGTCTTCTCTTGGAGACTAATTATCAGCCTTTAAAAGAAAATTAAATTTCTGGATTACCTGCATTGAAAAAAGATAACATTGAATGTTTCCCACTTTTATTCAACTTTCTAGAAGAAAACACATTGGAAATACCAAAGGTCAAAGTAAATAAGAAATATCATGACAGGACACTTGGTAAATCTGCTGAAATCGTTGATGATTGCTTTTGAAAGCGACAATAATAGATCTTCAGAGATTTCCCACATTAAAACGCACATTTGAGTCTGCGTCTCTGAATGAGTTTTGAGTTGGTGGTAGGAGTGAATACCCTGAAGGAGCGTAAAGAGAATACCCTTCTGTCACAACATTGTGAAATAGTTTTTTTTCAGTTTAAAGTAATACAAAAAAAACTGGTCTAGATTGGATGCGTCCCCCCTCACCCGCCCAACTCCCTGCAAGTAAAGCATGTTTTTTTCCACAACCTCACTTTAAAACATTTTACGTAGATTTAGATTAAAATCGAAGAATGGAATTATTTTACGAAGGTTTAGGTTAAAATCGTCACCCGACATCTCTGGCGACACGTGTCGTGGCACATTTGGCCCCTAGTGAATACGAGGCTTTACCCTAATTATTATTACCCTAGTTATCCCTGTTTTTTTGTATTTTGCTTGTATTTCACTTGTGTTTTAAAGTGTTTTTTAACATTGAACAATATTCTTTCCAGGTATTATTAAAGGAACATGAGTCAAATATTGAAGCTTTAAAGGTTGAGAAGCATCTGGAGAAGAATAACTCTGATGATTACAGTAAGGACCTCTCTTCCAAACAAAAAGAAATTGACGTCCTTCTGAAACATCTCAAAAGACTGGATACAGATGAAGGCTTCAAAATGATTGCAAGTAAGTTTATTTATTATTATAAACTCGCCGGCATATTTAGCGGAACATAAAAAAAGGTCCATAATTAAAAAAATATGGTTTTATTTTAAAATCTACTTACTACACTTCTTTTGTTATTTAAAGTTTCATTTGTTTTACTTAAAATGGGATCACATTAAGAACAGATTTTGCGAGTAAAGGCTATTTGTGAAAAATTGTACATTTTTGAACTTTTCATGTAACCGGGAAAAGTGAAATTTAATATTAAAATAACAATTAATTAAATTAGAAAAATGGTGATTAATAGCGCGTATTTCCTCCACGTGCTCTTATTAAAGTTTCTACCGGTCTAGGCATACTGAGAATGATGTTATCGATGGTCTCCTGGGATAGTCTCCGCCATTCCTCAACTACGGCGATTCGCAGTTCACCCACGTTGGCAGGAGCTGGAATTCTGGACTTAACTTTTCTTTTCAGCAAGTTCCAAACGTGCTCTATTGGGTTCATATCCGGTGATCTCGCCGGCCACTCCTTAACAGTGATATTCAGATCATTAAGATAAGCTTGAGTTACCCGAGCGGTATGCGGCCGAGCATTGTCCTGCATAAATACAAAATCGTCACCGATATATGGGGCAAACGGTACGACATTTTCTTCTAAAACTTCTCTGATATAGCGGTCTGCAGTCAGACTCCCTCTGTCAGTCACTACCAAGTCTGTGCGAGCTCCCAAACAAATGCCCGCCCAAACCATTATTGATCCACCACCATATGCAACTGTAGTTTCAAAATTTGTCTGAATGTATCGTTCTCCTTTGCGTCTGTATATTCTTTGCCTGCCGTCAATTTGATTTAAGAGAATTCTGCACTCATCACTAAACAATACCTTACTCCATTGGTCCACGTTCCAAAGTCGATGTTCCTGAGCATAAGTTAACCTGTTTCTACGATGATTTACCTCGAGCCTTGGAGACTTGGCGGGCACAGATGAACCCAAACCAGCTTCTTCGAGCCTTCTTCGTACCGTACGCTCACTTACGGTTACACCCCGCACTGCTTCTAACTCATGTCGGGCTTGGACGGCCGTCAAACGGGGGTTCCTACGTACACGAAGCCGAATGAAACGATCATCCCTACTCGAAGTGCGTCTTTTTCTGCCTTGTCCTGCTCTTCTCACATAAGTACCGGTCTCCCTGAACCGTTGGATACTGCGATGGATCGTTGAAACTGGTCGACGAAGATCTCTGGATATCACTCTGTAGGTTTGACCATTTCTTCGCATTTCGAGTGCCCTGGCAATCTCCGTTGGGGCTAAGTCAGGCATAATTTAGTCATCAACTCCAGAAAGATACGTGATTAAAAAAAACTAACAAAAAACAGTATTTCAATGAAATTTTAGATCAAACTCAGAAGGAAGAAATACTCGAAGTTCGCTCCAGATAAGGTGTATTTGAATAAAATTAAAACAATTGCATAAAATGTGATGTTCAGTTGTTTTCTTAATTTGAAAAAATTTCTTTTTAAATTTAATGACGTATAAACCAGCCAGCAACCTTATATGATACTGATATCAAACCTTTTTTTTATGTTCCGCTAAATATGCCGGCGTGTATATTATTATCATTCACTGCTGAAGATAAACTTGAAATTTTTTAAATTTTCTGTTTGAACAATTTTGTTCTACATAAAATATCCCTCATTCTTACAGAAAAATTACGGAAGCGACACATAGTTTTACTACAAAAGTATGATAATTTAAGAAGTATTAGTAGTGAAGATGAGTCTTCATCAGACAGCGGAAACGACCAGCCTGATTTCTTTGATGATTCCCCACATTCACCCTTGTTCACTCCATCTGAAGACTTAGCGAGGGAAAAAATTGAACAGGTATATATGTCAAGGTTTTTTTTACGAAACAATATTAATTTTTATTAAATGCTTTGTACTTACCAAAAAATTTATACTATAATTTAAACATGTTTTTCCAGAATGTCTTCAACCCAAACAAGATGGAAATTTGTATCAAAAAAGGTCAGGCTTCTTAAATTTTGTTAACTACCGATAAATTTGAAATTGCACGAATACTGGCTTTTTTGGCATCTCTAAAAATTTATATCTTATTAGATTAGACAAGTTGAATATAAAGTAATATACTGTATTATTTATCTAATATCTTTGGTTTTCTTATCTTCTTGGGGATGTAGCTGTGCAGGGCTCTGTAAAGAGACCCGGTATCACTTTGACCTTTATCCGATCCATTGCGATTGTCACCATTCATAGTTCCTGACCAATAATACTTGCTGCTAGGAACAGCAGCAGCTTCTTGGTCGGGATATCTTTGGTTTTACTATAGTCCATCATATCTATAAAACTACATAAACGCACGACATACTATATTCATCGCGTCGCTAGTAAGTAACTTATATTCCACTTACCTAATACGATAATATTATAAGTGTTTCGAGATGCCAACCAAGTAAATCACCCAGTATATCATAATTTTTTTTGATTATCTAAAAAAAAAGGTGGTTTCCCATTTGATTCTCTTACAATTACAGATTCAGCAAAACTCAATGAAGATAATGACTCTGACTTTAGCAATGAAGTTGTGAGCGTAGACACAGGGCGTGGGTCCTCTTTAGCATTTTCGGATGGTGAAAAGTGCTTTAATAGTCCAGATTATTTCAGTAATGATAGTCCTACAGCAAAAGAAATAAATAAAGCCAATGAACAAACTACTTTGATAGATACAGGAACCAGTCCAATTAGATGCCAAGAAGTTCATATCTCAAGAAGTCCCCGTATATTCGACGATGATGAGTATTTTATTACTGACATTCCTTTAAATGATGAAATTGTTACAATTAAAGAAAAAAGAAAATTGGTTGATTTTGGATGCAGTCCAATTAAGGAATTGGAAAAAGTGAACATAGCAACTAGTCCACTATTGTTTGATGAATGTGCTGAAAGGAATATTAATGAAGTTCTCTCTAAATCTGTAGCAACGGATTATCAAACAAGTGATCATGTTAATAGTAAATGTCATGAAAACAACCGGAAAACTCCTGTTATATTTATTGAAGATACTGTACCTGTTGTTAAAGGAAAGCATACTAAAATCGACAATTTAATAAGACACTGTGAGCTCGAAATAAGTGGAAAATCAGTCAATGAAAGGAAATGCCTGGAAAGAAATAATAGCATTAACTTTTGTGACGAGAACAGTAATGATGGTGAAATTGAAATGATATTAAATACTATGCGACTAACACAGAGGTTAATAACACCTATTCCTGAAACTCCCGCGGACAAACGTAAAAATGAAAGTAGAAGAAAAGAAGACAGAGAACACGAATATTTAACACTGAGAGAGGAAAATAAAATTATACTATCAAGTGTAAATGAAGCCAAAAAAGCGATTATGGATTTGCGGTGCTTGTTTTTGAATCGATTAAATAATGATAAATCAAAAGTTGATATATCGGACGTAAGCAATATTAGTGTAAATAGTGAAATATTTGATGATACTAGTCAAGATACAATATTTATAAACGCTAATAATGATGAATGTAATAATGGGAGTAAAAAAAGTGAAATCAATAACATAATTTTTTTAAATACTTTAAGAAATGATGTACCCCAGAAATTACAGCAAGATATACTGAAACAGGGAACTCCATCTAGTACCTCTAAATTACATGATATACCTCCGCATGATGAGTCCCCAGCTATTGATAACTCCATTGAAAAAGAATCTAGTACAGTTAATGTAGATGATGTTGCTCATGTAACTAAGAATGATAGCCGTGAAGCTATAACCTTTGAAGAAGATTTGATTAGCGAGGATGAGACTGATATAATAATAAATGACAATGAACATAATTCACAATATTTGTCAATTAACCGTCGTAAAACAAAAAAATCTAAGAATAAGAAGTTAAGTAAATTAGACAAGTTCAAACAAAAAATTTTACCAAAATCTAAGATTTCAAATAATGCTCCCATTCGAAAATTACGCTCCAAGTCAAAGCTGACTCCGGTTATTAAAAAGGTAACACAATTGGATGCCACTGCGATATTAAATAATAAATCAGCTTATGAAAATGCAGCTAAAATTTTGGCAGAAATCAAATCAAAGGTAAAGGATCCGGCTATTAAGAAACGTATTGCTAGAACGGCCAAAAAAACCGGGAAAGGTCAAAATGACCATGTTGACAATATTGACTGCTTAGAGCAGCAAGAACATACATCTGAAAATGAAGGAAACAATTCTGGAAATCGTATAAGACGGAAATCGAATGACCAGCACAATGATAAACATTTAGAATCAATAGAAGATAACGTTTGTTCACCTGTAACCACAAGAAGTCGCAGCCGTAAGTTAAGCAGTAATTATTGTGTTTCACCCATCTCAATAGATACAAGGGAAACCAGCAAGTCGGAAGAAAACCGTAAACGATTAAAACGTGGAGCTACCGATAGTCCAATTGTTCATTCCAAGAGAGTTCTGCGTAGTTCTAATAATCGAGACACATTCGTTGATTTAGATACCGTAAGGAAAGTTGTATGTTATAATGATTTTGATGAAACAGATTCCGATTCAACCATAAGCCGAAATCATAAATTAGTATCCAATAGCACAAATGAAAAACGAAATATAAGGAATAATGATATAGATAATTCGCCTGAGAAAATCCAAGATCGTAATTTATCAAAGAATAAAAAAGAAGAACAAAATAATAAAGCTAAAAACATTACCGATTCAAATAAAAATAATCATAATCGAAAATTATCCCAGGGTCAAAATGACGAACAAACCGTCATTCATAATATTAAAAACGTTTCTAAATCACCTAATAGAATTCAAGATAATAAATCTGAGGTAGATAATACAACGGAAGTAACTGATGCGGACTCTACAGCTAGCCAAATTAGCCATCCGAAACAAAGTATACTTTGTAGGATGCTAGAAAAACATGGCCGAGGGGACTCAAAGTCCTCTAATAAAAAAGTTCTTGGTAAGAAAATTAGAAAAGCATAGTGTTAATTTTCTATCAATCATTATTTTTTTTAATTTCATTTATTTTAAGATCATGGAAAAGCAATAAGATAAAATATATTATACATATATAATATTTGCTAAAATATAATATACAAAAAGTAATCTTGGTTGCTTTGTAAAGGAAATCATATTTTTTCGCTTTCAGATAATATCACAGATTCTATTTGTAAAACGTTAGCAGACAACATTGCTCTTATAAATGAACTTCCTGCGGGTAAAGTTAAACCAGCCATGAATAAACTCGTTGATGAGGTACAGAGCTGGGATGTGAAGCATTTCGTGTTAGGATTTATGAAATACCTACAAGATCCAGATCGGAAGAGAGAACTGTTTAATAAAGTGAATTCTCCTCCTGCACCACCAATGACTAAATCTGAACAGGTCCTGTTGTACATACTGAGGAAAATGGAAACGCAGACACCAAACACAGTCAATGTTATCCTCACTCACATAGAATTTTCACTGTTCCAATTGAATAGGACCCCTGAGTTTGACATTATCGAAAGTGTATCGCATTTTTATGCGTTACTGTGTCGATACTTTGGACTGAAGAGCCGTTTGAGACTGTTTTTACTTGATGCTATGTACTGTGTACAATTTAAAGTAGTTCCACTCATCAAGCAGTGCTTGGATGTATGGATGCATATATTGCCTCTAGCACATATGGGAATTGGTGAGTGAATAGATAGAAATCTTGTGATATTATCAATATTTTTGCTTCTTCTGAAGTGTAGGAGTAATAACTATCAAAAAATTTCTTTGTTCACAGCCAAGAGTCCATTAGTGACTTGTCTAGTATACCTTCTACATTTCTACAAGTGTGAAGATAGATTTAACAGAGTTCAAGAAATTAGAACTATATTGAATCGAAAATATTTCTATGAAATTACCGATTGGAATGAAAAGAAGATTTTGGAAATGTTCAAAAATGCCATCAAAGATGTTCGAGGTATATACCTCATTCATTTTACAGTTTTTTTCCACCATGGTGATTTTTTTTTAATCCCATGATGAGTAGACATAATAATATGTTAATTTGAAATGAAATTGAATATGCTAGGGATGATGACAACTCAATAAAATCAGCAACTGTTTATCAAAATTAAAAACGCGCTTCTAATATGGAAGTTTGTATGAAATACATAGTGAAGTTTTTTCTTTAATCTATAGTTCAAAGTGGTTATCAAACATCTAGTTTAGATGTCAATTTTAGGTATTAATTATTAAATAGAGGGTATTCCAAAAGGAAGACCCCCTATTTAATAATTAATCATGTAAGAAATAATTTCTTCTTGACATAGGCATCATCCCTATTGTTATTGTTACGACGAGTTAGGTAGTGACGCCCTTCATTTTAGTGGACGAGGCGGCTTAACGTACCAGTTCCCCATCTCGCCCCTATAACCCTGCAAGATTGATGTTGTACAATGTCTCTGTCAAACAAGTGTTTGAAACCAAATAGAACAGAAAATGTATAGTACAGCATGAAATAGTAATGTTTTTTTTGGGTTGGCTGCCTAAAATGTTAGGTACTGCTAATGTGTGTTTTGATTGAATAACCTCTAAAGGAAAACTTTCCTATTACAGATATTCCAATAGAAAAGAAAATGTTGAGAACAGCTCTAATTATCCTCGGAAAACGGCACGGAGCTAAATGGTGCCACAAGAATATCATTAAAAATATGTTGATGCCTATGATCGAAAAGGAGGATACCTCAATGAAGATAAAGCAGTTCTGTGTTCAGTTGCTAGGCGCGTTGCTCAAGCCATTCCCCGCAGACATGAAGGTCCACTCAGAGATAGCCATTAACCACTTACACGATATGCTTCAACAAGATCGTGAGTATTACTTTATATTATAGTCAGAGACCTGGATATATACCACGACCTATAAGTTACCTACGGACTATGGATTTTACCATAGTCCATAGGTAACATAACGGATCGGAACCGCTTGAGTTATATATCAAAATATAGGTAATTTTATAACAAACGCGATGGTATAGCATTGACTACAATAAACTTGTCAAAAAAATTAATTTATTTTAATTAATTAATTTAAAAATAGCCTGGACCGGATTTTGATATGCAACCTATTTTAGGCGTATTTAAATATTATTTAATAAAAATAAAAAGTAGGTCTCATCTATTAAACAGCTCGGTGAAGGTCGTGGTATGTATCCGTGACTATTAGGACTAGATGATCCCCGCCACTTTGTTGTTAATGTAGATTCATACTTTTGAAAAATCCCGATAGAACTTCTTGTATTTCTGGCATAAAGAGTAGGCTATGTCCTTGAAAAGATAGGCTGTGAAAAGGTAGCAGGCAGACGGATAGAAATTCAAACAGATAGACAAACTTTCGCATTTATAACATTACGATTATACGATTATACAATTCGCGCGCCAACTACGAAATACAAAATTTCAACTCAATCGGATGAAGAATACCCTAACGTATAGTCAATGAATGATCACAATATTATTATGATTTTAAATATGGATTTAAAAAAGAATAATCAATTTTTTTGCCGTTCGCTAAGTTCTGAGTAAGCGTGTTCTGACTTCTGACACGCACCTTGGTCAGTTATTAGAATTTTGAAGTCTTAATCAGCTGCCTTACAGTCTCTATTGTGATTAGCTAAATTTATGGCATTTTTCGACGACCGCCCTTGCGCTAAGGTCCCGGGTTCGATCCCCGGCAGGATCAATTTGGGAATTTATAATTTCTTAATTTTCCTTAGTTTGGCCTGGTGGGAAGTTTCGGCCGTGGCTGGTTACCACCTTATCGGTAAAGACGTGCCGCCAAGCGATTTAGCGTTCCGGTACGATGCCGTGTAGAAACCTACAGCTGGTTATCCTGCTACCACCTTAGACTGCATCATCAAAAATCAACAAAAGCTTGTTTTACTAATAAATCATTATTCTCATTTCTTTATTTTAGCACCGGATGCCATGAAAGAAGCGATATTTACAAGTTTAATATACATTAACCATCACAATCCAAATCGTGTAATTCGATTGTTACTCTCATGGATGCCGAAAAAAGTTTCGCCAGAATTCGAACAACTTATGCGAGACTATGTTAGAGGAAAACCAGTGCATTCATGGAAGAAAATTTTATCTAAAATACCAATGTAAAAATTAATTTTAAGTTTACATTCAACATTACTAGGCTATTTACTATATAGGTACGTTTTAATACTTAAGAATTTAAAAGTGTTTACTAAGTACGTTATGTAATTAATTTTAAGTTCAGCTGTGATTTACGACAAGAACATTTCTTCTCGTGCATTCTGTTTTTTTATTTTATTTACTAGCTCTTTCATTTTCATCTGTGTATTCTGTCTGTAGCATCGTAACTTCCAAACGGATGAACCGATTTTCATTTAGATATTTTTGTTTGAAAAGTGACTTGATCGAGAGTTCTTAGCTATGATTCAGGAAAATGATTCTAGATGATGAAGGGATGTGAGCAAATTCCACAGGTTTGATCGAATCAAAATTGGTGTCCTATACGAAATTAGTAATCTGCTTATTGATTCTTATTTCTGTGGTATCCTGTACCTGTTATTTCAATATTAGCTGATGCCCGCGACTCCGTCCGCGTGTTTTACGTTTTTTTGATTCCCGCGGAAACTCCTTAATTTTCCGGGATAAAAAGTAGCCTATGTCACTCTCCAGGTCCTCAGCTATTTATAACCATGCCAAAAATTACGTCGATCCGTTCCTCCGTTGCGGCGTGATTGAAGGCCAAACCAACAAACAAACTGACTTTCGCATTTATAATATTAGTATGATGTCAGGGGTTTTTAGGGCTGTGTACCTAAAAGGTAGCTTTGTTGTAACGGAGGCATTCTTAGTGAAAGCAGAAGCGGACGCGGGGGTCGAAAGAGCTCACCTCCGCGGATGCGGAGGTGGAAAAATAATTTAATTCGTGATATATTAAAGAACTAGCTTATGCCCACGACTACGTCCGCGTGGATTGAGGTTTTTTGGTTCCCGCGGGAACTCCTTAATTTTCCGGGATAAAAAGTAGCCTATGTGCTATTCCAGACTATATTCTATCTCTGTGCCAAATTTCAGCCAGATCCGTTCAGCCGTTGGCGCGTGATTGAGTAACAAACATCTATACATCCATACATCCATACATCCATCCATCCAAACTTTCGCATTTATAATATTTATTATTATTATTTATTTGAAAATATAAAGTAAAAAGTATTTATTTAAAATAGGTTGGGTAGGTACATAGTACACTTTCTCATATTGTACAATCCTTACTGGGTGTTACTGGTATCAAAATTAAGAAGAGGCAAGTTGTACTTCACGAACAACAGTTCGATTGGAAAGTGACAAAGCCGCAAGCTTTGTCACCTTCCAATCGATTTCGCAGAGGATCATAAATTAAACCAGCTCCACTAAATAATTGTTCACTTGGTCACAGAATAATATAATAGTACTGACGTACCTACAGAAGTCTCACTCCTTTGATGTTGACTACTTGCCGACGTTTTAATAGCCTACATAATTATTATTAAAAAGATAAATCACGCACGCAAGCTAAATTAAACTCTATCGCCGCGCGCGAGTGTCCGTATTGCTTTGCATCTTTTCCACAGAGGTAGTATAGCCTATAGAGTGCGTGCTTCTAAGCAAGAACAGTAGGCACCGGTAGGATCATAGCATCGTTCCGTCAGCAAGCCCTTTAGTCAAAGGAACGCTAGCGCTGAGAGCGCCCATCGCGAACTCCGGACCGAAATTCCGTTTTTAAACTGGAAAAATTGGCTAAATGTGTCATAGAAACATGCAAACATGATTCTCGTTATCATAATAAACATAGTTCCAACATCACATTTCACCGGTTAGTCGTATTTTTTAAACTTTCATGTAAAATAGAAATACGTGTCGCGGGGGTGATACAGACGTGGGACGCAAGGTAACATAATACCGCCTGCACCGCCCCGCAACCCCGCTACGATAGCCGACTGTTCACCGAATCGAATAGTGATGTGATACATTCGACTCGGGCGCCGTCACAGATATCGGCGTTCCCTGGGATCACAACAGAGAAAATTGATAACAAAATTTAAAAAAAGTTAGTGTTATATAGGTTATTGGTTAGGTTTAGGTTTTGAAAATCGTTATTGTTGATCCGATTTCGTTCAAATTACGATTCAATTTCGATTTAGGGTTCCATGAGATCATAAATCTTAAAAGTCAGCGCCAGATTGAAATTCTTTGTTAGTTGGGAAAATTTTCTTCAAAATCGATATATTTTGGGGTCCCCTGAGATCACAAAAGAGGAAAATGTACAAAGACAGCGCCATATTCAAATTTTTTGTTTTTAGGCCGATTTCGTTCAAAACCGATATTTAGGGTTCCCTGAGATCGCAAAAGAGGTATCTGTTACCAAAATTGAAAAAGGCCAGCGCCATATTTTTTTGTAACATAATTATGGACAGAAACTAAAGATAAATATTAACGTATGTTATGAAAGAATGTTTATTAAATTTAAAGAATTTATTTTCAATACTTTTATAGTAAAAGAATCAAAGAATCAAACTTATACTTTTATTTTATAATAGCACATTAAAACACAGGTTTGCACCTTTTCTTACATATTTTATGCATTCGATATACATCGGATATATATCAATCCATACTAATATTATATATGCGAATGTGTGTCTGTCTGTCAGTTACGCCCAACTACTTAAGCGATTTTGATTAAATTTGATATCGAGGTAGGTTACATACCGTGGAAGGACATATGCTACTTTTTATCCCGGAAAATTGAAGAGTTCCCGCGGGAATAAAAAAACAATCCACGCAAACGAAGTCGCGGGCTTCAGACTAACGGACAGACAGAAAGACACACTTTCGCATTTTTAATATTAGTATGGATATACGATCGGTCATTAAAAAACATATCGGCTTAATCCGCATGGAATAAGTTTTTTTTAATTCTCACGGAACCGCTTTAATTTTCCGGGATAAATATCGCTCTCAACGTCCTCAACTATACCTACCCATTCAAAAAATCACGTCTTGCGTTGCTCTATTGAGGCGTGATTGAACAGACCAACAAACAAACACACTTTCACATTAACAATATTAGTATGATAGGGTACATACAAACACAAACAATAGGTACCGTACCGTTCAGATGTATTTTATCGACTTCGCACTTGCAGCGCACTATTGCCCATCCCTATTTTTTACATGTCTATGAATATTAGTAGCTATAGTTCACTTGCCTACGCCGCGCACAAGGAGTGCGGTGCGATAGTAGTACTCTTTACCTTATACTACCTCTATGATCTTTTCCCTTTCCTACGTCACGGACGACATTGCGAGCTTGTCTAGGGCTGTCAGCAAACAGTACAACAATACAGTAGGTTTTTCGAATTGGTAAGTAAGGTACCTACTCTGACTATGATCGACTGTGTTTACTGTGTGTCGCTACACAGTGAGTTCTTCACTACGCACGCAACTTGCAAGGTCATTCGTCGCCATCCGTCGTCATTTTATGTACCTATCTAACAAAATTTTAATCATGAAATAAACTCACCTTTCACTATCCTTTGGTAACGTAAAAAATGATAAATTTGAATCCTTTTGTGTGCTCATTAAGCATCCTTCCACGCAACAATAATTATGGTTGCAGCGACTTTTTGCCATTATAATTCTAAAGATCGATAGACCATTATATATACATGAGTTTAAATGTCTACAACTATTTATCCTACAAATAATTAATATGCTAAACACTTAACTTAAACTATTAAACAAATATTTTCAAAAAACTATTTACGAAAACAGCGTTAAATTCACTAGCACGTCACTCGCTTATAAGTTATAACGCGCCAGCCCCGACTGCGTAAGCATTCCGGGAATGAGCGCGATCGTCGGTATTTTCGTCGCGCAAGTACCAAGAGTGACACAGGCCTGACTTGGTACTGAACATGACGGTGCCGACACAGAATAATATAATAGTACTGACGTACAGAAGTCTCACTCCTTTGATGTTGACTACTTGCCGACGTTTTAATAGCCTACATAATTATTATTAAAAAGATAAATCACGCACGCAAGCTAAATTAAACTTTATCGCCGCGCACGAGTGTCCGTATTGCTTTGCATCTTTTCCCTTTCCTACGTCACGGACGACATTGCGAGCTTGTCTAGGGCTGTCAGCAAACAGTACAACAATACAGTAGGTTTTTCGAATTGGTAAGTAGGGTACCTACTCTGACTATGATCGACTGTGTTTATAACTGTGTGTCGCTACACAGTGAGTTCTTCACTACGCACGCAACTTGCAAGGTCATTCGTCGCGGCGAAGCAGTGCGGCGAAACATAATATGTATTTCGCTCGGAGAGGTAGGTACACTTCGATCACGGAAATATATAAATATATATTCCGTGCCCTTCCTCTAAATCGGCAAGGTGTAATAAGAATTAGGGAGTAAGGGCCTAAATAGGGCGAGCGTATTCCCTGCGACTCGTTTGTACTTCCTACAGCTCGTGCCTCGATTCAAAAAAATTACTTGAAAAGAGGCTCATTTAAGTTTGACATGAATTGTACCTGTTCCGTGATAGAAGTACTATTGACTACTTATTATTGTATTGACTACTTGCTGACTTGCTTGCTAGCTTTAATAGCCTAAATAATGATTATTAAATAGATAAAACACGCAAGCAAGCTAAATTAAACATTATCGCCGCGCGTTAAACAAAGAGTAAAAAAATGCAGCTTATAACGCGCCAGCCCCGACTGCGTAAGCATTCCGGGAATGAGCGCGATCGTCGGTATTTTCGTCGCGCAAGTACCAAGAGTGACACAGGCCTGGTGCCGACAAGTAGGTAAGTGCGAACGATGGGAGCAAAAACTTTATATTTAATGTTACTTCTCCACCACAACAATGGATCTTCATTTAGTTGGAGTCGATTTTCTTTATTGTATTCGTTAATTAGTGATTTCCATTTCATGAGATTGCTATTGGTAACCGTGTTGTCGTAAAACGCCGATACCCTGGCTAAAATGGGCGCTAAGGTAAGGCAGATCGGACCAGAACCGGTCTGCGGTATACCTACCTAAAAGCCTGGTGCAGCTCACCCTGCTAACCTACTGCTTCTATGAAACACTCACTCGTTGGAGAAACTTAGTTACGTGGTCTAAACTATTCAAAGGCGCTGGTCAGAACCTTCAACAAGAAGGCCGCCTCCGAGGCGCTAGTGCTCAGCAGAAAAAACCTACGCATTTTAGCACGAGCTTTAACAGGTCACTGCGGTCTTAACAGACACATGTTTAACCTTAAGCTCAGGGACACGGATATCTGCAGATTATGCCAGGAATCCTGTGAGACTCCGCTGCATATTATCTGCCAATGTCCCGCTCTAATGCATAAACGAAGCATCCATCTGGGCAAACATATTATTAACCCAGAGGATGCTTCCCGTATTCCAGTCAAGAAAACGCTGCTGTTCCTGGCAGAATTGGCGAGGAAATTTAAACTGGAGGTCACATCACAATAGATCGGAGACGGTCGCAGTGATACAGGACATAAGGAACTGAGACCTCGATAAGAAGAAGAAGAACCGTGTTGTCATTTTCCGTTCCCTCTTCATCGTCACTGCTATTTTTCAACATGTCAGCCAGACTAGAATGCACACTTTGTGTTGGTGGTAAAATCTGAAAGCTTGTGCCCGGTTCATCAATCATTGCATTCGATTCATGGTACTTTATTTTTTTTCGGTAAAGGTGCAGAGTAACCAGAACCTTCGTCATCAATTCCACTTGCAGCTAGTAGGGTCCGCAAGCGTCAAAAATGGGTAGGAGTGGGGGCGTACGTAAAAGCCCGCACCATTCTTCACTCACTCACCATTTCGCGCGCAACACATAATAGCGGACGCATCGCTCCTACCGCTTCGGTCCTCACTAAGTCAGCGTAAATAAACCTCCGATACAACTCTGTAAAAAAGCGGCGGTTGCGGAAGCGGAGGTACGATTTCTTGCGAAAGTTCCGCACTTGCGGAGGCGGAGGCGAGGTTCCGTTACAATACTAATTTTTTCTATAGGTACAATATATAAAGTTAGGTTTACTATTCTCGCGAAGTTTATATTTCGCGTACGGAATTCGAGCGCCCTACAACTCTATGCAGAACAAAATATTCGTGCGAATATAACGGATAGAAAATACCTACCTCCATATGATTCCTTCACTAGAAATCATATGGAGGAGCAATCACAGAATTCCGAAATTTGCGCGAATGTTTTTTGCAGGGCGTACGTAGCCTTATGGTGCAACTGTGTCCGTCCGGCCAATTCTGCATAATATTCAGTTTACTAGATTGAGTGAGGTATCATAAGAAAGAGCTTCATTTGCACATTCTAAAACATTTTTTATTTCTTTTCAAGTTTCTTAGTTTTTGACGTATGGTGAAAAATGACAAAAATTCCACCGTTCCCCCCTAACTCAGAAGATTTCAAAATGAAAAATCTGAAATAGTTTGAGCACCCAAATAAATATAACGAAGTGATTATTGTAAACTTTTTGGGACAGTTCTGTAAAGTCATAGTACTGTAAAGATTTTTTTTAACTTCTTTTATGTCTTTAGAGGTCGAAATTAAACAAAATCCTTCCAAGGTACGCAACCCTCGGTGCGCGAGTCCAGCGAGAGCGTAAAAGCCACTCAAGCATCCTGTATTTTCAACAGTTAACTAAACATGGTTTTTGTTCTGACACCTGTTGTATTCGTTAGTTAAGAAAACAAATAAGTCGTTAATTAATAATTTGTTTTATATTTCTTGATTTCTACCATAATAACATGAATATTTACAAGTTGAGTGCGCGCATTAGGTGTTAGTAATTTAACAAATTTGTGATAATATTGCACAAAATTTGTGAGTGCCATTTGCAATAACCCAGAGCCAGTAACTAAATTTGGGAAAGATACGAGAACTTCTCGATGAATCTCCTCCAGGCTCTGTTTCCAGCTTGCAGTGAAGGAGGCAACAAGTGATATAGACTTTTTCTCCAAATTCGCCAGTTCGCCTTTCCTGTCACTTTCCAGTAACTGTTCACCTTCCTTTACAAATTGCATGAGGCCACCAAAATGGGGGCTGAGTATCTCCTCAACATATTCAGTGCTTCTAGCTTGTAGTTGCTCCCTGAAACTTTCTGCTTCTTTTGTGTTATCTCTTGTCCGTTCCATTAATATGCTCAATACCATATCATAATTATTGATTAAAAATATTAGCTGCTGTATTCTTTGGGGGAATTCGGCAGCCATTTTCAACAAGAAGCAGTGAACCTCATCTTGCAGTGCCAGCAGCAAATTGCTGAGCTCTTCTGAAGGAAACTGTTCACTCAAACTCAACATTGCAGCAGAAAATTCTGCATATCTTCGGGTGATCTGAGAACACAATTATTATGAAACTTAAAAATTATATAGGATCTGAGTTGGGTGGAATTAGTCTTACACATGACCCAGTATATATAATGTGAAGTAACTAAATGAGTCTTTGATTTTCTGGAATAAAAATTAGCCTATGTCGCTGTCTACTCTAGTCTACAACTAATATACCAAGCAAGTTGCTCTGTTGCAGCTCGATTGAACACTTTCAGATATATGTCCATACTAATATTATAAATGCGAAAGTGTGTCTGTCTGTCTGCTACGCTTTCACGGCCTGTTCAACCGATTTTGATGAAATTTGGTACAGAGATAGGTTACATCCCGGGGAAGGACATAGGCTACTTTTTATCCCGGAAAATTCAAGAGTTCCCGCGGAAATCAAAAAAACTTAATCCACGCGGACGAAGTCGCGGGAATCATCTAGTTATAAATAAATATACTCTGTGCACTTTCTGGGTACTTTCTTTGTTAACCCTCTTAACATTTTCAGTTTCTTTACAGCTTCTTCAGATAGTTAGGACATAATATCAAATATTTAACAGGCAGTTCACCAAAAAGTTTTTCTTATATTCAAGAGTATTATACTTACATAATGTGGTCCCATTTCCTTATTAGACAATTTTGCTGGATCACAATCTCTTACACTTTGTATATTCAACTTTAGAACATACTCCAGTCTGGGCCAAAGACAAGCAAGCAGCGAATCCCAGTAGCTAAAAACAATATTTTAAAATCATCGGTATAGATTTCATCAGATAAGAATTAACAATAATGTACCAATTTTACTGTTTCTTGTTCTATTTAAGTAGGCAACAAAGTAGCTAGAGTAGATGTACCTGTCCAATGCAGCTACAGCTCTTTTGTGGCACATCCAGCGGTATCTGTTTATTAATTGGATGCATAAAAACAGAGCAAGGCAATCATAGCACTCTAGTACATAGTTTTCAACATTTTTCTGAAAAAAAAAAACATAGGTACTTATGTAAATATTTGGTATTTGAGACAGCTTTGAAATACAGAAAAGGAGCTTCATAAGAGCTGAGTAAAATAGTGCCATCAAGGTACAAAACCTTGATGGCATGATCTTAGAAATCTACAACTTTACCAGTGGCGTGCACGACATAGAGGCATAAAAGCATTGCATACCTTAGTTAAAACAGCTCAATATAATTATTTTTAATATGTAAAGAAGGAAAATACAAATAGGTATCTACCTAACCAATGCCTACATATCAAATTAGATAATCAATTTGTGACTGCATAGGTAATAAACAGTTGGTCTAAAGACAACCATGATCTTATAATTATAAGAAACATACCACAAGTACAGACAATGTTTTTCCTAGTATTCTATCAAATAACTCCTGTGCATGGCTGCCTTTCACATGGAAAAATTCTGTTGTAAATAAATATTCCCTGCAGCTGTTGTCTACAAGAGCATATTGGAGGCTTCTAAAAAGCGCTTCATATGAATACTGAAATATTAAAAAGATACATATTAAGTACAGCAAATGTGTAGGCATAATAATATTGTCATATAAATGTTTGTTGTGACTTTGTGACTCGATGGTATGTATGATTTTTTAAGTGGTATGGAGACGAAATGTGCTAACACAGTTACTTAGTAAAAACCATTTTAGTGGTCCAATTTCAGCACACTTCAAAAATTTTTCAAAAATTACATTTTCAAAAAGTTACAAATACATATAACAATATACCTTAGTTTTTTGTTGCACATGAGGCACAATTATTGGAGCTTCTAGTTCTTGAGCCAAAACATCACCACGGTTGCCAATTGTGAATATGGTACTTTTATTTTTTAAGTTAGACTTTTGAAAGAAGCCACCTTTAGAGCCATCCTCAATTCCCATTAAATCATCTTTAGTTGGTACTTCTTCATACTTTAACTTATCTAGTCGAGAAGCATAAGACTTGAAATAGGAGTAATAGACTTTGCTTAAAGTGTCAATATATTCATTGCAGATTTCCTGTGCTACATTTCTTTCATTTGCCAATATAAATTCAAAGAAAAACTTATACTTCAACATAGCATTCTGTGGAATTTGATAGTTGGCCATCGGTTTTCGGAATTTGTATATTTGTTCCAGTATGTATGTTCTTATTTTTGAAACAGCTTTGATTTTTAACTTTTCCAAAACATCTTTGACATCATGACAGGCCTTGGTCTCCTTGAAGTCTTGTTCTTTAACAAAATTTAATTTCTGGTTTAAAATGGCCAACTGCACCATAAACTCTTTATCAACAACAGGAACATTGTTTATGCCACTGAAAAAGAATCATTATTTAAGTAAGTAACTACTGCCTCCATATACTTATATTTACCGATAAAAGTACTTTAATAATATTTTAATAGAAGGAACAGAGGTTTAAATCCTGCCTGTTCTAATTTTTCGATATGTATTCAAAATACAAAAGTATGTTTAGAAGTTTCTTTGAAGTGGAGGTTTAATTTAACTTGACATTTAAATATATAATAGGTCAACTTTCACAATACTGCCTAAACTTATTGAGCTAAATTTTTTGGTGCTGTTTTTGATATGTTTATTACAGGGTTGGCATAAAAAAGATAAGACGAAGCGGCCCTTAATCTTCATAAATAAGAAATTAGTGTTAATATAGTTGCAAATACAATTGGATTAAAGAAAACTAGCTGATGTCTGCGACTTCATCCGCGGGCATCAGCTAGTTAAACTTCATTTACGTTTTTTTTTATTCCTGCAGGAACTCCTTCATTTTCCGGGATAAAAAGTAGCCTATGTCACTCTCCAGGTCCTCTTTCTTCTTTTTTGTGTCCTGGGATTATTTTCCGCACTTGGACGCATGCGCCCGCTGTGTGTGAACATGAACAGGTCCTCAACTATACCTGCCAAAAATCACGTCGATCCATTGCTCCATTGCGGGGTGATTAAAGGACAACAAACAAACACACTTTCGCATTTATATTAGTATGATGTACTTACAATATAAGAGTTTCTGAAACAGCCATATCTTCAATAAATGATGCAAGAGGGCCTTTGAGTGCTTGCCGGTTACTGAGTTGAATAGACATACTGACAGAACGTTTTTGTAAACTTATGATTTCATTACTAATACTGCCCAAGTCATTCTTAAAACAAAAAGGTTTATGTACTTAGATAAATAAGGATTAAACAATATGACAATCTAGGTTGGTTACCTTAGCAAGGTTAGTATTATAATTGTTATATCATTACAGAGAAATACTTAAATATACATTAAGTAAACATACCTTTTATTAACTATATATGTCAGTCAGTAAGTCAATTTATGTTTAAACCATAAAAGTGGGGGGATCTTGTAGAACCAAATGTGAAGAAAGAAGCCAAAGAAAGGAAAGAAACTACTGCTACAGTCCACAGAGGAACAAAAGGGCTCAAATATTAATATCATCATTTTCATAGATATACAACACAATATCTTCTGTCCAGAAGAAAGAAGTACCAACCTGAAATACTAATAACATGCTTTCCATTCTAGCTAGAATGCCGTCACAGTCTTCTATCTGATTATGCAGTGATGCTATATTTTCACTTTCCTTCAAGTAGTCAGATACAGAGCCTTTCTCAGCCTCTTTGATACTTTTATCAATTTGTAAAGCGTATTCTCGTAAATCTGTCCCATTTTTTAGAACTTCTTGGATTTCTAAATCTTCTAGATTTTTATCAATCATCTCAGTCATGTCTTTATTATCAGACATTTCGATCTTCAGCTTCGTAAATAATATTTATTTATTATACTTCTACTTCTTTCCAAAAAATAATAAATAATAATTAGAGAAAGAAAGACAAAGTTCTTTTGATTATCTTCAATCTTGTCTCCAGCAGGGCGACCGCGTAACTTTTGCATCAATCATTGATATTTGATACATCGCAATCACCTCTGATTGATTATCACTTTTCCACTATTGGACGAAATCCATTGACGCAGCAAGAATGCCATAAATTCAGCCAATCGGCGGTGATTGCGATGTATCAATGATTGATGCAAAAGTTACGAGGTCGCACTGCTGTTTGTCATTATGATTGTGACGTGACAGTGACACATTTTGTCAAATGTCAATTGTCGAATAGCTCTTACTGGGGAGAAGTTCCGCTATGGACTGACAGCAGGGTTGCCAACCTTAGAATTTTTATCCTCGTACACGAGATGCTCAAAATCTCGTATTTTGGTTTGCAAACCTCGTACTGCGTACATTCACTATATAGGTTGTAAAACCGAAATGATTTGAATTTAGGACATTTTACACAATGAAATATACTGTTTCAAGTTATCTACTAAATAAAACATCAATTGTAAGTATTAAAAATAATATTTAATCACAAATCGACCCATTTCACTTTGCCTAATGCCTATGTTTCAAATTCAAATATGATGTCAGGAACATCCTCACTCTCTTCGTTCTTTTTAGTGCCGTATATTTTTTTCTTTAGTCATATGGCTATACATCTCTCTCGTTGGCTCGAAATTAATGCAATACCTTTTGCGCTCTCTGCAGCAAGAAGTGTGCCATTCACAGTTAGCCGATTTCTTATGTCAGTTTGTATAAAATTGACTTTACTAAACTCTACCTACATTTATGGAACAGAGAAAGTACCTAGACATTTGCGCTTTGCGCGATAGAGACGGCTAATGTGACGAACGGAAGAGTCGGAAGAACGAAAAGATTTTTCGGGAAATTCCCGGTTGACGGGATAGCTACCGAACCATAGACAAAAACCGCGCTCAAACGGGGCGTTTCATTGCGCGTTAAGGATACGTTCAGTCTAAACTTAAATGTGCACACATTTTTTTAATGTGTTCGTTGGTAATTTATAAGTTTAGTATGGCTATATCCTTCTCTAATGTCAAAATCTCGTACAAAATTGTACGAGGCTGACAGTGTCCTCGTACCTCGTACGGAAGACCACAAATCTCGTATTTGTACGAGGAACCTCCGGTTGGCAACTCTGACTGACAGTATACTGCCACAGTATCCTAGGCGAAATACACTCGCCGGCATATAATTAGCGGAACATAAAAAAAAGGTTTGATATCAGTATCATATAAGGTTGCTGGCTGGTTTATACGTCATTTAATTTAAAAAGAAATATTTTCAAATTAAGAAAACAACTGAACATCACATTTTATGCAATTGTTTTAATTTTATTCAAATACACATTGACTTACCATAGTTGGTAAATCGATGCAAATACACCTTATCTGGAGCGAACTTCGAGTATTTCTTCCTTCTGAGTTTGATTTAAAATTTCATTGAAATACCGTTTTTTGTTAGTTTTTTTTAATCGCGTATCTTTTTGGAGTTGATGACTGAATTATGCCTGACTTAGCCCCAACGGAAATTGCCAGGGCACTCGAGTGATATCCAGAGATCTTCGTCGACCAGTTTCAACGATCCATTGCAGTATCTAACGGTTCAGGGAGACCGGTACTTATGTGAGAAGAGCAGGACAAGGCAGAAAAAGACGCACTTCGAGTAGGGATTTTCATTTTATACACTTAGAACTAAAATATTTTAATTTTTTAAGGTGAATGATAAAAGTCCTATTATCTAAGAAAATTAAACCATGGAAAATGTTTGTGAATCAAAACATTCATCAAAACCCTTTTTGAGACGAAAATCGCCGTTTCGTCCCTTTGCGCCGCCCCGCGCCCGCGCTGCGCCTCTTTATTGTAGTGTGTGTACTGTGTGAGAATTGTGTTGTATTTGTGTCGTTTTACAATTAATCGTTAATTTCATTTATTTTTCTCGAAATCGAATCAAAATGTTAAAAATAGTCGTTTAATACAAATAATTTATACAGAATATAAACGACACATACAGATTAATGCAGATTTTCAATGAATGATCCTTCTTTATCATTCATAGCCTACATACTGAATGATAATCGGCATCCCTTTAGGAATTGTTCAATAAGTAGATAACGATATTTTCGTCCAATTATATTCTCCCAACTTACAGTCACTTCATTAGTTTGAATTATTGCTTATATTATGTTGGCCGAGGTAACTGCCAGCCCTCTTGTCACCAGTGGACTTTGTGAGACGAGAAGATAGATCCTTAATCTTCGCCCCACGACCCCAGGGTTTCAACACCAAAAGGCAAATTAAATTATTTTTTATAAAATCACTAGCTGATGCCCGCGACTTCGTACGCGTGGATCGAGGTTTTTTGGTTCCCGCGGAAACTCCTTAATTTTCCGGGATAAAAAGTAGCCTACGTCCTTCCCCGGGATACAACCTATCCCTGTACCAAATTTTATCAAAATCAGTTGAACAGATACATTTGTTTGATTCCCGCGGGAACTCTTCAATTTTCCGGGATAAAAAGTAGCCTATGTGCTATTCCAGACTATAATCTATCCCTATGCCAAATTTCAGCCAGGTCCGTTCAGACGTTGGGGCGTGATTGAGTAACAAACATCCATACATCCATACATCCATCCAGACATCCATCCAAACTTTCGCATTTATAATATTTATTATTATTATTTGATTGATTGATACTTGCACCTCTTGGGTCTTGGCTCTTTCTGCATTAGTGGCCGCCGCCCCTGCCGCACTGGAGGTCGCCTGCAACTCCTGAAAGTGGGACAACGAACGTGGCATCCCAAACAAGCGACCTTACTAGCTTCCACGGAACAAGAGTCAAGACTCAAGCTTTAGGCTCTAAAACTGCAGGCACTTTAGCGGTGGTAAGAGATCTTCGAAGTACGAATGATGTTGTCCAGGGAAGTATGAAGCGAAAAACGACCGGCACTTTTAACACAAGAAAGCCCGTGGTGGCCATACGCGTCCACTGCCCCACCACAGTGGCAAAGATGTGGCTGTTGTAACTTGGCGCTGAGTCGAAGACCAACCGCAATCGTCAGTGTGAGGTGGTCCAACAGAGTGCCTAAATTCTTAGACGGGAGTCTCCGGAGAGCTTGAAACTAGTAGGTAACTTGTTCTGTTTTGTTTTTCCACGCGAGAAATAAACTACTCGAAAATAAGAACTAAGTAAGAAGGGATTTGTCGCTCATTAGATACTCGTACTTACTTATAGCAAACCAACAAAGAAAAGAGGCAACGATAGAGCTAATAATCCCATCTGCTTCTGGTTGCAGGAATGTAAAGCTTCTTTGATCTTAAGGATTTGACAACTAAGTATTCAAATCAATTATTTGGTGTTTATTACATAGAGGATCTCCCAAAAGTCGTAATACCCACGTCCCCTGTTACTCTATTTTAAACTAAAGATTAAAGTCAGTTTTTCATATTGATTTCATACAACATTGCATACAAACATTACTAAAATTATACATCAATGGTTAGGTATATATTATGGCAATAAATGGTTCGCTTCCTATATTCGGACTCAGTATAAGAACTTTATATCCTGGCACTAAGCAGGTACACGTTAGCCCACGACTGCAATGTCACCAGGTGGTGGGTGATGATACGTAGTCTAAGACGGTAGTGGGAAAACCTGTTAGGGATATGGCAGTTATATTAAACCTAAACAGTGATATATTTTATTATTAAGGTAAATGTATTTTATTGAGAAAATACCTAACTATCAGCTAGTTTCAATCAAAGATTGACCACCAGGAATCGCCACTGATTCGGGTATAAAGAATACCTAGAGAAAATCTTTTATTGCTATAGACTCATATAGAGCATGCATTGTGGCCAATTCTGTTGTACACAATCTCTGAACTAAACTAAAATAAGACCTTTAGTTAAATATATGCATTATTCAATTTTATTGACTTACCGGTGAAAGTATGAAACAGGTAGGTAGGTAGGTACGAAGTTCGCACCTCCAGTATTGCCACGTAGACTTACTTATATGATTTTGAATACACTATTCATATTTAATAGAACAGGTTGAATAAAAAGACAAAATATTCAGTAACGCTGTAGCGTCAATATTATTATTGTGACGAAATATTTACAAAGATAAAGTATAAGTAACTTAGGTACCTATAACAAAAGCACATCAATCTATGTCAAGATAAAAGAAATGCAATGTTGAAGTCGTAATTTATTGAAACGCACAAAATATATTACTTTTGAAAAGTATTTAAGAGATCTGCATCTTTAGCGAAAGTAAGTACATTTTTTTTTAAATTTCAGAGCCTATCTATTTTAATTGGGAGTAGTCGATTATGCAAAAATGACATGAAACTTGCTATTACCTGAAAATAATTCGTGAATAGATGGTGTAACAGTGAGGATATTATTGACATTTTAATTTTAACTTATACTTTTATCAGAACACTTATCTATTTTACTATAAATTTTTATTTTTTAGGTATCAAGATATGAAAGCACAACCAAGTTTTATGTTGCAAAAGCTAGGAAATAGCAATTTCTTGTGTCAATTTTCATTTATGATACATACTTAGATTTTTTGTAAGATATTTGTGAAGTAGGTAGGTAGGCATCTGATTCGTTCAGTTTGATGTATTACATAATAGTATAAAGCTAAAGATCGCGTCACAGTGAACCACAGAAGGGTATTCATATAATAATTTGTTAGGTATTCATCATTCTTATAAATCTATAAAATTAACTAATACATATTAAGGAGCCCTGGTTTTCGAGCAAAAAGTTCAGCATGATTATGTATAGCAATTATTATAATTATATAAATAAGTACTATATAAAGTTATATCACGTCTATTATCCTACTTAATGAGGTTACAACTAGTTACATTAATGTTGAGATAGGTACGAAAAAATTTGCTGGTGATAATACATCACAAGACTTTCATTCTGATGTTATTTCAGTTCAAATATATTAATTAAATAAATTTAATTTAAGTCAAAAAAATGAATATTTTTTTGTAGGTACATAATTAATATCTAATATTTGTAGCGTGAATTTAATTCACTGACATCCGTACGATTTGTTAATATTTAATAGTGCTCGCTATTTTCAAGATTTTTTAATATTCATTTAGCATACTTATTGGTCCAATTGGATTCTTTTTGCTGGTTTATCTACTAATTTAAGCATTTTAAATCTTTTTATAGCATCTACCTACGGCCACACTATATAAATAAGTAGGTATTTTGATATGTTTTACGTGACTACTACTAGGTATTAGTAATGTTTACAAAAGGAAAATTCTAAGCTACCTATCTAAGAAGGTACTCTTTAAGACACGTTGGAGTTGGGAGTCTATATTAGGGATGCTGAACTTTTTCTCTTGCCTTAAATGTATATTTTTATTTTAACAATTCACATTAACATTATTAAACATACTATTAAATAATTTAAACCTAAAAGGTAACTTCCATCTACGTTCAGGGTCGAACCAAGCATCGGTCCCGTCGCATAAGTCGACGCACGAAGCGCTCAATCTTTCGCGAGACTTGCAATCCACATTTCTTTCACTCACAGTCATTTATATATCAACAAATATCTTAATTATTCATAAATTTTCTATAAAATTCGGTGTTTACGAGCCAAATTTTTAACATTTGTAAGTCTTGTGACTAGATTTTTCTTATTTAATAATACACAAGTAAATAACGTAGGAATATTTTGTACGACGAGATGCCATTGATTACGAGCGGTAACTTAAATGCAGACTACTAAATATTTAGATACCTTTAAAAGATAAAACAGAATCACACAAATATATATACATTTACAATAAATTAAGCTTATTAATTAAGCGTCCAGCATACCTACTAGGACAAAGTACATGGTAAGATTGTTTCTGTTACTTAAAATTAATTATGATGTAGGTATAATTAATTCATTCATACAACAAGCATAAACCGATTCCGCGGAGATCGAGTCATTTACTACTCTCTAGAAAAATATTTTAATCTAAGTATACGCTTATAAAAATAACGGAGTCGGCTCTTGTCTGAAGAGAATGCGTTGTGAAGGCGGGTGTGGTCCTCAGGATGTCAATAAAGGGATTCAATTTCATTAGAAGGGAAGGCTGGCACGAAACATGTTCTCGATGAGGGGGGGCGCTGGCACTAAGTCTTCAAGCTTCAGGTAGAAGATTCGCTGGAGCCCTTGCACGGAGAGAGACCGTAGTTCAGGCAGCGCGCCGAGGACTCGACTGAAATGCGGGGCGCCTGCTGCGTTGGTGGTTCCACCACAAGGCATGTGAGCACGTAGACATCCGATAATCTTCATTTGCAATTGTTCAACTCGGTGTGGCTCTTTTAAGCCATGCCTCTCTGAGAACAAAAGAAAATTTAAATGTATCTATTAACGTTGATTCCAAGCGGATTGATTTGTACAGTGATATTAGATTAGGGAGGTACTATCTTAGCTACAAATAATAATAATAAAATATTCATAAATGTATGGCAGTAAATTTGAAATATTATGACTTATACTTAGCTAAATAATTCGGAAAAACTAAACTTAATTTACATAGTTTTTCAGTTTTTCATTTTCCTTTTTTTGTGAAAGTAATGGGTGAATGATATGACGGTACAATGATATAATATGTAGGTACAATAATGAACTTGATGAAAAACTACTTAAGCAAAGAAAAAGTAAATTTTAAGAGATTCTCACCTGTTATGAGCGTCAATGCACAGAGGCAGGCAAAAGTTGAGATGTCAATATCCATGGAGTGCAGGGTATTACTAAAATCAAGTACAGCGTGTAGCCAGTCTCCAAAAGACCTCTGACATTGTCGCTTATCTAGGACCAGGCCGTTGCAGAAGGTGAGTTTGGTGTCCTCTGGGCGAGTGCGATAAGCTAGTCGTAAAACGAATAATTCCAGGCGTGCCGATGCAAAAAGTTGCTCTCTGTCTTCAGAGCAAAGGTCCCCGAAACCAGGTACTTTCTCAGCAAAAACTTTTATCATATCGATAGACGTTGTCAGTAATGAATAAAATTGTTGGATTACTTCTACATCCGATATAGGTGGCTCCATTGGATATGGCTCTCTATATTGTGAATAATCAAGATTTCCGAAATCCGGAGACGTATCAACATGAGCTCTGACTAATGCTGTTATTAAGGAAATTGGTGGACTCGGCGGTGATTCTTGAGGGCATTTCGGTTTAGATGGTAATCTTCCTCGTCTACCTTTGAGCGAGTCAGTCCGCACAACTTCTTTCACCATTCCTACAGCAAGACACTTCTGAAACCGACAAAATTGACACCTGTTTCTTCTTCTCTTATCCACTGGACACGATTTTTCAGCCAAACATACATATTTAGAACCTTTTTGCACAGTTCTTTTGAAAAATCCTTTGCATCCTTCACAAGTTCGCACACCGTAATGTTGGCATGCAGCAGTATCTCCACAAACAGCACAAAGTTGACTCGGCGATTGCGGCGCTGCTCGAGACCCCATGTTTTCTTGCTGGGTTCCGCCAGGAGAGCTAGACGCAGAGCTCGGTGCTGATGCTTGCATACAGTGAACTCTACTGCCATGTAATTTGGGACTTTCATTAGAACTATTCGATTCCGATCTCTGAACCGGCAAGGATGACCTTCGTTGTCTCGCTCCTTGGTCTGAAGATATATGTAAATCCACTGAACTAGGAAACGGTGGCAATGAATAAGCCTCTTGAGTATTTGTTACGCCACCAGTATCAAAAGTCGGGGAGCACGGCTGAGCGGGTGCGTAATAAGGCGAAGGAACATAGGGTAATGATGGTTGATGATATTGATATAATAATTGTGCTGATGTATGTCCTTGATGGGAGTATGCACTAACGTTATAGCAGTCTTCATCCATCTTGATGCCGAATTCTGCCATTTCTTGTTTCGGATAACGAACTGAGTATGTTTCTTCAAAACTGGGCAAGGCTGGCCCAAGAGTAGGCGATGGAGTTTCACTCACTGGAGTTGCACGCTGGGATTTTACTTCAGGAAGTATTGGTGCGTGGAATTCAACGTCTGGGAATGGATCTAAATTTTCTTCAAAGATTTCAGAAGAGTCTTCTTGATATTGAGGCGATAATAAATCAGTGAAGGACGAACCGTAGTTGCTCTGTAATAGAAAAAATCAATAGTTAACTAAGGCGTTATACATACGGTAGGCGGAACGTTGACAGGGGCGGTAACGACGCACCAATAGCGCGCCTTTCGTATCAATCACTTAGCAATGACTTTTATATTGAGACCGCCTGTTTATTGTGCAGGTGTTCTAATCGTCGGTCATTTTCATATTCGATTACCACAAAATATAACTTAACGTTTACTCAGTTGCTAATTCCAGCTTATAATCGTCCGGTTTCTGAATTGAGAATTTCATGTTGAGTCTGTCTCAAAGACTACTTGAGGACTAATTAAGCAAATTTTTGTTTCTGAATTGATATTGGGCCGGTTTCTGAATTAAGCATTCAAGCAATAACAGCAAGCTCCAACTCTCAAACCATACACAATATCAATTCAGAAAAAAAAATTTGCTTAATTAGTCCTTAGAGACAGACTCAACATGAAATTCTCAATTCAGAAACCAGCCGTATAGCTTCTAAAAAATAATTATGAACGGTGGAATACTTACGTGCGTTTGCAGCAGTAGCATGCTGGACGAGTTAGACGTGAAAGCGCTTGGCGAGCGCGGTTCGATGGCGCTCGGCTCTATAACAAAAGATAATCACTTTTAACACACTTGTAACCATTTTTATACTTGTTAAGTAGGTAGGTACGTAATAAAATACAATTACATGCTCCTCTGATATCAGGATCTGTTAACATTAAGTGTGACAGTTGGCTAGTGACTTATAGAGGGTTGGTTGTGACTGCACCGGAAGACGCCGACGTGTTGACGGCACCGGACTTTGAACTATCACGCTATACAAGCCATGCATCATTTATATTTACCCTCGGCGAACATACTTTGATTCCTACTTAAACACAAGCACACGTAATTGCCGAATCGATATCTTTCGCGGGGTTGAACTGATGACCGAACTCTAGCCTGATATGATAAGCAATGACGCCAAAAAGAAAGGTCTTCTAATTTATACGGCAATTTTGTCAGCCAAATATTGGCGTTTTGAATACATTGTGTCACGGTTCTTGATTCGCCACGCCCCGAAAATTGAATCCCATGTATACACCTTAACTAGATCTTTATAAAACGGTACAACTAAATCTTTCGTATGAAATATTATCAGCCTTACGCGCTTCGCTTAAGATTTAAAATTAATTAGCAGTGTATCATTTCAAAATTTTTAGGGCGAAAAGGCGATGGCTCCCTTGGGAGGTTATGAAATCACTGGCATTTGCAGTTTCTATTATGCTAAGAACCATTAATTTCAGCCTTATTAAGTTATAGACAAAACATAAATGATAATATTTTGTTATTAATTTTTCAATACCCTGAAATAAATTTTACTTGATACATGTACCTACCTAAAAGACTTCAAGTGAAATGAGTCTGGATGTTTTCGCCTAACTTATTCGTTTGCAGATATGTAACAATTCACAATTTTTCAAAGTTATTGGTTTGAGAAATTTTCACAAGCTCTATTTTACTAGAGTGTCTTACTGGGTTGATATACCTACCTATATTATTAGCGAAATCTATGAGGTACATAAATGTGTCAGTGTAGGTACTAAGTTAGCGTAGGAGTTCTGTATACTTAATTGGATATTCATACCACGTTGTTTCCTAGTCTAGTCAATTGTTATTCTTTATCACAGTTCAAATGTTTAAAATAAACAGTTTGAGTTAAGTGACTCATATTTACAAAAATACAAACGTTTTAATTTAAACGAATAAGTACCGAGTACAGCTTACCAGAATAATCACAACCAAACTCTGATCTAATCCTAGAATACTTGACGGGTTATAAGGCCGAAGCTCTGTATAAATAGATACTATACTCTGTATAGGTACTAGATGATTCCCGCGGCTTCGTCTGTGTGGATTAAGATTTTTTGATTCCCGTGGGAACATGTCTTTCCCCGGGATACAAGTTGTATCATACAACCCATCCCTGTACGGAATTTCATCAAAATCGATTGAACAGGTGGGTCGTGAAAGCGTAGCCGACAGATAGGCAGACAGACACACTTTCGCATTTAAAATATTAGTATGGATAATATACCTACCCTTATGTATGATTGGGATAATTTAAACGTTTTAAATTAAACAGTTTAATACTTATCAAGTTTTATTCTACAACTACCTACAAGTTTTTTTTCCTGCCTTTGTCGGCAGCATTTTACGAGTAAGTATTGCTGGCAAAAAAAGGAAAAAAGAAATTGTGGGAGTGGAAAAGCTATACTTTATTGCCAGAAGGATAATAGAATAAAGCTATTTTAGAAACGTAGTGCAATTCTGTTTTTAGGGTTCCGTACCTTAAAAGGAAAAAACGGAACCCTTATAGGATCACTTTGTTGTCCTTCCGTCTGTCTGTCAAGACCCTTCTTCTCAGAAACGCATGGAAGTATCAAGCTGAAATTCATATCAAATACTCAGGTCTACTGTCCCTTGGAGCTGTGAAAAAATCAAACTTATAAGCCAACGCAAACAAAAGATACAGCCGTTTATGCTGCAAATTTTCGCCACTCGCAAGTGAATCAAAACCTACAGGGTACTTTCCGTGAACTCAGAATCTTGAAATTTGGTACGAAGCAACGTGCACAGATAAAGGAAAAATTGCGAATAGCATTAATTATAAACTTACTAATGTTATGGATTTCATTTAGCAATAAAAATACCATAACTTTTACTTAACTACCGGTTTATAGGTACGTGGTGCGAGTCCGACTCGCACTTGGCCGGCTTTTTTTCCTAATGACTGTTAAAAACTTAAAAAAAAATCCAAATAACTTTCACGTAACCTTGATAAAAAAATATCAATAATTTTTAGTAAATACTTAAATTCAGAAATTATCTACGGCAATAAGTTATGAAATTGACAAAAATAGGCAAAAATCAATTTTAAGAATTAAAATGTAAGTTCAGAAATTTCCGCCTTACCACCTTTGAAGTCCGATTTCTCACATTAATGCCCCATAAAGTACCAAATTTTTAGACTAATAAGGAAGCTTAAAAACCTCGAAAGCTTTTAAAAGTAGTCGGAAGTGACGTAGATTTGTTTTAATCTAAAGTTGAAAATTCGTCTCTACCTCTGTCGATCGTAAACTTTTCACTTACTACCAAAAATTTTCCGACTTGGGTTAATGTTAAGATGGTAATTATTTTATGGCAAAGTAGCACACTTCATAGCTAGCATGATCACAAAAAAAAGTTCGAAAAAAAACGCTAAATAAAAAGAAAAAAAATACGTGTTCACTCCCTTAGAAATCTCATCATAAAAAAAAATATGACTCGAAAACTACCAAAAATCACTGTATATACATGGGATATTTTCCGATAGGTCCTAGATACGAAGAATCTATTTTTTTTCTTTGGACGTCACTATTTGGACAACTCTGTATAATTGCCAATAAGAACATCCGTACTTACTTAATATTATATCCATACTAATATTATAAATGCGAAAGTACCTATGTCTCTCTGTCTGTCTAGCTGCTACGCTTTTACGGCCCATCTTTTCAACCGATTTTTGTACAAATTTGTACCTATAAAGATAGGTTGCGACCCAGAGAAGGAAGGCTTTTTACCCGACTGCGGAACGCACAGGGTTATGTGTTCATCAGTCTATATATGTTTGTATGTTCCTTGCAGGACAGCTACAGCCTAAACGCGTGGACCGATTTTGATGATTTTTGCACCAGTTTGTGCCGAATATATCATTAGAGTGTCACTGTGTAAGCCAAATTTGAGAAAAAACAAAATGGCGCCCTCTAGAAGCCATAATGTTACAAATTAAAAAATAAAAGTCGATGGACTATGGCAAGTGGGGTATCGATGAAAAGGTCTTGCAAAATCATAGTTAGGTTTCCTTGACCATTTTCTCATTTTAACGATCATTTAGGATTTACGAGGTTTCAAAGGTTGTATTCCTTTGTGACACATTTCAGAAAAAACGGCTGAACCGATTTTGATAGTAATTGCACTAATAGATTTGTTTTAGCCTTCCGAGTGTCACAACGGAGGCCGAATTTGAGAAAAACAAAATGGCGTCGACTGGAAGCCAATTAATAAATGAAAGTCGATAGGCTATAAGCAAGTGGGGTATCGTTAGATAGGACTTTTAAAATCACTACCTAGGATCCTCAAACCATTTTTCCGTTTAAATGATAATTTAGGATTTACGAGGTTTCAAAGGAAATGTTTAAAGCTCCTACTCATATCATCTATATCTATCGAACTAGGTGGATTATCTCAAAAACTAGTTTATCACAAAACTTAACCACGTTAAGGTTAGCTATTGGACGTGCGACTGCGCCTTGATAAATTTTATTAATATTATACGATTTAAATTAATAATAATGAAATACTTCAATTCATGTCTTGTTTTATACTTTTTGGTATCCAAGCAGTCGGGTTTTTTGTTCTTTTTAAATTACTTTTTTATTATCTCTGAAGAGATAAGAGTTCCCGGGGATAAAAAATCTTAATCCACGCAAACGAATTCGCGGGTATCATCTCATAATAATTATAAAATGCAATTTAAGTAAGATTTTGGTGGTGGATTATAGGTACAAATAAGGAGCTTGCACCCGGACACGGGCAAAGGTTACTTATTATCCCACTAGCGGACGCCCGCGACTTAGTTCGGATGGCTTAAGTTTTTTAATTCCCACAGGCACACTTAATTTTCCGGGATAAAATAAATATGTCACTCTCCAGGTCCTCATCTATACCCATGCAAAAAATCAAGTCGAACTGTTGCTCTGTGCGTGATTGAAGGACAAACTCTCTTTAAGGTCCTTGAGGATAACATTTTCAAAAACTGTAAAACACGTATTTCTTTAGTTTGAACCAGAAGCCCAAATACAAACTTTCATGGCTATAACTTGAAAAATGAAGGACTAAACTTTCAAACCTTTACCCTTTACCCCTTAAGGGGTAAAATAAGGGTTTGTTTTTTACCGAAAGCCAAAATACCAAGTTTCGTTGATATAACTTAAAAAATATCTTGAAAAAAGCAGACCTGTCATACCAACTTTCATCCCCTCTTTCACCCCTTTGGGGGTCGAATTTTCAAAAACTGTGAAACACGTATTTCTTCATTTTTCAACCCGCAGCTCATATACCAAGTTTCATATCGATAACTTTAAAAACGACGGACTTTCATACAAACTTTCAACCCCTATTTTACCCCTTTGGGGGTGGAATTTCGAAATACCCTTTCTTAGTGGATACCTTAGTCTTCACAAAGTACACACTCTCCAAATTTCATATCTCTAGGACCAGCGGCTTAGGCTGTGCGTTGATATATAAGTCAGTCAGTCAGTTAGACTTTGAATTTTATATACTTGTATAAATAAATTCAACGAGTTCCCGGGGAATTCCACGTGGAAGAAATCGCGAGGATCATTTCGTGATCTCTCTTAATATTATTATTATTGTTGAAAAAACGCATTTGTGTATAAAACCAGTTAAAATACGAGATAAAAACGTTGGAATCTAGACAGTGTTGCATATATGGATGCTGCGTTGATTGGTTTTTTCCTTGTTTATTTTATTTCGTCTGTATTCTGCATCAGACTATCTACTTCCTTCAGTCTTTTATTGTTTTTAACGATTTTACTTTTAAACTTAATAAATTGAGGGCTTAAAACAGACAGTTGTAACTCAATCTTGAACTCCTCTAAAGTACCTACATGAATTAAATAATTATTATAATAGGCGTAAAAAATATCATTACATAGGCGATAACTTTTTTCCAGGTGTAAGCAGTTAGGTAAGTCATCATCCAAGATCCCAAGCGCGGCTTAGTCGGAGTCCACAAAACGTCTTCTGTTACAAAAATCATCATAACGAAATTGGAAGGACGAAGAGATACCATTTTCTCAATGGGCTTTTTCTTATGGGCTCTGTTAGATATACATAGTATGTATCAATTATGCTCTACTAGCATTATCATACCTCTTAGGTAGTCTATTAGGTAATCTACGTAAATGCTTGGTATAATAAATCTATATACATATATACAATTCAAAGTCCTGACTGACTGACTGACTTATATATCAACGCACAGCCTAAACCGCTGGGATTTTGAAAGTAGGTTCCTTTTGTGACGTAGGCACCCACTAATGAAGGATTTTATAAAATTCCACTCCTAAGGGGGTGAAATAGGGGATAAAAGTTTGTATGAAAGTCCGTTATTTCTCAAGTTATATCCATGAAACTTGGTACATGAGCTACCGGTTAAAAATGAAGAAACACGTGTCTCATAGTTTTTGAAAATTCTACCTTCGAAGGGGTGAAATACGGGGCGAAAGTTTGTATGAAAGTCCTTCATTTCTTAAGATATTTTCTCAAGTTATATCAACGAAACTTGGTATTTTGGATTTCAGTAAAAAATAAAGAAGTAAGTTTGTCACAGTTCTTCAAAATTCCCAAAAGGTTAAAATAGGGGTTGAAAATTTGTATGAAGGTCCTTTATTTCTCAAGTTATAGCCATGAAACGTAGTATTAGCTTTCGGAAAAAATAAAGAAGTACCTACATGTGACACAACTTTTTCACGATTCCACTCACAGAGGGGTAAAATAGGGGTTGAAATTTTCTCAAGTTTTAGCAATGAAACTTAGCATTTGGGCTTTCGTTTAAATATGAAGAAGTAATATAAGTATGAGTGAGTATTTCACCATTTTTGAAAATTCGACCCCCAAAAGGGCGAAATAGTTAGGGGATGAAAGTTGGTATAAAGGTCCTTCATTTCTCAAGTTACATCAACCAAACTTGGTATTTTGGCTTTCAGTAAAAAATAAAGAAGTAAATGTGTCACAGATTTTCAAAATTGTACCCCCAAAGGGGTAAAATAGGGTTCGAAAATTTGTATGATACTCTTTCATTTCTCAAGTTATAGCTATGAAACTTAGCATTTGGGCTTTTGGTTAAATATGAAGAAGTACGTGTTTCAACATTTTTGAATATTCGACCCCTAAAGAGGTGAAATAGGAGATGAAAGTTTGTATATAGGTCCTTCATTTCTCAAGATATTTTTCGAGCTATATCAACGGAACTTGGTATTTTAGCTTTCGGTAAAAAATAAAGAAGTACGTGTGCCACAGTTTTTCAAAATTTCACCCCCAAAGGGGTAAAATAGGGGTTGAAACTTTGTATGAAAGTCTGTCATTTTTCAAGTTGTAGTCACGAAACTTGATATTTGGAATTTCGGTTTGAAATGAAAAAAATCGTGATTCGCAGTTTTTGAACATTTTATCCCCAAGGATGTTAAATCGAGAGATTGTCCTTAAATCACGCCGCAGCAGAGCAACGGATCAACGTAATTTTTGCATGGGTATAGTTGAGGACATGGAGATTGACATTGGCTACTTTTTATCGCGGAAAATTAAAGAAAACCTGTAAATTAAGAGACCTGTGGGGGAAAAAAATTTAAACCACGCGGATGAAGTCGCGGGCATGAGCTAGTTTATAATAAGATATTGGACTGTTTGCAAATAATTTTCTCAAGGAATGGTTTCAACAAGAAACTGCTTTTAACTCGCTTTTATCAAAAACTAGATGATGATAAATGCGAAAGTGTGTCTGTCTGTCTGCTACGCTTTCACGGCCCATATGCTCAACTGATTTTGATGAAATTTGGTACAGGGATAGTTTGGGGGTCCTGGGGAAGGACATAGGCTGCTTTTTATCCCGGAGAATTAAAGAGTTCCCATGGGAATCAAAATTTGAGTAGAATATTATTAATTTCCTGTTTCTAGAAGGATTAGCAAGTAAACGTCTAGACCCCCAGGATTTAAATACCTTTCCCCGGACTTGTAAAATGAGTCCGAAAAATATCGACCGTCAAACTACGAGATTACCTAAGGTTTAGGGTTTTGCATAATCTAGGAATAGGGAATTCGTACCAAGAACAGTTCGGCATAAAGGAGGGCAAAGTGGTGTTATGGGTTTGCGTGGATAATTTACAGAAATTCTTAATGTAAATTGTTTCAATAATAATAATTGTAGGCTTTAACAAACGAGCTGATGCAAGCCCAATTTATCAAACATCTTAATTTTTAACAGACTTCCAAAAAAGGAGGCTCCCAATTCGGCGCGTATTTTTTTTTTTAATGTATGTTACCGCATATCTCCGTGGTTTCCAAACCGATTTGAATTTTTTTTTCAGTGGTTTTTTTTCAAATCCTCAATCCCGATACTGTAGGTATACCTACGAATCAAAACTAGGGAGTTAGGAAGTTTTGATGGTGAATTCATATAGTAAGTATCAAGTCACGTGTATACGATTAAACTCTGAGTCCCAACTCCTCAACCCTGATGCTGCAGGGTACAAAACTCCTTAAAAATAGCGACTTAGGATTTTTTTATGGTGGATTCATATTGTAGGTGTCAAGCAACGACTTCATACTTAAACCCAAGTCCCAACTCCTCAACTCTGATGCTGCAGGGCACTGCACTCCTAAGCCGTGGGGATTAAGAGTAGGTACACTAAAAAGTTAAAAATAAAAATTCTTTCCAAAAAACCAACTTCCAAAAGCCACTGTAAATTAAAAAAAATATTTTGATTTCTACACACTATGTTGAAGTCGGGCGAGTATAACAAAGATAGGCAAAGTTGACGCGTCAGGCTCGCCCGACTTCAACATAGTGTGTAGAAATCAAAATTATTTTTTACTTTAGGTACAGTGGCTTTGGAAGTCAGTTTTTTGGAAAGAATTTGTTTTCCTATAAGATTGTAGCAGGTTTGATTTCGGTATGAAAAGGTAGAATCTATTCTTGTTCATTTCAAGATTACTAATCGTAGGTAGGTATGTACATTTCAGCTGTTTTTAGGATTCCGTAGTCAACTAGGAACGCTTACCTATATTTTTGCAATGTCCATGCGTCCGGCCGTCTGTATGTACGGGGCTTAGCTCAAAGGTTCTTAGTACCTACTAAAAAGCTGTAATTTGGCAAGGGTATCACGCCATTAATATTATTGGTATGGGTGATTAATCACACCACGCCGACAAAGTGGTAAATTTTTTTTAGGTACATGTGAAGTGGGGATGATGTTTTTTTCTCGTCTGGGATGATGTCGTCTTCTTCGTCCACACCATGGACGTCGTTGAATAGGTCGTTCAAAAATATTGTGGGTGTGGGAAATCATTTTTAACCGAAAAAGGAGGAGATTCTCAATTCGGCGGGTATCCTTTTTTTTTAATGTAGTGTAGGTATGTCGGTGTATTATCTCCGTGGTTTCTGAACCGATTTGAAAAATTCCGATTCCAAATCCTCAACCCTGACACTAAAAAGTTAAAAATATTTTTGTTTTCCAAAAAACCGACTTCCAAAGCCACTTCAATGTCCGCGCATTGACTATAATTTTAGTAGGTACCTAAGCGGGCAACTACGGAACCCTACACTGCGCGTGTGCCAACACGCATATTGCCTGTTTTCAATACACAGTTATTATTACATAGGCTTGTATATAGCTAGTTTTCGAAACAAGTAGGGGAAAGGGGCCTAAAGCGGTTATGGTGCCCAAAGCGGATTTGTATTTTTAAATTAACGCGCTAATAGCTAGAAGCATCAAAGCGCGCGGGAGCGACGCCCTCCCCCCGCTCCCCTTGGGGCACTCGTCCGACTCTGCGAGAACGTGTAATAGAGTAGGTGCAGTAAAAAAAACAAAATTGGGTGTATTTCGAAAAAAAAAGCGGTAAGTATAGTTTGTTTTCTTTATTTATAGCATAAGTATGCCCTGTTTGATAAATTAATCTTGACTTTTGTGTATTTGACTATGATTTGAAAGTGCCGATTTGTATGTACTACTTAGTCTAATTTTGATGTTATTTTTGATTGCAAAAATTATAAGGCTAAAAGGGCAAAGCGGTTACATATCCGCTTTGCCACGACTAGGATGTAATGAGTTCTGTTATATCAATATTGTAGGTATCCTTTCAGATGGTGAATAAATACAGACTAAAAACTGCTCAAGCCGCGTGGGACGAGACAGCCAGACCAGCTCTAAAAGAAGTTACAGATCTACAAAGATATGTGAAATCTACGGCACATAAAAATTCTTTCCCAAAAACCTACTTCCAACGCCACTGTAAAGTACAAAATAATTTTGATTTCTACCTACTATGTTGAAGTCGTTGAAAGTTGACGCATCAGATTCGCCCGACTTCAACATAGTGGGTAGAAATCAAAATTATTTTGTACTTTACAGTGGCGTTGGAAGTCAGTTTTTTGGAAAGAGTTTTTATTCTTAACTTTTTAGTGTAGACTTCAACATAGTGGGTAGAAATCAAAATTATTTTGTACTTTATAGTGGCGTTGGAAGTCGGTTTATGGAAAGAATTTTTATTTTTAACTTTTTAGTGTCAGGGTTGAGGATTTGGAGTCAGATTTTTTTATGGGACGACCTCGAGAGCTTCCTCTAACGACTGATAGAATTTTTTTTTCAAATCGGTTCAGAAACCACGGAGATATGCACTGACATACATTAAAAAAAATACGCGCCGAATTGAGAAACTCCTCCTTTTTTGGAAGTCTGTTAAAAAGTTTGGTATACCTCTCACCACACTTGACAGACATCTAACATCAGGGTCAGCACAGAAGAAACTTGGACGGTTTGTCACGATTTTTACTTCCGAACAAGAAAACGAGCTGCTGGAATATTTGTTCCATATGGATGTTCTTTTCTACGGCCTTTCAAAGGAAGAATTCCTTCAATTAGTATACAAATATGCTGAAACGAATAAAATTTCGCACCCTTTCAAAAATGATACTGCAGGAAGAGACTGGTTCAAAGGATTTGAGAAAGGACTTGCTCCTTTTCGATTAAAATGTTTTACTTGTACGTTTTTCTTATGAAACAATAAAGATTATATGACTTACTTTGCATTTATTTAGTATATATGTCCGCTTTGCCCGATACCTAAAACCGCTTTAGGCCCCCCTCTAGGGCAAAGCGGTTTTTCTTTGCGTTTTACAAATTTCCTTATAACTTTATTTTTTATCAACCGATCTTAAATCTCTATGAATGATTTTAAGCGCCATTAAACTCACTATTCGTTTGTGTTAAAGTTTAGACTAACATCGATTAAAAAGCTACTGATATTCAACCTCAATCTCGTATCCGCTTTAGGCCCCTTTCCCCTAACGTCACGTGTTTTTTATTTTCCGCATGCTCTAGTTTATTACCTATGTAGGAACCTACTTAATAGGTTTATGGTTAAGGTCTGCGTGTAAAAAATATTATTATTGTCCTTATCTTTTTAAAGCTGAATATTATTATTTTCTTACAGTAGTCTCTATGTCAGGTGTCATCACCGACCACCAAAACATTTTGGTTGGTCAATAAAACATAGTCAATACAAGTAGGCTCGTCTTGAGAGTCTCCTCCCCTAAAAGCGGTTCAACCCTTATATTAACTATAGTAACGTCATCTATGGGCAACCCTCACATTCCTTACATACCCTCTTGATAAGGTTGTACCGTAAGTACTCCACTTCGTGAAAAACCGTTCTGTTTCTGATGTAATAACTTTGCGGTAGATGGCTCTGCATGCCAAAAGAAAATGAAAATTGTTTGTAGCACTAGCGCCCATTGATGTAGAATTTTAGATGGTACCGCCGCGTCATCGTATTAATAATATTATACCTACATGCGAAAGTGTGTTTGTTTGTCCTTCAATCACGCCGACACATCAACGGATCGACGTGATTTTTCCATGGGTATAGTTGAAGACATAGGCTTTTTATCCCGTTACTGCTTAGTAAATATATTAAACTAGATGATGCCCGCGACTTCGTCCGCGTGGATTGATGTTTTTTGATTCCCGCGGGAACTCTTCAATTTTCCGCGATAAAAAGTAGCCTATGTCCTTCCCCGGGATGTAACCTATCTCTGAACCAAATTTCATCAAAATCGGTTGCGTAGTTGGGCCGTGAAAGCGTAGCAGACAGGCAGACAGACAGACACACTTTCGCATTTATAATATTAGTATGGATTAAAGAGTTCCCGCGGGATTTTAAAAACTAATTCCACACGGACGAAGTCGCGGGCATCAGCTTGTATTAATATAAAACATTACATAATAAACTTGCGCAAAAATGCTATTGTTCCTTTTACTATGGACCGCCATAATGAAATATGCCCAATATGCAAAATAATATTATATATTTATACATTTTTAATGATTAAATAAACTATGACATCGGATTACAGATATAATATCATATATGACACAGATTATGTAAAGTAGTAGTAGAAGTAGACTCGTACATAAATTTTGAGATAGTTTTAGGAATAAACCAAATCCTTTTACACTTAAATATCTATAATATAAAAATAAGTCGGATTTTCCTTCCTGACGCTATAACTCCAGAACGCACGAACCGATTTCCACGGTTTTGCATTCGTTGGAAAGGTCTCGGGCTCCGTGAGGTTTATAGCAAAGAAAATTTCAAGAGCGGGAACGGGAACGGAAAACCGAATTTCACGCGGGCGGAGCCGCGGGCAAAAGCTAGTCTATTATATAAATATTTGTGAAAAATGTTATTTGATAGAGAACGTTTTCAAGGAGAACAAGTCTACATGAATATTAACTCATACAAAATGTTTCAATTGAGAGAATCTTCTTATGTGTGTTAGAGGTATACATAAAACTGGATTTTGTTTCAAATATCCAACACAGATTTTGAATATTAGTATATACATGTATCTATGTATGTACACGGTTACATAATATAAAACGTAATATTTTGACAAGCATGAGATAGAAATAAGTGATAATTTATTGAATTAGTCTAATCTGCATTCCAACCATCGTTAAAAAAAATAATTTTCACAAACTCATTTATGCTAAGTTACTATGTTTTTTTTCAACTCTATATTTGAAAAATATAGTTAAACATATTTCTATCAATTACAACCTCATACCTTTAATATGAGTTTATAAAGTTATTCGTTTGGACTCCCTAATAATTAACATATAATTAAGTGTATTGGGTAATATTAGTATGTAGTGTATATGTAGTCTATCTTATTATGAATTGCAGGACCTAAATTGCTTGCCACACAACCCGTGATTTCGCAACTCCTATCACCAAAGGTTGTCTGGGAGAGATCGCTTTAGCGATAAGACCGCCTTTGCACGCTTGTATTAGATTAAGCTTCTTTATGTTCTTCCTGTATGTAGGTATGTTTCTCATGTACTTAGTTGTGTGCAATAAAGAATTCAATAATAATTATGTAAGGTTACTACCCGATGATATTACCTATATATTTCAGTTCACGGTTTCTGAAAAAGTGCTTGTAAAAAGTCGCTGTATCATCATATTTGCCTAAAACACTGATAGGGACATCATAATATTATGTTACCACGTTATACTAATATTAAATTTACTTTTATCTACGGGGTGGCTGTCGGTGCCAGCTGTGAGCCACGGCGGGCGGCGAGGCGCGTCGTTGTGACGTCAAGCTTTATGTGACACTGACGCGTACATGTACGCCAGCGTCTTTTTCCAGCCAATGATACTGTAAAAGCGTTCCTATACGTCACTATAGACCAAACCTTTCATTGTAGAACGATAACCACCAAATCTATGAAAAAACCATAAAGCGATGATTAAAAATTGCTTACATTTGTCACCTAGAAGCATATTATATTTTTGTATGTGTTTACAGCATTATTATACGGACATGGTTGGTGTGGAAAACTATAATATTATAAACGCGAAAGTTTGTATGTATGGATATGTGGATGTTTGTTACTCTTTCACGCCAGAACGGCAGAACGGATCTGGATGAAATTTGGCACAGATATAGATTATAGTCTGGAATAACACATAGGCTAATTTTTTCCCGGAAAATTAAAGAGTTCCCGCGGGAACCAAATAACCTCAATCCACGCGGGCGAAGTCGCAGGCATCAGCTAGTTTTAAATATAGGTATAGTTTTTCTTCCCTAGTAATAGAGCAGTCATTCATGCTAAGTCCATTTTGCGTAGACTTTGAATAAAAACTTGTGTATAATGATTGCGTGTAGGTGGAAAAACAATCTATCATTGGGTTACTACACACAATTCAAATTAAGTGGCTATTAGAATAGCCGATTTGGTAGACTTGTTTGAAATCGTCACTGTCGCCGAAATTACTTAAATGTAGGTACTTATCTAGGTAATTTACATAAAGTAAATTGAATTAAAAAAAACAATCCTACAAAATAAAGTTTTAATACGCTTAATAATTCTTACTGCAACGTTGGTATATAGCTAGGTATATAGTCTAGACATAATAATATAAATAAGCGCAAATACATACAACATACAACGATCTATTTAGAGATATAGGTACCTAAGTTAAGAGGCCGTTACGATTAGTTCGTTAAACATTTTATTAAACTTATCGAACTATTTCCATAATATGCATTTAAAATTTGTATAAAACCGGTCAAATGGGCCGGTGTAGTTAAATTATTCTTCATAGGAGGCGCCACTTATTAAAATACGTCATTAACTAGACGCAATGTATTTAAGCAAAATTATCGCAAGCTTTGCGCAACAGTACCTAGCTTTTAATGTTTACTTATTTTGAAAAATTTAGACGTATATATACATAAAATATTTTTCTGTTAGGCACATAGTCAACACTAGATTCTTTGTCTTTTATTCAATGTGAAGAACTTGAGAGAAAAAATAAATTTTTATTATTTCGTGTACCAATTTATATTGTTGTTTGAGGGAATAAAACCAATATAATATAATTGGTTCAAAATCTTACAAGTGAAAGAGATCGAGCAAGGCTTCTAGCCTTATCTGAAAAAGAATCCGGGTATTGGCTTCATGCCTTGCCATCGACAAATCTCGGCACTCTTTTAGATAATGAAAGTTTTCGTGTGGCTCTAGGTCTCAGATTGGGAGCACCCCTGTGCTACGAGCACAGATGTCCGTGTGGAAAAGAGGTTGATAAATTTGGAATTCACGGACTCTCTTGCCAAAGGAGCGCCGGTAGGCTTTTTCGGCATGGCTCTCTCAATGATACGATCAAAAGGGCTCTTGCCACCATAGATATTCCTGCGCTCATTGAGCCGGCAGGGATAAGTCGGGATGATGGCAAGAGACCTGATGGATTGACGCTGGTTCCCTGGGAACGGGGACGGGCGCTAATGTGGGACGCAACATGCGTAGACACATTGGCCCCGTGTCATATCAGGGAGACAGCATCAAGGCCGGGAGCCGCAGCAGAAAAGGCTGAAACCGGCAAGCGGCGGAAGTATGCCTCTCTCATAGAGAGTTACATATTTGTTCCGTTTGCCGTGGAGACCCTGGGGCCATGGAGTCTTAGTGCCAAAAACTTTTTACGAGATATTTCACCGCGGTTAATTGCCTCATCTGGTGACAGAAGGGCTGGCTCATTTTTTGCGCAAAGGATCAGCCTGGCTGTCCAGCGCGGAAATGCAGCCAGCATTCTTGCCACTATTCCACGCGGGCATGATTTATATAGTAATTAGGTTAGGCTAGCTAGCATTAAGTTCTATTGTATTATTTTCAATAAAAAAAAAAAAAAAAAAAAAAAAAAAAATATAATAATATTTCAAAGGTCATTTCATACACTATCAAATCAATTACAAAATATTGAATGTCATAAAAATAATACTCAAAAATTTAATAAAACGTTAAATATAATTTACAAAGCATTATTAATAGCGACCTTGATGTTCGACTTGCTACCTCTAGTTGTGTGTGGGTATTTGAGAACATTATAAAACTGTGGAAGAATAAATTTGAATGTATTCATGTTTCCAATCATCGGACTTGATAAACGGAAACTAGTTTGATAAAATTTCTTGATTTTAGTTTGAAGTTTGAACGAAACGCGTCTAATGTAATCCACCCGATTACATAAATTGTGTTAGTTGGTGAGCAAATAACATGCAAAGAATAAATTTGGTTTTATGACCAGATCTATTGGAGGTGTTTTATAAGTTGACTAGATGATATCCGCGGCTTCATTCGCGTGGATATATATATATACTCGTTTAAATACTCGTATATATACATATACTAGAGTTAGAGTTAGGATTGAGGAAAAAGCAAGACTACAGACTACTCCTAGAAAATGGATGGAACATGGAGGAGTCAAGGATAGTAGTAGAAGCGGCACAAAAAGCGATCCTTGAGAGGGCAACATATACGCGGACGTGGCAGCAGAAAGCCAAAGTAGGGGCAAAAACCCGGAACAGGCGTCTCTGCACTCCGTGGCAGTCTCCTCCGTGATAGTCTCCTCGAGGTGTGAAGAGGAAACTGGGGAGGAAGTCTTGGGGAGGGTGGTAAGAGCAGTAGATGCGAAGGATGGGTGGGTAAAGGTAGAGAGAGTAAGAAATGCCAAGGATAGGCAGATTGTTATACTAGAAGAGGTTGCCCGCGACTTCGTCCACGTATAATTTCTGATTTCCTATGAGATTATGAAATTTTCCTGCTGCAAAAAACCTGTCTATAATATATAGCCTATAATGTAATATAGCCTATGCAGGTTTTTATTATTTAAAAAAACTAATAACCTAAATGCTGATTTTCATGTCTACCTTTACTTAAAAATCATAGAACTTTTATGTAACCTTCCCCCATTTCAACCCTTTTGGGGTGGATTTTCATAAAACTGGCTTATACAGAATTTTATTATTTAAAACTACATATTTACTTAAATGCCAATTTTCACCTATCTTTTCAAAAATATAGGACTTTCATACAAACTTCCGACCCCCATTTCATCCCTTTAGCTAGCGTTCTTAGCTGATAGTAATACCACAGAATAGGTAATAGTGTAATAATACTTAGCCTGTGCGAAGTTGAAACGATACCACTTGATATTTTTTTTAAAGATTAGCAATAAAGTTATTATAAAAGAATATATATATATATATATATAAATGATATTACTAGCCAAGTTATTCATGTACAACGTGCTATTCAGTCTAGTTTTTGCAGTTGTAAGCAGTAGTACCTTGGCACTAATACGTTTTTAAAAGCTCGTCCTTTTATTTAGGACACAGTGATATTATCTGTGATTAACGTATACAAAACATTATTTACGATCTTTGCATTGAAAATCCATGCTAATATTATAAATACGAAAGTGTGTCTGTCTGCTACGCTTACACGGCCTATCTGTTCAACCGATTATGATGAAATTTGAAATAGAGGTAGGTTACATCCCAGGGAAGGACAATAGGTACTTTTATCCCGGAAAATTAAACAGTTCCCGCAGGAATTAAAAACTTGCACTGCCGCGGGGGCTAACATCCGTCGCTTAAAGCAGTGTAATTTTAATATTGTTGACACTCTTATTTCTGAATTATAATCCTTATTCTAGGGACGTCAAGGTACGTCATATAAAACTTCAATTTTAAAATAATATTGCTTTAAGTGATGGTAACTCACAGTAGTAAGTAAGCCCACAGATTAGTTGTTTTTTGGATGCTATCATTTACGTTTTTATGGAATCAAAATTCTGGAGACATCCTTTACAAATCAATTTGAGAGTAATAATGCAGGTTTAACGTAAACTTGTAAACAACTAATTAATTTCATTAAAGATTCGGCAGTTATGATTCAATGCACGTCTATAAATTAATTAATGAGTAAAAAAAATACTTAACAGCATTTGGTTTTTTGCTTACGTTCAGGGACAGCCTTTCCGTTTATATCCATACTAATATTGCAAATGCGAAGTTCTGTCTGTCTGTCTCCAAGCGGAGTTCCTCCGGCCATTAAAAACTAATCTATTATTAGCAGGCGTCCTCCGTGTCAGCGGGGGCGGCGGCCACTAATGCAGAAAGAGCCAAGAGGCGCAAGTATGAAATTATTGAAAATAATTTCATTTTTGTGCCTTTTGGTGTTGAAACCCTGGGGTCGTGGGGCGAAGATAGATCCTTTTTTAAGGATCTATCTTCTCGTCTCACAGAGTCCACAGGTGACCGGAGGGCTGGCAGTTACCTCGGCCAACATATAAGTTTGGCTATTCAGCGGGGTAACGCAGCCAGCGTTCTGGGCACACTGCCTCATTGCAGCGGGATGGATGATATTTTTAATGTTTAGTTTTTAGTTTTTAATTTAGTTTTTAATTTAGATTTAATTTAGATTTTAATTTTATCTACTTATATGTTCTTACCTGAAATTGTTATGTTTTTGAATTAATTAATCTATTATTAGGTAGAATTAGAGTAGTATTAGGGTATTATCTAGTCTTAGTTTTAACTAGAGTGGACTGGTGTTTTTTTCGTTAGAACGCAAAGTTTTTTATGAAAAAAACATATCTAAGGACTGAGATTTAACAGTTTTTAAAAAAAAATCATATCCAGATATTTGCCTCATTATGTTGGTTGGCACAATCAATAGTCACTGATAGTCTTCAAATCCCATTTGCAGCGCTTGCAAAGGTTTTTGTAAAAAATAGAGTAGGTACATATAGTAAAAGTTATTTAGGTATCAAGTAACTTTTCAGCGTAGGCTGTAACCTTAGAACCCTGTATTCGAAGGCTAATGTAATATGAAGTAACAAGTTTAAGGAAGTCGGTAGCCAGCAAGCAAGGGCGTCCTTGAAACGGGGCGCGGATCGATACGTGACGTAATACGACGCATGACGTCACGGGCGTCGCTCGATCGCCGGCCGAGGCCGCGAGCTCGCGCGCCTGCCACTACACCCCCTTTACTGCCGCTTTTCCACGCCACCCGGTTATTTTTAGACCTCGTGACGTAATTCCGCTACAGAAAACGCTAGAGCCGTATGAAAAATAAAGCTAAAAATATGCAATAGGCTGCTGCAGGTTTTTGTACATCATTCTTATAGATTGGAGTTCATTTTAGACAGCTTCAGCTGCTTTGCGTGCAGTTTTGAAATTCCTTATTAAAACACTAATTGTAACAAACACAAACAGTAATTGTAGTTGTATTGACATGATATTGGGTGTGAAAGATCAGTACTCAATAATTAATTAAAATATTAACCATTAGAAATGTTATGTATGCGATCATGTACAGACTGCAGAAATATGGAAAGATCAATTACATTGCCGTTATATTTGCATTGAATGGGTTTTTAAATAGTGTACCTACAGTTAAAAATACGATTACAATGAAATTATTCATTAGTATAATTATATTTAGTAAAACTAGGTACATGAACTATAACTGAGTCTCAAACATGTGTGTTACGTAATCTTGATTAAGTTATAAAATGGGAAAGTTTAAAAGAAGTATGCAATGATTCATATTGGCACTTTATAATCAAATTCAAGGAAGCGTTTCAAATTAATAACTTCTTATTGACTTCATCGTCGAAAAGATTTTAAAAATCCTTTTTGAAATGTAAAAGGATCGTACAAACTTTCCTATCAAAAATAGAAAATATCGAAATAGTAAACAAAAAATCTCAAATGTAGTTAAATAAAAAGCTCTATGCTTTTTTGATACAATAATCCACAAATAGGTTTCCTTGGGGTGGAGTGACGTAAAAAGGGAGTAAGATTTTATTCCATTCTGACGTCACTACAGCTGGCGATAGCGTGCCTCATAGTTGCGTCCTTATCCTTCAATAAAGCGTAAAAAATGACTGAAAATGCTCCCTGGCTTTCCCAAAAGCTCCAAGAGATATCGAAATTATACTTGTATATCAGACTGGCTACAATTTTTTTAAGTCTTTTCACCGCCCTACTGAAATATTTTCAAATTCTTCCTTAATTAATTCTCTTTTCAGTCAAAAAAAGGTATAGGTACCACTACAACCCATTAACGTCCCACAGCTGGGCACAGACCTCCACTCTCATGGGAGAGAGGGAATAAGAGCTTACCCAACACACTGCTCCAATGCGGGCTGGCGGGCTTTAACGACTATTGATAATAACCGGGACTGACGGCTTAACGTGCTCTCCGAGGCACGGGGGTGAAACACCACCAACTTCCTAACTCCGGGCAAGTACTGAGAATTTCTAGTTGGAAAAACCCAATACTTAATTATGGCCCGACCTGGCACTCGAACCCGGGACCTCGTCGGCCGCAGTCAACCATGGGTATAGGTACATTTTATAGTCTTTACTAATCTATACTTTAATATTATAAATGCGAAAGTTTGGATGGATGGATGCATGGATGTTTGTTACTCAATCACGCCCCAACAGTTGAACGAATCTGGATGAAATTTGGCACATAGATAGATTATAGTCTGGAATAAGACATAGGCTACTTTTTATCTCGGAAAATTAAAGAGTTCCCGCGGGAATCGAAAAACTTCAATCCACGCGGACGAAGTCGCGGGCATAAGCAAGTAATTATTAAATTAAGCACGTTGAAAGAAAACAGTTTTATCAAAGAATTATTATTGAAAATTATGTTTATAGGTAGTTTTGGACGAAGTAAACTCTACGTATAATTTAAAAAAATGCAATTTGTGAGATAAATAACATATCTTTTCATAAAAACATTATATCTACCGATACTTAATATGGCTAGTTATACGGCCACAAAAAAAGTTGTTAAATGTTATGCGGAGTTGTAAATGTTATATTTTCACAATTTTATAGAGTCACTTTTTGAGTCAGATATTAAAATTGCCAATATTTGTGTAATACATTTATTTCAAGTCTGTCAGTTAACAGGTGATAACAAAAGTGAAAGCCATATTTTGCTGTGCGGATTCTCTCGGAAACCGGTGTTTGTTTAGTGTTCATAATAATTGTTTATCACTTAGGAGGACGTGAAATAGTGAATGGTAAAAGTTTTATGACTCCACACTCAGCGAGATTTTGTACGATTTAATCATTATATACATATCTACGAATTTTCCTGTTATATTATCGTGTTTTATATTGTAGGTACCTATGACTACTTGGGTTTATGAAACTACAATTTTTTGCGATTGCCATCTGACCTTCGCGATTTTTAAGACATGTTCTACCTTATGGTTCATCTGATTCTGATCGAGAATTGTCTAAAATTATGCGGCGATTTTATGTTTTGCTGTTCATGTAGGAAGTAAAATTCACTATCAATTTTAATATTTATTCCACTAGATAGAATCCGAATCGCTTAGCGAGCTCACGGTTACTTATATGATAATAAATATTTGGTGTTGATAGTTCATCCGAAAACGTCTGTATTGGGATATTCTGCCACGAATACGGCGTTACGCGATCATAGGCAATTTGCGGAGGCACATCTCATAGAGGCAGGTGCAACGTCTGCCGGTTGCGACAATCTATTGGGCAAGGTGGCAGGCAACTCGGCTGAGGCCATCGGCTCCGGAGCCGATCGCGACATAAGCATCCCATATTATACTAGAGTTACCTAACTTCAATCATGACAAAAACAGTATTAATTCCCCGCACTAGTCAGTCAGTTTGATTAACTTGCGTCTTGTATTATAAATGTTGCTTGTACCTAACAAAATTATTTTAAAAGCTTTGAGCATTTTCGATAATGTTCCTTTGACAGCATAACCTATTAAAGCAGTAGGCCGTTTTTTGGCTTCTATCTTATATATAAAATTCTCGTGTCACAATTTTCGTTTCCAAACTCCTCCGAAACGGCTTGACCGATTCTCATCAAATTTTGTGAGCATATTGAGTAGGTCTGAGAATCGGCCAACATCTATTTTTCATCCACCCCTAAATTTTTTATTTTTATTTTTTAGCTAAAATTATTAGTTTTTATTTTTTTATGATACAACATACAAAAATACATACAATCCTAAATTTTCACCCTTCTACGATCAACCCTTATTTTTTATTTCAGTAATTTAATCATTTTTCATCTCCGGTCGATAACTGATCAATCGTCATTTAATTAGTTATTTTAATATGCATATTCAGTAGGTCTGAGAATCGGCTACTATCTTTTTTTCATATGTCCACGCGAACGGAGTCGCGGGCATCAGCTAGTAATTAAATAATATTCATACGCATATTTACTCATTATGTATATACCTACTTAGCTATTTGTTTTAAATATATAAGTACTATTAGCCAAAGCCCGTATGCACTGAAAAGAGAATCTTGTGTCAGAAACTAACGACTAAAAACTGTACTTACATAATTATTTTTTCAATCAAATCGGATGAACGATACGCGAACATGATCACATTTACATTGATTTGTTTATGTATGTATTTAATGTTATGGTAATAAGAAACAAAAAAAGTAAATACTTAGATGTAACTTAGTGATTGACAGCAGATCACATTTAATTCAGTCTCTTATAAAACTCAATTTTGAGATGGTACTTTATTTCAACCTGTTATTTGCTTATGCACCAAAAATAAAGCGGCATATTATGTATTATTAAGACCGGCACATTGCTGTGATGAAATATTTCGTCATACTTGAACGTCTTAAGCCTACATAGACAGTAGGTTTTTGCATAAACAAATATTGAGCCTAAGGCTATTTTTGCTAATGATTTGTTCGCATAATGAGTTAACTTGTGGTAATCCGGAAGTATACGTTCTTACGAAGCATATTTTAAGGCTCTATTTTGGTTAAAGGTTCTGTTTTTGATGAAGATTTGAAGTTGAATACCTATTTTGTGTCTCTCTTTACCTACCAAATGGGTTATAAACTACTAGCTTATGCCCGCGACTACGTCCGCGTGGATTGAGGTTTTTTGGTTTCCGCGGGAACTCCTTAATTTTCCGGGATAAAAAGTAGCCTATGTGCTATTCCAGACTATATTCTATCTCCGTGCCAAATTTCAGCCAGATCCGTGCAGCCGTTGGCGCGTGATTGAGTAACAAACATCCATACATCCATACATCCATCCAAACTTTCGCATTTATAATATTTATTTGGTAGATCACATTCATTGAAAAGCTCAAAAGCCTATTAAGTTTTTAAAGATAATTTATATTTACCTAGATGATGCCCGCGACTTCGTTCGCGTGGATTAAGGTTTTTGTTTCTCCCGGGAACTCTTTAATTTTCCGGGATAAAGCCTATGTCCTTCTCCGGGATACAGACTATCCTTATACTAAATTTCATCAAAATCGGTCGAACAGATGGGCCGTGAAAGCGTAGCAGACAGACAGACAGACACACTTTCGCATTTATAATATTAGTATGGATTAAATACGGGAGTAAGGATACAAGGCGTATCTTTTATTTTTATCCCTATGCGGTTAGTAAAATTGAAAAGCTTTATAAGCTTAACATAAGCTCTTATGTAATTAGGAGATTTTCCTGTAGAACGGGTAAAGTGTCATTCGTTTTATACCTTCATCACAAGGAAATCGTAATGAAAGTTGTAGTAAAGCTTTATTTGGAGCTGCGTTAAATATTAGGAGAATTTACTTAAATTACTTTTTAAATTCATAACCTAAAAACCATTTAAATTTAAACTAATTATTAATTTAATTAGATACGACTGAAGTTTTCCAAACATAAGTTTGGAAAATATTAATTTAATTAGATACGACTGAAGTTTTCCAAACATAAGTTTGGAAAATTTGGAAGGGAAAATTTTGCATTAGTTAAATCTGACTCTGTGTGGATAATAGGACATATTTATCCACATTATTATGGGATTTTTTGAGCCTTTGACATTAATATTAATAAATCTCTTTTATCAATTTATTATATTTAAGGATAATACGTTATTTCATAGATGCTTCTGAATAACGGATAGGTTTCTTTTTTATTTTAGGTTCATTTTCCGACGGATGAACTTTTTTTGTACTTTGCAAAAATGGGAACATACCCAATTGTCATTTACCTACCTCCAAAGTAGACACTTATTGAAATTAATACCATAACAAATTAAAATAACATAGGTAAGGATATAACATAAAAATAAATTAAGTAAACAAAACAAAATAAAAATGTTACGTACGTGTGCTAAGGAATTGTCTTAGGCCACAGTGTTGGCTGGAGGGCGTCAGCAACGCACCTCGCATTCTAGCCTATGGCCATTTTCACGACAGTTCCACACAAAGTCTACGCACCCAGAGGTTCTACACAACGAAAGTGAAAATAAACACAGAATTGGAAGGACGCGGATGGTGAAGCGGGCGCTGACCTGGCGCTGGCTTGTCAGGATCCAGAGAATCGGCGCGCGACTCCAGGGTCAGACCGAGGCACGCGCCAGAGAGTCCCAGTTCGCTAAGCAGGATCCTCATGCGGCCGAGCACATTGCACTCACTGCACGCGCACTCATTCACAGTCAATCGGTAGAGGAGATCGCGAAGGGGCGCGCGGATGTATACGCGCTGGCGGACGGTCGGTGCGATACTGAGGCCGCCGCCGCTGAGGCTGGTGGCTATATCGCCGCACCTGACGTCACAACTGCGACGTCATAGTGGTGACGTCACTAACGGTACCTCCCACAGTCCGCCCGCCGCCTCGTGCCACCTCGTGCCTCGCCGCCCGCCCGAACCTGCGCTAACGGCATCGCTAGTACGGAGCTTTCGTACGCCCGCGCCGCAACCGCTGCCATAGCCATCGCCGCTTCGTTCCATGGCTGCCATCTATCACGTTTTCACGGTCAAACACGTGCCCCGTGTTCTGTTCATTCCTATGGGTTTTGTTACGTTTATCAGATTAATCAAAGTAAATATTATATTCAAGTTACTGAAAGCGTCGTTTATTATGAAGGAAAGTTTTTCTTATTTTTTTCCATTTTTTTGTTTTGACGAGAATCAGAGCGTAGGCTCAAATAATTCTGTAAAATACACCTAATTTGAAGGTAAAATAATTATGTACTGCATTGTATTGCAATAGCTCTACATTTTGATTTCAATGAGAAAGCTGTACATGGGCTGTTTTGACAGTAATAACGATAAATTACAAATTAAAAAAAACCCCCGACTAGAAAAAAGCTGATGACCTTCAGACGGATGAACAGATTTTCATGAAACATGGCTAAGAACACTCGGGATAAAATTATCTATGACTCAGAAAATACTAAATGAAAATCGGTTCATCCGTTTGGGAGCTACGATACCACAGACAGATACACAGATACACAGATACACAGACAGACACGTTAAACTTTTAACACCCCTCTCTTTTTGCGTCGGGGGTTAAAAATTAGTCACTATGCTAAATAAAAATGGTTAAAAAGATGGAGGGAGGGAGGTTATTACTTAAAAACCTAGCGATTTTATTGTATAAATTTAATAGGTAATTTAATTTAATAGGTAGCGTGTAAATTGTATAAATTTAATAGGCAATTAACTGCTTATATATTGTCAACTTGGATTAAACAAACACGTCAATTATATTCACATACCTCCATTGATGTAGAATTTTAGTACTATACCTCAATCTGATGAATGATGTAAATAGGTAACGAACGAACGAAAAAAAACATAAGTAGGTATAATACGTATGGACTTCAGCGTCATTAATTACAACGGGCGACCCCGTAGACTTGGCGTAGACTGAAAACCGTAAGTTTTCATTTCACCGTTTCCACATATTTTCCGTTAGGTAATATAAATACTGTCTGAGCTAGTCTTATAAATCAGCTATGTCTGGTTTTTTCCGCCTCAGGTCCCGAAAATTATCGATCGTTTAGTTCATTTATCGAAATTAATTTACCGTGTATTTAAATCAGATTTCTTTTTTAATGGCTTTAATATTTGGCTTTAAGTTCTAACTTACTTTTATTTCTTTCTCTATACCGGATTATGCTAAAAATCAGAAAAATCATAGGTTGTATTCTTACGTAACCTTTTTGCTTCCTGTGCAGCTGGCGATTTAGAAATCTTTTTCAAACGACGGGCGATGGTAAAGGCCGTTGCGTGGCCGTATAGACCGTATGAGGTCTATACGGCCACGCAACGGTTCGATGAGTCAAACTTTAATTTTCGGAGTGTAGGTAAACGAAGTGCATTCTTTAAGAACCATAAATCCCATCACCGTCACCGTCACCCAGCGGTCTTTTTACGTGTAACGGCATGCTTCGTTGAAGAGGAGAGACTTATAAAGATATTACAGTAATGACTTTTTCAATGTTTTAAAAAAAAATATCCTTAAAGTCAAGTTTACACACACATTTTTAACTGTCTGTCTTGGACGAATTAAACATTTGGGTCTCGGGGTATTATTGGGAATGGAATAACTGATAATTACTGAATTTCGACAGGCAGGTAGAGAATTATGAAAGGATTGATCTTATCTGCTTTTTAAGCTGAAATTAAAAAAAAGTTGAAATGATGAATATTTCAAAAAAATCACAATGTCACAAAATTTTCGGATTTTCCATTTACATGTGCTTCAAAACCTGCCATCATGCCTCTGTCTGTTATGTAAACCTACAGCCCGTACGGGAAGTAGTCCAAAGATTTTGAGCATGATGTTGATGATATTTTGGGGATCACACAATCAAATTCTTTTAAGCAATTTTACATTTTTTTTAAAGTCTGCATAAATTATTATGTTTGTTTAGTTTTTGTATTTGTACACCCAAATAAAGGCTTCATGATTTTTTGAGTGAGAAGCTATCAAAATTCAAAAGCGTCTGTTTGTAGATACCTAACTTGCACAGATAATTTTCATCCTAAAAAATCCGTAGGATGATTTTCCGGAAAAACAAAGGTTTTCCTCGAAATTTTGTAAAAGCTCAAATCCTCATGGACGAAGCTGCACGTATCATCTAGTTCAGTATAAAAATCAACTTATACAGGTCAAAAAGGTCTGACTTCACAGACAGGCAGGCAGACGGACAACAAAGTGATGCTAAGTGTTCCGTTTTTCTATTATGACGTACGGAACCGTAAAAATGATAACAAAATTGCTGCTACAAATCAAAAGCAACAACTCTTGGATCACAATAATTTTTAGCCACATGCATGCACTAGTTTCAAACTGAGACAAATGCATCGGTGACGTGGAGTGTGCCGAAACGGCGTCCGTCGCATCCCGCTCCCATTCGCGCAGACCGCTTCCGCATTGATGCGGCCCGTCGTCACACCAGGATATCTATAGGGCTAGCGTACAGCCCAGATCGAATGCACTAGTTTGCTATTTCAGACTCCACTCGCTAGCCGAACGCCTCAGTTTCACATGATTTGATTGGTTTAGCTAATCACAGTTTGTTTCACGTAAAGCGACCGCTGAACTTGTACCTGCAAAGAAGTTACATAATCGATTTATATCATCGTACGAAAGTGCGACGGCTGGCGTGCTTATTAAGCTCAGCTCTGTACATAGTACTAACGTATTTACAATATTGTCATGCAGTATTAAGAGAACATTATTACATCCATGCGCAGATATGCATCCCCACAATCACACATCGTTCTGTTTTCCTGAAAGCAAGAACCGTTAGGCTAAGAATTAAAAAGGTGAAAAAGCGTGTGTGTCATTCGGTTAAGTAAACAGACGGCTTTTGTGCCATCGATATCTTCGAGCCCTAGGGCTCAGCTTCTGGCAAATCTTTCGCGCTCTCCTAAACCTCCCGTAAGGGTGTGCTATACATAATCCAAAAATAAGTCTTAATACTCTATTAACACGAATTAAAATGTAGCTGTTGCGGAAGTCTTTCAACGTTCAACATTGACTCAAGTTCATATATGGCTGAACCATATATTATGCCTTGGAGGTCCAAGTTTGGCTATTTACCTTCTATACTGCAGTAGATCTACATTGAAGACCACTTTCATCTGACTATAAATAATTATGAGTAAATATATAAAATCCTAAATCTAAATTTTTTAAACGCATTGTATTTACTGTTTACATTTGTGTTACTTATCACTTGTGATACAAGAAATTATCATGATTTTTCCATTCAGTATTGCCCATCTTGACTAAAACCTGTATGCATATTGGTTACTAAAATTGCATAGTTACCTATACCTAAGATCTAAGTATAAGGACAGGTATAAGATCAAAGACAGTATAAGATCCTTCTCGGATTGCAGTGGTCAGAGGCCAATCGTCAAATCATTGAATGTCGGAAATAGCTAGGTTGAAATTATTAAGGCTTTGAAACATCAATAGTACCTACTCATGTTTCTGTCAATAATATTTTTCTTTGTGATTCTTATAAATAGTTGGTAAATTACGTGCCGAGATGTGTACGTACGAGTAAATCAGACATTCAAGTACAGGCACTTGAAACCAGCCACTCAAGTAGGTATGTGTCACTTATAACACAGCTTATATAGTATGCTTCGTAAACATAAAAAATTATTTAATGCAGAATTTCACGTATCTTTTACCTGGGAGTAAAAGAGAGTAGGTACATTACTCAACATTAAATAAGTATAAGTAATATAAGTATTTCCTGAAAATGTTTCAGTTGGCAAACTTCATATAAGTTCATAATATGTTATAACTTATGAAAATTAGATTAGTAAACAAATTAATAAGCAAAATAATCGGGAAGTTGAAGTTATCGTTAAGTAAACGATAGATGTCAAATGTCCCAAAATGATGGAATGGAATAGAAACTTTGCACCAGTAAAGGCAGCGTTATGAGATCTTCTACTAAGCGGACGATCGTATGAGAGTGAGTCGAAGTTAGACCAAGTGAGTCGCTGTTGGCTGCTGAATAAAACCGTGACACCCTAGGCAGAGACACAGGTCCAGCAGTAGCTGTTCATCAGTTGGAACGAAGAGGACGAAGTAGAATAAAAGATATCTCGGATTATTTTAGACGCAGAGGGTTGTTTTCTTCCGCGGTGTGTCCGCATTCAGCACGTTGCATATATTTACGGCTGTTACGATTGGTCGCATGCCCTAGTATTATTTGCTGCTCGCTCGGCGGGCAATCGTCCAGTTATTCTAATTTTACTTATAATCGATGCCGTCGTAACGCCGGCTCACTACAGAACACTCATCACGGATAGGTGAGAATTGGCAATACAGACTGCAGGTAGACTAGACATAAGAAAGATCCATTAAATTAAACGACTTCGAAAAAAAAGAAGAAGAAGGTTCTCAAGACAGTTGTATCTTCTTAGGTATAGTATCTGTTTGCATGAGCTTTGGTTTCGCAACTCTGACTCCGTAAAAGATAGCACGTGCACAATACGCAACCGATGTGGTATGTTTCTCGATACAATTAATTTTGTTTCTTTATGTAAAAGGTTGTTTTGTTTCTTTTTGCAAAACTTCGTCAGTTCTTCAACTCGTCGATACCCCAAAGTTTAAAGGCAAAAGTCTTTAACGAGTGTGTCTTACCTGTGATGACGTATGGAGCGGAAACGTGACCACTGACAGCTGACTTTCTCCACAAATTTAAAGTTGCTCAGTGGGCTATGGAGCGGGCTATGTTGGGTGTTTCTCTGAGGGATAGAATCCGTAACGAGGAAATCCGCCGTAGAACTAAAGTAACTGACATAGCCCATAGAATTAGTAAGCTGAAGTGGCAGTGGGCAGACCATTTCTGTCGCAGAACCGATGACCGTTGGGCAGACCTGTTCTGGAGTGAAGACCGCGAACCGGTAAGCGCAGTGTGGGATGACCTCCAGCCCGCTGGACCGACGACCTTAAAAAGGCAGTGGGAAGTTGGTGGATGAGGAAGGCGGAGGACCGTGGGTTCTGGCGCGCTCACCAAAAGGTCCCCAGCAGTGAATGGGTGCAGGCTGAAGGATGGATGGATGTAAAAGTTATGATGAGCAAGTGTTTTAATTTATGGGCATTATACATTTGCGTCCCACCGTGTTTCTCGTCTTTAAAATTAGGTAAACCAGGCGTAAGATTAATTATAATTGCTTATTTATTATTCAGTGCCTAGCGCAACCGCAAGGTTGCGCACGGTTCACAACTTGGGGGTTTTCCCCTCGGTGGAATATTTTTAGGGGTATTTTTAGAGATTATTTGACTTCTTATTTTTTTATTAAGAAAAATAAAGGTATAAAAATAAAGGGCCTGAAGTACCTAATTCTATCTAGCCAATTATATTTATTAGTTAAGTTTATGTAATATCAACATATTATGTAGGTATATGATTTTAAAAAGTCGGAACCCGAAGAAAATGAACTCATATTGGAAATATTATAAAATATTGGAAGTATTAAATAAAGAATATTAAAAAATGTTACAAAATATTATTTATTATTTGCTAATTATCATTAATTTATTCTTTAATTTTTTTTATAATCCTTACTTGTTATTTTTTAGGGGGATTTTCAAGTAATTGTTGTGATTTTAGATTTTATATTTTTACCTCTTTTTACTTGACGGAGATATATTTTTGAGAGTTGGTAACACTGCGGTTGCGTTTGCGAGTTCGCATATCAACTCACTAGTTGATACCCGCGACCTCGTCCGCGTGGATTACGTTTTTTTAATTCCCGCGGGAACTCTTGAATTATCCAGGATAAAATAGCTTATGTTCTTCCCCGGGATACGAACTATCCCTGTACTAAATTTCATCAAAATCGATTGAACAGATGGGCCGTGAAAGCGTAGCAGACAGACAGATACACTTTCGCATTTATAATATTAGTTAGTATGGAAGTATGGATTGTGCTGGGTAACGTTTACCCAAGTGGTTGAATAGGTGAGTGACCCATTTTGGTGGTTTGAATATGCCCCCATGTCTCGGAGTGCACGCTTTTAACTAACGCTCACTAGTAGCACTCAAAAACAGCGTCTCCGTATTTATTGTCACTAACATCTGATAATAAACGTTATGAATTGTAAGTTGTTACCTATCCAAGCATTAAGTTACTTATGTATGACTTGACTGACGCTTATGAATACTTATGTATTGAAGTACACGATAATATAAGGCTAACAACTCTGCCACTTACTATATTACAATGTAAAACATTCCTCTTACACTTAAAAGGTATCTAGGTAGGTTAGTGTTACACATAATGTACAATTAATAATTTAATATTTATGTCAATAAATCGTGAAAAATATCTATCTGAATTACACTAGATCAAATTTAACAAAATAAGATTCCTTACATCGGTGCTCATTGGATTTTATAATCAGTCAAAGTTTTATCCGTGATACGCGACAAATAAACTGAGTTTTACAAAATAAAATTGCACTTAAGTATATTGTAATAATTTATTGAGTATTTAGGTTTATCTAGGATCATTTTTCTAACCAAAAGTCGCAAGAAACACGATTGTAATATAAAGAAGTAGATTTCTTTAACTATGTAATCCAGTTTTGACAACATATTGACGATATTAATGTCAATTATTGAAATAAAGTACATGTATTCTACTTTAAGTAAGTACCTACTTACCTTATGTAGATATATCTTAAATGTACGCGCAAGTGGCGCCTCGACTAGTACGAGACAGACATACTGATTACTCGAAATGTGATAACATAACTATACGGTCTATAGGTACGAATTAATGCTCATATTATATTGTGTGAGTGTGTTCTATTATGGTTTACCCATAATAGAACACACTCATTTAGCTGATGCCCATGACTTCGTCCGCGTGGATTAAGGTTTTTTGATTCCCGATGGACCTCTCCAATTTTTACGGATAAAAAGTAGACTATGTCCTTCCGGAATATACCTACCTAATCTATCCCTGTACCAAATTTCATTAAAATTGTCTGTTACGCTTTCACGGCCCATATCTTCGACCAATTTTGATGAAATTTGGTATAGAGACAAGATACGTTGTATCCCGGAGAAGGGCAAAGGCATCTTTTTATCCCGGAAAAGTCAAGAGTTCCCGCGGGAATAAAAAAATCTTAGACCATGCGGACGAAATCGCGGGCATCATCTAGTCCTGAATAAAATTGTAAAACTCACTATATGAGTAATTATTCCTTGTACTCGAAATGAATGCTTGGATAATCTGGACGTGAACTAAACTTTGAAGAATTGTGAGTACATACTTAAATAGTTTGAAGATTTACATATCATTATAGGTATTTACTGATAAACCACAGCGTAAGTAAGTATAACTATATATTTTTCTCAAACATGCTTGGAAATTTCAGCATTATGTTGACAATTTTCTTCGAGATAAATCGAAATTGCTGTACTGGCCAAATACATGCGAGCAGCGGCCGGCTAAAGTTGTATGAAAATCCATATCTGTCGTGGTATAGCGGCCAAATAAATTACATAGTAAATTCATATCTGTCGCGTAATTTAAAAATGGCACGATCTTTTACTCCGAAACATGGCAACCAAGAAGGTAACTTATCAAAGGGTTTATTTAAATTTCGAACTAGCTTGCAAGCTAGTATGTAAAAAGCTGTTTATTGAAAAAAAAAACGAATGAACACTTTAACGCGGGAAAAACATCGATATATATGTAGGTACTAGATGGGCCCTTTCATAGAAAAGGGTCTGGCGTCCGACTTTAAGAGCGCGTTCCTAACCTGTCTTTGTCCCCATCGTAGCGTAGTCACGGTCGCTCGTTGTGTAAATAATTTGTTTTTCTTAAGTTAACATCTAAAGTTTAATTAGTTTGGCACTTTATAATTTTTATTTTAAGGTAAGTGTTTCAATTCACAATTACACATTTCCAAAAAAACGTTATTTTATCTTCCTATTTAATATTTTTATCCATTACGCAATCATTTAATTTCCCCGGCAAACTGTATGACCGAGTCATACGTTTTCAAGCTTTCATTTTTTCCGCTTTTCGACTAGATGGCGTTGATGGCGTTGCTAAAAATACGCCCACATTCTTTGTTTGACAGGGCCCGTCTATGTAAATTGAGGTCGTTGGGGAAAAAATATTGTTGTTCGTTGTTCGTCATTGATTTTGAAATGTATTTGACAAAATGAGTTCGAGTGAAGACAATGAGTGTGATGAACTTACTTTAACGCCATTTGAAATTCAAGAGACGGCAAGAGCCCTAATAGAAAACTTGTTACCGCCAAAATCGAAAGAAAAATATTTGAAAACCTATGAAAATTTTGTTCAATGGAAGAATGAAAGAAAATCTAAATCGAAGATCTGTCTAGGTACTACTTAGTTTTAATTTCCGCGCATTATTTGAGATAAGTACTATACAAGCCTTGGCCACAACTAGGCATTGATGGACTTACGTATGTTATTTACACGTTCGTCCTTCAATGCCTGATATGCTGGCCGCTGCAGTAATGTACTATATGAAGTTGGTCGACGCCCGCCTAAAGCCCAAACATATTTTTTACGGATGGTAAAGTAACTTTAAAATGATTTTCTCGCCACTTCACCACACCCCTATTAGGGGTTCAAATATTTTACTTATAATACGACCGCCTCGACGGTCTAGTAGTTAGCAATGCGGTTGTCGAGGTCCTGGGTTCGATTCCCGGGTATGCCCAAGTATTAGGGTTTTTTGTTAAGAAATTCTCGGTACTAGCCCGGAGGAAGAATAGATAATGTTGCAAAATAAATGATTTATGATTATGATTATGACTAGTTCATAGTTTATTATGTAGACCATAATTATAATATCTTTTAACAGATACATAATTTAAGTACCGATAGATCTTTATTTTTTTAAATACTTAATTTCAAACTATTCTAATGAAGAAGACCTAATAAGTAACATAGTACCTACACCTGGGATTTTAGTAATATTCAATTTAAATCTGTTAAAGCAAGCAATTTTATAATTTTGGTATGTGATAAGTAACTGATAAGGGATTAATCATGAAATAGCGTAGGCAAATGAAGCTGCGTCATCTATTTGATACGCATTACGCACCTACTATAAGTACAGAACAGATATAAAGCGCGGTCGTATGCATGTGTGTACGTACACGCGCCATTGTGTGTGTGCGACTCACATTTTATTATTTGAGCGTGAACGCAGCGGCATCAGCGGACCGCGAGAGAATTATTATTACGTGAACGCGACTAGCTTGTTTCGATGCCGTCAGCGCATAATGTCTGAACATTGAGTGTGATTGTAAATTGTACTAATTGGGCATGGCGGTCTTTACCAACAAAACAGTGCTTTCATCAATTACTACCCTAGTGGCAATGTTATACAACGAGCGCACATTCGTCCAGTGCTAAAGGAATCTGTGCTACAGATTATTGCTGTCAAACCGCAAACGTAGTTCTATTGCTAGAACGGGTGCATTATGCACATTGTCAGTGTGTGTGTGCGAAGTGAACACAAATAGTGCAAAAGGGGTTTGGAATTATCTCGATTGTAAGTACACATTATAAACTTTCTGAAGTTAGTTAATTTTGAGGTTATGTTCAATAGTGATACGACAATATGAAAATAACATTGTAAACGCGTCGTTAGTATTTGTTTTAAGCTTAATTCTGTCAAGGCCATGCCTTGCATAATATTGTTTCATAGATGATTTGCAACCTATTTACGAGTAAAAAAATCAGATGAGGTTCTAGTAAAAGTAAACACAATGTACCTATTTAAAAAAATACTTTGTGTTTACTTTTATTTGAAGGGGTCGAAATGTCTTGTCTTCAATAATATAGGGTCAAGGTTTGTACCTGGATAAAAAGATATTGGCTCACAAAAGTTAATTCCTCGTGAACATCAAGGGAGAATATCTAATAATCAAATCAAATGCCGTATTCGTTTCGCAAGTGTTACGTTTAACAAGCTATGCTGTAAGGTGTAGGTACGATAAATAAGATCTTGGTATAGATTAGACACCATCTACTTATTTATGGAGAAAATTTTTAACCTGTAAAATATGGTCTACTAAAAAATAAATTAAATACCTATCTATTATTATTAATATATAATATATGTTTCTTATAACAAAATTGTTAAAATAACTTAGTTTTATTTCGAATGGGATTGTGACAAGTCTTGGCATTCCTCCTATATTTTTTATCTCTGAGCATAGGCATAATATGAACAATTTAAGACAAAATATCACGCTTGATTAGCATACATATTTTACTGTAGGTAACTATATGTAGGTACTTAAACCAAAAAGTCGATAGCATGATTCAAACGATAAAAGTAATAAAATATCACTGATTAGATAAAAACAGAATCCTAAATTGTAAATATAGAATACAAAATTAATACGTATCTTTGGTTACAACGGTCAACGGCATGTTAGTAGGTACGTTAGTGTATCTTTTTTTTTAGCTCCACTTTGATAGACCGTTACTCTGCTTTCAAGTCTCCACATCGAGCATCTGCTCAAAACGTACATGTACCTAGACTACATAATATTATTGTGTATCACCTAGAAGAATCACATACCCAGTTATCTAAAGACTAGACTACCTAGTTTGTTATTTACTATTTTTGGGAATATTAATACTATTTAGGTAGGTACTTAGGTAGGTGAGTATTTTACTGAAATTAATTGATTTATTTGTCCCAAAATTATTACCACAAAATTCATAACCGACGTGATACGGCGTTGCAAGCGATGTTCGTATGTTAGACTTACTTATTGAAATTCATTAATGTAGAATTTTAGTACCTATTGAAATTTGAAACAACCTCCACTAAACGGGATCCTGAGGAAAAGTACAGAACAGTATGTTGCTTTAGGAATAGACACAGTCTTGTTTAAAATAAATAAAAAAAAATCCTCGAAAAATGTAGGTAAATGAGACAAATCTTAGAATTTGGAACTAAATCCAACATCTCATTGTGATGTCGAAAAAATTAGATATACTCGTATAATAATAACTAGCTGATGCCCGCGACTACGTACGTCCATCCAAACTTTCGCATCTTTTAAATATTATAAATGTGAAAGTTTGGATGGATGGATGGATGGATGTATGGATGTATGGATGTATGGATGTTTGTTACTCAATCACGCGCCAACGGCTGCACGGATCTGGCTGAAATTTGGCACAGAGAACCAAAAAACCTAAATTCACGCGCATGAAGTCGCGGGCATTAGCTAGTAAATATTATAAACTAGCTTATGCCCGCGACTACGTCCGCGTGGATTGAGGTTTTTTGGCCCGCGGGAACTCCTTAATTTTCCGGGATAAAAAGTAGCCTATGTGCTATTCCAGACTATAATCTATCTCTGTGCCAAATTTCAGCCAGATCCGTTTAGCCGTTGGGGCGTGATTGAGTAACAAACATCCATACATCCATCCATACATCCATCTAAACTTTCGCATTTATTCATTTGATTTGATGATTGATATACCTAAGTATGATATGTGTGTGTGTGTATATAAGTAATTATTAAATATTACACCTAATTTTTACATTGTTATTCCGTCATTTCGTGGTGGTATTTTTAAGCTTAGCTTTGAACTTTATCTTGTAAGAACAGTAACGTAGGTAATAAGTTTAAGTATTTTTCAATGGCTCAATAATGAGTTTTATCTTATCCGCTTCGAAGATAATAAGTAAGCTACCTGAGATCCATTTATCACCGCGGTGTCAGGATTAAGTAGTTATTAAAGTACGATTTTAATGACTGGTTGTGGACATTAGTTTTGGAGTTCCAGACGATGTTATCTTGACAATGTAAACAGTTAAATCCGCTGCTCTATATAGAAACCGTCATTGATGATGCCTTCGTTGATTTAATATTGGTAAGAGTATAAGTACGTAACGTCCCTCCTCACAAAGCACGTATTGAAAATACTTTGGACTTCATTTCAAAGATGTAGAAAGAAGTCCTAACTTACTAATCTTTGTATCCTATAAATTTAAATAATTTTAGGCATATACTTTGGTCTATATGACTGAAATTTTAATATATTATATCAAAAAGTAAGTAAATACTATAATATTATAATTAAGTAAATAGTCAAACATAAAAGGAAAAGTTTAGCGATTGTCAAAAATTACAATTGTGTTGACAAATGGCGTTAACACCGAAAGTTTTATTTTATTGCTCTTTGGTTGGACTTTTGCCGCTAACCGTTATAAATATAAATAAAGAAAGCATAGGACAGGTTATGTTGGTGTTACTACCAATACCCTTGGTACCTTAGTGAAAAAACAAGTGGTGCCAACCCCTGCAAATAATGTAACGCTACAAATGTAAATTATATTGTGCGATAAATAATATTATTTCTGTAGTTTTACCACATTTTTACTGGTTACGTTTTTGGTAGGTCCGCTACGAATTCATAGGTCAACATTGACTGTATTATTAAGTTAATGTAGGTCAATGTCTGTTTGGGGCGAACCACTATTAGTTAGTACATAAATAGTGGACTGAGAAACAATGAGCGTGGGAACAAGAAATTAAAATGCATTGATCCGCCACGGGTCAATAATTTGTTACACTTCAAGACATGAATGTCACAACTTATTAAACTCTTTGACGAGCGGCTGACCTGTGTAATGGCACATTGCAACTGGGTCTAACACGTGATCTGCCGACCCGTGACTGATTGAAAGGCCTTTTCTACTTCCATGCCGCCTCTAATCGAGCGTCACTGGGTAGAATGTATAATTAACAGCGGGAGAGTATTGATCGGGGTCCTCTCACACCCCTTCTGCTACGTCATCGTTTGCCGCGCCTTATGACGTCATAGATTTATGACGTCATTTCACGTCATGGTTTTCACGCATGCGTACATTTAGCGGTATGTATTTCGTTCACCCTAAAAAAGCTGACTGACTCGGTATGGGACAGGTGGTCTGAAGGCTTAGTCCAACGATTGCTACTTTAGTCTAGGTAACTTTAAAGAACCTTCTGTCTTCAAAAACGGCTAAGATTCCAAGATATGGGTACCTATAACTGTTGTTGTTGTTGTAACTGTCGAAAAAAGATCACATAACTTCTCACACCCAGTTACAATATTCTCCTGTAATCTCTAATAGTCTTGTACTTAGTCTGTAATCTGCCGATGTGTTGAAGTATTTATGTTTTGTCAAAGCTGTATGATCTTTGATAAATTGAAAAAAAAACCGGCCAAGTGCGAGTCGGACTCGCGCACCGAGGGTTCCGTAAAAACCTGTAGGTATATTAGTAAAAGTTACAGTATTTTTATTCCACTTATCTATTTTAATTTCAATTTAATACCTCTACGCGTTCATGCAGAAAGGGGGAGTAAGTTTAAAATTATAAAAAATATTTTTATTATATGATGTAACAAAAAATTTTTCGCAATTCTTCCTATATCCGTGCTATAAGACGTTGTTTCGTACCAAGTTTCAAGATTCTGAGTTCACGGGAAGTACCCTGTAGGTTTTGATTCCCTTGCGAGTGTCGAAAATTTGCAGCATAAACGGCTGTATCTTTTGATTTTTCACAGCTCCAAGGGACAGTAGTTTGTTACAGCTTAAAGGTATTATAGACCTGAGTATTTGATATGAATTTCAATTTAATACCTCTACGCGTTCATGAGGAAAGGGATAGTTAGTAAGTTTAAAATTATTAAAAATATTTTTAGTATATGATGAACTACAAATTTATGTTTTTCGCAATTCTTCCTATATCTGTGCTATAAGGCGTAACTTCGTACCAAGTTTAAAGATTCTGAGTTCACGGGAAGTACCCTGTAGGTTTTGATTCCCTTGCGAGTGTCGAAAATTTGCATAAAAATATTTTTATTATATGATGGAACTAAAACTTTGTTTTTCGCAATTCTTCCTACATCTGTGCTATAAGACGTTGCTTCGTACCAAATTTCAAGATACTGAGTTCACGGGAAGTACCCTGTAGGTTTTGATTCCCTTGCGAGTGCAAGAAAATTCGAAAATTTGGAGCATAAATGGCTGTATCTTTTGATTGCGTTGGCTTAGAAGTTTGATTTTTTCACAGCTCTAAGGGACAGTAGACCTGAGTAATTGATATGAATTTCAGCTTGATAAAAGCTTGATGCGTTCCTGAGAAAAAGGGTCTTGACACACAGACGGACGGACAACGAAGTGATCCTTTAGGGGTTCCGTTTTTTCCTTTTGAGGTACGGAACCCTTAAAATGACAATGTTTATAAGTAACTTCTCGACTTAAATACTTGATAATACCTTCATATTATAACTCGTCTGACCCGATAACAGCGTCGCTAGTAAATATTAAAAATATAAAAATTCTTTCCAAAAAACCGACATTCAACGCCACCGTAAAGTACAAAAATACAAAATGAATTTGATTTCTACCCACTATGTTGAAGTCGGGCGAGTCTGATGCGTCAACTTTGCTTATCCTTGTTATACCTGCCCGACTTTAACATAGTGGGTAGAAATCATAAAAATTCTTTCCAAAAAACCGACTTCCAAAGCCACTGAAAGTAAAAAATAATTTTGATCTCAACACACTATGTTGAAGTCGGGCGAGCCTGACGCGTCAACTATGCCTATCTTTGCTATAGTGTACCTACTCTAAATCCCTACGGCTTAGGAGTGCAGTACCATGCAGCATCAGAGTTGAGGAGTTGGAAATTGGGTTTAAGTATGAAGTCGTTGCTAGACACCTACAATATTAATTCACCATAAAAAAAACCTAAATCACTATGTTTAAGAAGTTCTGTACCCTGCAGCATCAGGGTTGAGGAGTTGGGATTTGGGTTTAAGTATGAAGTCGTTGCTTAAACATATACATAGACATAGAATAGAGTTTATAAATTTAATATTGAACCTTATCTACAATTTAATGTATACAATTACTATATTTTAGAGGCCTATTTAATTTTTGTACATGGTATATATACTTAACTAATTAACTACACAATAACTACAAGTTCCGAAGTAGGAATGATATTACTTGCAACGTATTTTTAGGGTTCCGTACCTCAAAAGGAAAAAACGGAACCCTTATAGGATCACTTCGTTGTCCGTCCGTCTGTGTGTCAAGACCCTTTTTCTCAGGAACGCATGAAGATATCAAACTGAAATTCATACCAATTACTCAGGTTTACTGTCCCTTGGAGCTGTGAAAAAATCACACTTCAAAGCCAACACAATCAAAAGATACCGCCGTTTATGTTGCAAATTTTCGAATTTTCTTGCACTCGTAAGGGAATCAAAACCTACAGGGTACTTCCCGTGAACTCAGAATCTTGAAACTTGGTACGAAGCAACGTCTTATAGCACAGATATAGGAAGAATTGCGAAAAACATAAATTTTCAGTTACATCATATAATAAAAATATTTTTAATAATCTTAAACTTACTATCCCTTTCCTCATGAACGCGTAGAGGTATTAAATTGAAATTCATATCAAATACTCAGGTCTATAATACCTTTAAACTGTAACAAACTACTGTCCCTTGGAGCTGTGAAACAATCAAACTTCTAAGCCTACGCAATCAAAAGATACAGCCGTTTATGCTGCAAATTTTCGACACTCGCAAGGGAATCAAAACCTACAGGGTACTTCCCGTGAACTCAGAATATCTTATAGCACAAATAAAGGAAAAATTGCGAAAAGCATAAATTTTTTGTTATATCATATAATAAAAATATTTTTAACAATTTTAAACTTACTACCCCATTCCGCATGAACGCGTAGAGGTATTAAATTGAAATTAAAATAGATAAGTGGTATAAAAATACCATAACTTTTACTTATATACTTACATTCTTGTACGGAACCCTCGGTGCGCGAGTCTGACTCGCACTTGGCCGGTTTTTATTAATCGAATTTCGGAAAATTTTATTCCAGCAATTCAGTATGTTTCTTATTAGTGTGTACTTAGCTATAATTATAATCGTAACTTTTGGTACTTACTTAGTTAAATCTTTAGTTTTTAATGTTTATTACTATAATAATATGTCGGATTTGTAATTTTCAAACTTAAGGCGATATTATAATGACATCTCTGGACACCTTTATGGATTAGCACAGTAAGCTTCACGTTTTTCCTGTCAGGCGTAGACTTTCCAGAATCTCAAACGATCAACACCAGATGGCGTGTTCTCCCTACAGACAAATAGCAATATGGCGGCTCATTCAGAGTTGCCGTGAATTAGACGCCATGTCCGTAAAATAATATTAGGTATTATTTCTAAACATACAAAATTAATAGTTTTTAATTTAAAAGGCTTATTCATTTGGTGCGGTTTAATTTAAGGTAATATTTAAAGTGGTTTTCTTAAGTGTTTTCATCGTGTTTACGTAATGCTGTTCAGTTTAGCTCACCATCCCTCGCAAAAGTATTGATTTGTGAAAAAGCCTGGTACAGCTCCACGGGATCGTCGTAACTTCTTTGACAATTAATCCTTCTGTTGTGAATTTTCATCGAAAAATATTGTTATCCTTAGTGAGTGAACGTTATGCTGTAGTTTAATTTAGGTGCGGAACAAGTATGATGGTAATGGTGCATTAAATTGACGCATTAAACATTAACACGTTGCTTAGCAACGAAGTAACCTTGAACGTGTTCTAATTTCAAGTTTATTTTTTCAAAGTGCATTTCAGTATCGTATAGCAAAAAATATTAGAATAATAGTTTTTTACAATGTCATTTACTCTGATTTTTGTCCACAGGTACTGCCACTATCTTCTTTGGATTATGGTTCGAATAAGTATTAGTAAACAATTTATTCAAAAACACTTTTATTATGGATCCTATATTAGAAAATGAAGCTGCTCTATCAGACTCTTCATCCAGCAGATATGGCAAGTCAAAACGTAAAAAGAAAAATAGCCAACCTGAGGCGCAAAAGGAGAGCCAAACGGTTGTTGGTGATAAGAAAAAATTTGTCGTTACTACGTTATCCACATCAGATGACCAAAATGTTTCTCCCGAACGCTTACCACAAAGTAACGTGCATACTATACACTTTGGAACACGTGGTGTTGAATCGCAAAGGCCGCATATTAGATCAATTTTTAAGGATAAGCCAGTTGAAACGTCCAGACCCTCAAGTGCAGAAAGAGAAACATCAAGTAAGAAGGAATATGAAACATTTCATGGAACGTCCTCTAGTCCAAGAAGCTCTATTTTTGATATATTTAGGATAAGAAGAAAGAGTGATTCAAAGAAACACCAGTCACTGATACAGAATGTGAAAGGTGCTTTAGCTGGTACATCAAAAGAGTCTCCTGAAAATTCTAAAGTCGACCAGTTGGACCCTAAAGAGTCTCATAAAAAGTATTATTATACGGTGACGGGAGCTTCTTCCCGTAAGTCTAGCCCAATTACTAGGGTTATGGATATTTTTAGAAGTAAACCAAACTCGCAATCTGATCAAAGTGCGACAGAAGCTTCAAAAAAGAAGAATACAAAACAAATTCGTCGTTCCTCCATAGGAACGACTTCTCCCACTTACCATAAAAATTCATACGCATCGTTAGATCCTGTACAGGCTAAGCAGTTGTTTAGAGAAGTTCGTGGGTTACCGAAATACGATCCATACTTATCTATTGTACAAATATCGTTAGGTGGAAGAGATAAGACAAGGCTACTCTTAAATTTCTTTAAATATCATAAATGTTATGAGATTCTGCCAAAATCAGCAAAAGTTATCATATTCGACACCCAATTTCCGGTAAGAAAAACTTTTCCTACTCTTGTCTCACATGGCATTCGATCCGCTCCCTTGTGGGATGCTAATAAGAAGTTACTAGTGGGAATGATTACAGTCACTGATTTCATTCGAATTTTGCTTCTTCATGAAAAAGAAAATTTGTCTATGGATGACTTTGAAAAACATACTCTTCATAATTGGCGTAAAATTTTACGACCAACAAGAAAACCTTTATGTAGTGTTAGCCCAGACCAGTCTCTACATGATGCTATTAATCTCCTTAGTAAAAATAGAGTTCATCGTCTTCTCATGATAGATCCATTAAATGGAGATGTTTTATATATTTTGTCTCATAAAAGAATATTACGATTCTTGTTTGTATATCTAAATGAATTTCCTGAATTAACATTTTTTCACAAGAATATGATGGACTTAAATATAGGAACATATGAAGAAATTATTTCGGTCACTGATGATACGTCTATTCAAGATACTTTTCAGCTATTATTAGAAAAAGATATTTCAGCTTTGCCTATAATAGATGATAATGGAGTACTAATTGATGTTTATGCTAAATATGAAGTATTAAATTTAGTAAGTGAAAAATTATATTTAAATTTGTCTTTAACAATAGGCGAGGTACGAAACAGAAAGAAAGACTGGGAAGAAAAGCTTCAAAAATGTCTTTCAAGTATTACCTTATACGAGGCCTTAGAAATAATAGTTAGAACTGAAAGTCATCGACTATTATTAGTTAATAAGGAAGATAAGCTTGTAGGAATAGTTTCACTGTCAGATATTTTAGTTTACCTTAACAGAGTTATTCCTACTGAAAAAAAGATTTCATCTCTACAAGAAATATTTCGCCCCTTGGAAGTAAATAAAGTTCCTGAATCATTAAAAGAGAGTGAAAATGAGGTAATTACGATTACAGTACCAAATATCCGAGCACAAAGTGTACCTGAGGCTGATGAAGTGGCATGTGAATTAAATAGTTCTACGGAAAATAATGATAAAGAGACAATTACGAATAATTTGGAGACTGAAGTAGAAAAAGTTAGTCCGACATCTGATACAGATAATGTTAAAATTAAAGAAGCGTCAGAGGAAGTACCACAATCTCAATGAAGTTTAAATTTATAATTGAAAGAACTATAGGTTATTCCATATTATTTCCAAAGATATAAAATCATAATAGATAAAACTAGTGTATCTCAATTATGCTTTCTGCTTTTAAACTATGATATTGTAACTTATTTAACTTCATTGTTAAAGTAGTGTCAACACCACGTGAATGCCTTATTTATTTAATCCAATATAATATATCGCTGAAACTCAATAAAATATTTTAGCAGTGTTGTTTATTTTCAATAAATGATTGAAGTGTTTTCTTTAGTTAAATACATCTTATATATAAAATTCTCGTGTCACAATTTTCGTTCCCATACTCCTCCGAAACGGCTTGACCGATTCTCATGAAATTTTTTCATCCCTCTAAATGTTAAGGGTAGTCCACCCCTACATTTTTATTTTTATTTTTTAAGACAAAATTTTTAGTTTTTATTTTTTTATTTTTTTTTAACATACAAAAATACATACAATCCTAAATTTTCACCCTTCTACGATCAACGGCTTGACAGATTTTTATGAAATTTAATATGCATATTCAGTAGGTCTGAGAATCGGCTACTATCTATTTTTCATACCTTCACGCGGACGGAGTCGCGGGCATCAGCTAGTAATTCATAATATTGCATTTAATATAGCTACTTATTTAGAAAATAAATCTTCGTGTTTAGAAAAAAATATTAGCCTCAGAAGAAGGATTATGAATATAATTGAATCAAACATATTGTATTGGCTGGAGGTACTATTATATTAGATTATATTATTATGCTAGAGGTAAAAAGTAAAGTAGGTAATGTGTCCGTCTACACTCAACACAATTCAAAATATTTTTGTGTCAATATTCATCATGCTTTATGAGCTGTTTATCTGTGAAAACGGAACAGGAGAGGCAGACGCAGAAATACTAAATATTGCTTTAATTTTATTAGTGTAAGTATATATCTACTCGTAGAAAAAAAAACACGAGAAATCTCAAATATTGTTTTATAACTAACTTAATGTACTAAGATCAAAACAATCAAACCAAGTATCAAAATACGACGAGAGACAAACTTTAGTGTATTACTGAGAGATAGCATGAATTTAATAACGTATGGCTGTTATTAATCTGCCCCCCGATTGTGTAAGGAAGTTGTAATCGTTTGTCAAACATATAATTCGACCTGTTTAAGGAGTTCATAGATGCACGTCAAAAAGCATGTATGAACTCCTAAAACAGTTCGAGTAATACGTTTTAGGCTGTCAAATGATTACGATTTGCTTAGACAATTGGGCCTCTGATTGGTCGGCTGAACAAATTTCTCACTTCCGTGCACAGGCACGCTAACTACGATACGACTCGCCGCTAGCTCGTAATCGTAGGTACGGTGAAACTGCACGTTCGAATTGGCAGGAAATACATAATATGTTTAAACTATTCTAATACACACTTTACAAATAGGTTCAATCAACGAAGAACGGAAAATAAACGACCTTGATGTAACTGGTCCGTATTTTTGTGGCTAACAAAAAATATTAGGCGTGATTTTTTTATTGTCCTGCATTCCTACCCAATACACATGTTCCAACACATTCAAATAGTTTTTGGGGGTCCGCACTAAAAAGAAAATCTTATTTATTATGCACACGACGGAACGGAGCCTTTAGGTAATGCATTTGGAGCTGTTAGAGGTTGTGTGTATGATTGTTTGTTACCGTTTTCCTGGAAAATTTATCCGATTTTGATGCGGTTTTTTTCATTTGGTCACTTCTGTGTAAGTTCTTATTTTAGATATGTTTTATGATACAACATTTAACTTCTAAGGGGGTGCGACGGGTGCGACAAATGATTTTTCTTTATTATGTTACAATTTTCTTTAAAAACTACTGTGCGGATGCGGTTCGCGTCGGTATACTATCACCTTAGAACATATTATAATAGTATGTTCTACATTCTACTAGAGGATACTCTCTCTGGTTTTCTAGTTAAATAAATAAAACGTAGGTTGCAGAAAGCTTTTTATTTGACCATAGCGCCTAAATATAATGTGGCTAGATGATGCCCGCGACTTCGTCCGCGTGGATTAAGGATTTCTGATTCCCGCGAGAACTCTTGCATTATCTGGGATAAAAAGAAGCCAATGTCCTTCCCCGGGATACAACCTAATTTTGTAGTAAATTTAATCAAAATCGGTTGAACGGTTGAGCCGTGAAAGCGTAGCAGACAGACGTGGATTTATTAACGCGTACCTAATATATTTAAAAAAATCTAGAACAAAAACTTAGGGGATTTCGTATAGGTATAGGTTCTGATTTCTCTGATATTTAAAGAGTTTGTTGCTTGCAAATTGCAAATTAAAAAAGAAACTAAAATAGAATTCGATATGACAAGCCTTTTAATACTGAATCGCTTTATAAGTGCCGAAATAAGGTGATTAGTTTTATATCTTTAAAAACAAGAGAAATCAAAATATAAAAATGTGACCGTGATGGTCAATTTAGCAATAGTCATTATTCAATTTAGCATTATGTGATTTATAACATAGTGGATTATTTGATTTCGTCTACCAAATCAAATCAACCGTCGATGGCCGCACAATATTTTTTAAAGCAATGTGCATAAGGTGTATATAATATGTATGTATATTTTTTAAAGCAATGTGCATAAGGTATAGTCTAAATCACAAAGTAACAACATTTTAGATAAGTTTTTCTGTTTGTCTGTTGTTATCATATCATACTTCATACTAATATTATAAATGCGAAAGTCACTTTGTTTGTTGGTTTGTTGGTTTGTTGGTTTGTTGGTTTGTCCTTCAATCACGCCGCAACGGAGCAACGGATTGACGTGATTTTTGGCATGGGTATAGTTGAGGACCTGGAGAGTGACATAGGCTACTTTTTATCCCGGAAAATCAAGGAGTTCCCGCGGGAATAACAAAAAACTTAAACCACGCGGACGAAGTCGCGGGCATCAGCTAGTTCTAAATATTTTGAAAGGAACATGTTTTTACTCTTAAATAGTAAAAAAAAGTGACAACGTATGATTTGTCTCTTGTTCAATGTTTAATCCAAATCGGCTGAGTTAGTCGCAGGGCACTACACTTTGTGTCTCTATTTTTTTAAATATTTTGTATCGGTAAAACGTATTTAACTCAAAGCTCATGTGAGTGTGAGAAAGTTCAAATAACCAAAGACGAGCGATTTTTCAATTTTCAGCCTGCATTTTCCCCACGTTTTTAAAGTTTTTAGCCGCTGAGACTACATGCACCGAGTTTAACAACGTTTTGGCTACCTATATGTTTTTTTTTTTAATTAGATAGGCTAGCGCTTGGCTGCAATCAGACTTGCTTGCAAGTGTTGATGCAGCCTAAGGTGGAGAGCGCTTGCCTAGAAGATGCCTGTATTTAAGAATATTTTTAAAGTGGTAAGTGAAATAAACTAAGCCCCAAATATACTTTTAAATATTTCGGATTTCGTTTTAAAAATCTCCGTCTCTGGCTATCGCGGTTGACGTACGTAGAACGATTCTGATAAACGATGCAGCTCTAATCAGTCTTTATCTAATCAAGCATTTTAAAAAATTACCATATGTTTAGGTGTATGCTTAGTTTGTATAATATTGTGTAGGTAAAGTCATAGACACATGCTAGTTTTGTATGATTATATTATACTAGCTGATGCCCGCGACTTCGTCTGCGTGTTTTAAGTTTTTTGATTCCCGCGGAAAATCCTTAATTTTCTGGGATAAAAAGTATGTCACTCTCCAGGTCCTCAACTATAGTCATGCCAAAAATCACGTCAATCCGTTGCTCTGTTGCGGCGTGATTGAAGGACAAACCAACAAACAAACACACTTTCGCATGTATAATATTAGTATGAACAAGATTTGCTTGATGACTTCGGAACTGGATGGCGGCATAACGCCAGCGGGCGAAGCGGTCCTACAAACCTGTTAAAACGTTTGCAAGGACACTCTTGATGACATGTGAGACTTTAACAATATATTATCATATTATAGCTTGTATAGAATATAGATAATTTTTATTGTTTTGTGACTACGATTATATACCTATAAGCGGACTGTGACAGGTTCATGGCATGGCGAATAAGCCGAAAAAATTATTGATTAATTACTATAAAAGGCATACTTTTAGGGTTCCGTAGTCAATGCGGAACCCTTATAGTTTCCCCATGCACGTTCGTCCGTCTGTCCGTGGCTTAGCTCAGAGGCTCTTAGTACCAACTAGAAAGCTATAGGTAATTCGGCATCGGTAGGTATACATGATAATTACGAGTACAAAGTGATAATTTTTTTTTTTTAATTAGAGTAAGAAAGAACCCCTACGTAAAATGACGATGAAATTTTTTCATCTATTCTATGGTGTATACACAATAGAATGAATAGGACGTTCAAAAACATTGTGAGGTGGGAAAACCGTTTTTCGATTCAGGGATCCGTTTTAATAAGCTTTAAAGTGCAAATTTTTCTGTCAAGTCAAGTCTGCCAGCTGTCTAGCTGTTTATGGGAATGTGAAAAAATTCATGGCACTAGCATATAATAAACATATTTATAATGTTAAAAGGAAAACTGTCACAGCTAAGGAGGCTTTATAAGTTAACGAATGTTATAGTCGACCAATGTAAAAAAAATTGTATTGTGATTTGTGATGGGCAACTACGGAACCCTACACTACGCGTGACCCGACACGTACTTGGCCGGTTTTATTTAGGCGTATTACACAAGTACACCTATTGCTGAGGAGTAATAATAGATCTTTTTATAATTACTAAGTTTGTAAAATTCCATAGAAAAAGGTTTTCTATAACCACAGATTACTTAAATCTATGACCGCTCGACATAATTTTCTATTGTAGGTAGTGTAGGTACAATGTTGTCGTGATCTGGTGATTTTAAAGATATATTCAACTTATGCACACGAGTAGAGAACGCCTTTTGTGACAATAATAGGCATGATGACAGTAACCAAGAATCAATGAAATTATGAATTTATCTAATGAAATAGGATTCATGGATTATAAAAAACGTATTTATTTTTCAATTTCGAGTGAGATTGCTATTTATATTGATAAAATAAAACTATAAAATACAGCAATCCGCCATATTGCATAAAACACAAAGAAGCGAATGACGTCACAATTGTTTGTTTTCGAGCTTTGAAAATCACACTATTGCTTACTGCACACTGCACAGAGTACATTGGTAAAAACAATAGTGACGTCACAACGACGCCATGACACCGCCGAACGTTTTGGCGTGAATTTTAAAATTTAAATTTCAAATGCCAATTTTATCTACCAACCCTTATTTTTCTGCTGAAATAAGATATTTTTTCGAAATAGTAGATACTTCCGAACATAATCTGACCATTTTTCAAAATCAGTCATCATGCCTATTATGTAGGTACTTATAATAGGTATAATAACTATCTATTAAGAAGAATTATGTTACTGTATTTTGCCGTTTTTTTTAAATAATGTCAGCTTTCAGATGTTTAAGAAAGTTTCTACTATTAGGTACATGCCTATATTTTCTATTTACATACCTATAGGTAAATTGTTTATTATCTAGACTCTTAGGACATATGTGTAGAGTGTAGACTTATAATAATAATAATATTGTATTGCACTATACCGATCTGTCTTTCGCTAGCGCTTTCATAAGCTTAAAAAAAAAAAAAAAACCTAAACTAAACAATGCCCGCGACTACGTCCGAGTCCGTATAGAGAGAGAGAGAGAGACAGAGAGTGGGAACTGGGAAGACTTTGAATATATGGGTTGAAAAGACTTCAATGTCCATCTTGCGGGAGGGGCACAGCTACCTCTACGAAAAACAGACACAGGCGGACGGACGGTTCGAAGGGCGGGTGGACTACGAGTAGGTACATTGTCTTTTAATTCTACTGCTTGAAACCAATAAGTTTATATTATTAATTTTATTTTTGAAAAGTCGTAGAGAGGTGTGCAGGCTTGGGAGGGACGTTATGCAAAAGTTTTACATGAGCCTATCAAAGCATGTGCAAGGTTTTGCAGCAAAACTCAGATTGAAAACATATTTTATTATATAGGTATATCTCACATCAACCCACATACCCAATTTTATTAGGGCAGTTGAGTGCACAGCGGACTCTGCAAAGACGAGACAGATACCGGTCGCCGGTGCAGGACCAAACCCGGAACTAGCCGCTTCGTCTCAAGGTTGCTCCGTATCTTACTTCGAAGGAGAATTATATTTTATTCTTATCTTTTACTGGCCAGTGGAAAACATAATATCGCTTACGGGTAAGTACTATTAAATGATTAAAACATAACATAGCCCTACTATAAATATTGTAAATGAAGGTACCTACTGTAATTTTTCGTAGATGTCAAGTACGGTTCTTAAAATTGATTACTCATACCTTACATAATATTAAGTATTTATAATTATTAGCTGACTTTGCAATGTGACTCGGGCGGGAAGTTTTCATTGTCAGGAAACATCCCGGAAGTCCTAACGATAACTGAACAAAGTTATGATTTCAACTACTAATTTTAGTTGTGTAACTTTGAGATGAAATTATTTAAGAATGTGGTTATAAACAGACACATAATCAGAAAAATATTACTTCTTTTTTGTTTTGCTAGGCTATGTATGAAAACGAGGAATTGTTTACATTTCCTAAGAAATGTATGCATATGATATGTGTGAAATAAGTGACGCCTCGCGACGCGATGCAACGCCACTGAAAATTACGTTACGTCTACGTTGTCGCGTAGACATACACGTCTGTCATTTTTTATGGATTCATACCGCGACGCGACGCGGCGTCGCTTCTGTTGCTCACCTAGAACAACGGATGAGGTACATAATATGTCTGGTAACAAATATACGAAGAATTAGATCAGGGAGAGATTATATTAAAATTCGTATAATTGGTAACATGCAAGTTTTATACAACATTCTCGTAGTATAGTTTACAAACAATTGTTTAAGACTTTGTTTATATTCATGAACGAAAAAAAAATTGGGACTCTTATATAGATGACGGCAATAGATTATATTCAAATTAACCATTTAACATAAGAATACGAACCAGTAGCGGCCCACTCGTGTGGAACCGGTAAGTCACTTGACACTGGTTATTGGTTAAAATAAATATGGAAGCTTGCTCGTGATTGTGAGACAAATCTGCCTACACAGCGCTGGAGAGTGCCCAGAGGCTGCCCAGTGTGTTGATGTTTGGCGGCCAGAGCATAAAAAAGATCATTTTTTAAAGTTTTAGGCAGCCTTTTGTTATAAAAAGTGATTGCCTCAATGGTTTTATAAAAAAGTCTCTAGATACAATATTTTAAATGTAATCAGCACTTTGTGCGGGTATGTTTCACAGAAAAAACTTAGCTCCTAACAGCTATCTAAAAGCTTTGGACAAAGTGCAATGGTGACATAGTCACGAGCATTTACTAGTTTTGCTCCGGCACCATTAAATGAGATAATTTAGTTAACACTATTTTAATAAAATATATGACACAAATTAAATAGTAAAATAAGTAGTCCCATAAAAATCAAGGCCAAATGAAAGTAGTTTTTAATATGTGGCATGTTATACCGTATGATATGAGCGGGATTATTTTTAGCATAGCTACAGTATCTGAGTTTGTAACGATGCGTATCAGACGGATATAATATATTCAATGTAACTAGTTACTTGTTTTTTCACTGAAATTTCAGGCTTTGCTCCTCTCTTTCAGAGCCTGAAATTTCAGATAGGAAAAAAAAAGTATTGAAAATATAGTTTTCATACATTTTTACATCCCTGCCCAGTAACAAGAGATGTAACGGAAATGACGTCATGAGTACATGACTCATAAATCCCTTGTTGAAGCTTAAAAGATTTTTTCAACAGATTTTGATGATATTTTGTACAAAAAATAGGTAAGTATAGGTGCATCCCGCGGACGGCGGAACACATAGGACTTCATCTCGGAACAATACGGATTTCCCACGGGAATTTAAAAAAGTTAAACACGTAGACGAAATTGCGGGCATCATCTACTTACTTAGTGGAAAATAAAATAATCATACTTATCTACTAAACTTATCTAACCATACTCAAAACAGATTAGTTAATTTATTAGTAACGTACCTACGAGTACATTATGGTTACTCAGGCATCGTTAAAAATAGTTTCACAATTTGTTTTGGACGAGAGCCTCTAGATTTTACAAGTCATTGAAAACACAATTTGTAAACGTTGGCAAAGAGAATGGATTGATTACTTTTTAAGTTCTATGATTATGATGCTTGTTACTAAAATGCCTTAAGGCTTTCAAATACTGTTCGTCTCTCATTCTTATTAATGGTCACCGTTAATTTTTAGACATCACATATTTTATTTTGCATAAAAACATAGAGACGAGTTATTATTACTTAATAGCCGTCAAAGGTCGGTGTTTTTGAAACTAGTTACGATTTTCAAAAATTCTAATAGCTATTTATGCAACTGTATCGTAATGAGGGTCATTTTAATTCGAGTGCTGTTTTTTGATACGAGGCTTGCCGAGTATCAAAATAGGATAGTACGAGAATTAAAATGACTAATTACGTACAGTTGCATACAAGATTTTATCTACGACAAGGACGTCTTTATAATTGTTTACTTTATAAATTAATAAAAACCAAAAGTGCCAGAACCCAGAGCCGCTAAGCTATAGGTATCCTATTTATGAAGATAACCATATCGATACAGCTACGACTCATAACGATACAGCTCCCATACAACGAACTGTATCGTTATGAGAAGCAAACACGAAAGAGGGTTCAATTCGATATAGTTGTCAAATTCGAAATTGGAACTTTTCGATGCTGGAGTAGATAAACATAATTATAGGCTAGTGGTCTTACCTAGTATTCAACACGCGACGCATACAGAGGGGAATTATTATCTCATATGTCCGTGGCATCATATCATACTAATATTATAAATGCGAAAGTCACTTTGTTTGTTGGTTAGTTGGTTTGTTGGTTTGTTGGTTTGTCCTTCAATCACGCCGCAACGGAGCAACGGATTGACGTGATTTTTGGCATGGGTATAGTTGAGGACCTGGAGAGTGACATAGGCTACTTTTTATCCCGGAAAATTAAGGAGTTCCCGCGGGAATAACAAAAAACTTAAACCACGCGGACGAAGTCGCGGGCATCAGCTAGTCTTCAATATTTTAGTGGCAGTTTGTGGCAAACCAAACGGCTGAATTACTTTTGATTTAGTTTTTTTGTTTGAAAGATAACTTGATCGAGAGTGTACCGTACCTATATACTGAGCTATGATTCAAAACATCTCTTTATATTATGTTTTCAAGATCATCAGTTCTTTTATATTTGATGAAAGGATGTAAGCAGCTCAAATTTGAACTGACAATGCAGCATCACCAGAAATGTGCAATCAACCCAACTCCTCACTAAATTACAGCAGAGGTATCGTATTTGGGGTAATTGGAGTGGTCTTAATGAATAGGTCATAAATAGATGGTGATCATGATCTGATGCTGGAGCAGAAATAAATGAGTATAAATGAGTGAGTTTTGAAATTCTCAATGATCTTACGCTTTAAGTAATTATCTAGATTACAAATGCTGGCAACACGAATAGATAACTATTGACTCATCCCTGTGACATGTAACATAAAATTACAATTATACGAGCTTAAACTGGTCTTACGTGCATGTCCAAGGGCAGGTGCACTTTCAGTTGAGACTGGCAGGCGCTAGCTTGTAGTATCCGATATAATAGGTGTTTCCATAATAAGAGATTATTAAGGAAGGCTTGTCTATTATCGTTGATATAACACCTACTTATGCGCACCAACACAGCCATGCAAAACTTTGGCGAGTAGCAACAATGTAACGTCTATAACTTCGTAGTTATGTTAATTTCTTGAACACAATTTGCAATTTTTAATAAAAACAGTTTTGTATGAAAAGGCAATCAACAGTTTTGTATGAAACGGCTATCAACAGTTTTGTATGAAAAGGCAATCAACTATTCGTTTTAGCTATACTATTACATGTTTATTAATGTCGGTAGTCATTGTTGTTAGCTGCACTATGAAAAGTAGAATGAAATAAAAATGAGGTAGAGTTTCGTCGTGTTCAAATTCCTTGACAAAGTACGTATAAAAATTTATATGTGTACCTACCCAAAATGAAGTTCAACTATAAAATAAACTAAAATTATTTAAATGGAATCAAATTAACGCCGACTTAATTTTACTTAGGTATACCTTAAAGATAAATTTATTATTTATTTTATTTAGATATCCTTATTGCACACACAAAATATACATGATACAGTTTAGAAGCAGAAGTTAATCTACAGAGAAATGTGCAAAGGCGGTATTATTTATTTTGAATTTAGTAAAACTGATAAGTATAGTATTAATTGTTTTAGGAACATTTTTGTAGAAATCGAACCTTAAACTCTTCTAGTAGGGCTGGGGTATCTACTCAAGAGATTCTAAGACGGTTCCGAATTAGCATCTAACAACCTATGTATTTCTGTGTGTGTGTGACTTGATCAAAAGGGTTCTTACTTCTTAGCTATGATTCAAGGAAATCGGGTCAGCCGTTTGAAGATCATCAGGTGTTTTCGCATTAATGAAGGAATGTGAGCAAATTCTGAGGAATTTTCACACAAAACGCGAGGACATTTTAATTATTTATTATTTTATTGAAGTAACAGGAGGACCTGTGGGTTCTCCGGGTACTGCAGTATGTCGGGGGTTATTTTAAAAAATTTCAAGTTTCTTTTTTCATAACTTGTTCATGTTGCACTTGTCAGTGCACATTGCAGTGTTGATTAAATTAAATTAAATGAAATGAATTTAAAAAGGACAACTTTGCCATACATATATCATTGCCATTCAACGCTATAAATTTAACTTGGCTATTAATTATAATGTCCAAACATCAACTATTACGGTAAAACCTATCTCAGTTGTCGGGTTACGCGAGCGAGTGTAAGCGTTTTGTAATCGCAAGTGGTGAAGCTGATGTCATAGCGATTGGGAGCCAGTCGATGACCTCTTGACACGGTCGTTATATGCACCTAGCGAATAGACAGTGACCGACGCGTTAATTCGATGGAAGACGCGATAAGACGTTACTTGTAAACGTAATTATATGTTGCGGCGCAATCTAGTCACTAGTACTTACCTATTCTGTGGTACTACCTTGCGTAGTGACTTGAAAGCTGGACTCGTTGATGCTTATTTTGATAGGTTTCCCTTTTACACAAAGTCTGATAAAGAGTTTATCGGATTATATTAATTCAGATTTATAGATATGCTTATTTCTGTCAAAGACTGTAAACGTAAGTATTACATAGAAAGCTCGCGGTATTGATCTGTGCTAACAAAATATAACATTATTTTTATGGCATTAAGAAGGGTGGTGCTTTTATGAAAAATAAAACCCGTAAAATTGTTTAAAAAAAATACACTGCACCTTGGTCTTCCTCTGCAGGTATGCGTCGCGTATACGGTTGCGTTCTACTATTCAGGATCCGAAAGCACTGTAATAAGGTAATTAATTAATTATCTGAGCTTAAAATATTCAGGAAAATCCCATGTAATGTAGGTATCTATCTGTAAATATTATAATAAACAGTAATTGTCTAAATATAACTTGTTATATTTTGAATTTCTGGTAACTACCGAATATTCTTTTACCCAATATTTGACTAGCTATATCACAATGATATAACCTATGTAGTATCTAATATGTACTTAGGTACTTATGATATTATACGTTTTGTCAATTGCAGTTTGTTGTCTAAAAAAGTATCACACTTTCGCTCCTTATAAGTACAAATTGAGGCTCGATATGGCCAGGGTCCATTCAGCACTTAGTTGTTAGAAAATTTTGATAGAGTATTGAGGAAGTAAAAAAATGTGTGTGTGTACTATGCTGTGAATATGTGTATACCCATTTACGTAATGTAATTTTGTTTAGCAACGAGTGAAACCTGTCCGATGATATAATACTCACTTTTCGGTACTCATCTTTTTTGAAGGTAGAGGCACTTATTATATTTTTATGTTATTATAGGTACATTAAACATTTATTTTCCCTATTATTCGGATATTAAAAGAATATTAAAGGTACAATTCAATTAGAAAGAAGCGGTTATGCAATATTTTGGATTTTTAATGAGGCCCCCCTCATATATCCGCTTCTAGGGTTCGCATCCAGGGCACTACATCACTAACGTTCCATAGTTTCCAATAATAATATGTTCGTTATAATCAAGAAAAACATCAAGGAGAAAACATGCATGCTGAGAGTTCTTCATAAGGTTCTCAAAAATGTGTGAATTCTGCTTACCCGCCCTCAGCCAGCGTAGTTTACTGGCCCTTTAATATTTTAGTTAAATTTGAGCTGTAACTATGCTGTTCGTGCCAGTCCCACATGGGAATATCTGCACGCCTCGTACGAAGCGATATACTTCCTCGTTTCTATTCTATTTGAACCGCTAGGATATGGAATGCCCTTCCTACTTCCGTTTTCCATTCCTATATTTATTATATAGGTACCTTCAAATCAAGAGTGAATAGGCATCTTCTAGGCAAGCCCGCTCCACCTTAGGCTGCATCGCCACTTGCAAGCAAGTCTGATTGATATATATACATTATACGTATTATAAAAAACATAAAAGAGATCATTTAAATTTCCTTAGTTTTATTTTGCAGGTGTTTTACTTACGAGATCCTTCTTTTACAATAGACTACATACCTGATGTATACCAATTTTATGACGAACTATAAACGGCACAAAGCTAAGTAGAGTTATATTTTTATAATGATAAATACCAACATATATACTTGCTTGCCAACATTGCTTGATCAATAGCTTCCTTCCATAAGACACAAACATAAGAACTATTTAACTTGTATTTATCTAACATATTTCTCACATGATGTAGTGTAACGTGCCATCTGTATGATACGGATACAAACATAATATTATCTGTGATAGTTATAAATTAATAATTATTGCTTCTATGACACATTCATTCACTGTATGGGAAATACTAACAATGGCAAATAATAGTGTGCACTCAGATGATAAATAAATACTATGCTGTAAATGGACATTAAAATGTATTATTACAGGAATATTTTTTTTACGAACTCTTTATTGAAATAAGTTTATATTATGTGTACTGTGATACATAACAAACTTAGTTTAACTTATTATATTTTGCAATATTATCTTAACCGATGTGGATCCACAAGTGGATACACCTTTGCAGGGTCCCATTTTCCACTATCCACGCTCTTTTGTCTCTTGTGAATCTATCCGCCTCCATAAAAGTCAAGAACGTGAAAAATAATAAGAACCATTTTTCTGTTCTAATCATTTATTTCAAAGTTTTAATTTGTAGCTAGAATCTAGATAACTATAGACAGCTTATAAAAACTTTCTTTAGATAGACAATGGCATTCTGATCTGCCTAGGTAGGATATATATATATATATATATTCAAATGAGTGTCCACATTATATTCAACCCACGTTGTCGCGTGCTGAACTTAATTTGATCGGTTGATTTATGAACTCCATTTAAAAATAATACACATAGACTAAGAGATGGTAGTCACGTGCCGCGTTTCTTTTACCAAACCTATATAATCTATATACCTAATACCTTAATATATACCTAATATATTTTGTGTTTGCACATTCTACTTTTGTAACTATTTTTATGGATAAAAATTATATTTATGTTTTGCTAATGACTATCCGCAACTTCAATCTAGTGGGGATTCAGCAAAATCCGGTCTTATTTCTCGTTTCCACTATAAAGGGAACCTCCGTGCACAATATTCAGCTTGCTATGTCTTAGATCCCCACTGATTAGCATAATTTCTATCCAAGCGGAGCGAACTCGGGTTAGCTGTTTAAAAATAATACATATAATACAAGACAATTGATCTTTATTAGTATACCTAAAGTATACTTTTATAGTTTAAATTTAATCATAGAATTTGTTGAAGGCAGAAAACATATTATGTAAATACACAGGTTAAAAATCTATGTATTTACATAATATGTTTTCTGCATCACATTCTGTAAACTGTTTATTTGTTGATAGGTTATCTTACCAGAATTTTGAGAAAAAAAATCTAGCAGAGCAAGTCCTTGGTAGTTCATAGATGCGCATCTAAAGCTGTTTCCATCCATACATGTTGTCTGTGAATAATGATTAATAGTATTCCTAAAAACACAGACCATAAATAAGAACAAAAAAACTAAACAGGCATAAAAAATAGTTCAAATTTAGGCCACCGGGTCAGGACAGTATATGGGACTATATAAATAAATATATTAAAAGCCATGTATGTAGAGACCCCATGTATACTTATTTCTACTATTCCTAGATCCGCTCAGTGCTTTGCGTCGAAAAAGCTCAATTGGCCAAAGTCTGAGAACACAAGCTCCTTATTTACAAGTAACCGTGAGCTTACATATCAATAAATATTTATATCTGACGCACCAGATTTCATATGCTATGATCGAACGCCGTTATGCCTTGTGACTTCATTCAGTGTTGCACAATAACATAAATCGTCTATTCATATGCCATTATTTGTAATAGAATAAGACACTATATATTAAACCAGTATCAACGGATCGTAATATATGATCAAATTTCATTTGTTATACCCTCATTAACGTAATATTTTATTCATCTACCTGTTCAGCCTGTATTAGCAACGATTCATAATAGATTTTTTTATTCCTATTGTATTTTAATTTTTATTCTATCGATTAAGTCGATTATGCTTGTTTTTAGTTGGTATGGAAAAAATTATAAACTTTAAACCGGTTACAGTAATTATAGTTACAAAAAATTCGACTGCACTGTCTACACTACACACTTTTCATATCAATTAATGCATATAATTATTTTGTTTATAGCTATGATGCAAATATTAATTAGAAACACATACATCTTTTGACGCAGATACATATACTTTTATATAAATTACTTTATTTGACAAGAATAGAAAATAATTTAAACACAATGAAATAAATTAAAATTAAATAAAAACTAAACCTTGAAAATTTCATCCATACCGCTGTAATGAGGCAATGTGCCCAAAAGCCAGAACGCTGCGTTACCTCGCTGAATAGGCGTGTAACTACCAGTCCTCCAGACACCTGTGGACTCTGTGAGACGAGAAGATACTTAGATCCTTAAAAAGGATCTAGCTGCTAGCATCTTCGCCCCACGACCCCAGGGTTTCAACACCAAAAGGCACAAAAATGAAATTATTATATAAATTGATTAAATTTTTATATTATAATGTATAAATTAAATTATTTTATTAATTGATGTATAATTAATTAATGTAGGTACATAAAGCTTATCTTTTGCTTAGTCTGGTCCAGTAGGAGGTTTTGGTCATGGCACCTTAGCGGCAAAAGCGTGCCGCCAAGCGAGTGTTCCGGTACGATACTGTGTAGAAATCAATCTATACTATTTGTTGTTTTTTATACTAATTATATATTATTTAGAGAGAGAGAGAGATATACTAATATTATAAATGCAAAACTTTGGATGGATCGATGGATTAATGTTTGTAATTCAATCACGCCAGAAGTCAGAACCGCTGACGGCTGAACGGATTTGGATGAAATTTGACACAAAAATACACTAAAGTCTGGAATACACATACACATGGATTACTACATAGGCTATACTTTTTATCCCATTAAGTCAAAAGTTCCCACGGAAACCAAAAAACCCGGGCATCTGCTAGTTAGACTTAGATCATAACTGCCATGTATCCCAGGTGAGATCACAATCGAGGGCTAACTTTGAATAGGTACAATTTAGTACCTAGTATAAAACTACCTGCAAAATGTGAAGGAATACTATAATATTTAATATTTAACTTTAAACTCTTTTAAATATTGTCCTAAAGTTTAAAGTTGTTTAGGTATAGTTTTAAAAATCCGGGACCACTGTGTGAGGTGTGACAAAAGTCTGAGAACTTGACCGACGTTTGCCACTCCTCTGGCGCTAATCTTAATACATCTGAACAGAAATCAATAGTTGGACAGCGCTTTATATATAATAAGCTGTATTACATCAATCCACGTTAAAGCGCTTGAATGCTCGATTCTACGAGAAGCTAAGCTTGATTGTAATTTATTACACTTTAATTTGACATTCGTGCACTATTAAATATAAGTGTCCTCGCTTACTGAAGTCTCCGACTAAAATATTCCTAAACTTTTTTGTTCTATCATATCTATTGGCTGTCAGATTGATTTATTGCATCATATTTTGCATTAAGTAAATACCTATAGGCACCTGCCTATTATATTATGGTATTTTTAACCAATTTAGGTTAAAAACTCTGCTAGGAAATCCTATATAAATCTATACCAATATCTATACTATAATATTATAAAGCTGAAGAGTTTGTTTGTTTGAACGCGCTAATCTCAGGAACTTCTGGTTCGAATTGAAAAATTCTTTTAGTGTTGGATAGTCCATTTATCGAGGAAGGTTTTAGGCTAGGTATATATAACATCACGCTGTGACAAATAGGAGCGAAGCAACAGTGAAAAATGTTGCAACAACGGAGAAAATTATCCATATTTGAGGGCTTCCGTTGCGTGCGCTGCGTAAACGGTTCAAGTTACCCAAAAATATGTATGAAAGAATTATTCCTCTTAAAATGGTCTAAAAATGTCCGCGACTGGATCTCGCGATCATAATAACAGAAATTGACGCGGACGAAGTCGCGGGCAACAGCTAGTGTATTAAATGCGTTAGTTTTGATGGATGGATTTATGTATGGATGGGTGGATGTTTGTTACTCTATTGCGCCAGAACGGCTGAACGAATCCGGATGAAATTTTGCATAGAGATTATAGTCTGGAATATGCACAAACTATGGGTCACATAGGCTACATTTTTACACAGAAACGCGGACGAAATCGCGGGAATCAGCTAGTGTTGGTGGTTGGTGGCTATATATCATAATTCAACTCGCCAGGGTGTTGATAAATTGACAGCAGGTACCCGTGCCTGGTGCTAAGCACAGAACCTACCTGTAAAAATGCTCGCAAACAATAAAATTCCTATTTTGTCTTAATAATTCATATCTTTAAAGTTACGTGTACAGATAACATTATTGACACATATTTATCTGGGCCAATAAGGTCATAGACGTGCATAACGATTCATACTGATTGTCTGATAGGTATAATGTAGGTAGTACCTACGTACTAAACTATAGCATAACAGATTGCTTTTAAGGGTGAGCACAAGGTGAAGATATTTTCGTCGCAAAGAGTCCATACTAATTCTATACTTATCCATACTAATATTATAAACGTGAAAGTGTGTCTGTCTGCTACGCTTTCACGGCCCATCTGTCCAACCGATTTTGATGAAATTTGGTATAGAGGTAGATTACATCCCGAGGAAGGACATAGGCTATAAATATATATAATAAGGCACGACATTTCACTGTTTGAATAGTGCGGATTAAATACCTCTCTGTGTTGACAGCCTAAGCTTTTAAATAAAATAAAAATGCAACGGAAACAGAAAAAAGGGTATTGAATTCGCTGGATAAAAAATATACAATAATAATTATATTTCCTTGAACGTATGCATTGTGTTAAGTGATTATAAAACAGGTGGGTGCCTTTATCAAAGAAGTTTTCTTATATGACAAATCATTTCACGCTTAGGTATCCTTTGTTGCGTTTGCGAATAATAAAGTAAGTAATTACGCAAATAGTTTAATTATGTACCTACTACCTAGGTATACTTGGTATATATTTCCTAGTTTTATTTTTGACTAGCTGATGCCCGCGACTTCGTCCGCGTGGTTTAAGTTTTTTGTTATTCCCGCGGGAACTCCTTAATTTTCCGGCATAAAAAGTAGCCTATGTCACTCTCCAGGTCCTTACCTATACAACAAAAAAAGAATTAGTGAAATTGGTCCAGCCGTTCACGCGTGATGCCGTGACCAAGGGAAATAGGGATTCATTTTTAACCCCCGACGCAAAAAGAGACGGGGGGTTATATGTTTAACGTGTCTGTCTGTGTATCTGTGTATCTGTCTGTGGTATCGTAGCTCCCAAACGGATGAACCGATTTTCGTTTAGTATTTTTTGTGTCATAGATAATTTTATCCCGAGTGTTCTTAGCCATGTTTCATGAAAATCTGTTCAGCCGTTTGAAGATCATCAGCTCTTTTCTAGTTGATGATTTCTTAATATGTTAATTCCATATAATTATGTCGGGGGTTGTATCAAATTTGTAATTTATACTTGTTATCTAAAGAGATAATTTACAAAATTTTTGCACCTTGAAATAACTGTTTTTTGATATAAAGCAATTCACCAATGTTATAACATCATAATATATTTATTGTTATACTCAGTAAAATGTTGCCCGGAATGCCCGGAGTTGGAAGTTGGCGGTGTAACACCCCCGTGCCTCGGAGAGCACGTTAAGCCGTCGGTCCCGGTTATTATCACTAACATGATAATAATCGTTAAAGCCCGCCAACCCGCATTGGAGCAGCGAGGTGGGTCTAAGCTCTAATTCCCGCTCTCCTATAAGAGTGGAGGCCTGTGCCCAGCAGTGGGACGTTAATAGGCTGTAGTGATGATGATGATGATGACTCAGTAAAATATAAATAGACTTAAATTGATTTTAACATACAATAAGTATAATGATTAGTTTATATTTAAAATACTTGTGTGAGCGTACTCTACCAGCAGAAATAATAAGTCCTAAGCAACAAAACAATCGTAACAATCTATGTTTAATTATTATTGCGCATCTTCCTAGCTCCGTCGTCTTATTTTCAGTGTATTAACATCGGGTTAGCCCAGTGGCGTGCAGTTCATAGAGGCACAAAAGCACTATTTACCCAAATGGAAATACATCAATGCTCATTTTTCATCATGACAGTCAGTAAATAGGTATTCTGACTAACTAATGCCTACCCTAGCTTCAAACCCTGTGCACGCCACTGGGTTAGCCCAATCTCGCATTCTAAGTAGGTATATTACTTTCCCATTTCTGCCCCCGTACCTCATGATCTGGTGCCATCTGAGTACATTTTACCATAGTAAACATTTGTTTCGTTAAGGAACCTATTTCTGTAAATTTCTGATTTTGTGACTTTCCTATTTTGTTATCCTTACTAATATTATAAACGCGAAACGTAAGTATGGATGGTTGTTACTCTTTTACGACAGAACGGCTGAACGGATCTGGGTGAAATTTTACACAGAGATAGATTATAGTCTGGAATAACACATAGGCTACTTTTCATCCCGGAAAATTAAACATATCCCGCGCAAACCGGAAAACCTCAATCCACGCACATGAAGTCGCGGGCATCAGCTCGTACACAATATACGAGTAGGTGTACTAGCTGATGACCGCGACTTAATCCGCGTGTACCTATTGGCGAATTTTGATTTCCGCGTCAACTTCTTAATTTTCCGGGATATAAAGTAGCCTACGTGTTATTCCAGAATATAATCTATCTCTGTGCAAAAGATCCGTAGATAGATTCACCCAGATCCGTTCAGCCTTTCTGGCGTTATTGAGTAACAAACATCCACCCATCCAGCCAAACTTTCGCATTTATAATATTGCGTATTAGTAGGTACGTACAAATAACGTACTGTTCAAATAATAAAAATTTTAATTTTGTAGGTAGGTAGTAGGTAATAGTATATTTACAAACTTTTTTATTCAAAGACAATCGTAAGGTGTTCGTAGGTACAATTACCTATACTGTTACGGTGGCTAATCTCGTACGTGATCAACGTTAAAAATGTTGCATATGCCCCGTTGTACGACAAAATTGACACTACCGGGATAGATGAAAAAATTGGTCCCATTTGTACCGGACAAGATAGTTACCAAAAGTACTCAACTATACTACTGCTCTCCGTATGTTTGCGCTGGCTTTTAAACTCTAAGCTAAGCTTGATCTGTTATGGCTGCTACTACAAAACTTTGTAATACATACAATAAACAAATTCACGGTTTTCTTAATTGGGAACTACAGAAAAATCATCAAGCAGAATGAAATTCATAAGTGTATTAATAAAGCGATGATCTAAAAGATTGTAAGTGGAGCCCGTCGGATTCAGTGGCGTCGCTCAAGGAGGACCGGCCCATTCTTGAGCCGGAACCGACGCGCTGCCCGCAAATGGATATCGCTATATTATGTAGGTACCGCTCACCGTCGCTATACGACTCGAAAAATTCATTTAATTAACCAATTTTTGTATGGATCTATAGTGCTTAAATTTTAGGGTTCTGTGGTACAACAAAGCATTCTTATACTTTTGTCCAGTCTGTCTACCTGCTCATCATAATCATATAAAAATAAATTATTAGAGCTTCGGCGCTATTACGAGTATAATATATTGAAAGTTCAAAAAAATCTGTCGAGAAGAGAAGAGTGATATTCATATTTTGACAAACCCTATCGAGTGGGACCTCGTTGAATAGTTATTTTTGAATAATCACAGGAAAAATAAAAGAAGTGAATTCCTTTTTCTGCTTGAATAATTGATTAGGGTTGTTGAAATAAGGTTCGATAATAATGTATTCTATGAAGGTTCGTTTTGTATCTATCTTGTCAACAGTAGAAAAAGAAAACTAATTTATTATCTTGTCACTTTATGTCATCTATAACAATATAAAAATGTATCTCAATTATTGATTTAAAAATAAAAGAAACGTTTTCAATATCTAAAATAATCCGGCCTCGTAGATACTTTAACATGGTAGCAGATCGTTGAAAATATAATTATATAAAATGGTAAGATATAAAATATATACGTAAAAATAATTGAAGAAAAATAAAAAAAATATATAGAAACTAAAACGTAAGGAAATAACGAGTAAAAATAAAGATTAATATGGAAAATACCTATTTTCGATGGAGCAAATTATGACTTATGGAAATTTCGACTAAAATTATTTTTAAAACTAAAAAAAAATGTGATGAGGCCATTGAAAAAAAAGAAACAAAGCCAGAAATTGATTTAAAAGCAAAAAACTACATTGTAATGAGTGTAAGTAATTCGCAACTCAATATAATTATTACCGAGGATACGGCATACAAAATGATTAAAAAATTTGACGACTTATATTTGATGAAAGGATGTGCGAATAAACTTCTATTAAAAAGAAAATTGCTAGATACGAAATTCAAAGATGAAGACCCCGTAGATTTCTTCCAAAAATTTGAAACGCTTATAAATGATTTAAAAACTGCGGGAGAAATAATAAATGAAGAAGACAGACTAAATTATTTATTACTGAAATTACCAGATAAATTTTCACACATAGTAAATATAGTAGATGCATTGCCCAAATCAAACCAAACGGTAGAATATGTGAAATCAAAAATTATTTTAGAGTACAAAAAGAATGAAAGCGAACACGAACAACAAGTTTTTCACAGTGACGATAAACAAAGAACAGATAATTATAACAGGACAATATCAAGAGGGCAAAATTATATACCCAGAGGACAAAACTATTATACACGTGGACAATTTACAAGAAGACAAAATTATTATACACCTAGACAATACAAAAGAGGACAAAATTATATATCGAATAGATTTCAAGGTAGAGGTTTTGGAGATTTCAACAAAGAATTCAAAATAACGACAACACAGGTTTTATAGCAGAGGTCATGAACTCATTTAACGAATCAGAAAAACCAGAAGAAGCGATTTGGCTGATCGATAGTGGATGCAGTAATCATATTATAAATGATGATAAACTATTTTGTGAGTATAAAGTATTAGATAATCCAATAGATATTAAAGTAGGCGATGGTTATATACTGAAATCGACTAAAATAGGGAAAGTTATGATGACATGTCAGGTTAATAATAAAATACATACAATTACAGTAGATAACGTATACTATGTACCAGATATGAAAAGAAATTTGTTGAGCGTATCATCTATTAACAACGAGCGTAACATCATCTACGCTCAGACCTACTGTTTTCCAGACCCGGGCTGGCTCGGAACGGTTCCAGATGGAACTTCAGAATAGGTTTGAAGCTTTGGGACCTACTGTCGATGTTGATGAGGATTACGAAACTGTGGCTAATATAATCCGGGAAGAAGGCTACAGGTTCTGTGGGACAAGGAGTGTGCTTAAGAAGTCTAAACTCTCGGATAAGACTCTGAATCTCATGAGAGAGAGGCGAGAAAATGTGCAAGCTACTCAGGCGGAACACCTAGCCCTCAATAGAAAGGTCAAAAGATCAATAAGACGAGACCTCCGGAGCTTCAATACTCAGAACATACTACAAGCTATAGAGCAAAACCGGGGGTCCAAGGTATTTACCCAAAGTCTTGGTAGATGCCAAATGACCAAACTTAGAACCTTGAGTGGTAGAACCGTTTGCGCCTAACCAGAGATTCTCGCTGAGATAGAAGACTTCTACGGCAAGCTGTATGACACCCAAGTTCCACAGCCTGAGGCCTGTGACCAAGATCCCAGAGCCAAGTTAACTCGCCACTACACCGATGACCTTCCGGAAATTAGTGTGGACGAGATTGTGTTGGCCCTGAAACAGCAGAAAAATGGAAAAGCCCCGGGAGAAGATGGAGTTACCTCTGAGCTCTTGAAGGCAGGGGGTATGCCCCTACTTAGAGAGCTACGGAGGCTTTTTGACTCTGTTATTCAGAACGGGAGAACTCCAAAAGCGTGGAATAGGAGCATAGTTGTTTTGTTCTTTAAGAAAGGTGACAAAACACTCCTTAAAAATTACCGTCCCATCTCGCTCTTAAGCCACATCTATAAGCTGTTTTCCAGGGTCATCACAAACCGTTTATCACGAAGGCTCGACGACTTCCAGCCACCGGAGCAAGCTGGGTTTCGGAGTGGTTACGGCACCATAGACCACATACACACATTAAGGCAGATTGTACAGAAGTCTTATGAGTACAATCAGCCTCTGTGCCTCGGCTTTGTGGACTATGAGAAGGCCTTTGACTCCATCGAGACCTGGGCTGTGCTGGACTCTTTGCAGCGATCCCAAGTTGATTGGCGATACATCGAAGTGTTGAAATGCCTATACGGCTCAGCATATATGTCAGTCCAAGTACAGGGTGCGTCTACAAGACCTATCCAATTGCATCGTGGTGTGAGACAGGGGGATGTTTTATCCCCGAAACTGTTCTCTAATGCTTTGGAAGATGTCTTCAAAACGCTTGACTGGAAAGGGCATGGCATCAACATAAACGGAGAGAACATTTCACACCTCCGATTCGCCGATGATATCGTCATCATCGCAAGTTCGTTGCAGGAGCTTCAACAGATGCTTGATAGCCTCCACGCTGCCTCCCGACGTGTCGGTCTCCGGATGAACCTAGACAAGACCAAAGTCATGTTAAATGACCTGGTCGCTCCGGAGCCGATCAATGTCGATGGGTCTATTCTCGAAGTTGTTCAGGAATATACATACCTTGGGCAAATTTTCCAATTGGGTAAAAACAGCTTCGAGAAGGAGATCGATAGGAGAATACAGCTAGGCTGGGCAGCATTCGGTAAACTTCGTCGAGTCTTTTCGTCGCCCATACCGCAGTGCCTGAAGACTAAGGTCTTCGACCAGTGCGTCCTACCAGTAGTGACCTACGGTGCCGAAACGTGGACACTGACAGCGAGACTGGTACACCGACTGCAGGTCGCTCAGCGTGCTATGGAAAGAGCTATGCTCGGAATTTCTTTGAGGGATAAAGTCCGGAACGAAGTGATTCGCCAAAGAACTAAAGTGACCGACATAGCTCTTAGGGCTAGCACGCTGAAGTGGCAGTGGGCTGGTCACGTGTGTCGGAGGACCGATGGACGTTGGAGTCGAAAGGTCCTCGAGTGGAGACCGCGTCTTGGTAAACGGAGCGTAGGGCGCCCCCCCAGCAAGGTGGAGCGATGATATCCGGAGGGTGGCTGGCATCGATTGGATGCGGAAAGCCGAGGAAAGAGCACGTTGGCGCTACTTAAAAGAGGCCTATGTCCAACAGTGGATGCGTAGTGGCTGATGATGATCATCTATTGTTAATAAAGGAAATATGATTAAATTTCAATATGAAACAGCACTTATATATAATACATGTCATAAATTAGTAGGAATAGCTAATAAAATAAAAACAAATTGTATGACCTGAAATGTAAGATAATCAACGATAAAAATAATATATATGTAAATAAATCAGACGTTTCAATAGAAAAAAAAGAAAAATTGCATCGATTATTAGGTCATGTTAATTTTGGAACATTGAAAGTAATGTGTAGGCATAAGTTGTTAGATGGTTTACCCGATAAATTAAATGAAAATTACGTACAATGCGAAATTTGTTTACAAAATAAAATGACAAATTTACCTTTTCAAAACAATCGGAGAAGAGTCACAGAAATATTAGAAATTATACATACAGATGTTAATGGTCCAATAACTCCTGTAGGATATAATGATCAAAGATATTTCGTGTCATTTATAGACGATTATAGTAGATATGCAGTTGTATTTGTAATTAAAAATAAGTGATGTATTTGATTGCTTCAGAACATATATTAAAGCAGTTCAAAATCAGACTGGACAGAAAATTAAAGAAATAAGATGTGATAATGATCGCGAATATATTAACAGAGATTTTATTGAATTCGCAAAAGAAACAGGAATATTCATAAAAGCAGCACCACCCTATACTCATGAACTAAATGGTGTGGCAGAAAGGTTTAATAGAACTATTATGGATAGAGCTAGATGCCTAATGACAGAAGCAAATTTAAACAAAAAATATTGGCCTGAATGCATAATAACTGCCGCATATTTAGGAAACAGAATACTAACAAATTCAATGGAGAAGAAAAGTCCTTTCGAAATATTTTTTAGGAGAAAACCAGATATTAAAAATCTGAGAATATATGGAAGCAAATGTTTTGTAAGAATACCCGAAGAAAAAAGAACGTCAAAATTGAATCCAAAAGGAATTAAGGGAACTTTAGTAGGTTATACAGAAACTGGATATAAAATTCTAATAGACGATAAAATAATTATAAGTCGCCATGTAATTTTTATTAATCCAGAAGCAGAAGTTATTAGATTCAGTATTAATAATGAAGAAGAGAATTGCAAAAGAAAAATCACTAATGAAGAAAATGATGAAAAAGAAATTGAGAAAGATGAAAATAGTAGATTAAAAGAAACGATTGATAATGATAAAGAAGAATTTTTTGACACTGTTGAAGATGACGAAGAAGAAAATAAAATAAAGCTTAATGTTGAGGAGGTGAAACAAAGTCGTCCTAAAAGAGAAAGAAGATTACCTGAAAAAATTAATGATCATGTTGTTTATGTAAACGTTTGTGATGTTAATATACCAGAAACTTACGAAGAAGCAATAAAAAGTGCAGAAGGGAGAAAATGGAAGGAAGCAATGGATGCGAAAATAAATAGTTTAAAACAAAATAATACATGGGAGATCGTTGATGAGTCAATGGATAAAAATGTGATCGAAGTAAAATGGATTTTTAGAATTAAATCAGATGGAAGATATAAAGCACGCGTAGTGGCAAAAGGTTTTCAACAAATCTATGATGAAAATGAGGAAATATATTCACCCGTAGCTAGAATGATAACAATGAAAGCTCTAATGTCAATTGCATGTATCAGAGGTTGGCATTTGGAAAGTATGGATGTTGAAACAGCTTTTTTAAATGGAACTATTAAATCCGAAGTTTATATTTATCCTCCAGATGGTTATGAAATTGGAAATAATAAAGTCTACAAATTAAGAAAAGCGTTATATAGATTGAGAGAGAGCCCAAGAGATTGGTACGAATGTTATAATGAATTTATGTTGAGCATAAAGTTTAAAAGGTCAAACTATGATTATTGTTTGTACATGGGATGTATTAATAATGAAAAAGTCTATGTATGTTTATATGTGGATGATATTTTAATTTGTGCTAAAAATGAACACACGATTAAAAACATAAAAGAAATGCTTAGTAAGAGGTTTCGTATGAAGGACTTAGGAAAAGTAAAACAGTATTTGGGGATTGATATTGATTATTATCCGGAATTGAAGAAAATGACTTTGAGTCAGCGCAAGTATATAGAAAGTTTAGCAGAAAGTATAAAATAAAGGATTCGAAGAAGTATGAAACACCTATGGAACAAAGTTTATCAATTGAACCCGGAGACATAAATAATGATAATTTGAAATATAGAAATTTGATTGGAGCTCTTATGTACATTGCCAGCGGAACGCGCCCAGATATTTCATATTGTGTAAATTATCTCAGTCGTTTTCAAAATGCTTACAATGAAACGCATTACAAATATGCTTTACGAGTTTTGAAATATTTATATTATACCCGTGATCTAAAACTAAACTATAATGCAGATTATGAAGAATGTTTTGATGCTTTTGCTGATGCTGATTGGGCAGCTGACAAAAATGATCGAAAATCAACTACCGGAATGATATTGAGAGTTTATAATAATCTAGTAATGTGGAAGACACAGAAACAGAAAATTGTTTCTCGCGCATCAACTCACGCAGAATATTATGCCTTAGCAGATTGTGTCACAGAGATTTTACCAGTCATAGGAGTATTAAAAGATTTAGATATTAATATAAAAAACCCTATTAAAATTTATGAAGATAATAGCGGCGCCATAGCTCTTTCAAAACACGGTAAATTCTGTAAAAATTCTAAACATATCGATGTTAGTTATCATTTTATAAACGAGTATGAAAAAAGGGTATCATATGTGTAACCAAGATAAATACAGATGATCAGTTAGCTGATATACTTACAAAGGCTTTAGGGAAAAATAAATTTAAATATTTAAGAGGTTTAATTAATGTTTATTAATTAGGTTTATTATAATATACTGAATGTAGCGTAATTGATATTGTTAGAAGTAGAATGTTATTTTGTTTTAAGTTCTTTGCCATGAATTGTTAAATGATTAACTTTATATATTTAATTAATTGAAGAATTATTAATACCATTTAATAGATCCAAAACTCAAGGAGGTGTGTTGAAATAAGATTCGATAATAATGTATTCTATGAAGGTTCATTTTGTATCTATCTTGTCAACAGTAGAAAAAGAAAACTAATTTATTATCTTGTCACTTTATGTCATCTATAACAATATAAAAATGTATCTCAATTATTGATTTAATTAAATAATATAAAATAAAAGAAACGTTTTCAATATCTAAAATAATCCGGCCTCGTAGATACTTTAACAAGGGTGTCTTGAACTGTTTCTCAGAAAATCTTCCACATTTAATACCAGAAAGACGCATATTGGCTTACGGCAACGTGGTTTTAAATCCTTACTTCCTTACTTAATATTATAAATGGGAAAGTGAGTTTGTTTGTATGTTTGTTCCGCTTTCACGCCGTAACTACTGAACCGATCGCTTTGAAATTTTGCAGACGTAAAGTTAGAAGTCCGGATTAAATAATAGGGTGCTTTTTATCCCGGAAAATTAAAGAGTTCCCGCGGGAACTAAAACTCCTCAATCCACGCGGACGAAGTCGCGGGTATCAGCTAGTTACTAATAAATAAACTTCAACATTAAAAATCCAGATCCATTCCTAGAGAGTTTAAGAACAAATCAATACCTACTCGTTCACAACAGTTTTCGTTGCCATTTTAATGAACCAAAGCTTTTTAAAAAATTCGGCACCTTTTTCTAAAAAGTCCGGAAACTGTTAATACTAACATTTCCTGAGAAATGTTGACATTAGATGATTTCAGAACTATACCTATTTAGAAATAGTCTAGATCAGGAAACTTTTGGGTACCTCTCGCGCGCACACTGTGTCGCAAATGCGCATCTGTCAATCGAATCGGACTGGCAGTGTCGATAGGGCTAATTAGTTATTAAAGTACTTCTGCAATCTACATATTTAAGAGCACCTTAAAATTTCAGGGAACCTGAAACCACCACCGCCCGACACAACCGGACACCTGCACCAGCAGCGCCAGCCACCACCAATACCGACACCACCACCACCGACATCACCACGACCGATACCACCACCCTGAGATCAAACCCTGGATCCCATTAATACGAGGCCGAAGTCTTACCGTATAATTTATTCCCTTGTTAAAAATATAGGTATAACGTATGCATATTTGGATTATGATTTTAGCCATAAATACGGCTAGATTTAAGACATTGGCGTGAATAATTTGATATGAATATAAAAGCTATTATTTAAATTGATTTCCTTTCCGAAATTGATCCTACTATTTAAAATTAGATCTATTAGCACAAAATAAGTATTAGATATTAGTAACATTTTAATAAAAAATGTAGCTGTCTGTGGGTTACAGATATTATTGCTAAAGAAATACGACAAAACAAGTTTGATAGATGTAATAAAATATGTAATGCTCTTCAGGGCTACATAAATTATTTATAGGTAAGAGTCTTCATTAATTGATTGGTTCTATTGCTGTAATATTTTTTCAAGTGTTGATCTCTATTAAACAACGACGTACGGTTATGGTACGGTACAGTATTTCGTCATAAAATACGAGAGAGACACGACAAATCACTCATTTATTCCATACTAATATTATAATTAATGCGAAAGTGTGTCTGTCTGTCTTTTCAACTTATTTTGACGAAATCTGGTACATAGGTTGCATGCCTGGAAAGGACACTGGCTATTTAATTTGTTTTCTTTCTACTTCTGCCTCACTTCTACCTACTGCTATACCTATCTATTATAACCTGCATATTCGCAGGAATCAAAAACTTTAATCCCCGCGGAAGAAGATTTTTTAAGGGGCTGAAATTTTGTTCATAGGTTCCTTTTATAACTAAGACGAGAAGCAAGGACAGATTTTTCAAAATTAACACAGATATGAAGCCACTGTCAGGCGCTATAACTACACAATAAAAAGCTCTGCCAGCTAAACGGTACTTCTATACTATCAATCAATCAATCAATCAAATATCAAATAAATATTATAAATACGAAAGTTTGGATGGATGGATGTATGGATGTATGGATGTTTGTTACTCAATCACGCCCCAACGGCTGAACGGATCTGGATGAAATTTGTTACAGAGATAGATTATAGTCTGGAATAGCACATAGGCTACTTTTTATCCCGGAAAATAAAAGAGTTCCCCCGGGAACCAATAAACCTCGTTCCACGCGTACGAAGTCGCGGGCATCAGCTAGTATCTTAATAAAAAGTATATAACCTTATTTTTGTTTATACATTTCGAATACTTTGTATAAAGTTGTGTATGGTATTAAAGAAGAAAAATAGTAAGAAATATATATAATACAATTAAGTGCAATATATATAGTCCTCTCAACCAGTTTGCTCTCGTACTTATTAGGTAAAAGTTTTAAGGATACATAATACCTACTCGTATTTAGTATCCTTAATCTTTACAGCCGTATCAGATACTTTGCGCTGGTCAATAAAATCGTAACATTAACATGAGCATTAAACAATGCATAACCTAATTACTATGTTTTTGTTTATTGTAATAATTTTTTTCACTTATAAATATTATGAAACTCGCCGTCAATACGACTTTAGCCTTGGAGCTTAATTATGTTTATGTGAGCGTGCGTTATCCGTGTCTATTTGTATTTTTTCTAAGACAATTTTTATAACAATGTATATTTTCCTATATCATTACGGCGAGTATAGTCTGCTTTCACTATCCCGTCAAGTGGCGATGTGACAGCATAATTATGCGCATCGGACATAATCACGTCGCGTGCACGAGGAGTAAAGCCTGAAACACAAAACGCGTCGGCAAACAGTCCAACACGGCTTCTATAGAAGCTAGTAGCTTTCATATTGCAATGCAAGCTTTGGGTACCGCATTCCTACATCGCGTCATTGTTACTTTTTATACGACTGCCTGAAAAAAGGAGTAATGTTTTCAGGGTTCATGTATGTATGTATGTATGTATGTGAGTTTGTATATTCCACCATAACTTCTATACGCCTGAACCGATTTTGATAAATGAGGTATCATTAGAATCCCTAGCTTATTCCGGGTGACATAGGCTAGTAAAATTTAAAAAAAAATTATGGGGTGACCATGGTTCCGCATTAAAAACTAAAGTTGAAAAAATATATTCGAAAATAAGATTAACTATATAATCATCATCTAGAAAATGATGAGTAGATTCCAAAAATATATAACACTATAGTTTAATATCCAGTGGTTCACAAAAAAAAATAATTTAATAAAAATGTGAATAAGATTCCAAAGGTAATTAATTACTGTGGTATCGTTACGTAGTAGCAGAGGTAGCCGTACTTCCATTCGAGGGGTTTTATTTTTTTACACGACTGACCGAAAAAGGAGTGTTATGATTTCAGGGTTCGTGTATGTAGGTATGTGTGTCTACGGCAGAGCAGTCGATTTTTTTAATAATTTTAATTATTTATTTATTTATTTATTTTTATTATTTTTGTACAAAATATTGTCTTAAATCTAATTTTAAAAAAGTGGACAAAGGTAAAGCTTATCTCTAAAAAGAAATCTCTTCCAGCCTTCCTTGAAAGTGAGTAAGGTAAAATTGTTAAGTGGTATAGGTACAAAAATAAAATATATTGGAATTTAAAAAAAATAGAAAATGTACAGTATTTACTTCAAAAATTTATATACTTACTATAAAAGTTAATATAAGTATGTAGTTATACTACTTACACATACTAAAAACATAATAATATATACAATACATAAACATATAAATACAAAATAAATACATTAATATAATATTTATAATATATACTATATAATACATACTATATAGTTCTATTTATAAAGAAACGTTAATGATAAATATGTATACTATAACATTGAAAGAAAATGCTGTTTAACTCTGATTTTAAATATATGTACAGACTGACTTTCCCTGATTTGTTCAGGAAGGAAGTTCCAAAGACGAGTAGCTTCTGCTGTGAAAGATTTTTTATAGAAGATAGTGTTATAATTAGGATATTCAAGAGTTTTTTTAGAGACACATTATATTCACTTGTTAGAGTAGCCCTTCAATTACGATAAAATTACGATCGACGATGATGTGTAGAGTGACAGCAATGGTTCGTTGTAGCACGAACACTATAAATTAAGCCGATCACAACAAATGAAGCTCAATGATGCAGCTTTCAAGCTGTTGTTGATTGTGATACGATACGATTGCAATTTGTATCACAAGTGGTAACCGCTTTCGCGTACATGTCCCATGAAACGGGAACGTTCTGCCGTATAGTTTCCATCGCATAATGCTGCTGTCGCATGCTATGTTTGTTTCAGCCTTTATACGCACTGCACAAAAAGATCGCTCGTGACCTCCGCCGACCTGCCGGATGTATCGAAAGTGCTCATCATCGGCCGGCCGCCTGCGGCGACCGTCGTAATTCAGCTTTGAGTTATGTGACACTTCTAATTGTACGCAGTTCTATGCCTACATACTCATGCCTACTCGTAAGCTTGCGTTGGCGATTTAGCACGTGAAAATGGTGTAAACTTTCATCCACAACACAAGAGAAATTTTGTTTGTTTGACTCCTTATTGTATGACCTAAATTATTGTGTAGAAAACTAGATGATGCCTTCGGCTTTTTTCGCATGGATAACCTGCTAACACCGCATGCTAACAGCGGTATGTATGGTTTTTTGATTACCGGAGGAAAGCCTTGATTTTTCGGGATTAAAAATTCGTCCTTCCCTATGTTGTAACCTATCCCTGTATCACATTTCAGACACACAAATAGACAGACACACTTTCGCATTTATAATATTAGAGTATGATTTGACAAAGAGTTAAGAGTAAGAAAAGGCTTCTCTTTTTCCGCAAAATATCTAAAGTCCCATGGAAAACCGAAGATATTGGAAAGTAAATAACACGCAGCACAATTCGCGTTTATTAAAATAGTCTACTATAATTTAAATTTCGTTTGCATACTAAAAAGGTATGCATATGCATACAGCGAAGTGCCGATCTCGCTTTTTTTCAATTTCATTAGGAATTCATTCCATATTCCAGTAAAGTAATAGGTATATTATTGTATCTGTCACCAATTAATATACCAACTCAAATAATAATTATGTTCTTTCTTTTTTATTAATTTTATATATGTACTAGCTGAGACCCGCGACTTCGTTCGCGTTTTTTTGATTCTGCGGGATAAAAAGGAGTCTATGTACTTCTCCAGGTACTCATCTATACCCATGCTTAAACACGTTGATTCATTGCCCCGTTGCGGCGTGATTGAAGGACAAATAACACACTTTCGCATTTATAAGAATAATAATTTTCATTTCTGGTACATATATTTCAGGCATACTTTGTCCCAAATCCATACTAATATTATAAATGCGAAAGTGTGTCTGTCTGTCTGTCTGCTACGCTTTCACGGCCCATCTGTTATATCCATAGGTTGTATCCCGGGCTACTTTTTGTCCCGGAAAATGTAAGAGTTCCCGCGGGAAGTCGCGGGAATCATCTAGTTTATAATATATTTTGTCCCATTTTATAATATTAGTAAGTATGATATGAAGTATGATTCAAGAATTAACATAATGTATTATTTTTATAATTGTTAAAAAAGATTGCGAAATAAGTAGATAAGTATAGTTCGCGTGCGAGTTGAATGCAGAGTAAAATATGTATGGTGACAAATACATTTACTCTGAATTCAATCGCGCGCGAACTGTAGGTACATAAATTAGATTATAATTTGTACTCCTAAATCGAGTAGCTATGAAAAACTACTTTTATATCGCGCCTACTTTCATAAAATATAGACCCTTTCTAGACAGACTCTAACATTGTAGCTAATCTTACAACTCTACTTTAGTGAGGTTTTGGAACAAATAATGAATCCATTTGTTTATCCGAACAAATGGAAGGCGCATCGAAGGTGCACTGGCATAGAGGCTCAGTGGGCGAGGTTAAGCGATTGCTTAGATCCGCGTTCACCTCTCATTGTGTAACCGTTCGGCGGAGCCGGAGGGGAGCCGTGGGAACCGCCGAAAGCTATGCCCAGCTTCCGCCGCTACGCCCGAATCGATCTAACGAAGCATCGCGTACCACGCTTACCATTCACAACACGATTGAATCGCTCATTATCTTTAGCTACAGGAAATTATCTTCCTCACTTTCCATTATTTCGCTTTCCTTATTAAGTACGAATATGGCAGCCAATTGATAAACTTTACAGAAATATAACAAATTAACGACAAATTATTATGCATGCTTTGTGAGATGAGAAGTCAATACATGGTATCACGTAACACACTATTTATGACCTGAGTCGTAATAACATAAATTGTAGTTACATGCACGTTATACATCTCTATACCATATAGCTATTTCAAACAGCAGCAGCTTGAATTCTGTTACGCTGAAAGCTTACAAAGGGCTTTGAAATTTATGATATGGATTCGTATTGTTTTGTAATTGTTTCAAAACGGCGCGGGTAATGGAGCGGTGGAATAATTCATAAGCGTGGTTCCCAGCGGCGGCGGTGTTGCTCTCTCGGCGACAGCTGAATAGAGCAATGGTGGCGGGCCGTTAGTGGCGGAGGGTTTCGCGAGGGGCTGCGGGGCGGCGCGGGGGCGACAACGCGGCCGAGGGCGGAGCACCTGAGCGCGCCCTGACCTACGACCTGCGGTGAAAGGCGCCCGCGCACGGGCACGGACCGACGACACAGCGTCGGGCCGTTTGCAATTGCGAATCAAGTTTTAATAGTAATCAGAACAGCATGAGTGCAAAATAAAACCTTGTAAATATTCCTATTTTTTATTTTTCCTTGATGATTTCAATACTAATTCTTACGATAAGCAAAAACACTTTTCAAGAGACATAATATTTATACCTCTACACTAGAAGTCTTTTAGGCGGACAAAGCAACGGATCATATACCTACTTAATTGTTCTCACACTCTAAAAACATCATAGCATAAGTTGTTCTGTAATGATTTAGCTTTCACTTACTCACATGTAAAATAAATCGCAAGACGCCAGTTATACGCGGAAATGAAGATTGATGACCATCACTAAAAAGTTTATGATGATTAGTAGATACAACATAAAATATATCGTCTTGACGATTTTGGCTATATTTTTTCCCCTCATCTTAGTTTCATATTATTCGAATCCATACTTAAATTATAAAACTGAAAGTGTGTCTGTTTGTCTGCTACCCATGCTTTAATCGATTTTGACGAAATTTGCTACTGAACGTCCCGCTGAACGACACATTTGGTATATGCTTTTTATTCCGGAAAATTAAGAAGTTCCAGCGGAAATCAAAAACCTCAATCCACGCGGACGAAGTCGCACGCATTTTTATTTAATAATTTATAATTAAAAATTAAAATAATTGAATAATAAATCTGTTCAAATATCTAACTAGTACTATTGTAGTATTTTGGTAGTTTTCCGTCATCGAAATACACGATATGTAAACCGCTAATGCGGTAAGACTTTCAAGACTCTTAGCCTTAAGAGCTAACTAGCAAGTATTGTTAGTTATTGGCGCTGTATACTATAGACTATGCAAGAAAATTGTAAGTTAAAGGTATCTTGGAATAGAAGCCATATAGTGAAACTAATGTGGAAATCTTACGAAAAAAATAGTACTTATTTCCTGCTTAGTTTAAGTTTACTAAAAAACTGAACTGAATCATGATGTTAAAAAGTGCAGAATTATTATTTCGAAAATGTCACACATTTTTAATTTCAGGTAAGTACTCATGCCCACGTCATTGTTCTGCATTGCACAGCGCAATTATGAGATGAAAACGATTAAAAATAAATTACCGACAAAACAGCGCAAAGGTGGGCAAAATTAAAATTATACCTATTAAGCTGACATAAAAAAGGTTGCGAAATAACGACTACTGTCGTATCAGCATTACTCACAAGAGGGTCAATAAGCTGATTAACCGAGGAATAATAATCACATTTTCCGCTTTGTCGACCGCGATAATTGCCTCCGCTTAAAGCTCGAGCAAGGATAGGAAAGACAAAATATTTGTCACTTAGCTTTGTCAAAATATGTATCTACACACTTGCTTATTAATTTATAATCATATTTATGTTTTTCTCCAAATTAAAAAAAAGTCATTTTGGCAAAGAACTATGAAGGTAGTAGTTATATTTTAGAGTAGGTATACTACTTTAGACTAAAGCTTGAGCTTTCTGTCAAATACGTTGAAACGTAGAAAATATTGAACCGAAATTGAACAATTGAACAACATTCCAAGTTATTTATGACAGTTTTTAGTCTCGAACAATATACTATAATATCTCGAACAGTATAAGTATATACTTCATACTAATATCATAAATGCGAAAGTGTGTTTGTTTATCCTTCAACTACGCCAACACGGAGCAACGGATCGACGTGATTTTTGGCATGGGCATAGTTGAGGATCTGGAGAGTGAGATAGGCTACTTGTTATCCCGGAAAATTAAGAAGTTCCCGTGGGAATAAAAATTAAACCAGGCGGATGAAGTCGCGGGCATCAGCTAGTCTAAAAAGTGTACTTATTTGTTTTCAAAGTAAGTGAAACGATGGGTTTTCGGCCACTTTGTTGAAAAGCTCCCACATACCTAGTGACTCCATACCACTGACCAGGCTTATGTGGATCTAGCCACGCTAATAAATAAAAATATAAAAAAAACAGTTTCATGATAAAACTTGAAACTTTTAAAATCTAAGCAGCACATTCGAGAAAAATATATTAAATGATTATTTTATAAATATTATATAAATATTTTTGATATTTTGCGGTTGATTCGTCACGATTTTGACCAGTTTAATTATTTACCAGTAGCTCTTATAGAGTGTGAGAGCCTACTATGTTGCGCATTATAAATGGTAATCTTTAATTGACGGTGGCTTGGGACGCGTATTAATTATCTTGTTTGTATAAAGTGCTTCATGCTAATATTGCGAGGGACTAGACCTATGACACTGTGGCCGGTTAAAGAAAGTTCCACATATATAGTTAGTGAAACGCCTTATAAAGCCTGGCTCATAAAATTAACATGTCAAGGAGTAAAGACCGTATTCACCAAACTGTACCAACCATGGTTTATCGTAAACCTGATTTGAAAGGCTACCTGTTTTACACGGAGCGTTTGCCATTTGACCTCGTTAGCCAATGAAGGATGATGAACTATTATAATATTATGTAAGATAATAGGCATGATGACTGATTTTGAAAAATGGTCAGATTATGTTCAGAAGTATCTACTATTTCGAAAAAATATCTTATTTCAGCAGAAAAATAAGATTTGGTAGATAAAATTGGCATTTGAAATTTGAATTTTAAAATTCACGCCAAAACGTTCGGCGGTGTCATGGCGTCGTTTGTGACGTCACTATTGTTTTTACCAATGTACCTACTCTGTGCAGGGTGCAGTAAACAAGTGTGATTGTCAAAGCTCGAAAACAAACAATTGTGACGTCATTAGCTTCTTGGTGTTTTAGCCAATATGGCGGATTGCTGTATTTTATAGTTTTATTTTATCAAAATCAATCTCACTCGAAATAGAAAAATAAATAGATTATTTATAATCCATGAATCCTATTTCATTGGATAAATTCATAAATTCATTGATTCTTGGTTACTGTCATCATGCCTATTATAATAAATATGTTACTGTTTTTAGACCACAAAAAATTGTTTACGGATCCTAAATAAATGAGAACGATAGAGCTTCGCTTGCCTATACACATAAAATGTACGCTTTTGTTTACAAATGAGACATTTCTCATAATACAGGAGCATTTCTTTGCAATTAGCATAGAAATAATGGTTTTCGGTCATGACCCGAGTCGGTACTTGACTGGTACTTAAATACAGTCTCAACATGGCTCTTTGTTCTGCAGGCTTATTAAGATAAGCCTATTTCGCTCATGTACGAGGAATAGGAACATGCGACTAGTTAAACATCTTGCCTGTCAAAATTATCGTGTAAGGGAAATTTAATTTGCGTCATGGCTTTTATTTACATAGGCCTTAAATAACGATTTTATCGTCTTATATGTTATATAAAATATTGATCGAGGAGCTATGCGTATTGTGTAGTTCGTAGTTTAAAGTAGATAAACTTTTCCATTTAGTTAGGTAGAATAGTGAGACCGACATAAGCCAGGCAACGTTTCAGGTATAAAATATAATGAAAATTAATGACAGGTAGTAATTGAATATTAACACTTTAATGTGAAAAATATTACATAGTTCTCCTGTTATGTTAATTAAATAACACATGTTGCCGCAGACGCATATATCTTTCGTAAACATAAAATGAATACATAAAAAACCAAGATGACCTTGAAAATTTTGCCTAACGTTATAAAGATAAGAATCTAAAGAATAGCCATCTAATAGTTAACCGTAGATCGATGAGGCAGCCTAGGGCCAAATCAACAATCAATTTAGCTGTGTAGGTTTAGTTGTACATATACAGGTACATACAATACATTTTTGTTAAATTGACGATTATAAATTAATACTATCTACATCAATGTACCTACAAGTGAGTGAGTTGTTGACGTTTTATTTATTCCTCTACAAGTTAGCCCTTGACTGCGGTATCACGATGGTGAGTGATTTAGCAGTCTAAAATGGTAGCGGGCTAACCTGTTAGGAGAACGGCAGTTACATTAAACCCATACCCCTAATCGGTCTCTACACAGCATCGTACCGCAGATAAGACCACAATGCACACCACTGTGCCAGAGAGGTCGTAAATATTTTTCCGTCAGTGTATGGCGTCGTAGGGTAATATTATTTTTCTGGTACATTTTAAATACGCATGTAACATGCATGTAGCGTTTATTTAGTGGCAAGAGGCCACAAAATTTGGCAGAAATTATTATTTACATATAGCTACATATATTTGTAGCGCACGATAGCGCACATGGCGGTTGAGACGCCAACTGGTGCTTTAAGATAAGAACAATAAATTTACGAATCTTGACAGAAAGCGTTTCAAGATTCGTCAAGATAATGAATTCCTCTTTAGGAGTGAATGTTTAGCATGGTAAATGGACAATGCCATTAGCGGTTTTTATCCGTGAACTAAGAATCGTGCGCACTAATAATATCCGGAAACGGATTTTCCAATGTAAGTGTTTACAGTTCCGCAATAGGTCAACTTTCATTATTGCAATTTTAGTTGTGACAAAGGCTTTTAACCTGTTTCACCTGTATGGTTTGTTTAATTCTATAATCCTGGAGCTAGTATGTATGGAGGTTATAGTTGGTTAGAAGTTGCCCCATTTTTAGGTTTGCTGGCTAGTTTATATTTATAAAATCAATAGGTCGTCGTCATCGTCATAAATAGGACATAGGTATCTTGCAAGGTCTGGATCCTGCGGCTTCCTGCAATTCTTTCGATGTCCTCCAACTCACTCGTAATCTATACTCGGTACTCGTGTAAAATTCAACTTAAAGCGAGGTAGACTTAACTTTATCTACCTAGTAAAACTTAGCTAAAATTTCCGATGACTTGGCGAACCTTGGGGGGTCAGCGGTCAGGGTTTCCATGCGTTAGTTCAAGAGCCGAAACTTCGATCCTTATCATCTGAGTGTGATTTAATCTAGGTACGTGTTTTCGAAGGCGGGTTAAGTCAATAAATAATCATTAATATAATCATTGTTCTACAAAAAATATTACAACAGTTTAATCGTGTATACGTCTATACTTACTTATTATAAATGCGAAAGTTTGGATGTATGGATGGATGTTTGTTACTCAATCAAGCCAGAATGGCTTAACGGACCTGGATTAAATTTGGCACAGAGATAGATTATAGTCTGGAATAACACTAGGCTACTTTGTATACCGGAAAATTAAAAATTTCCCGCGTGAACCCGCGTGAGGTCATTAGTTAGTGATTTAAAAGTACCTATAAGTGATTTATTCCAATCCAGGTATCTTTAAATCAAGGGTGAACAGGCATCTTCTAGGCAAGCGCGTCCCATCTTAGGCCACATCATCAATTCCCATCAGGTGTGATTGTGGTCAAGCCTAAGCCTATAATGAATATTAAGAAAACCTAATATGATGTTTATTAATACAAATATATCGCTTGATATTGGAAGCAGGATTGAAAATTCCACCACCACCACCACCACTACAGCCCATTAACGTCCCACTGCTGGGCACAGGCCTCCTCTCTCATAGGAGAGAGGGAATTAGAGCTTAGACCCACCACGCTGCTCCAATGCGGGTTGGCGGGCTTTAACGACTATTATCATGTTAGTGACAATAACCGGGACCGACGGCTTAACGTGCTCTCCGAGGCACGGGGGTGAAACACCGCCAACTTCCTAACTCCGGGCTAGTGCTGAGTATTTCTAGTCAGAAAAACCCAACACTTATTATGGCCCGACCCGGGACTCGAACCCGGGACCTCGTCAACCGCAGTCAAACATGTTAACCACTAGACCAACGAGGCAGGCAGGAGGTTGGATTGAAAATTATAATTTAATAAATATTGCTACGAGTTACTTGAAAAAATTATACCTCAAAATAGAGAATGGAATAAGGTGTTGTGCTGTGGCTGAAAGGCGAAAATACACTCAGAGAAGAAAGAAGCGGATTAAATACGAGTTTGGCACTAACTACCCGAACTTGTAGGCTAAGATATCCACGGCGTTATCTTTGCCAGCCAAACTGTAGAACTGCGGACCTACGGTTCGGAAACATGGACTCTGACAATATTATATTTCATAACAAGTGTGGAAAGGCTGTCATTGCAAAGAGTTCCGACAAATGTCTACCCGAGCCGAGGCGCAGCCGAAGGCAAGGGTTGACAGTCGGAACCAGTTGCAATGATGGTTCCGCACGTGTACTGAACGACTATTTTTAATACAGTTGCGAAGAAATGAAGCAATTTAATAAAATAATAAAAACACAATAAACTCAACTAATTTAACATTTATTTCTTATAAAAGTTATAATTCACATTTGCATTGAAATTGGTACAGTTTGTTATACTAACTGGGGAAGTTTTAGGTTGCATATTTACTGTTTGAGACAAACTATTATTAATTTCTTATGATTGTTTATGTATATTTGTCATACAATGGCGTTTGCTAGTTGATGGAGTTGGATCTGATGAATTATCATTATCAACGAAGTTAGATGGACGAACGTTCTCTGCAACATGTGAAGGAGACGGACTGGACCTTAAATTAATGGAGTGTGGGAATTTTTTCCCAGTTTCTAGTTTGTTGTTTAATGAATCACCAATATAGCTTACTGCAACTTTGTCTGATTTCCAACCTCCTAGTCGATTTAAGGACGTCAAATTGGCTCCTGAATCTGCCAATAATGTAGCAGAGGTCCTCCTGAAGCTGTGCCCAGTATAATACTCAGCATCCGGCAGACCAAGAAACGTAGCTATTTCTTTTGGCATATTACCGAATTTATTTATCCCGATTGCTTGAGCTGTACACTTCCCTTTTTAGTAATTTTGAAAAAAACGGTCGGGTTTTCGTTTTTGGGACCGCTGATTAATATATTTTTGCACTATTCTAAGAAAATCTCCTTCAACAACAAAGCTTCTCGGTATCTTATTCTTTGTGTTCGGAATCTTGATTAGTAGCATTTCTCCGTGGGCTTCAATATCTTTTAAATTAATATTGGCTAACTCCTCTCTGCGGCAAGCTCCAACAACGCCAAAAATCAGAGCAACTTACAAAAAAAGGGATTTGATTAATATTTTTTTAAATAATGTATTGACTGTATTTTGCGATTTCGTAAACTGAATACTAAAGAAAAATATAAGTACTTATTAATAAATTACCTTTGTGGCTAAATAACGATCATCGGGAGCTTCGTTCAAAAACCTTTCCACTTCATTCGATGTTAATATTTTCGGCTTTTTACTTGTAAAACCGTCTGATTGTCGTTTTAAGAAATCATTTAATTTTGGGTATTCACTTATATCCAAACTGTCTCGTTGGTCTAGTGGTTAGCATAGTCGACTGCGGATCACGAGGTACTGGGTTCGATTCCCGGTCGGGCACGAAAAGTTAGGTATTGGGTTTTTCAATTAAGAAATTCTCAGTGCCAGCCCGGAGTTGGAAGTTGGCGGTGTTTCACCCCCGTGCCTCGGAGAGCACGTTAAGCCGTCGGTCCCGGTTATTATCACTAACACGATAATAGTCGTTAAAGTCCGCCAACCCGCATTGGAGCAGCGTGGTGGGTCTAAGCTCTAATTCCCGCTCTCCTATGAGAGTGGAGGCCTGTGCCCAGCAGTGGGACGTTAATAGGCTGTAATGATGATGATGATGATGACTTATATCCACGTTGTTCCTTATTTTCAGCATACTTTTTATCCTCAAAAAACCTCGACCATAACGTAGAAGGTTTTAATTTTGCTGAGAGTTCGGAGAAGTATGCCAACACAAAATTTTCTGAAAAACTGTTTGCTTTTTTCTCTTCTCTCCACGCAATAAATTCGTCGTATGTAGATTTATTATTTTATTTAAAAACAACTTTACATTTACATAATACATAGCATAATTTTCATTACGGTGTATCAAAAACCTGATCAGGTTTATCCATACACCGGTAGATATGTAGCGACTTTTTGACTTTTCCGGTAAAATGTTCTCCGAAGCATTTTGTGCAGTTATACTGAGTTCCGGTGGTGTTAATTCAAAAAAACTAGGGTCGTAATTACTCATTTTGTGCAACAAACAACTAAGCAAGAAAATTTCTGAAAAATGGCGCCATCCGTAGAATATAAGCAGAGTTTTTTTTTTCTTCACCCATTCTGGTAGGCAAAGGGAACTATGCCCATACAGCCAAGTCTTCAGTAGAATTTTTTTATTGATATGAAATGAAAATGAAATTTAATCAGATGAAATGAAATGAAACTTAACCAAACACACTCAATCAAATCATTAAATCTGATATTGAAACAAATTAGTAGCTTCTTTTTAGAAATATACGTATTTGCATGAATCATAAAAGCTTCTATGAATTTTTTAGTAAAAACTTCATGGTTGGTTTTTCTTTTTAATTGACATTATTTTGACAGTTGGGAAAGAGAACGCACGAGTTCGGGAAAGGTAAAAAAAAGCACGAGTATGTAATAGCCCACATCCCTAACGCTATACGTCCCTGCAATACGCCACTTTTTGAGCAACTGTATTAAAATAGCTATTTATGCAACTGTATCGTAATGAGGGTCATTTTAATTCGAGTGCTGTTTTTTGATACGAGGCTTGCCGAGTATCAAAATAGGATAGTACGAGAATTAAAATGACTAATTACGTACAGTTGCATACAAGATTTTATCTACGACAAGGACGTCTTTATAATTTTTTACTTTATAAATTAATAAAAAAGTCAAATCAATCAAGTGCCAGAACCCAGAGCCGCTAAGCTATAGGTATCCTATTTATGAAGATAACCATATCGATACAGCTACGACTCATAACGATACAGCTCCCATACAACGAACTGTATCGTTATGAGAAGCAAACACGAAAGAGGGTTCAATTCGATATAGTTGTCAAATTCGAAATTGGAACTTTTCGATGCTGGAGTAGATAAAACAAATTACAATTAAGCTGCAAGTGGCACAACGAGCAATGGAGCGGGCCATGCTCGGTATATCGCTCATTGACCGTGTGCCAAACACCACATTGCGTCAATGAACGGGACTCACCGATATTGTTTTGAAAGTGTCCAGGTCAAAGTGGAGATGGGCAGGGCATGTCTGTAGGACTAAAGATGATCGATGGACCCGTTTGCTACTAGAATGGAGACCAGGTACCGACAAACCAAACGTAAGACGACAACCATCTCGTTGGTCTGACGACATCACCAAGCTTGCGGGGAAAACATGGAGGAGGCTTGCACAACATCGGGAAGAGTGGCGTGCACATGAGGAGGCCTATGACCAACAATGGATGAGAAAAGGCTCATAAAGAAGAAGAAGATAATTTAAATTAAGTACATACTAAGATGTTAAGCTAGATGATATGCTATAATTTGATAAACAAAAAAATTGTTACATTTAAAAAAATATTATAACTAACATCAATAGGTCGTGACAATTTAATGACTGCGAAAACGTTACGTGTCTACAAACTATAACAGAACAACTCTCTTCGTATTAAGCTTCATCAAATAACAATTTTCAACCAGTGTTATTTTAAAGCACATTTCAACTTTACGTTTAAAGCTCTGTCTCCACCACAAGAAAGAAACAAAATCTATTTTACTAAGTTACAAATTCACATTATTATGTATATTATGTCACGCAAGAAAAAAAATTCAGAGCACAATATATCCCATTAATTTATGTCAAGACAATATAGTGTTAGACCAATTAATTTTTAAATTTTCTAAATATGAATGTGATTATTTGCTGTACATAACTGGAGGTTTGCGGCTATTATGCTTAGTAATCCTCGATAAAATTTTATTTTTAGCTCGTAGTGGACAGCGTGCTTTACGAACTAATCATATGTGCGTTGGGCCGTAACCCGTGAAGTGATTTTCTATTGTTATTTTTACAAGTGAACGTGCCATGCGAGCCTCCGGCGGTTCTCAGCCGAAATCTACACTCCGTAGCCGCTCACCGCAAACTGACGCTTCAAATTAACTGTGTAAGTAAAATTTTCACAACACAATGTAAGAAGTACGGTCAAAAACAATAATACGCTCTTTGGTCACGGCTCACAACAAATGTACTTACACTAATGTCAAAAATGTGAATGTTACGTTTTCATTTTTTTATGCGATGCGGTGATGACGAAGTGAATTAACGCTAAGCGGATTTGCCAATATCTAAGTAGCTCTACGTTAAGGAAAACTCTGTGAATTTCTTAGAATGGTCGTTATAAACTCACACAGAAAATCTAACAGATAATACAATGATATGTAAATCATAAGTAGTACAAAAATCTTAGCTGAATTAAGGCCATAATATTGTATCAATGTACAAGCAAGTAAAAGATTCGATTATTCTAACCCAGATTGCTGCAACTTAAATAATATTTGATATTATTTTAGAGAACCTTTTAGCGTGCCATATACCTACTCATTATATAGGTATGTCACCGTAAGATTGTAAAAACCGTTAGATTATAATCTAACTCGCGAAATTGTAAACTGTCGAATGATTACAATATAACGGATTATTTTTCGGTAGAATGTAATCTGTTAGGTTTATTAACCGGATAGAACCTAAGAATCAAGTAGTGCCCGGCCGCAGGCCGGGCACTACTTGATTAATTATGTCGAACCCTAACCTAACCTACAAGAAAGAGACAAGAAAACTTAAATACAATGAATATTTCAAAAATTGACACTTAAAACATTGAACGGTTCACAATCTTTCGACTGTTTACAATCTATCGAAAAAAAAAGCGTTAGATTACAATCTTACGGTTTTTAAAATCTTACGGTGACATATAGATAATGCTTTCCTCGTGCGCTGCACCCAAATTCTGCAGCATCCATGCGCTTGATTCGAACAACTGATCTTTATGAGATGGGTCTATTATACAAATTACGGGTAATATGAATTACACAACGTTCGATTTGCATCTTGAATAATTTCAAAACTGTATTCCCGCAACATCCGGCCTATCTAATCCGAATCTAATTCTGAGAAGCATTCAATGTCGCCGGAATTAAAGTACCGATGTTCTGATCGAAGTACAATGGCGCTCGGCCCACGCTTACTCACTAATTGAAGAAAAAAATCTTACGTAAGAATAACGGATCCGGAAAGCTGTTCCTTGTATATTCAAATCATACAGAGGGTCTTTTTAAAGTATACTTAGAGCATTTGTGGCCTGAAAATGTCCTTCTGTTCAAATAAAGTAAAAATTTGAACTGCTACAAATAGCACAGGATAGTAACACCTACTAACATTGCTTAAATTTAAATTTAAATTTATTTATTTGTGAAATAGTTCATATATAAAATCCAAAAAAAAATACTAACTAAAAATCCTAAATCCTAGCAAAAATTCTATATCAATGGATCCTAGAATTCTACCACAGTGTGGTGTACAAATCCATACTAATATTATAAATGCGAATGTGTGTATCACAATCCATCTATTCAACTGATTTTGATGAAATTTGGTATAGCGGTAGTCTATGTCCTTCAACGGAATGTAACCTACATCCCATGGAAGGACAAAGGCCCGGAAAATCAAGAAGTTCTCCAGGGAATAAAAAAAAAAAGTAATCCACGCGGACGAAGTCGCGGGCATCATCTAGTATAATATAAGAGACATATAGATAAAGGTGATTCAATGTTATTTTAATTTGACATACATTAAAACTAGTTGCTAAACAATAGCACTAACTTAACTATAAATATTCAATACAGTTAAAATGTTTGATTATTTATTTTTAATTTTTATCAGGTGTTATTTAAAAAAATATTTTTAAGAAGTATTATTTATTAGCTGAGTTAAGTTTAGACTTATTGGATTAGATGTGGAATTTCTGCAAATTCGGTTACAATGCTCAATATTGGACGAATGCTTTCTTAGCCGTCGTAAAAGTCTAATTACCTACTTAGAATTTAGTACTGAGTTAATCTATGTTCTAATCTAAATATATAAAAGAAGACACTGACTGACTGACTGACTGACTGACATATCAACGCACAGCCCAAACCGCTGGGTCTAGAGACTTCAAATTTGGCACACAGGTTCCTTATGAAATCTAGGGGTGCACTAAGAAAGGATTTTTCAAAATTCCCCCCCTAAAGGGGTGAAACGGGGCTCCAAAGTTCGTATTTTACCAAGCTTCAATACTCCTTCACGCCGCAACTACTGAACCGATTTGGCTCAAATTTGGAATGGAGATAAATTGCATCTTGGGTTAACACATAAGCTACTTTTCATCCCGGGAAAATCCATGGTTCCCGTGGGATTAGTTAAAAACCGAAATTCACGCGGAAAAAAATCTTCACGCCGGAAGTACAAGACCGATTTAGCTGAAATTTGGAATGGACATAGATGATATCCTGGGTTAATAAAAAAGCTACTTTTCATCCCGGAAAAATACATGGTTTTTGCGGGAAAACTGAAAAATTGATATTCACGCGTGAAAAATACTACTTTACGCTGCACTTACTGACCTGATATGACTGAAATTCGGAAAGGAGATAGATTTTATCCTGGATTGATACATAGGCTACTTTTCATCCCGGAAAATTTCATGGTATATCAAAGAAGATACTGACTCACGCTCTCACTGACATATCAACGCACAGCCCAAACCGCTGGGTCTAGAGACTTCAAATTTGGCACACAGGTTCCTTATGAGGTCTAGGGGTGCACTAAGAAAGGATTTTTCAAAATTCCCCCCCTAAAGGGGTGAAACGGGGCTCCAAAGTTCGTATTTTACCAAGCTTCAATACTCCTTCACGCCGCAACTACTGAACCGATTTGGCTCAAATTTGGAATAGAGATAAATTGCATCTTGGGTTAACACATAAGCTACTTTTCATCCCGGGAAAATCCATGGTTCCCGTGGGATTAGTTAAAAACCGAAATTCACGCGGAAAAAAATCTTCACGCCGGAAGTACAAGACCGATTTAGCTGAAATTTGGAATGGACATAGATGATATCCTGGGTTAATAAAAAAGCTACTTTTCATCCCGGAAAAATCCATGGTTTTTGCGGGAAAACTGAAAAATTGATATTCACGCGTGAAAAATACTACTTTACGCTGCACTTACTGACCTGATATGACTGAAATTCGGAAAGGAGATAGATTTTATCCTGGATTGATACATAGGCTACTTTTCATGCCGGAAAATTTCATGGTATATCAAAGAAGATACTGACTCACGCTCTCACTGACATATCAACGCACAGCCCAAACCCCTGGGTCTAGAGACTTCAAATTTGGCACACAGATTCATTATGAGGTCTAGGGGTGCACTAAGAAAGGATTTTTCAAAATTCCCCCCTTAAGGGGTGAAACGGGGCTCCAAAGTTCGTATTTTACCAAGCTTCGATACTCCTTCACGCCGCAACTACTGAACCGATTTGGGTCAAATTTGGAATGGCGATAAATTGCATGTTGGGTTAACACATAAGCTACTTTTCATCCCGGGAAAATCCATGGTTCCCGTGGGATTAGTTAAAAACCAAAATTCACGCGGAAAAAAATCTTCACGCTGCAAGTCAAGACTGGTTTGGCTGAAATTCGGAATGGAGATAGATGATATCCTGGGTTAATAAAAAGGCTACTTTTCATTCCGGAAAAATCCATGGTTTTCGCGGGAAAACTGAAAAATTGATATTCACGCGCGAAAAACACTACTTTACGCTGCACTTACTGACCGGATATGACTGAAATTCGGAAAGGAGATAGATTTTATCCTGGATTAATACATAGGCTACTTTTCATCCCGGAAAATTTCATGGTCTCCATGATAATAGTGATAGATAATATGCCTTCATGCCGTAATTACTGAACTGTGGATTGATACTAAGGCTACTTTTTATCCCGGTAAAATCCAAAGTTTGTAAGATAATAGTGAAAACAGATATTTATTTGAGAGAAATACTACTTCGCGCCGTAACTACTGAACCGATTGGGCTGAAATTTAGTATGGAGATAGATTTTATCCTGTAATAATACAAAGGCTAATTTTACCATTCCAAATTTGGCACCCAGGTTCCTTATGAAATTTCCTCCCTCTACGTTAAATAGTCCTTCAATCACGCTGCAACAGAGCAACGGATCGACGTGTTTTTTTGCATGGGTCTTTTTATCCCGGAAAATTAAGGAATGCCTGTGGGAGTTATAAAACTTATGCCACGCGAACGAAGTCGCGGGCGTCCGCTAGTGTGTATATATATTATAAGAATATATGAAGCAACATAGGTAGGAAATGCTGATAAATAATGTTATAATAACAAAATAAAATACCAATATAAAGAAATATAATAAAAATAAGAGAAAAATTCAAAAAAAGGTCTCCGATCACATCGGAGGAGCGCAGCAGTCTCCAGAGATATTATTAAAAAAAAAACACATAGGCTAATCTTTATAATGGAAAATTAAAGAGTTCCCGCGAGGACAAAAAACCTCAATCCACGCGGACAAAGTCGCGGGCATTAGCTAGTAATCATATAACTGTTTTCCATCTGAGAGCGCTCCTGCAAACCCAAAACAAAATATCATACTAATATTATAAATGCGAAAGTCACTTTGTTTGTTGGTTTGTTGGTTTGTTGGTTTGGAATCACGCTGCAACAGAGCAACGGATCAAGGTGATTTTTGGCATGGATATAGTTGAGGACCTGGAGAGTGACATAGGCTACTTTTTATCCCGGAAAACTGAAAAGTTCCGTACGAAGTCGCGGGCATCAGCTAGTTATTAATAAATATTTACTAATAAATATTTTTACTAATAAATATTTGATATTATTAGTAAAATTTTTACTAATAAATATTTTTACTACTAAAAATATTATTAGTAACTACTAATAATATTTTTACTAATAATATTTTGTTTTACTAATAATATTTCTAACTAGAAATAAGTCGAATTGTATCTGAACTATCCTCGAGCTTTGTAGTAGCTTATAAAAGAGCAGGGCATGTTTTTTAGACCGTATAACTTCAATAAATGGGTATAATCTGTGGGTATAATATTGACCTGTTAAATCGGCAGTTGCACGGCCGCGGCCGGTCACACGACCATCCAGATCTCGTCCTCGGATAAAATAGAAACTATTCCAGATTCTGCTGTTATTCTTATGCCTCTGTAAGACATGATCATCTTACTAATATTATAAATGCGAAAGTTTGGATAGATGTATGGATGGATGAATGGATGTTTGTTACTCAATCACTCCCCAGCGGCTGAACGGATCTGGCTGAAATTTGGCACAGAGATAGATAATTATAATCTGGACTAGCACACTACTTTTTATCCCGGAAAATTAAAGAGTTCCCGCGGGAACCAAGAAAACTCAAACCATGCAGACGAAGTCGCGGGCATTAGCTAGTTAAAAATATAATCTACGGCTGAAATCATTACCTATAGTTGCTACGCCCAATGTAATCTATTATTTACTAGTAATTTTTTTCTTAATTCCTGCAAACTTATGAAAAAATATGAAGCAATAAATTAGCTAGTACTATGTAAGTAAGTAGAGACATTTAGGTAGGTAATTTTATAAAGCAAGGTATAGTATATATATAACATTAAGTTTCATTTTATATAGAGATACGGTTAATGGCTTTAGAGAATTAATAATTAGTGGTAATCTTCTAAAGGTTTTTGAAGATTTACGGTTGTAAGTAGGTATCGTGAAATTGAATTGTTTTGGCATGTCCACGATGCGATGAAATGAAGTTCCAGTCAAAATAACATGTATGCAGCAGCTGTGAAATACAGAGAATATCTATTTATGAACAATAATATTTAAAGCAACGGAAGGCCTTCACAGTATTTCGTTGTGCAAAATTCAACGAAGAAAAACATTGTATTCAAAGAGTAAGGAAGAATAATACCTTTTAAAACAAAAAAAAATGTAATGATAAACACTACATTAAACGATAACCAGGAAATCTTGTAATACAAGCTGACTGACAGTCGCGATGGACAGACGTCTTAAATATAGTAGGTATTGTGATGATGGATGACTATGCTGTTTGTTATTGACACAATAACGCAAGACATCCAGGAAATAATCTTATTACGCTCCTTTAAGTGTCTTAAAAACAAAAGCACAAAACATAAAATTGTGATGCAATTATTTTAAACGCTGACATTGAAAACGACAAGTTAAAATAATCCGATAATTCCGTATGCCCTTCACTTTGTTCTTGCGGTGATGGCTGATGCATTGTGATGGCCGCTGTACCTATCTAGACCGTATGAATTCACGGCGGCTACTTAAGGTGAATAAAATTGTCCACTTCCAGCTGCAATAATAATATCAGGCCCCGAAGTTTACATTACCACATTGTTGCAATCGAATTGTGATTAGCTAATATTAACTCGTATGGTGCGATTTTACCAAAATCGTTTGCAGCTCATTTGTGCACGAACATTTTCATCTCAATTGGATGAACAAAAAAATACTGTGCACATGTTTCTTTGTCCATCGAGAGCTGTGCATCTAAGTGCAACACTGTGCCGCACACTGGTGAAATTGCACCGTTGTACAGTGTGAACTGTGCAATAACTGGCATTTGTGTTCTCCACACCACAACCCACGTGCGCTGACATAAATCCATACTATATACTTACTATATAATATTATAAATGCGAAAGTGTGTCTGTCTGTCTGTCTGTCTGTCTGTCTGTCTGCTACGCTTTCACGGCCTAACTACTCAACCGATTTTGATGAAATTTGGTACAGAGATAGTTTACATCCCGGGGAAGGACATAGGCTACTTTTTATCCCGGAAAATTGAAGAGTTCCCGCGGGAATAAAAAAACATCAATCCACGGGGACGAAGTCGCGGGAATCATCTAGTAACTAGATAAGGTAGAAAATAAGTCTGGCCTAGGTCACGTTGCCAACTTAAGTTAATCTGCTGTGAAGTTCACCTTAAGGTTTGCTTTCAGTGATAACTTGCTCATTTTTATAACAATTTTCATAACTCAATGCAGCTTTTTCAGAATTTCAATTCTATTTTCAAGAAGTAGGTAGCTATCAGTGGAATCCGCCTATATCCGTGTTCGGGTGGAGGATAAATTTAGAATTAGGACAAAATATTTTGTATTTTTACTATGATTCTTGCGTAACAGTTATTTTATGTTTTTCTTAATATAACAATTACGACCAACACTTGAAATGTACCTGTTGGAAAAATCCATACGTTACAGCCATATTTTCATGTATTACACAATACATGAAAATCTGGCTGTATTTCTGTTTAGGGTTCCGTACTACAAGAGGATAAAAGGATACCCCCAAAACACTGCCATAATATTATTTTACCTCGCTGAATGACAAGGATAAGCCGTTGGGCTAAATAATCGCCAGCTCTTGGGTCACCTGAGACGTGGATTAGTTTTTGGGACTCGAAATTTATAAAATTCTTCGTGTCCGATGACCCAGAGTCTCAAAAGCAAGCGCCACAAAAACGTAGTCCTGAGACATGACTGAGTATAATTTGCGGCGCTTAAGGAATTGAGCAAATTCATCGGCTGCACCTGCATATTGGATTTGAATTGATATTGAATTTAGAATGTTAAGCAATTTTTAACCACCTAAACCTTGGCTAAAGCTTAATGGTTAATGGCTAGCTTTTAATGAGGTTTTAACTTATTTTAGTTTAAGTAAGAAAATGCATAGAACTTTCAGATCTTATTTATCTACATTCTACAGATAACAAAAAAACCAAATATCATAATACTAGATGATCCCCGCGACTTCGTCCGCGTAAACCAAGTTTTTTCGATTCCCGCGGGAACTCTTGAATTTTCGGGGATAAAAAGTAGCCTATGTCCTTCCCCGGGCTACAACCTACCCCTGTACGAAAATTTCAATAAAATCGATTGAACAGAAAAAATGTTTGATTACCGCGGGAACCTTTGAATTTTCAGGGATAAAAGTAGCCTATGTCCTTCCCCGGGATACAACCTATCCGTGTACCAAATTTCATCAAAATCGGTTAAACAGATGGGCAGTGAAAGCGTAGCAGACAGACAGACAGACACAGTTTCGCATTTATAATATTAGTATGGATAGTATGGATGTCCAATTTGTAAAATACAGTCAACTTTCCAAGTACGGTGGTTGATTTCTTTGTTTTATTCTCACTGAAACATGTTTTCCTTTATCGATATAAGTAAATTATTAAAAAAAAGCTTCCTAAGCTTTTAATCATGATGTTTAAAAAATATATTTATAAAAGTACTTAAAATTGCACCTGATGAATTGAAAGCGAAAACATTTAGTGTAAAATAGACACCTTGATATATTTGGTATCTCAGGTAAGGTGTTAGTAGCCATGGGCTTAAGCCCTATCACATTGACGTATCTTTGTCACAGCTGTAGTTTATCGAATGTAAATAAGCACTACCTTTTGAGTACGACTGCGATGAATACTATTATATTTTTTTCTAAAAAATGATATGAAATGTGCACATTTCATACCCTGTAAATGAGTTCGAAAGTTAAACTTCCCGGCCTAGGCCAGTAAAGAATGTATGTATTTTCATTACATATCATAAGTTTGAATTTGGAATCTTTCTTCCTGAATATCTTGTAACTTGTTAGAATGTTCTTTGGCCTAAATAGTTTAAATTTGTAACTCTACCGTATTACGCGATCAGCACTCACAGCGCAAAAAAAAAATAACTAATTTAATTTTTAATATTTCTTAATTATGTTGCTTTTTTATTTACTTTCTTTTAATTACATAATATAATATATGAAAAAAAAGGCACTTTTTCATTTTTTAGAAAAGCACTATACTCACCTCGACCGGGAGAGCATTTCTGGTCTCGTATATAGCCAAGCGTATAGAAAACGCGTACTTCCCGGTCTCGCGATATAATGTACTATTAACCAACTTGCACAGTCCGAGGTTCTCAATTTGATAGACATTCGTCGTCTGTGTTGGAATAATACAAAATTGTCCTCATGAATCATGATGCATGTATTTTCATCGGAAAAATATTCACACACTTACTTACTTCGATTAACCTAGCATAATATTATCAATAAGATAAAACCTCTCCTTATCGTATACCTAATCACATAGTACCTATGCTCTAGCAGGAGCCGAAACCTAAATTTCATATCATATATTATTCATATTGCTACTTTACATTATACAGTTAGACCTTTAGGCCAACCTTATAGATGCAAATGGACATATGCCGACGGAGACGGAAGTATAGTCAGGATATAGATACAAGAGAAGCATAAAGGTCAATCGATTAATTTATTAGTTGTCGTTACGTAAGTAGGAAGGCACTACCACCATCAAGATTTTCGCTGCTCAAACTGTCTCAATGATGAATCTTAAGTGCTAAATAATAAACAACATGACAGCTAAATGCAAACACTCACCTTGGTGCATTTATTAAAAGTGTAACAGATGAATAACGATCTTAGCTGCATTGTGGGTAGACACGTTGACATTTGCTTATCTCACGGTATGACGCTACCATTATAAACAATTAGCGGGTGAAAGTATTTTTGGTTGTGATTTGAGCTCGTCAAGCGAGGCTAGTCTATACCTAGACGTATAAAAACTGAATTAGGATTAGTCCAATAAAACAGCTTAGTAATCTAGATTTTAGCGCTTGACTGATCAGCCTAGATATTGCAAATTAAATGCCAGATTCCCAGTAGCTAAGTTCAGTCATATACATATACCCACACCTATCATGAATAGCTCTAACTTAACCTTATCTAATCCTATTATTATTGGCAGCTTCGTAAGTGCCATTGTGGTTTTGTAATCTTTGCAAGTAAAATAAGGTTACTAAAATATATTCCTTTTAACATTTCTAGGAAATTAGTTTTATATTAATTACAAACGGATATGGCTAGTTAGCCCGCCAACCCGCATTGGAGCAAGCCCGCCAACCCGCATTGGAGCAGCGTGGTGGGTCTAAGCTCTAATTCCCGCTCTCCTATGAGAGTAGAGGCCTGTGCCCAGCAGTGGGACGTTAATAGGCTGTAGTGATGATGATGATGATGATGATGATGCCTAGTTAATTTCAAATAATCATATAGGTAATGTATGTACTTATATTTAAATAATAAAGAACTACTTAATTATTTTATTTTATTGTAAGCTCTTATTAATTACTGTTATTTGTGTGTCTAAACATTCACCATCGTGAGGTCAATATGGGACTGTTGGTTTTAACTTAACTAATTACAAGGTAGAGTAGGTCAACGACATTCGGTTTAGTGGGTTAGGCTTAGGTAATAGATGAGTGGTGTGATTGCAAGAGATAAAGCATCGTAGCGGGCGCTCGGAGGTGGCGTCTGGAGGTGAGAAACGTGGTAACAGGGCGTGAGATAGAACCGCCGATACCGTCGCCGGCTCCGACGCGCCGCCCCGCGCCCTCGCCCCGCGCCATTCCTGACGAAACTTGCCTCTTTTGTCTATTCTGTCTCTATGAATTTAAATTAATGTCTATTTGTTATGGCGAATGTAACGGTCGTGTTTATGCAGCACCTCATCTTTTGGATCTTTATGTTACCTGCAGGACGACCGCGTATCTTTTGCATCAATAATTGATAAATCGCAATCACCTGCGATTGGCTGAATTTATGGTATTCTTGCTGCGTCAATGGATTTCGTCCAATAGTGGAAGAGTGTTAACCAATCAGAGGTGATTGCGATGTATCAATGATTGATGCAAAAGATACGCGGTCGCACTGCTGGCCTGTTATAGCTGGCTCTTCATAACATAACTACTTAATGAACTAAATACAAAATACAATAGCTATTTATGCAACTGTATCGTAATGAGGGTCATTTTAATTCGTTTTTTGATACGAGGCTTGCCGAGTATCAAAATAGGATAGTACGAGAATTAAAATGACTAATTACGTACAGTTGCATACAAGATTTTATCTACGACATTGACGTCTTTATAATTTTTTACTTTATAAATTAATAAAAAAGTCAAGTGCCAGAACCCAGAGCCGCTAAGCTATAGGTATCCTATTTATGAAGATAACCATATCGATACAGCTACGACTCATAACGATAGAGCTCCCATACAACGAACTGTATCGTTATGAGAAGCAAACACGAAAGAGGGTTCAATTCGATATAGTTGTCAAATTCGAAATTGGAACTTTTCGATGCTGGAGTAGATAAATGAATTTTTCGCATTTTTCATACTTAAAACTATAATTCGGGTTGTTTTCACTATATTAATTAATACAAAGTCTATAAAAAATTTTGGTCATCGTAGCAACATCGCATTGTCAGTTGTAACCTACCTATGTCAAAACATCAAACGTTACTCGGAGTTGGGTAATATTTATCTGTGTAAAAATTCGCATTACTAGTTGAAAAGCATATGTCGTGTATTTATGATAGGTAACTACTTAATTAGGTTTCATTAAATTTACTGTCGTGGCAGGCAAAGTTATTGCATATTGAAAGAAAGAAGAAAAGAAAAAGTTACATATTAACATTTAGTATAGATTTAATAACTATGATTTGCAAAAACGTTAAGTGGACGTGGTGTACAGATTTTCGAATCGACACCTTGTAGTAATTAAACCTTGTCACGCAATCGTGAGAACAGCTATAAAGCTTAATCGATTTAAGATACAGGTTTGCACAAGACCTGAGCCGTCTTTCCTCTGTCTTCAGCGGCACAGAGACACTCCGACTGACGATAAATTCAACCCCACGAGAGAATAAATAAATGTATGTAGGGCGTATCTAAAGCGTCTAAAGCGGCAGCAACAACCTACCAATATTATTATTACTAAAATTGTGTGCTGTTTGCTTGTTTGTCCTTCAATCATACCGCAACAAAGCAAGGAGTCTCATCTCATCAAAGTCAAAGTCAAATAATGTTTATTCAATTTAGGTAGGTACACTACACTTATTGACGTCCAGTTATTTATAAAATATAATGGTGATAATCAGTTTCATGAAAGGCAAAAAACTTAGTCCACGCGGACGAAGTCGCGGGCGTCATCTAGTAGCTATTATAGTAAATAAACCGGAGAGTGATTTAGTTAATTTTTGTCTCGGAAAATCAAAGAGTTCAAACAGGATATTAAAAAAAACCGAAATCCTTCTGTTCTATATTGCGAGCATCAACTACTTAGTACGAGTATAGTGCTTCGTAATCATAAGTGTATTTGCTGTGTTTTTGACGCTCATCCCACCGCCCTAACCTATCGCTCTTAACGAAAAAGTTGTAGACATACAGCGGCGATATTATCACATTATGCTGAAATTTATCGTATCACTGCTTCAATTTTCGGCAACGTTTAATAAATTATTACCCGTAATTACTGACGAATCGAAATTGTTCACTCAGAAAGACAGTGATGACAGCTGAGCATATCTGATATTTCGAATTTAAGATACATGAAATTAAAATTTAATCTGAGCATAATCTGAAACAGACATTTTAGGATAGTAAAATTACAGGAAAATAAAGCCAGTACAACATGTAGGTATCAATCAGCTACCAAAATAATAATATCGGGAGGTACTGGTTATGTCAATATTACAAAAATATCAGTGCGTCAACGAACGCGGCACCCCATATTAGGGTTCGCTCCCTCCTTGAAGGCTAACGTTAAAAATCTGGTTTTTAATCAACTTCTTGTACAACCTTTTAATGACTTAATCAGAACTGGAATGATTGAGGAGCAATGTTCACGATGAAACAAACAAATCATTCGTATTTTTCACACTATTAAAGACCTGTAACAAATGGTATCTATAATCTAATGTAAGTACCATAACATAGCTTTTTGATGAGAATTTTGCTAAGCTTGTGCTCTTACGTCAGTTTAGCAACAACAAATTACATAATATTATAATATGTATGTATGCCGAAATTTCTGGTAGGTACGTCTTGATATTATAATTCACTTCAAAAGATTCCATCACGAGTTGGTTAGCAACTAAAATACATAATATAATATCTACATACATTACACAATACGGCACGATTCAATACCAGTTAAAATATTTTATCGAGCTCAAAGTGGCTTTTATTTCAGCGAGCTTTTAATCTTGCCAACACGAATTTTGTGGAAAGCTTACGGCTTCAACGGGAATGAGTAATTATAGAGTGCGGGCAAAATAATGATATGCTAAGTTGACGCGGCACTCGGACGTGCAAGGACTTCGATAGAGTTCGAAATAATTGTAAAATAATTTCAAGGTGTTATGTTGGAGTGAATTCATGGTTGATTACGGAGGCGGCTCTCTGTCATTACCTTGTCGGGACTCTGGTCGTCAGCTAACGAGCTCCAGATCCACTTTGGGTCCATTTAAGAGCCGTTATTTATAATCTTACATAATTGTTTGCATATTTACTTTATGATATTCAAAGACTGAAATGACATTACAATGTATCTTGATTCATTTCGTGAATAAAACAGTTCTTCTTCACCTATTTGGGCCTTCACAGTTATACTAACAATAATTGATTGTATATTTAGGCTGCATTTACACTGAAGCGGAGGGGAGTAGAGATACGTTTATAGGACCTATATAGTCAATGTCAAATGATATGGTAGTTCAAGTTATATTTTATTAACCTGATTGGTTGAAGCGCAACGTCTGCGCTCAACTTTGCTCGTCTCCGCATATAGCCTTTAACGCATGCTCAGCTATAGATCGCGCGCGAGTTAATTGCAGAGTAAATGTATGGTGACACATACATTTACTCTGCTTACAATTCGCGCGCGAACTGACAAATCCACTTAACAAATCCATGAAAGATTTGTTATGGAAGTGAGATTGTAATCTATCTGTATACAAACTGATGGTATGTCAAATTTGAGTTAAACTAATTATGTTGATTAGGTTAACTACCGGGAGTATAAGTTGAAGAATATTAATTTCGAAGTCTCAGCCAATATTAAATAAGTAAGTAAATTAATCATAATATTACTTTTAGCATGAGCAATGCACTGTAATTTGTAGATGACAGAGCTTGACAGAAGACTTAGTTCTCGGTAGCGATTAATATTTTTGCAACGGTCATTTGTTATAGGTTTGGGATTTTTTTAGTCAGGCACCTTTAAGATATAAGAAGCATTCTTTTAAAATATACAAAAATAATATTACTGGAGCCTTATAAAGAAAAGATCGTATTTGCATGATATTTCCATTGAAAATAAAGGTTTCAGGATAGTTATCTCATCAAGTATCCTGAAATCCCAGTAAATATCATCATTTACCCGAATAGACACACTGCACTTTCAGACTGCCAAAAATGTGAGAAAATTTGTAAATGTGCTCAGTAAGCTAAGACCATCAAAAGTGTGTATGTATCCTACGAAAATTCGTATATATATTCGGTATATTATGAGATCTAAATCTCAATTTTGGAGTTCAAGAACTACGTTGCTATCGACAGCCCTGCGCCTTACACAGGTGTCATTCCTGAGCAAACTTCGTAAATGTCAATTGATGTTATTTACGCGAAATTGCATGTCATGCGAGTCTCATATAATTACGAACGGCACCTTGGAACGAGAGGTCAAAAAGAAATTCACTTAAAACTGTAACACGCCCTTCGCAAGAACCGCGCCGAAAATTTATAAAGTCGGGTCATTTTCGAAAACCAGTGTCGGAAAGTGAAACTACCCGCGTCTTAAAGTATATATATAGTAAATAGGTAGTTAGTATACAGTCAGCATCAAATAAAATATTAAATAATTAATTTTAAATTTTTATATGTTAATATCCAATAGTAAAAAATTTAACCGTAGCACAATAAATTAACAAAAAGATTTTTTTTATATTTTTGCTAAGCTTAAACAAAAAGTGTGGTCAAACTTTGTAACCAGTCTAGTTTTTGTTTTCTACCGAAATTGAAAATTCATTTATTCGAATCGTGACTTATATAAAAACGAGAAAATATAGTCAAATATAGTTTCATATGTTTTTGTAATAATTGTGTTGTTTTGTATAAGGCAATTAATTTAGCTGTCCGTAAGTACATATATCTACATGTGATAATAGTGTCTGATGATTGTACCTTTTTCATGCTGACTGTACCAAGTAAAATATGTAGATTGCCAACGAGATAATAATGATATGTGCTCGTGGTAATGAAATTTCCCGCCGTCAAACAGTGCCAAAGTAATTTGCGTTACTTGACTCCGGCAACCAATGGCCAAAGGGCCGCTTTCGAGCTTACGCAAAACGATAATAAGACTTTTGTCAACTTCACACTGAGAGCCCAAGAGCTACGTAATAAGAATCTCATTTGCGGATTCAATTCAATGGTATGAGGGCTGTTTTGCGGTATGTGCTTCGTTCTTCTAATATTGTTCCTCAAACACTCTAGTTGATTTGGCTTCGGATCTACTCCACAAGAGGAAACCGTAAGTCAGGATAGGATGTCGGATCTATGGCAGCACAGGTGGAGACATAATGTAGGCAGCAGTCTCAACTTGTGTCATGTCGCGTGATACACAATGGGGCTTATTATACTGAATCATATTTTGGCTGGATTTTTTTGCACTCAAGATAGCCTTAGTTTGAACCATGCAACGTTTTATACTAAATCATATTGTAGTTTATATATTTAAATCACAAATGGTTCGGCGTGCACTTTACATCCGACAAGAAACTCGATCTATCGAGCTCTAACTCAAATAAAATTGAGACAACTTATCATTATTGAGGCTGCTCATGTTCATATGGATTCGAACCTAAAAGCGATTTGCAATGTAATATGTAACTGTTTTAGCAGTTAGGTACAACAAAACATAATTTATTCGATCCAGCTCATTGTACTGCGCAGCCACATTAAATTGTATGATTGAACCGAGATTTTTCTGACTCCATTAACCCTGATCGTGTTTGTAAACTTTTTGCTGTAAGTACACCCGTTCATGCGTAAAACGTAGTCATAAATTGTACATGCAAATAAAGAAACTCTCACCTTCAATTAAGCGATTCGGAACAGTTAAATTCAAGTGATAATTATAGAAATTGGTTCAAGTTTCATGGGTACGCTAAATTATTGTTAAAGGCCATAATATTACAATTTCACGGAAGAGCCACCTGGCCCCCCTGCGAGAACGACTCAGGCGATCTCCTTATATTTGTAAAATCAACAGAACCCTGTAATTTTGATCGATATCTTTATTGACTGCTGATATTTATTGACCATTTCTTTACAAAAGCGCGAACGGAATGGCATCTATATAATCTCTGCGATATGCTGCCGCTTGTAGTGAAGCTGATGCCTTCTCACAGTGATTATTATGTGATATTGGTTTCGGTTTTCAATAGCCTCTTTATAACAGATTGACCTGCTTGTATTTGAAGAAATTGACATTCTTACATTATAACACCGTGACCCGACCGGTCCGTTAAATAGCCCGTCGTTCTGTTTTTAAATAATAATTAAGGTTATTCGTAACATGTGTTTATTTCTATTACAAAAAGACTCGAACTTGCCTAGATCTACTTTAAATATTCATATAGTTTGCCGCTATTATTTAATTTAATTACTATAAAATAAGTAATTAAATTTAATTAACAAGTTTAATTTAATTATCGTGGAATAACTTTTTTTCATTCGTATTTAATGTAGGTACTTATGTGGCTACTATCAGCTTGAAGGTTATTTTCAAAGCATGTAATACCTACTATCAGATAAACAGGTGTTTCGTATGTCGAATCCTGCAGGTGGTGCCTATAATATTCATCGGGATAAAATGCTGTGTCTCTCGTTATACTCGTATGTCTCTCTCTATAATACTCGTCTTCTTTCCCAGGTTTTAAACTCATAGGAATGTTGCATAAATGGGATATGATTTTCTCTAGATTTAAGCTCAAGCTCGAAGGACTTGCACGAGTAGAATACTAGACTCAAAGGTTTTTAAGCTATTGCATAGCTTCTATCGCGGGCCTTGAGCGTGGAAGCCGAATCCAGAAATTCCGTAACGAAAAAAAACCTAACACTTTGGTTGCTACTTGTGTTGTTGACTTCAAGTTGTTGTAAATAAAAAGACTATTTTTATGAAAAGATGATTTTGGTTGCTATGACTACTTGTGTTGTTGACTTCAAGTTGTTGAAAATATAAAGGCGAAATAATTTTTAAAGAATTATGTTTTCAATAGTCTGGGTGTCCAAGGGGAATCAAACAACCTTTTGAAAATTTGCTTTTGAAACCTTTTTTTGCTATAAGTAGTCATAGCAAGTTGATAAAAAATGCTATGCAATAGCTTTACCGCGGCAGTCTCCGAGTGCCACACGTATTTTTTTTTATAAGCTACTGGACTGCAAAATTTTTTTCAACGTCCGTGAACTTTATTACAACTAAAAAATATTTAAAAATTATTCCGCAGTCAGTGTGCGGAATTTAAGTAATCAGTTTTGGTTGCGCAATCTGGTAGGTAGTTGGTACCTAGTAGGTACCATATATTATATCCTATCATAATTCAAAAACATAATATGAAAATTTGTTTCAGGTAAGAATTAGGAGGCTGTTTCTAAAACATAATATGCTTAAAGTTGTGCGAAAGGCGTAAACTTATGAAAAGGTGTTTTTCATAAAAGGCTGCTACCAAAACATAGGCTAAAAGCTGTTTAAAGGCGTAAACCGTTAACGCAAGTAGATAAATGACATCGTGGCCTCTAAGTTTACAGATGTTTAGTTGGATGTGGATTTCTGCAGGTGGTGCCGCAAGGTACACCGTACGTACCCTGCGCGATATGCCACGCGTTGTCTTCCCGTTCGCTAAACGACACCAACAAGACTCGTATTTCATCGGCGTGCTTATCTCTAACATGTGCCTTAACCGATGATTTATACGTGTTTTGCCAACTTTCCTATTGGCATTTTAGCTGTCCGTAATTGTTATAATGAATAATTATTGCTTGTGAATTGTCTAAAATTGAGCGAATATTTATAGTTCTTAATTGTCACAATTTATAACTAAACCGAAACATCTTGGCGCCAGGCACATAGATCTAGATAAAATATACTATTGGAAAACTCTAAAGAGATTTCCATTGCGGGAACAGTTTATAAATTGTTCATTTTTATCATTTAACCAACTTAAAAGTCAGACACTTTGACATCGTATTTCTTTACTGACTTACCATGACTTTTGAAAAAATTTAAACGATGTGAGGTCTGAAATTAATTGGGGCCAACATCGCGTTGTAACTAATTGACAACTAGGTAGGTCATATAGTACATACCTATATCTGTGACTAACAGAATCTGTGGTAAACGATTTATCCATAAGCTCTGTTTAATCTATAGTCATGTATTTTAAAATGGACGTTCTATAAATACCTTATAAATACATACATCGGTTGTTTATAATTACCACTTAAACACACCTTACTCAGACGCAAACTATTCGCATTTGGTTGGGTTTGCTCCTGTCTGCTCCGTAAATTACAGATTAAAAGCGTCTTTTTAAAATTAGAGATCATCTGAAACAGATGATGGTGTCTAGTAACAACGTGGTTATTTTGTTGAAAGTTCTGTTGCCAATAATGAAATTGTCATGCAGAAAATATCTCAGAAATCCATTCAGAAGAAGCAGGTACGCCAGCTTTATTGGTAGCTTTAACTCAACTGCCAGTGCTTACGTTTTATCGGCAGTTTTAATGCAAAGAATTTCGTTACTTATTATCTGCCCGGTGGCTTAATAAATTTTTACGGTGTAATAATAAACTTTAATTTCTTCAGTGCCATTACATTACAGCAAAAATTTTGTTAAGTGGGTGTAATTCTAGAGTCAACTTTAGAATTCTTGATTTAAAAAAAGTGATAAAGTGAGCAATACGTTCTTTTGCACAAAGAAGTTACTTCCAAGTATTTAATCAGTTTAAAAAAAAAAAAAATTATACAGATTTTTGATAATATTAGACAGATTTGTGAACCAATCATCTCATTATTGTCAGGAAACAATGTATATATATTATGCACCTCGATAACTGTAGGTACGTGAAAAGTATTTTTATTCATGTTTAGGATTTTTGAATTGATAAGTTAAGTTATACTATTTATCTACGTTTTCATTTATTTTACTTACAGTGATAAACAAACCGTGATTCACAAAGCTCCAAACATAACCATAGTAGGTACGATTATTCTGTAGACCATATACATATATATATATATATATATATATATATATATATATATATATATATATATGACGTTTAGATTACATCCGGTTGCAAATACGCTTACACTGTCGCTTTACATCCTGTTCTGTTGTCGAATAAAAATAATTACAGACTCATTTTTCGTTTTAAAAGTTTCACAGTTTTCTGTAAAAAGTAAATTAAGTCCAACCTCGGAGCAATTGAATGGAACAAAAATGTCAGATAAATTATGAGCGTGATCGATGATAAAAATGTTGGTTCGCAGGTCGTAGAAAGTGTCTCGACCTCCCTGAGCTTTCGTTAAGACGGTGACACGCAGGTCAGACTGCACTGTTATGGTTAGGGTTGCCAACTGATCGACTTCGATTGAATACTATAAATATGCCATGCTACTATTTTGATAATGAACGTTCTATTCCTTTCAGGTTTCATGCTAATTTTACACAGTTTTTAACAACATATTATCTTATTTGCATAATAATTTTATCACCTAACATATAATTTTAACTGTTTTAGTAAAATATTTAGATGTAGCATTGTGTGATGTGTCGAAATGTTAAAATTCACTAACAACTGAAAAAGTGGTGCAAGTCTTTAAATTTTTTATTTAGGAGATTTTTAAAAAAACTTCTCTAAACAGCGAACATAAATGAAAGTTATCTGTTGACTTGAATATTGGTATGTACTCCTATTGTTCCGAATAGGCTTAGGATTTAACGAAGTAGCAAGGCCTCTCAAGGAACCTCATACTTATGTATTTCTGGTCTGGCAACCCTTATTGCAATACACATAAATATGTCGGCAGGTCGCCCCTGGTACCACTTTGTTTGTTTATAATTATATACTGCCAATTATAATCAAACCGCGGTCGCCACTGTCAGACGTCAATTTCTTAATCCATACATGGATTGCATTTCTTTTGCTACTTTTGTATTCGCATGCAACCTGTCAACGGTTACGTTTTCATTTTAACAATTTTTGTAACGCTATATTTTTGATCGATTTATTGGTACGGAGGTGTATGACGCTCATCGCATTCGCAGTGCGAGATAGGTGAAACCCGTAAGCAAAATATAGGTAAATCGCAAAATGCGCGAGAATGTTTTTCGCAGTGCGAACGTAGCCTTATTGTCTGTCATAATTTAAAAGTTCTGTAATAACAAAAACATTCTATATTTAACCAAACATTCCACCAAATGTGTGAATGGCGACAGTTCAACTCAATATCTGCATAAAACTAATTTGCAAAAGACATTTGGTATAACCATTAAGCAGCGATGATGCGTTATAAATATCTTATCTAATATAGCAATAACTATCTGACACGATATTAAATGCTCCGAGGTTGTCATCTAAAATAGTTAGAGATTGCAAAACGTTCGGATCGTAATATTCTTCCCACGGTGCGCGCTAGCGGGGCGCTCCATCAACATCATTATCTAATAAAAATATCACGTCATATTGTTCGCTTTCTGTATAAAGCAGCTTTTGACTACAAGACGCTATCGGTGCTTCATCTCTCTAACTATAAATCACTACTTTTAAAAATTACGAAACTCTCCCTCTCTTAACCTAAATATGCAAAATGAGAGAGATCTCGATGATAAATGTTTTCGTTCTGTAGGCTTTGTTGTAAGGCTATTTTTTTGCATTTACTGCATCTCATTTGACTTAATTTTGTTGGGAAATACACATCTGATAGAAATTCTACTAATATCATAAATGTGAACGTTTGGATGTTTGTAAGTATGGATATTTGTTACGCCGCCGCAACCATTCAACCGATTTTACTTAAATTTAAAATGGAGATAGCTTATAACCCCCCGATTGTGTAAGAAAACCGTAATCGTAATCGTTTGTCAAATGTATAATTCGACCTGTTTATGTAGTTTACCTGATAGATACCTGATTTAGATACCTGCACGTCAAAAAGCATGTATGAACTCCTTAAATAGTTCGAGTAATACGTTTTAAGTTGTCGAATGATTACGATTTGCTTAGACATATGGATCTCTGACTTAACACATGATAGAGTATATTTTATCCTGGATAATTAAAGAGTTCCCGCGGGAACCAAAAAACCTCAATCCACGCGGACCAAGTGCGGGCATCATCTAGTAATTCATATATGTATATCATTGTGTTCAGTAAACGCCTTTCTACTTTGAACTATCTAAATCTATTCTAGATTTTTTTTGTAGTTTTACTGTTTAAGATGATTTTTATTGGTTTGCAAATAACTCCTCTGATCTGTTGATTGGATTATGATTAGTCATATTAAACTCAGCGAAACGGAGGGCTCTAAGGCTGCGGGCACGAAACTAGCGGCGGCGGGGCGACGGCGGTAGCGGGGCGATGCGATGTGGAGCGATCCGCTAGCGGCGTGAAGGGTGGGCACGAAACAGGCGGCCTGTCAGTGCCCGCTCGTGTAGGGATGTTCCGAAGCCATCGAAGCATAGATACCCACTCATATCGATACTTTTTTAATTTTTTTAATATAGATGAATTCATGTTGAGTACCAATATGATATTTGACTTATTTTTTGTTTCTTTTACTAGTGTATAATTATTATCAACCAATATTTTTTGATTTCAAATAAAAAGATCAAATTTTGTACGGTTTCTGACTCACTCACTAGGTACAGTGGCAACAAACATTGTGAGTCCGCTCTCGTCTGTTTCTTGCGCATCGCTATACTTTGTTTTATGGCTTTATTTAACGGCCTAATTTCATGTAAATTAATTATGGTCTATGTCACGGGCCATGTCAAACGAAGAAAAGTCTAGTTAATTTACTAACACCATCTAGTCTGAAATGCGGGAACTTACTTGCTACATAAGCGCTATCTAGTATATGACATATTAAAAACGTATGATATGGTCAAAGATTAGTAGAGAGATATTATTATTAAAATTAAATAAAGTGGCTTATGAATTTTATAATTGTAAATTGAAAACACATCTCGAAATAAAAATTACCTATACACCGCCAGACTAATTCGTAGACCACTTTTTATGTGATAATTTAAATTAAATAAACGAGGTGTGAAGTGCCAGCGTCATGGAGTGGACTACGACAGGTGAGGAACCGATACCGAAACATATTTTTATATAAAAGGATCCATCTAGTACCTACATATTATATATCGATGATAATTATCGATGATTATTAATAAATAAAAATACAACACTAGTACTCAGGGCGTAGTAGCAAGGGGCGAAAAAAAACTAAGGTAAGCGCTGGCAATGTCGACAGTGTTCCTATACCCGTCAGATTGTAAAAAATATTCAGCTACTTATTTCTACTAAACACTAAACCAAAATTTTTTATGGCAACGTATTTATGGTAATATTTTCCATAATTAGTATGAAAACATTTAGTCAAAACCATAATGGTATTGGAGAAAAAAAGCAATGAAAGTTTGCGTTTTGGAATTCTTGTGCTTTTTGCCATGTTTAGGTACTGAATTGTAGTCCTGCATGCCAGGTATTCAAAGTAAGTTTTAAAAAATCTGTGGCTACTTTGGTAAGTCTGATTATTTTATAAAACAGTCAAGTTAATTTCCTTACGAAATAATATACTTTTTTTTTAAATCCACTACAAGTTAGCCCTTGGCCGCGATCTCACCTGATGGTAAGTGATGATGCAGTCTAAGATTGTAGCGGGCTAACCTGTTAGGGATATGGCAGTTATATTAAACCCATACCCCTATTCAGTTTCTACACGGCATCGTACCGGAACGCTAAATCGTTTGGCGGTACGTCTGTGCCGGTAGGGTGGTAACTAGCCACGGCCGAAGCCTCCCACTTTCACTGCGTTTAATTGCCTCATCTGGTGAAGATGAGGTATATCTGGACGATAGAAGGGCTGGCTCATTTATTGCGCAACGGATCAGCCTGGCTGTCCAATGCGGAAATGCAGCCAGAATTCTTAACACTATATACCACGCGGGCATGATTTATATACTAATTCGGTTAGGCTAGCTTGCTTGTGGTAAGTTTAATTGTAATGTTCTCGATAAATAGATTTTTGAAATCTGGAATATATGCAATTAAAATTAACTTAATATGCAATTAAAATAAATTAGCTTGATAATAGGCAATAAGAGTTTAAATTATTGTTAAAAAATGTCGAGTTCTGGGACATATTAACGATATAATCTGGATAAATCACTCATTTTCGTATTTTTTAAAGATTTAATAACATTATTGTAATTAATTAATTCTAAAATTATATTTAAAAAATATATGAATTTGAAAGTTATTTGTTTTGCTTTAAGTTCACTACAGCAAACTCTCAAAGCTGCAAAGTCAGCTAAGTTCAGAACCTGACGACTATCGGTACTTTTCCCTTAGTTTGTTCCCGTCACTTCTACGTCACCCGTCGCCCTGCCATCGCTCGTGCATCGCTCCATCACCCCGCCCTGCCATCGCTCGTTTCGTGCCCGGTCCCATACAAAGCCATACATTTGATTCCGTCGCCGTCGCCCCGCTACCGCCGTCGCCCCGCCGTCGCTAGTTTCGTGTTTTCACCCTAAGTCTACTTGGATGGATTGGCACTTGTCCGTGTATCCATCAGTCCGTCCGTCAGAGCTTTAGAACTTCTAAATTAATTAATATAATTACTTCACACTCAGATATGATATGTGAATCGATGGCTTAAAGCGGTAAATTATATAAAAAGTCGTAAAAATCCTTATTTGAGCGGGGCGCTCAAGAAACCACTGGGAAGCAAATTTTTTTTTAGCTTAAGCTAGTCTTGTGGGGTATTCTCGAATAGATGCTTTTACCTTGAGTAAATTTTTTGAAGTGATAAAAATTCTTTCCAAAAAACCTTGTTATACCCGCCCGACTTCAACATAGTGGGTAGAATTCAAAATTATTTTGTACTTTACAGTGGCGTTGGTGTCAGGGTTGAGGATTTGGAGTCAGAATTTTTTATGGGACCACCTCGAGAGCTTCCTCTAACGACTGATGGAAAAAAATTCAAATCGGTTCAAAAACCACGGAGATATATGCACCAACATATATAATAAAAATAAATACGCGGCGATTTGAGAACCTCCTCCTTTTTTGGAAGTCGGTTAAAAACTTCTTTAGCCACGTTGAGCACTTTTTGGTCCCTACCAACTTTTTGGTAAACTTGTGGATTCGCGTCACCGATCCCTCGCTCCGACATGCTCGCGAACAGCGACATGCTCGCATTGTTACGAAGACAAAAGGTTATTAAATATACTACATTCGTAATTAAGGTATTAAGCCTAAGTTTTAAGGTTTATATTTTACTTATTTTAATTTTTTTTTAATAAAAAAAACCAAAATTAAATATTCGTTCTCACTTCTATCGGTCCCTATGACTGCCAATTTTTTTATTTGTTTATTTTTATATTGTACTACAAAATATTACGTTCTGGGGGCTACCAAAGTTTCTTTTCTTAGTTTGCCCTGGGTGCTTATGAGCTATCTCAAAAATGACGTCACATAAAAGGCGGTAACTTACGTACGAATTCAGAATTCTCCTGTAGTTAAACGCTAATTATACTAATATCAGTCAATTAATTTTATCAAACAGAAATATGAATAGATAGCGCTAAATCGGCAATTTTCAGTTATTGTCGCTCTTTTTCGTGCAGAATAAAATTAAACAAATATACAATTTAAAAATACTAATTGGTAGCTCTAAACTCATAGGACGCGTCGAGGTCTAAGTTCGTGGTGAAACACTAGTATAAAATAGTCTAATTAAGCCTTTTATGTATCATCTGTTCAAGTAGAGCTCGCAAGTGTCCACTCGCCTGTAACTGCGATCAGCCACGTCCTAGAAACCTCGCTGCACTTCGTTACGGCCCTTACGACTGATTTATGGGTGCAATAAATATTTTTTGAAAGTTCCAGTGCGATAATAACTCCATTAATTTTGATTAATGACAATTTCTCACAAGTGATTTTAACTTAACCATCGGGTACATGCCAGATTCGTCGACATATCTTGCCCTGGATGGTAGTGAACCTTTTTACATTTTAATTATTTCGTTTTTTAAGCGATTGTTCTCGTTTAAATTTCGACATTCTGAACGTGTTTTAATGATTATAAGCTGACAGAGATATATTAATTTTATTTTTAGTCATAGGTAAGTAGGTATAACGCTGCGAAAATCTTTAGTTTATTTTATTTTATATTAGTATTAGTTTAGGAGCCTCAGCCTAGTATAAAAGCCTGATTGTGTGATTTTAACAAAGTTTAACACAAAGTGATGAATATGTAGAGAGGGAAACGTTAAATGTTTACCCAGGAACATAGGTATTTCTAAGGTCCAGTACATTCCGCAGCGCCCTTATCTTAAGCAAGCCGTTCCGGTGGCGGCAACGGCGCAAGTGCAGTTGGGGATACATTCTGCGAATTTGCAATGCGCGATATCCCGAATTACCATAAACAGTACCAAGCGGAGGGCACGCCGTCTATCGCGCTAAGACATATAAATTATTCAAAATAAAGTATCGCTTAGCCTCTGACCCGCTGCCGCGAGCCGCACGCTTCCCGAGCTACGGACTCTTCTCTATGTTTGTCGAAACGATTCTTTTGTACTAACAACAAGGACTATAAACGTCTTTTTCTTCTCATTATTATTATTGTTATATATCATACTCTCACGCCCGCATACAAAATAAATACATATATGACCAAAAGAATTATAATGAACTTACGTAAATAAATAGATATGAATAACCTTACATACACAAATACACAAATAAATAGTTGTAGCGGGCGGAGGATTACACCCCGGCAGGGGAGGCCAGACGGCCGGGGGTCAGGGTGACAGGTTGAGAAACCGGCGGACTACCCTAGCCGAGTCTAGCAACACCGCTTTTTGCATCCTGGCTGCGAGCGAACTGCCGCGGAACCCCAGCCTCCTCAGATGGTGAGCGAGGCTGACTGGGATTAACCCATTCGCAGATATAACGATTGGGATGGTTTCAGTGGACTCCACATGCCACATGGCGGAAACCTCGTGAGCCAGATCGAGATACTTTCGTTTTTTCTCCGTCTCAGCTCTCACAAGGTTCTCGTCATATGGAATGGTGATGTCCACCAAAAACACCCGCGACTGTGCCCGGTCCAACAGCACGATGTCAGGCTTATTCGCTAGAATAGTCCTGTCCGTGATGATGGACCGGTCCCAATAGAGCCGGACTCCGTCACGCTCGAGTACAGGCACCGGCGTGTACTTGTAGTACGGCACCCTCTCATCCAGGAGACCGTACTTCAGAGCAAGCTCCTGGTGAAGGATTTTGGCCGCTTGGTTGTGTCTGTGCAGATACTCAGTGTTAGCAAGCGCCGAACATCCCGATAGCACATGTCTGAGTGACTCACCGGGATGGCGACAGGCTCGACAGATGTCGTGAGTGCCATCCTTCAGAATGTACTTTCGGTAGTTCCGCGTCTTAACCACCTGATCCTGTATCGCACAGACAAAACCTTCGGTTTCCCCAAAGAGGTCACCGAAGCGCAGCCATTGCACGGACGCTTTTTTATCGACATGCGGCTCATTAAGAGCTTTAAAAAAGCGTCCGTGCAACTCCTTCTCCATCCATACGGTCTCCCGGTCAGAGGTGCTAAGTACCACCGGCGCCTGCCACTCGATTTTGGCTAAGGATAGGGGAGTAAGTCCTTTATCACATTCTATGACGGCCCTATGCATGGGCTACTCCCTCTTCGTCTCGAAGTATGTTCTGAGATTGGCTATCTCCCGGTTATGCATGGTCTTGACGCTTAATACGCCTCGACCACCACATTTCCGGGGGATATACAATCTCATCACAGACGACTTTGGGTGATGCATGCGATAGAGAGTCATAGTCGTGCGGACTTTTCTATCCAGGGCGTCAAGTTCGGTCTGAGTCCATCTGAGTACGCCAAAGGTGTACATGAGAACGGGCATAACCCAGCCGTTATAGGCTCGAACCTTATTGGCGCCTGACAAAAAGCTTTTACAGATTTTTGTCAGACGGCCAAAGAAGGCCTCGCAAACAGACTGTTTCATGTCCGCCTCATTCACTCCTATCGATTGCGACATACCCAGATACCGGTATGATTCAGCTTCGGAGAGGGTCCTAATGTTCGATGGCTCGAGATTAACCTCAGCCGAGTGAGTAACCTGCCCCCTCACCACATGCAAGACCGCACACTTGTCCAGCCCAAGCTCCATCCTGATAGAATTGCTGAACTCAGTGGTGATATTCAGCAATTCTTGCAGGCGGGCAGCATTGGGTGCCAGCAATTTGAGGTCATCCATGTAGAAAAGGTGAGGCACTCTTGTCCCTCCCCTCCGAAACTGAAAGCCCGTCCCCGAACTCTTCAGTAGTGAGCTGAGTGGGTTCAGAGACAGGCAAAACCAAAGTGGGCTCATACAGTCACCCTGGAAGATCCCGCGCCGTATCCTTATCCGGTCATCGGCAGCCGCCAACCGCTCACCCTGGAGACAAAGGATCGTACTCCATTGCCCCATGCATTCCCCGAGGAAGTCTCGAACTGTACCATCGACTTTGTACAGTTCAAGGACCCTCAAGAGCCATGAATGGGGCACCGAGTCGAATGCCTTTTTATAATCAATCCAGGCGGCGGAGAAGTTCCGGCGGTTGCGTTTGACCAATTGCCCCGCAACGGAGTCGATGAGAAGGAGCTCCTTAGTACCACGGCTACCCCCCCGACATCCGTTCTGAGCCTCAGACATGATGTTATTTTCGTCTACATGACGAGATATCTTGAGGCTGAGAACGGATGTTAGTGTCTTATAGATGGTCGTAAGACACGTAATGGGGCGGTACTTTGCCGGATCAGCGGCATCCGTAGACTTTGGAGCTAGGTGAGTGATCCCAGTAGTGAAAAGGTTCGGGAGCATCCTCTGCTCGAGAGCTTCTTGGAATTGTCGAGTCAAAGTTGCATGGCAAACCGAGAAACCCTTAAGCCAGTAGTGATGCAGCCCGTCGGGACCCGGACTTTTCCAGTTCGGGGCCCGCCTTACTGCACCAGCTACATCCTCCGTAGAGATGGCTACCGGGTTCATCGGTTCAATTACGGCACACGCTTCCTCTATCGCCGCAATCCAAGGGCCCTCTTCATGCTCAACCTCTCGCGACCACACACTCCGCCAGAAAGCAACGAGGTCTGCCGGGCTCGGCCGTTGAGAGGTAGAGCAGACTGCTGGACACTCCAATCTTTTGTAGAACCTTTTCTGATCACTCGAGAAGAGACGATTTTGCTGAAAGCGCTCGACTCTTTCCGAGTATCGTCGTATGCGGTTCCCCCATGCAGCGATTTTCTGCTTCAGGTCGTCGATGCGCTCCGTTAACTTTTGGGTTATGTCGGGCTGGTCCAACCTAACCCCAAGCCCGTTGAAGGCAATTCTAACGGAGCGCACAATCCTTGTCCTGGTATTGCCCGACCTGAAGCTTTGCAGCCTGCCAATGAGGCCTCTGGCAAGGTTGATACGGCGTTCTATTCTCTTCTTCCAGGCCGATTCCACGTTGCGTCTTGCAACAGCAGCGCATCCCGGGCCCGGGGTCTTGGCTCCGATAAATCGGTGCACGGCTAAAGCCGCACCGAAGAGAATAGAAGCCGTATCATCCAAGCCAGTGCTGCTCACTAGATGTTGGGGCAGCATTTGGTTGATGGCCTCAATGACATCCCGCGTCGCTACATTCAGCGTGAGGCGGGAGAGCCGCGGACGATTCTCTAGAGGAGCGTTCCGAATTTCAGAAATCGCCTCTTCTAGGATCCTTCCCATCCGCTCTAAATCAAGGAAAACTGTTTCCTCGGCGCTTTCCTCAACAGGCAAATCGTGGGAGGGGGTAACTATCTCCTCGTGGTTAGGTACCGCTGGAGAGACGATTTGCTCTGTTGTTGGAGCTGTCGCCTCGGGAACAGCCTCACGTCGTAACCGTTCGAGCTCGGTAGCGTTAAAGATGTTCGAACGCTGAATATACCGAGCCCGATCTGCCAGGTTTTGCTCCGTGACAGTTAGAGTCGGCTCAAGCAGCAGGAACTCACGGTACATTGCCGCTCGATAGCCAGTCCGTCCGGTTTCCCCCCCTGTCGCCCTGTAGTACGCACGCATGACATTCTCGTTCATTTCAGATGTCCATCTCATGCGGCGTACACCACCAGTGGCGGGCCCCGAAGATTGGGTCCTAGGGGATCCTATCGGGGCCAAGCCCTCTGATGGGGATGATGGATTGGTCGACCGACCCGATGGTAGTGGCGGTCGACGGGTGTGGCTGGCGGTCCGCATGCTGTCACGTCCAGCGCCAGCCCCAGACGCGCCCTGGCGCCCCCCAGGCAGCGGCCCTATGTGCGCATTCTCATAACTTGCCAGCTAACCAGCTTTCGGGGAACAGAATAAGATAGTAAAAGGTTCCCCGAATCCCTTAGCCGCCTCTTACGGTCACCCACGGGATAGGAAGGGGTGGCACTATTCTATTCTGCCGGTGCCACACGGCGGTTATTATTATTATTATTATTATTTAATAACTTAGGGGTTAGAAACTTGAAATTTTTACAGTAGGTTCTTTTGTGACGTAGGCGCTCACTAAGGAAGGATTTTTCAAAATTCTACCCTTAAGGGGGTGAATAGGGGGTGAAAGTTGGTATAAAAGGCCTTCATTTCTCAAGATATTTTTCAAGTTATATCAACAGAACTTGGTATTATGGCTTCCGGTAAAAAATAAAGAAGTACTTGTGTCACAGTTTTACAAAATTCCAACCCCAAAGGGGTAAAATAGGGGTTGAAAGTTTGTATGAAAGTCTGTCATTAATTTTCAAGTACTAGCCATTAAACCTAGTATTTGGAATTTCGGTTTGAAATGAAGAAATACCTGATTCACAGTTTTTTGTAAATTTTATCCCCAAGGACGTTCAATAGATAGTGTGTCCTTCGATCACGCTGCAACGGATAAACGTAATTTTTTGCATGGGTATAGTTGAGGATCTGGATTGACATAGGCTACTTTTATCCTAGAAAATAAAGGAGGCACTCCTTGTGGGAATTGAAAAAACTTATGCCACGCGAACGAGTGAACCTCAATCACACCAGAACGGTTGAACGGATTTTGATGAAATTTAGCACAGAGATAGAGTATTGTCTGGAATAACACATAAGCTACTTTTTATACCAGAAAATAAAAGAGTTCCCAAGGGAACCAAAAAATCTCAAATGTATGTTTGTTACTCAATCACGCCATTACGACTGAATGGATCTGGATGAACTTTGCACAGAGATAGATTATATATAGTCTGCAATGACACATAGACTTCTTTTTATTCTGAAAATTAAGAAGTCCCGTGGGAACCAAAAAACCTCAAATAGGCTACTTTATATCCCGAAAAATTAAAGAGTTCCCGCGAGAACCAAAAAATCTCGAATGGATGTTTGTTACTCAATCACGCCACTGCGGCTGAATGATGAGAAATGGTAAGATTTTATTTAATTTTCAAGTTTATCAGCAATTGGTGATAATCATGATAATTATTGGGTTCTAAGAGTATACTGCCTTTTGTGCTCGAAAGATTTGTCGATCGCGTCGTAAAAAGCTTTCAGTTAGAAAACACACTAAGGACCGGAGTAATATTACTGTCAAACTGACGGGATAGGCTACCTGAATGATAAAACTGGCTTAAAATTAAATATCCGAAAATTCTAGATCAAAGAACAAGACACAAAAGCAACTCGCAGTAGGTACCTGGTACATATAACATTAATCACAATGTGTATTTTTATAAAACTGAAATATTCAAAGATAGGATTAATAGGTATGCAAATATGTCTTAATTGGGGTTCTTTATAACCCGTTCATCTAGTACTTGTCATAGATTTGAAGGTCGATGGTGTAATTAAGAGTGACTGATAATTTACTGCTCCGCGACGCATTTTGAATACTTAATAGTTTATTACTACCATATATGTATGTATATAATACATCAATCCAATCCATCATCATGTATGCCTTCAGTGCTGGAACTTTCCGAGAGCGCGGCACTAAATTCAATACTCCGCCTTCCTCATTCACCATCGCTCATCGGTCCAGTAGTTCTGAGGACCTCCTATACTGCGATTGCCGATTCACGGTCTCAACGACAGAACACAGTCATCTGCTTTGTTCGTTATGCGACATATATTATGACCTCTGCCCACAACTACATCAGCTTGCTAATCCTTTAAGGATTTAATTCGTGAACAAGGCCAACCACGTTTTCACTCCATCGATGCCGCAAAGTCTCAGTACAAACGTCTATATGAGTGTGTTCTATATAGAATACACTTAAATTAAATTGTAAGGACCTATAGAAGGTTAGCTACAGGGCCACATAGGCAGGAACATTGATTACCCCTAATCAAATACAGGAATCTTAAAACAAAAACTGTATGATCCGTTTTTTTTTATTATATATACATATGTACACGTTGAGTAATTACGTAGTTACCTAATAATTTGTGCCGTAGTTATGTTGATTAAGCATCCGCTGACAAGAGTTAATAACAAAATAAAAAGAAAAATTCACGAGGTATGTAGTTATGTAGGTATGTCCGGGCGTGTTCAGCCATGCAGCGGAACGGGGAGGGCGGTGTAGCGCGCGTGCGCAGCCGGCAGGACCTACGGGATAACTTGCCGCTTATTTGCCCAACAGCTTTCGCAAAATAGCCCATTAATGATAACTGTACTAAATAATTATTGCAATGTGGCTTTCTATTTCTATGTGCGCGTCGCAGTGCGCGTGCGCGTCCACCTGCCGCTGATCACAGTAATTATTTACTATGCATGAATGCGGTGGCGGCGGCAGCGGCGGCTGTCTAGGACGATCCGGACAAAGAACGGTCACTTTATTCAACGGACTGTCTGCGGACAGGTTCCGATATCTACTTGGGTGTGCGGCATGACCAATTTTAATACGCTCATTAATTCACATTCGTTTGAAACGACGCCAGCTAGATGCTTGGAATTAATTGGGCTATTTTTTATCATGTAGTGCCTATTTAGGCTTAAAAAATATTGACACACACGAAAGCTATACAGCTGTTAGTCAATTATTGTACCTACTCATCTTATTATATTTTCATACAAAAGACTTCAACGACACACTTTGCCATTTTTCCCATAATACAAACAAAATCGAAAACGTAGTAGGTATAAAATTGGATATTATGGTCTCTTCTTCTTTTTTTGTTATTTGGTTTCCAGTAGTGCCATATTATGGTATCATTACAAAACTAAAAGCGTGTATAAACTGACGTTAAACTCGTGTTGATCTTCTAAGGTTTTTGTATTTTTAGGACCAATTAATAAAATCAGCGTAGTACTAAAGATACTTACTTAGGTAAAATATATTTTATTATCTAGCATAGTATGTAGAAACGCGATTTGGTTTCAAAATAGTTCCCAGATGAAGAAGATTAAACTACTTATTCATTTAACATGGACGTAGTAAAATTAATTTGTTTTGAATCGCTTTGATATAAGTGGTAATGTTTTTAAGCTTTAACAAACTCTTGAGTCATTGTGTAGCAATCAGAAATTGTTGCAATTGAATGTTTACAATCATAAAAATATTGATGTTTCATTCCGACCTCAATGCAATAACCTTGTCAAATCTAAAACCATAGTTCAATAAGGACCTTGGAGGTATCGAAATCTGTCAGGATGTGCCGTTTTGTATTGTTCACGACTTTTATATCAAGTTGATTATCGATAAGAATGTATTAATCACGATCTCTTTGGTATTACTCATTTTTGAGGTGAAAACTTCTTAAACCGCGTTGAGCACTTTTTGGTAAGTACGGGGTAAACTTGTGGATTCGCGGGACCGACATGCTCGCGAACGGCGACATGCTCGCGAACAGCGACATCCTCGCTAACACCGACATGTTCGCGTTGTGACGAAGACAATAATTCATCCATTGGTGAAAATTGTATGAAAATCAGTTCGGTAGTTTTTGAGTTTATCGCGTTCAGACAGACAGGCAGACGGACGCGGCAGGGAGACTATGTTTCATAATATGTTAGTGATAGTTAGTGATGATTCATACTTATAACTTTGTCTTGACTTTTGCAAGTAATTGCGTAAACAGCATATAAACATTCTGCAATATTTCCTTTCCCTATCTCTTACAAGGAATCTACTTAGCTAGACCCCTGTCTACATGTCCACAGTTTAATTCTTGAGCATTTTTCTTTGAATTGTTTGATTCTACTTCCTTCGCAACTTTTTATCAAATTAACGGATATGAAAAATAAAAGTTAAGTTTTATCATCTATACTAAAACTAGCTGAAGCCCGCGACTTCGTCCGCGTGGTTTTTTATGTGAGAAAATCAAGGGAAAATGTTTTTTCTTTTATTTTATTTTTCGTCAATTTTCCAATATTTTTAATAGTTATTCTGCTATTCGGGATGGAGACAAATAGAAAAAATCAAAAACCATGAAAATCGGTCCAGCCGTTCTAGAGTTATAAGTGTTCGAACAAACCCGACTTTGTTTTATATATTAAAAAAAGAGAGATTATAAATGCGAAAATTTAGATGGATGGATACATTGTTTGTTTGTTTGTTGCTCAATCACGCCAGAACCGCTAAACGGATCTGGAGGAAATTTGACACAGAGATAGATATGTCTGGAATAACACATAGGCTACTTTTTATCCCGGAAAATTAAAGAGTTCCCGTGGGAACCAAAGAAACCTCAATCCACTCGGACGTAGTCGCGGGCATTAGCTAGTAATTTATATTATACGAGTATAGAGAAGGTAAATAAAACCGAAATAAAATTTAACTACGCTAACTTTTACCTGAGTTAAATAAAATTCATTGTCATGGCTGGCTCTACGTTAATTATACAAAGTATGTGATATTTCCATCATCCATTTATAATTATAGCGGCTAAGTAGCGCGACCTACTACTCAATAAAATTTAAACTGATTCAAGGATGAAATGTATGTTGTCGATAATCACACAATGATGCACATTTTAATATTAGGTACTAGCGGATGCCTTAATTCTCTTGTTAATTTTCCGGGATAAAAAGAAGCCCATGTGTTATCCCAGACTATAATCTATCTCTGTGCCAAATTTCATCAAAATCCGTTAAGCCGTTCGGGCGTGATTGAGTAACAAACATCCATATATCCATCCAAACTTTCGCATTTATAATATTATAGTATATATAGTATAGATAGATATGTTACACATTTTAACTTTAGTATGATATTAATAAATAGTTAACGTTTTAAATAATTGTGTGGGCTGCGTAAAAGACTTTTCGCGTGGGGTGGTATGGGGGCTTTTTTTTGGGGCAAATATTGGCTCAGTGTTATATTTACTTTTTCAGGTCTTACCACTTCAGGCGCCGTTTTGTATTGAGAAAACAAAATGTATTGAGAAAACAAAAGGAAGGCTCGGTAAGCTATAGCGGTATAGGTAATAGATAAAATTTTTTCCAATTTATACGATAGGCGTTAATAATTACCACAACAATGGGCTGGGCAGCGCCGAAGGTAAGATCGCGTGGCGCAACACGGGCGGACCCAGACAATTGAATTGATAAGTACTTTCTTTTGAGCTAGATCAAGTGCCCAAGACATTTATGAGGCGCTAAACTTATTGGCTTTGAAGTTTAGAATCATATACGTAGTTAACTAGCAGATGCCCGCGACTTCGTCCGCGTGGTTTAAGTTTTTTTCCCCACAGGTACTTCTTAATTTTCCGGTATAAAAAGTAGCCTATGTCACTCTCCAGGTTCTCAACTGTATACTCATGCAAAAAATCAAGTTGATCCGTTGCTCTGTTGCGGCGTGATTGAAGGACAAACTCTCTATTTAAAATCCTTGGGGATAAAATGTTCAAAAACAGCGTATTTCTTCATTTCAAACCGAAATATTTTCATACAAAGTTTCAACCCTATTTCCTATGGGGGTAAAATTTTGAAAAAACCGGCCAAGTGCGAGTCGGACTCGCGCACCGAGGGTTCCGTACTCAAGAAGTAGGTATAATTACCTTTGTTAATGAACCGCAAAACTAACTTTGTTTGTAGAGGTTTACTGTTAATATCAAAAAATTACGTTTGTTGTATGGGAGCCCCCCTTTAATATTTACTTTATTGATATTTAATTATTTATTTTGAAAGGTAATATACAAGTTAATATTCTGTGAAAATTTGAACCGTCTACCTGTTACCGTATTTAATATTGAGCAAAAAAATACGAAAAAAACACGTTTATTGTATGGGGACCCCCCTTAATATATATATTTTTTTAATTTTTAGTATTTGTTGTTATAGCGGCAACGGAAATACATCATTTGTGAAAATTTCAGCTTTCTAGCTATCACGGTCTACGAGATACAGCCTGGAGACAGACAGACAGACAGACAGACAGACAGACAGACAGACAGCGGAGTCTTAGTAATAGGGTCCCGTTTTTACCCTTTGGGTACGGAACCCTAACAGACAGCGGAGTCTTAGTAATAGGGTCCCGTTTTTACCCTTTGGGTACGGAACCCTAAAAACTGTGACACACGCACTTCTTTATTTTTTACTGAAAGCCAAAATACCAAGTTTCGGTGATATAACTTGAAAAATGCAGTACTTTCATACAAACTTTCGTCCCTTATTTCACCCCTTTGGGGGTAGAATTTTCAAAAATGGTGCAACACGTACCTACTTCTTCATATTTAACCGAAAGCTCAAATACCGAGTTTCATGGCTTTAACTTGAAAATTGAATGACTTTCATACCAACTGACAACCCCTATTTTACCCCAGGGGGGGGGTGGAATTTTGAAAAACTGTGAAACATGTATTTCTTAATTTTTTAACAGTAGCTGATATACTAAGTTTCATGGATATAACTTTAGAAATGACGGACTTTCATACAAACTTTCAACCCCTATTTCACCCCCTTAGGGGTGGAATTTTGAAAAATCCTTCCTTAGTGAGCGCCTTCGTCACAAAAGGAACCTACTGTCAAAATTTCAAGTTTCTAACGCCAGTGGTTTTGGCTGTGCGTTGAAATATACCTAAGTCAGTCCATCAGTCAGGACTTTGAATTTTATATATATAGATAGATATGAGTACAATGTCACTTTTGATGAGCTTTTATTTAAAGCACACTAGAAAATATAAAGTTTAAGCCACAATAGGTTTTATTTCATGGAAAATACATTACAGGCGCTTATAAAGTTTCAAGTCTGTTTATGCACCAGCACGGAAAGCAACAATTTTAGTCTACAAAAACAATAAGCTAACTTTGTGAGCATTTGATATTTTCTCTACCTACATTTTATAATATAAACTGTACAAGTAGGTACATTGCTTTATCGATTTAAATTTATTCTATTTCCAAACCGTAGGCGTTCTTTTGTCTCTACCAGTTATCGTTTTTCCTTATTTTTTTTAGTTTTTATGTGTTTTATTAGCATAAGCAGTAACAATATTATTTGTACAATTTAATCCTGTCTCAAAAAGATTCTGAACCAGTGCTCACATTAAAAGCGATTGAATTCATATATTATTGATCTTAATTTAGTCAATAATAACATTTTCGTACCACTTGCTCAAAAAAGTGACATTCTATGCCACAAGAAGCGAACATAACAATAGTCATTTTTAACCGACTTCCAAAAAAGGAGGAGGTTCTCAATTCGGCGCGTATTTTTTTTTTTTTTTTTTTAATGTATGTTACCGCATATCTCCGTGGTTTCCGAACCGAATTGAAAAATTTTTTTTTCAGTGGTTAGAGGAAGCTCGCGAGATGGTCCCATAAAAAAATTTGACTCCAAATCCTCAATCCTGATGCTGTAGGTATACTTACGACTCAAAACTAGGGAGTTAGGCAGTTTTGATGGTGAATTCATATAGTAGGTAACAAGTCACGTGTATACGATTCAACGTGTATACGATGTCAAGCAACGACTTCATACTTAAACCCAAGTCCCAACTCCTCAACCCTGATGCTGCAGGGTACAGAACTCCTTAAAAATAGCGATTTAAAACTTTTTTATGGGAAATTCATATTGTAAGTGTCAAGCAACGACTTCATACTTAAGCCCAAATCCCAACTCCTCAACTCTGATGCTGCAAGGTACTGCACTCATAAGCCGTGGGGATTAAGACTACACCAAAAAGTTAAAAATAAAAATTCTTTCCAAAATACCGACTTCCAAAGCCACTGTAAAGTAAAAAATAATTTTGATTTCTACACACTATGTTGAAGTCGGGCGAGTATAACAAAGATAGGCAAAGTTGACGCGTCAGGCTCGCCCGACTTCAACATAGTGTGTAGAAATCAAAATTATTTTTTACTTTACAGTGGCTTTGGAGGTCGGTTTTTTGGAAAGAATTTTTATTAATCTGTTAAAAACAGGGAAAGAAAATTGTACTGAATTTCATTTATCCTCTAGGGGTTGAATGTGATTTAAATTTTGAATACTTACCGAAATTTATACTGAACTACATCTGTGTTTACACCATCGAGTTTGTATATAAAGCATAAAACATCTTTTTGAAAAAGGAATACGCATTTAATATGCAGTTATGATTATTAAATAAAATTACGAAAACCGAAGAGGCCGTATGAGCTTGATGCCTTTGCTTTTCCGACAAAAAATATTAGTCTAGGAATTTGCCGCATTTTTGTTTTCTTCAAATACATAAACGTTAAGTTTATTTTAATTTATTTTTAAAAATAAGTTAATGTTCTAAACAGTTCCTCAGACGCAAGAACAGAGAAATACTCAAATCAACTCATCAACAATAAATGTACCAAACAAAAATGTAACTCTCTCTATCAATAATTGGACCAATGTTTCGAATGTTAACTTTTACTTTTAATTGTGATTATTTGTAATAAATGCTTATCTCATATTATTATTGTGTTAATTTTTTCGCAAATGGTACGAAAAGTAGAGTATTTTCCTCGGTGATAAAGCTGTCTTAGCCTGTCCTCGCTACACTCAGGACTCGTCTTAAATCCCTCGCTTCGCTCGTGATTTAAATTTTTAACACCCTCGCTACGCTCGGGGGTAAACCTCGAGTCCTTCGTTACGCTCGCGATTTAAATCGTCACCCGCGACAAAAGACACTGCTTTATCCCCTTGGTTAATAATCTACTATTCTTACAAACCCACAATATTTAACCGTTACTTTTTTTACAAAGGAACATTTTACCTAAAAGGTAGAATAAGTTTGAGTAAAATAAAATAAAAAAATTAAATCACATAAAGATAGGTAATTTATTTGAATTCTAGCAAAAGTATACAAATAACAATCCGATTGAAACAGAAATAAATAATATTTAAATTGTCTATATGCCCGCCAATTTAATCTTGAAGGTTATTGATGAATATAAGCTATAAAAAATGCGACGCTCGGTTAATATCCGGCGACTGATGCTGTTTTCATAAATATTAATGCTTAGGTGTTATTGAATAAAAGTAAAAGTGAATTCATAGAGCCTAATAGCCTAAGCACGCACGTCACGTCTTGATCACTATTGATAAACCCTTTGCCATACAGGAAGGTTTCTCCAGAAGATATTGTACGATTCTTTCTCTCTACTATTAATATTAACCTAAGCATGTCTATTGGATAAGAGAAGATTTGTGTCTCTTTGCCTATGTCTATATAGGTATATGACGGACACGGGTCCGCCGGGGTCACTCCGGGTCCTTGTTTATTTGACGATTTTACCTATAATGTTTTGATAAATGAGTGCGGAAACAAAGCTTACTATGTAATATATAAGCGACAACTCACACAAACAAAATATAAACTAGTAGCGTATCTAGGAAGTGCTTACTCTGTAAAATTAATTATTATTTGCACAATCGTTAATCGCTGGTCCGTTTTAATGGCTGCGATTCATCACACTCTCCGGTTTTTACCGCGTATCACAATCTGAATCCACTCAGCTGCAAGGTCGTCGGGTATAAAAAAACGGCGTCTTGTTTTTGCTCTATTTTTATTCGTGAAGAAAAAGAATATCAGAACTCCGTTTTGGAAGTGCCGGCCGCGCCGGCGCGCAAACTGGTCCATACAGGAAGTTGATACATTTCGACAACAACGATTTATGGGTTTCATGTGGTTCCAAAAGTAAGCGTAAGAATCATTAAATTGGAAGATTTTTCAATAATAATAACGTTGTCGCTATTAATGTACATTTTTATTGAACAAATTGTGTTTCCTCTTACGGAGCTTTTTGAATTCTGTGTTTTTTATTCATTTTCTCACTCAGCTTTGTAACCTTAGTGAAAAGTAACATCCATATCCATACTAATATTATAAATGCGAAAGTGTGTCTGTCTGTCTGTCCGTCTGTCTGTCTGTCTGTCTGTCTGTCTGTCTGTCTGTCTGTCTGTCTGTCTGTCTGTCTGCTACGCTTTCAGGGCCCAACTACTCAACCGATTTTGATGAAATTTGGTACAAGGAGAGGTTGTACCCCGGGGAAGGACATAGGTTGCTTTTTATCCCGGAAAATTGAAGAGTTCCCGCGGGAATAAAAAAAAACAATCCACGCGGACGAAGTCGCGGGCATCATCTAGTAAGGTATAAATTATTATGAATAACATCTGGAGCCCTGTATCGCCATTTTACAAGATTTCTCTCACTGTTATACACTGTATATAATGATACGATAAGTATAAGAAAGACACACAGTGTCAATACAGACCAGTTTGGTTTCACTCGAGGGGATTGATACTCCCTATGTCCTTGTCATACTCATATTATAAATGCGAAAGTGTGTTTGTTTGTTGATTTGTCCTTCATTTTTGGCATGGTTGAGGACCTGGAGAGTGACATAGGCTACTTTTGGGAATCAAAAAACTTAAACCACGCGGATGAAGTCGCGGGCATCAGCTAGTGGACTATAACTTGACAAATCATCTGTATATAAAGCAATGTTCTCGTTTAACACCAGAATTACTATATTGTTTCATATTGCATTAGAGATAATTAATAGAGTTTTGAGGTATATGGCATGGTAGGCATACATTACCTAATTTGAAAAAAAATGAACCTAGGACTTATTATAGTGTTTTCAGAGATTTTATCTCTTAGTATTGTTCGTTGTGGCTAGTTTTCTGGGCATTGTGGTACACAACAGTACAAGCGTTATGCAAAATACGAAGCGCCTCTCGATTCTGCGATATGTATCTATAAATAAAGACAACTGATTGTGGGATTGCGCAGGTGAGCGGCTATTTTGATGTGTTACTTTAGTTTTTCTGTCTCGTACATAACCGCCAATACCTACTGTTCGAAATGAAAATGAAATAAAAATATTCTTTATTGTAAACCATACATAAAACACATGCAAACAATTAATACAAATTATGAAAGACTGTACAATAGGCGGCCTTATCGCTGAGAAGCGATCTCTACCAGGCAACTCAGAAAAGGAAATAATAACAGAAAATTTGAATTTCGACCATTTCTCTGTTGTATTCGGGAATTATCCAAAGCTACTACAATATTTTTCATCGTCGTAAATGATTGATTAGGCGCTAAAATATATTACAGATGTTACTTTCAAAAACCCATTCGCGATGCAATAAAAAGCGTCGATTATGAAGATAGGAATCGGAGAACGTGTCGAAACGTTTATGATATTATAAGCTTTCTATGGTGTCATATCTTAATACGATCGCGTCACGTCCCCCTTGTAGAGTCGACCTTAATAAATTTTAAGTACTGTTGTGTATTCAATTGTACTGAAACTACTATTTGATAATAAATGTTTTAATGTTTAATAGTTCTGAGTTTGAATAACTACTTAGATCACGCGGTATATGAATATTAAAAACTAAGTGACTAACAAAAAATATTGTAGAATTCTAAATACGGTAGGAAAAATAGTGTCTTCAATATCGGGACAGAACAGAGGTTTATTGCCAATTTTTGTAACTCATGCATACATACCTAATTCGGTAGAAGAGTATTTATTGTACTTCCGAATATGGCAATACTAGATGTCCGCGACTTCGTCCAAGTTGATTAAGTTTTTATGCATTCCTGTGGACCCCTTAATTTTCCGGGATAAAAAGTCCTATGAAGCCTATGTCCTTCCCCGGGATGTAACCTACATCTATTCCAAATTTCGTCAAAACCGGTTGCAAACATGACCCGGGAAAGCGTGGCAGACAGATAGACAGACAGACAGACGGACAGACAGACAAACAGATACACATTCGCATTTATGATACTAGTATGGATCAATGAAATAGTAACGAACGTCCATTTTAAAAAGCCGCCGCTTCTCTAATCATTCTTAGTTCTCTTGGTAATTGATTTTAATCGAAATTTATACTTAAGTCTGGGTGTAGGTAATATGAGACAGAGTAGAAGGGACAAGAGTGCTTACTTAATAATTTCCTACAACTTGATTGCAGCTAACTCATAGGTATTTTCAGTCCTGACCTGTCAGTTATTAATTTAACTGTAATCTCAACAGACTGTTACTACCAACATTAGAATATTTTGCGTCCAATTTTATCCACCTCTTAAACGTACCTCTTTATTTTGCAATGTTACTGCCTGTTGGAGTGAATATGAATTGATTTTAAAATTCACAATGCATTTATAGCAGAGACAATATTGTTCGCGGGTCACAGCGGGAGATCGAGATGACATCTCGCAGCATGCAACCTTACTTCTAAGCTCGTGCTCCATTCTAAACGCTATTAATTCAGCAACCTTATTGCGCTCTCTTTAGAGTTCATTTAACAATGTCATCCACATCTTCTATTGAAAATCACTCTTGTAGTACAGTAAATAAAGTTCAACTTCGAGCGATTTGTAAATTTATTGAAAATAAAAGCATAGATAAAAAAGATTGATAGACGTAGTTACGAAATTAAGCAACCAAATCGTTTTCGATTACAAAGTTCATTGTTTGATTCGCAACGTGGTTTCGGTGCGGTCGCGGCCGACGCCGCGCCGTGCGTCGCAGGGTTGTCGCGGTCCGTTCTACTAGTGTTGTGACGGAAATGCGGGACGTTTCAGATATCGGGACTATTCAATATAATTTAACATAAAAATTATTTTTAAACAACCGACTTCAAACTCCCGCGCCAACTTTACAACAACAAGTACACGCTATACAAAGTACTTATTTTATTGTTGATATTTTAAAAACCGCTCGACCGATTTCGATAAAATTTATATGGGACCACTTGGGAAGTATGCCCTTTAAAATAAAAAAAGAATCATCCAAATCGGTCCACCCAGTCATAAGTTCTGAGGTAACAAACATAAAAAAAAAAAAACAATTAAAAAGAAATACAGTCGAATTGAGAACCTCCTCCTTTTTTGAAGTCGGTTGAAAATACAACAGTCCTAGTCTATGATGTCAACTGGTAAATACGATACCTTCTTATTAAAATTTCAAATGTTATCTATAAATCTACAAAATCGGGACGTCCCGACTAAAGTAGTACACCTGGCAACACTAGTCCAGGCGCCCGTCACGGTTCCCACGGAGAGCGGTATTTTAAATGCCTAGTTATCTATGTACGGCGACAGGACCGGTGCATTCTATTTGAGTAGCCTCTTCTGGATGGGTCAAGGATTCGGAGGTGATTGCGGATCCGCGCTCGCTACAACGATGGCGAGCGACCTGGCCTTGTAGTGCTACACATAGCCATATCCTATTAATCAAAACCATAAGGTCCATATATTTAATATTCCTAGCAATTAGTTTACGCGCCGGCTCATATTACCTGCTTATTTAAATTCGGTTTTTTGTAAGTCTATGGATGCTATTGATAAGGAATCTATGTTTATAATAATTAATAACAAAACAGTCTAACCTGTTGAGATGAAAAAAAACTCTTTTTAGATCCAATGTTAAAACGGTCAAAAATAATTACTTCCTTGGTTAACTGCATACAAATATCGCCTCCACGTATCTTTAAGAATATATTATTGCGGAAGAATGTCGTATTAAGTGACCATTTATATATACGAGTTGTCGACAATTGCCGTGATTCACATTGAATTCGAGAAAAATGAAGTGAATTTTCGAAGGAAAATTTTATAGTTTTTTTTAACATTTTCACTATCTGACGTTAATTAATTGAGAACATTTTTATAAGTTGTCTAAAACTAGATCATTTATTATACTTGCGTTGCGACATTTTTCTAATTTAGTGTAGCGACGTTTTTACGACGATATTAAGGACTTAATTTATTCAAAGTGTACAAGTAATTTTGTCATGATATCTAATTCGGAATGTGGATTAAGCTTTTCGATTTCAAAATTAAGCTGCTTTTTTATATGTACATACTCGTACATAAGCTAGTTTTTTACAGGTATTTGAAATCTAGTCTAGAACGTCCAAATTCTAAATAAATAAAAGAATTTGGTTTCCTTGTATCCAAAGAAAATACCCAATGTATTTTTCGCGATTCCGAACTGTTTTTGAGTTTTTTTTGTCAGCCTGCCAAATCGCATTGGAGCAGCGTGGTGGGCCTAAGCTCTAATTCCTTCTCTTCTTTGAGAGTGGAGGCGTGTGCCCAGCAGTGGGACGTTAATGGGCTGTAGTGGTGGTGCTGGATGACCGTTATAGACTGCATTAAAATACATTCAAAAATATCCAAGTATTATATAAAACAATCCAAGTTTAAGTTGGAGTTGATTTGTTTTGGCCGTAATTCTTTCAGATGTTCACCCAGGAGCCTTGCTGTTTTCAAGACATCTCATAGATAGGTTCTGTATCAGTGAATTTTGCTATTAAGTTATGAGTGAAACATCCATTATACCTGGTACTATTTGAGTAAAAAGTGATTTTAATGTGGAACATAAAAAAATCGGCCAAGTGCGAGTCGGACTCGCGCACCGAGGGTTCCGTACTCAAGAAGTAGGTATAATTACCTTTGTTAATGAACCGCAAAACTAACTTTGTTTGTAGAGGTTTACTGTTAATATCAAAAAATTACGTTTGTTGTATGGGAGCCCCCCTTTAATATTTACTTTATTGATATTTAATTATTTATTTTGAAAGGTAATATACAAGTTAATATTCTGTGAAAATTTGAACCGTCTACCTGTTACCGTTTTTAATATTGAGCAAAAAAATACGAAAAAAACACGTTTATTGTATGGGGACCCCCCTTAATATATATATTTTTTTAATTTTTAGTATTTGTTGTTATAGCGGCAACGGAAATACATCATTTGTGAAAATTTCAGCTTTCTAGCTATCACGGTCTATGAGATACAGCCTGGAGACAGACAGACAGACAGACAGACAGACAGACAGACAGCGGAGTCTTAGTAATAGGGTCCCGTTTTTACCCTTTGGGTACGGAACCCTAAAAATATATTTAAACTTTATCGTGTAATCTTGTAAATTTGTAATCTATCAAGAGTGAATGTAGACACATTAACGATGCATATTAAATGCACGCCTCTTATGTTATTTAAATTCCTGATTTTCCGCAAACGGTTGATTCTATCAATAAAAATAAGTTTACTAAAGCTACTAATTTTGTGATTTGGTGATATCGCAATTTTATGGCATGTACTTATTCAGGTTTAGTAATTTTAAAGATGAATTCATCGGTGTTTCTTAAATATGATATTCTGGAAGAGTAGTTATTCTCTTTATATATCTTTAATTTCATATGAAAGTCAAGAAACTTCAAAAAATGGAAAAATAGGTGACATTGTCTGTTTTCAGGAGTCGAGCTGTCTTTGTATCAAAAAGATAACCTCGAACCTCGAAAAATTTGACTCACTCCAGCAATGCTCAGGACTGCGGTTACTTATGTATATCTGTATATGTTGTATATTGTATGTGTATGTAGATTATTGTAAACATACCATATATTTTTTCCAAAAGAGCAACCACCGAGTTTCTTGCTGGTTCTTCTCGGTAGAAACGGCATTCCGAACCAGTGGTAGATACATTTGACTATTCATAAGAACTTGTAAAAAGTATATTTGAATAAAAATCATTTGAATTTTAATTTTAATAATTTCAGCTGTCGAACCAAACAAAGGTACAAACAGACAATTATATCTGTTATTACAGATATATTAAGTAGGTATTAAAATAGCATATTAGTAGTTGTCATATTAGTATTTCAATCATCTTCAATTTCTGGTATAAACATAACATCTACATATTATTCATACTACATTTATACTACATCTACATATTCAATACACAACCAGTTCTGCTTTTTAATGCTGTATCATCCCATTTTAAAAAGTTACAGTTAATTTTGTATTCGAATCTTATCTGAGAATCAATAAATGGGTAAGGTACATCCGTAACGTGGGAACTGTTAGTTACTGACTCCGGATTACGCCGATTGCTATCAGCGTGAAAAATGATTTTATAATAACATCAATATTAGCCGATATCATCTTTTAGTGAGGTTTCTTTTATGATGCGATGAACACTTATGAAGAAGATATTTATGTAGTTAGTGAAATATCCTGTACATTAGTAGTAAATATAACTTTATCTATATACTCTATACACTATAATATTAGGTACGAGTATAAATGAGAAATTTTGGATGCATGTATGTTTGTTACTCAATCACGCAAAGTGGCTGAACGGATCTAGACGAAATTTAGTACAGAGATAGATTATATTCTGGAATAACACATAGGCTACTTTTTACCTCGGAAAAATAAAGAGTTCCCGCGGGCACCAAAAAAAAATTAAATCCACGCGGGCGAAACCGCAACCGCTAGTAAGAAATAAAATTGTGATATATGAGTGTGAATTTTATCAATGAATCAATAAATAAGCTAGACTGTCTCCAATGAAACGTTTCCTTTATTTACGTCATGTTGCAATAAGATAAAATCTTATAATCTTTAATATATAAGATATAATCTTACTTTTTATCATTACCAAGGATTTAAATTCGACTATGTAGAATTTCACAAATTCCCTAAATTAAATTATCCAGGAAAATTAAGGAGTTCCTGCGGGAACTGTTTAATTTTCAAACATCCAAACTTTGATACGAGGAAACTTCATATACCTACTCGTACTTAATACTTTTTATATACTTACCTTTTAAAGAACAAGTTCATTTATAAAATGAAAATATCCCATTTTTATTTCTTCCTTATTGCCAAAACAAACTAAGTAAGTGTACTTATATAGTTTTTGGCAATAAAGTAAATTATCGAACCACCTAATAAAAATATTGTACAGATATCTAGTAATGATACGGTAAATATTCTGTATATTTTTTTGCGTTTTTAGGGTTCCGTACCAAAATGGTAAAATGGAACCCGACTGGTGAGAACCCGACAGACGGAGAAAGTCGCACCCGAATGGTGCGACTTTCTCCGTCTGTCTGTCCGTCTGTCCGTCTGTCCGTCTGTCCGTCCGTCACACTCGATTATTTCAGTAACTACCGAAGCTATCGACATGAAATTTGGAATAGTTGTGTATATTAGTGGCCCAAAGACACTGGAATTAAAAAAAATTAGATTTTTTTTTTTCTTATTTAAAAAGGAGGGAAAATCTGAGGGTTGAAATTTAAAAGTGAGATAACTGTACTGTATGGGGTATCATATGAAAGGGTTTACTTTGTACATTCTAAAACAGATTTTTAATTATTTTTAGTTATGATAGTTTTTGATTTATCGGGGAAAATGTCTAAAAAAATACCGTTCCCCCCCCCTTATCTCCGGAGTTTACCAATCAAAAAATTTGAAATAATTATGGTCAATAGGAATTTACGTATATTTTACAGGAAAACTATAGCCAATGCTCTAACTAGCATAGTTTTTTTGATATTAACAATAAACCTCTACAAACAAAGTTAGTCTTGCGGATCATTGACAAAGGTAATTATTTATTAATAATGGTACGGTACCCTTCGTGCGCGAGTCCGACTCGCACTTGCCCGGTTTTTTCATTAATTAAATTACAAGAATATAATAGTCGGAGTTAGGATAAATTACATAGTCGGATTTATTTTGTCAGAGTTCTTTCGGTTGTTCACCAGCGTTTGGATGCCAATAGGAAACATATTTTCATCAATCTTAAAATATAAAGTGCTTTATGTAAGTATTTTATAAATAAGCTACATCGATTTAGTAAAAATAACATAAAACTAAACATAGTTATGCAAACTACGAGAAAAGCGAGCGTGAGCGCGTTGAAGTCTTTTGTTTGGCTGTGTTTATATTTACAATGTCATATATTTACCACGACAAAATAAAATCAATCTGTACCTTCACAACATAACAACAACTTCAGTTTGCTGTATTGTACAGTAAATTAAGGAAATTTTCGTGAATAGGGTCATATTACTTTATAGTAAATGATTATCTGTATCAGTGATCGAATTTAAGAGGAAGTGGGGTAGGTTCGAGCAAGACAGACGACCACAACTTAATATAATATTTATCTTACATTTGAACATATTATTTTCATGTTATAGTTATTTGTTAAAATGTTAATGATCACGCCTTTGCTCGCATGGTTACACGTCTATTGGATGCTATAGTTGAAAATTGAAAATGTGTTGATTTTCTGGTATAAATGTAGGTACGACGGTTACCAGCATTCTGTTGTTAACTTTGTCAACATTCGTTCAGCGGATGAGCCATGAAAAGATAACATATTCTTATATAGACTAGCTGATGCCGCGACTTCGTCCGCATGGAATAAGTTTTTTAATTCCTAAGGGAACGCCTTAATTTTCCGAGATAAAAAGTAGTCTATGTCACTTACCAGGTCCTCAACTATACCCATGCAAAATAACGTCGATCCCTTATCTGTTGCAGTGTGCTTGAAGTACAAACAAACACACTTTCACATTTATAGTATTAGTATGATTAGTACCTATGGATTATTAGTAAAACTATTCAAAGAAACCTGTCCTTTGTCAAAAACGATTTTCTATTTATCTATTAAGTTGGTATATTCAGATTCGTAGGTAATACGTGACTAAAAAAAATATGTGGACAACAATTTCTTTGAGTAACTTTTTCATTAATTGAATTCATTAAAAAAAACAATAATTAATTAGGTATTTACTATTGAACATTTATAATTGGTAGATATAGCTTTTTTTTTTTGGTATTATTAATATTTATAAATGAAACACAAAAAGTAAATAATCATCTGCGACATATCTGCTACCAATCAACTGCATGTTTTTTTTCTGCTGTACCTTTTAATTGTCATTCTGTTTATGGTATATTCATAGTTCCTGCTTTTGAAGTAAACTATCAAAATAAACTTACATTCAATAAAAATTTCGTTAACTTCTGTTAATACATACTTCAACACTCGAACAATTTGAAACCATTTTCATACCTTCAAAGTATTACCTTAATATGAAGTCGTAAATGTTTATTGTAATTTTATAACTTGAATAGTATAGTTTCGATATTTTATTTTTAACGTGTTCTTTATCGACCCAACTTTCCCCTCGACCAGATAAACTGCAATAAAATCGATATTTTATTAATCGACAAGTGAGCCGATACAAAAATCAGAGTTCTTATGTCGATTATCGCCGGAGGGGAGGGAACACAACTCGCTACTAAACCTTACATTTTACGAGAACTTGTCTAATAAAACAATCGTATAATTTGGTCTTTCAGCCTCTTTGCTCAACAAGCAATGTCCTTTATTCAAGTTAAACTTATTATATTTTTATTGAAAGGACTATTATGTGACGATAATTTTAAGTAAACGGTCTGGCCATTGGCGAATAGGTATGTTTTATTTTATTTAATGTATAGTAAATTTTTGTGACGAAATGGGATACCTACACAAAAGGCTGTACACTGCAGTAAATTTGAGGCGAAAAGTTTTGTATGATGGGATTACTTTTGTCGGGAAAGTAGGTATGTATGTTCGTAATTCGATAAAGTGCGAACACGAAGCGGAGCGGTCGCGCAACCTCACCACGGAATAAATGGTGTAATTAAGTGAAATTATTATAATTTTCTTAGCATTTTAAATGGATGTCCAAACATAACGTCCTCGCGTTAAATGTCTGGTTTTTTCATGTTTAGCGCAGTAAATCGCTGCTTCATTTATACTTGAAAATATTTTGACAAAAGTTAATTACAAATTTGCATTTACAACGCTACTTACCTATTTAGTAGTAAAATAACTAAAAAATCACAAAGCGATTATCATGCATGCCTCGTCTCATCTTTGACTGAATACTTAACAGCAAAATTAATAATACAAGTATATTCCAGCCTATCAAAGGATTTTTATATTGATAAATAGGTACATAACAATTAGGCTATTGATTATAACTTAAAAAACTGGTCAATAAGGAACTAAGACGTTCACGGATTTTTATTGCAGGAATCGTTCAATGGGTTATAAAAGAAGAAAATACCGCGGAGTGCTATTAAATTAGAGGATGGAAATTGAAGATAAGGGCGAATAAGCACCCCTTTTGGGGTTCCTAATATATCTCCTAAACTAAGCAAAATTTCGATATATTGTGTATAAAACTTTTTGTAGAGAATCAAATTCCCATCGGAATAACATTTTTTAAATATTGAAAAAAAAATACCATGCCAAAAAAGTTGAAACAAACTTGAAAAAAAGGCCAAAGTTTAGATTTTTTGAATTTTTTCGCTTCTTCGCCTGTCACTTTTTTTTGGGCTGAGATAGGTATAGGCACTGCTATAGATAAAAACATGTAGATTAAATTTCCTTCAAAATGCGGGACTGAAATATGTTTTTATTCAAAATTGACCGAGATGTGGCCATTGGAACTTGGCTTTTGTCCACGTGGATTGAGATTTTTTGGTTCCTGGGGGAATTCCTTAATTTTCCGAGATAAAAAGTAACCTATGTATTATTGCAGACTATAATCTATCTCTGTACCAAATTTCATCCGGATCCGTTAAGCCGTTCTGACGTGATTGAGTAACAAACATCCATTTGAGGTTTTTTGGTTCCCGCGGGAACTCTTTAATTTTCCGGGTTAAAAGGTAGCTTATATGTTATTCCAGACTATAATCTATCTATGTGCTAAATTTCATCTAGTTCCTTTCTAAATGTTATAATCAATAGCCTAAATGTAATCAATCCATTTCTGACTACAAGCATTAGGTCATTTTTGATGAAAATATGATGTCTCTTTCGGAACAAATTTTTATATTTTTGACGCTCTTGTTCCAGAATTATATTCCTTATTTTAGGGAATTAAAGGTACGTCATATAAAACTGTCATTTGAAAGTAATACTGCTTTAAGCGTTGGTAGTAAGCCAACAGGTCGAATAATTATCATTTAAGTTGAGTATCTACCAAATTCGGTCTTGGAGAGTATGTTACATTATTTTTATTGAGCTAATCCTCTTCGGCCTTACATGGGTATAATTTTAGAAAATGCTTTTTAAGAGTAATATTTTAAAGTTCTTATTAAAGACCACCTTGGTTTGTATAGGTAATATGCAAAGGCTTAAGTTCTTGTAAGTTCTGTCAGTCAGTCAGTTTCTCCTTTCACTCTCTACATACAATATTATGTGGATAAATTATTATAGACGTATTAAGTAAACGAAATTGAAGTACGTAAGCAAATAATTTAATGGCTTAGAAGCTGTCGACTAATGATGAATATTTCTCGTTTGAAGCTACGAGACTGTACACGGCAATGAAAATTTATTTATGCATTCCAGCTGCATAAATCAAGCAATTGTAATACAATCGGCATAAATATTATAGCTAACTTTTAGGTTTGGCGTCCATGGGCTACTGTACTGTTCTGACTGAGTAATCCCTTATTTTCATCGGGTGAGACTGATTTTTTTTTATCCACTCCAAGTTAGCCCTTGACTGTGATCACATCTGATGGTAAGTGATGATGCAGTCTAAGATGGTAGCGGGCTAACCTGTTAGCAGTTACATTAAACCCATAAATCTATTCACTATATCGTACTGGAACGCTAAATCGCTTGGCGGCACGTCTTTGCCAGTAGGGTGGTAACTAGCCACGGCCGAAGCCTCCCACCAACTCAGACTGATGAAAATTCAGAAATTATAAATTCCTAAATTGACCCTGCCGGGGATCGAGCCCAGGATCTCCACATGTTAAAACAGCAGCGCTCAACACTGCACCACGGAGGTCGTCATACACCTTACACTGATTTTTGAACGTTAGTTTTGTATCGAGAAGTTTGGAAGCTTCTTCTCTACATCTTAACGGAAACACGTTATGCTGTACGTACATTGCTACTATTTAGACAAGATTTTTAAGAGTGTTTCTTCTGTAGGTGTTCCTCTCTATCAGCCATAGGATAGAGAAAAACGTAGGTACTTATGTGGGCTCAACCTTCGAAAATTAAGAAGAATAGTTTTATTAATCAAATAGTATGTAATAAGTACTTTTGAATCGTCATATTGTGAGGCTACCACTGGTTACCGAGAAACTAGAAATAAATAAGGCGGGTTCTCATCAAAAATTTCTAGAAGCGTGTAAGAGTTTTGAGTCTTCGATTTGTAGTGAATTTATTAGTTGTTTATGTAAATTTCTATCGTGGAAGTAGTATCTATAAATACATTATTTGAACAATCATGTTTGAATCAATCGAAGGATCACGAACGTCGAAAAAAGGCACTATCGGTTATCAGTCCATTATGGATTTTAAACAAATGACACAGCTTAATGCCTTTTAGCGGAGTAAAGTCGTGAGTCATCACCGTAGTAATTAACTGCATCGTTGATCGTGCCCAGTGACGGCCACAACGCGACAAACATTATTATTATTATTATACGCTTTATTTGCACCACCACAGCAAGTAAAAATAACAAAAACAAAAATTGGAAATAAAACTAACACAAACAGAAGTAGGATACAAAAGGCGGCCTTATCGCTTAGGTAGCGATCTCTACCAGGCATCCTTAGGTAAAGGAGAAAACAAAGGAAAATAGACTGCAGGTGGTTCTATGATATACTTACATTCAAATAACTACATACTAATACATAAACCAATAATAAGCATAATAAATATATAAATTATATATAATATAGCAAATAATAAAATATACTAATACATATGTATAATAATATAAGTATAATATTGTCGACTCAGCTTAAAGAATAATTTAGTTGTCGTCAAACATTCAAATACAGGCAAACTTTACGATGTCTACGAAACAAATATAAAACACACTGAGTCATTTGCGTATACATTTTGTTAAGCTAAATTTTAAAAAAAACTAGATTTTTAATGCTTTAACTTTAAACTAAAAATAATAACTTTTCCGTTAAAATTTGAATTTTTTTAGCGTCATATTATATATAGATAACTATTTATTAATAATAACTAAAATAACACTACACACGTAGCAGTCATATAGCACAAACTATACAAATCTAAATGTTGTTCTATTCAATTTTTGAATGTTTTATCTATCAACTGATATAAAATTCTACTTCAATGATGTAGAATTTTAGTACCTATCATCATTTAGCATTTAGCGTCATAATAATCTGCATAATTTCCGACTGGAAATTAAATAATATAGACCAATCAATCATTTTAACATCTAACCATTTCCGCATTATAACATTAATTTCAAGATCATTTTAAACATATCTTGATAATATCATTGATTTTAAATTGGAATCATATTTTCAATTATTTTTTACTAACGCACACTACAATCATTGATAGTAACATAATTTAATAACTGAAACGACGTCAAGTAAATTTCTTAAAGTGAGTAAAGTTGTAAACAATGCAAATGATATCTAATTCAGCTCCACGACCGTCTACAGCGGTGTGAGTTAATTACATTAGATGTGATCATGTTATGTGTGTGCTTCTTCACTCGCATTGCTGGTGCGTGAAAATCAATCATAGGTACGTAAAAATAAAATTATTTTATTTTAGTAAAACATGATGCAAATGTTGCAACTGATGAAAAATAATATTTAAGCCGCTTTGGATTTGCACTAGAAGTATAAATACCTAGCCTACCTTTAGGATCCATCGATAAATGAGATTCATAGATACACCTCTCTCAAACATTTTAAGGATAAGAGGATTAAGAAAGGAAGAAAGGGTTGGGCTTTAGTATACTGGACGCGGCGGAGGGGGGAGGGAAGGGGAGGGGAGGGAGGGGGGGAGGGGGTGAACCCCCCCTGTAAGCCAAACTCGTCGAATCCTAATAGTTTCCGAGATATTAATTTTTTTAATTTCAAAATGTAGAGGCCAGTTTTACTGAAATTCGGGCTTAGCTCTACTTAGTTAGGTGTCGAGTGCTTAGTAGTTAATGGGAAAAGCCAGGGGATACCCTCCCCCTCCCCCTCTCCTCCCCCTCCCCCCACATATACTAAATAACAACCGTACATTTTTTTTATTCCTTGTAGTAGCAAATGTAATAAAGTCTAATAACAATAATATTGTAGTAATATTATGACTTAACTATATTCACATATGTTTGCTTTAACAATTCTTTATTTACTTAAGTCCGGTTCGGTAACCCATAGGAACCTAAGTGCCCGGCCTGCGGCCGGGCACTACCTGTATATTTACGTTCAACCCTAACCTAACCTAGCCTTTTGACAAATATTTGTTTTTTACTTAAGTTCGGTGTATTAACCCCATACGAACCTAAGTGCCCGGCCTGCGGCTGGGCACTACCTGAATATTTATGTTCAACCCTAACCTAACCTAACCTTTTGACAATTATTTTTTTAACTTAAGTTCGTAGTATTAGCCCAATAAATACCTAAGCGAGCACTTATTAAACTGCTCTGATTCCATCACAGCCTTCTATCACAACTGTAAGGATTTCTGGTGGTCGTCTTTATGGGCAGTTAAAAAAAAATTGTGGGGGAGGGGGAGGGGGGCGGATGCGGCCTAGGTAGGTTAGCCTAGTCCTACCTAATTCCCTCACACCATCTTTCACAAACAAAAGAAGTAGAGATTTGCATGAATTTCGGGAAAACTAACCTCAAAATGTCGAAATTTCAAAAATTAATTTCTCGAAAACTATTACCATTCGACGGAAAATATTTTGGCGTTATGTTTATTACATTAATACCTTTCTGTAAAAAAAAAATGAACTGTCTACTGCACGTCACATATACTTTCCAATAATCGATATAGACATTGTTTATGGTTTGAATACGATTATTAACATTTTGTGATAGGTACTTTTTAAGTTCGGAACGGATTTTATTACGTACAACGAAACTTTAGTACGCCAACTAAACGTCAATGAGTCTGTAATCTATGGCAAATGTCGTAATAAATAGTAAAAAGTGTTGAAGAATTGCGAATTTTCAAAAAATTATTTCTCAAAAAGTATTAGGATTCGACGTAAAATATTTTAGTGCAAGGCTTACCACATGAAGATCTTTCTGTAAAAAAAATATGAACGTCCAACTCCGCGTCCAGTATACTAAAGCTGAGCCGAAGAAAGAAAGATGGAGGCGTCAGGAAACGTAGATTTCATAATGTTACCCACAATATAATCTTCAAATAGCGTAGGTACACCTAGTACAAAATATAAATGCGAATGTGCTCTTCTCAGACCAGGGCGCGTTTGGAACCCTCGTGGCTTTAGTTTTAAGATACCGTTACTGATTATCACCATTATATATTATAAATAACTCGACGTCAATAAGTGTAGTATACCTACCTAAATTGAATAAACGTTATTTGACTTTGACTTTGACTTTGTGTGTTTGTTTGTTGGTTTGTCCTTCAATCACGCCGTTGTAGAGAGTTACTGGATTTCCTCGCTCTACAACCAACTACCTAGTTAGGATTCACTTCCTAAGTGTAGGCGTTGAAATGAGACACTCGATAATCACTATCATGATAGTATATTATAATAACGACTTATAGAATAAGAACATTGTATAGATAAATGGTAAAAGAAGTACAATAGAAATATATCAAAAGAAGCGTTGCGCTGGACGTCCAGTAATAGAATGAATGTGTCGTCTGTTGCTACAGCGCAGCTCTCGCGCGCAGGACCTTCCGAATTCAAAAACGTTCCAAAAGCAAGTTCGAATTCCGAACGCGTAGCTTGTGTGCGTTGCCAGCCAGCAAAGGAGGTAACGCCACATCACCCCCCTGCGGAGAGAAAAGAAAACAAGGGGAGAAAAATAAAATAAAATTAGCAATAGGCTAAAAATGAAACAAAGACCATGACGAAGCGACTGAGGCGAGCTAGCCACGTCGGACAGTTCGTGCAACGTTGGGCACGAAAAGGCGTCGAGACGTGCAGAAGCAGCGCAGCATAAGGCTGAGCGCGAAAAATCGCCAGTCGATAACCGCATAGCATATCGCTAGATGCGGAAGGGGCGTCGGTCAGATCACGAAGCGTATGGGCGCGACCGTTTCCAAAAGCTCGTGCAGCGTTGGGCACGAGGGGCGTCGCGTCGGTCGGGTTGAGTCGTGCAGCGATGGGCACGGAAGAACGTCGGAAGAGTCACACAGCGTTGGGCGTGAAGGCGTCCGACGGGGCGTCAAGCAGCGCAATGAGTAATGCGGCGACGTCACTTTGCAGAACCGACGCGAATAATACCCTGAGCAAAGAAGAGCACGACTGATAAACCCATCAGGAGCTTACAAAGCCTTAATCTGCTTCTTCTTGTTTTCTAAAATTTTGAAAATTGCTGTGGCGCTTGCTAACTTGGCTTTAAGAAACTCACTATTCGAACTGCTGTATAAAATCTACGTTACCATATTTATCACTATAGCTAATCTGAAATAAATGATTAAGCTGAAATGAAAAGAAAAATACACGGAAAATATTACAATGTTCACAAAATATCTGAAAATGTCAGATAGACACGTTCCTATAAAACAAATTCAAAACAATTGACACTATTGTCTATAATTTTCTCTTCCAAAATTTTAATTTGAACTATAATCTTCCTTCTTATATTTGAATCTTGAAAAAAGAAATAAAATCTGCGATGTCAAATGTCCATCGATCCGTCACAGCATTCTATTTATTCGAAAATAATTTCGAAGTCTTCTTCGATGAATTTATGTTTCTCCTTGGCAACGATGCTTCACAATAGTATTCTTGTTTAAATAAGTATTCTTCAGATTATTATTAAATTTCAAAGATTATTCTTCTTCTAGCTTGATATGAAACGTCCTCAAAAAGCGAGCTTTGACCTTATTCTGATGTCACTTGAAAATAGTGTGACCTTTTATTGAGGTCACTTGAAAATAGACTGACCTTTTATTGAAAATATTCTTCTCGGGGTCACCATTTGTAGGGGGTTTGTCACCCAAATGTTCAATGTTTATTATTTGCAAATTTAAAATTCTTTTTTTTTTCCTTCCGAGGGATCTTCTCACACCTGACGACCAGGAAGGAATTTATGTTGTTGAATGTTGCTCTGAATGTTGCGTTGAATGCTGGAACGTAGGGTCTAGGAATTCACTAGTCCAAATATGCTCACAGCGAGTTGCGTTGCTATATAGCCCGGGATCAGATCACGTCGGGGTCACCATTTGTAGAGAGTTACTGGATTTCCTCGCTCTACAACCAACTACCTAGTTAGGATTCACTTCCTAAGTGTAGGCGTTGAAATGAGACACTCGATAATCACTATCATGATAGTATATTATAATAACGACTTATAGAATAAGAACATTGTATAGATAAATGGTAAAAGAAGTACAATAGAAATATATCAAAAGAAGCGTTGCGCTGGACGTCCAGTAATAGAATGAATGTGTCGTCTGTTGCTACAGCGCAGCTCTCGCGCGCAGGACCTTCCGAATTCAAAAACGTTCCAAAAGCAAGTTCGAATTCCGAACGCGTAGCTTGTGTGCGTTGCCAGCCAGCAAAGGAGGTAACGCCACATCGTAACGGAACGACGCATCGACGTGATTTTTACTATGGGTATAGCTGAGGACCTGGAAAGTGACATAGGCTACTTTTTATCCCGGAAAATTAAGGAGTTCACGCGGAAATCAAAAAAAACTTATACCACGCGGGCAAAGTCGCAGGCATCAGCTAGTATAATTTAATAACTGTTTTAAGATGCAACTAGATAATATAGATTACAGTAGATGTTTCAAGAAAATCAAAATGTAGGATTTGCATAATCAGAGTTGTTAAAAGGCAAGTCCTTGCTATTAATTTTGTAAACAGCTTTGCTCTTTAATCGTAATTACCCGAAAAGCTTTTGGATGTAGTGACAAATTATGCGATAAGAATATTGTAAATCGAAGGCATGAATTTATTTTTGCTGTCTGTAGCAGTTCCAAAGCGCATTATATAAAATGTTGTTTAAAAACGAAAATGTTAACAAGGCTAAATGTATTATTAAACAATATTTAATAGAGAAAATCTAAAATTTATTTCTTACCAGATCTTTATCTAGTCCGCGACGTAGTCCGCTTGGACTTAGGTTTATTGACTCCCGCGGAAACTTTAGTGTTCCGGGAATCACCTCACCTCACCTCACATGTAGCGTATGTGTAGGTACATTGTACAAACTTACTTAGATAAAAAAAAACGTAATTAACGTTAACGTTCATGCATATTATTTAAAAAAAGAAGTTGTTATTAAGAAATAGAAAAACATATTATTTTAACCAATATAATTAGCACAAAATATCCCCTTCCCTCCGGATCTCGGTGCCGAGCAGTCGTGTTCTTAGAAATTTCTGTTAATTCATATGTTTAAACCATTTTAACAGCAGTAAAATCGTAAATAGTTCGAAACAATTAATAGGAGTGCATAACAAAGTGAAGTACCGCCCGACGGGTCGACCCGATCACCTATTGCCATCGCGCTTCAACTCCTGCGTGTAGACGAGAGCCAAGAAGCGCGCGAGTGCTGTGGTCCTGGTACCCGTACAGTGCATAGCGGTGTATAACGTATACATTATGTCGTGACGTATAGTGTATGTGGAAGTGTAGTAGTGCAGCACACAGTCACAACGCTGTGTGCACGGAGTACTTATTATTGAACTGCAAGTGACATTGTATTTTTGTCTGCACACGTCATGTCTTTCCAGCGTAGCTTAAGTTCGTTATCCGACCAAACGATGCAAGCCTCTTCAGAACCGAATATAGCCTTGTTGCAGGATAGTGAATCTTATCCTTCCGTTGCATCTAATAATGCAGCAGTGCGGTCTAAACGAAGGCTGCGTGACACTGAAGACTCAATAATGTCAAATAAAGATTTCATGGCCGTATTCAACAAATGGCAAGCCGAGCAGGATACTAAATTTTCGACGTTACTACAATCCTTGAATGAGTTAAAATCCCAAAACTCGGACATTAAGAAGTCTGTGGAATTTATGTCACTGAAATATGATGAGATGTTGGAAAGGCTTTCGTTCTTAGAGACTGAGCGACAAGAATACAAAAAGACGATTGCTACATTGGAAACTAAGATAGAATCTCTGGAACGAAATACTCGACTAACAAGCATTGAAATAAGAAACATACCCTTAAAACAAAAAGAAAATAAGGAGGCACTAGTACAAATTGTATCGACCATTGGCAGCACTTTGGACTTATCAGTGCAATCATCGGACATTAAAAACGTTTTTAGAGTCAACTCAAAATCTACCACTAAACCAATAATAGTCGACTTCACTACTGTTGCTATGAAGGACAAATTTATTAGCATTTTCAAAAAATATAACCAGAAAAGCACAAAAGAAAAACTGAATACCACGAAAATAAAACTTGAAGGGCCACCTAAACGCATTTATATTTCGGAAAGCTTAACAGATAAGACACGAAAATTATTTTATCAGGCTCGCGAATTTGCCCGAAACAATACCTTCACTTTTTGTTGGACGTCCTTTGGTAAAATTTATCTTCGCAAATCTGAAGGTTCTCCTCAAATACTTATAAACAGTGAACTAGACTTAGAGAAAATATTAAAAAGTAAATGACTAAATGCATTGAAATTCAGTTTTTGTTATTGTTCGTATTATGGCAATTTTTTTAATTTAGCTTTCATTTTATGCTCGCAACTACTAGCAAATTTTCATTCATTCATATGTACAACTTATTCTACAAACAAAATACACACACATCCATATTACTCAAAGCCACTACATTCCAAGACACAACGGCCTACACATACACGGCAAGAAAAAGAAATATACACAATAATGTTCCTATGCACATTCGATAACAGGTTCTGTAACCTTAGAATTCTATTTCTATTACAATACATTGATATTTCAGGTTATTTATCTAACCTGTGTACTTTGTTTACGCCAGTGGTAAATTATGGAAAATTATTATACTACCCACATGCTCACAATAAAAGATCATTATATCTTCAACTTTTCAGCCCTGGATTCCAATAAAATATTAAATGATCTCGACAACAGTTTAACGTCCCTATGTTTATATTGTGATGATCCATCAAACTCCACTAGTTTACTAAAATACTATGACAGAAACAATACAAGAACTTTAGCCGTGCTCTGTGTGAATATTAGAAGTATAAACTGTAATATTGACTTATTTTTAGCTTTTGTTAGCAGTATTAATATTCCTATGGATATACTTGTTTTGACTGAGTGTTGGACAAACGCAAATTCCAACCCTCCAGCAATAAATAGCTATAACTTATTTTACACTACAAATAGTATTAATCAGAATGATGGAATTGTAGCGTATGTGAAAAATAATATTGATGTTTGCGCATACGAACCGTCAATCTCGGACGGTAATTGCTTAGTACTCGAAGTCAATCAGTTGTATTCTATTATATGCACATATCGTCCTCCCTGTTTTTCGAATCCAACCAATTACATAACCTCTCTAGACAAAATTATTAATAAATTAAGGGTTAAACAAAATATTATCCTCACGGGTGACGTGAATATAGACATATTACCGAGTAGCGTTAAAGGTTTTTCGTCTGAGTACTTTAATTTGATGGCTTCGCATGGTCTAGAACAAGGTATTACTCTACCGACTAGAATAAATACTTCCATTGATCACTTCATGGTTAAAACAGCTGGTAAGTGGCAGACCTTAGTTTTTGAGCAGTTGACTGACCATTCGCCAATACTTTTATACATATCAAATATTAAAACTCAGAGACAACGTTTGCAATTTGACAAAAAAATTACTAACAAAAGCGCTATTAGGGAGTGTCTGACTGATCATTCGTGGCAGGATCTCTATACATACACTGATCCTAATGTCATAGCTGAAAAATTTGTATCCACGTTGCAAGATATAATTGGAAAAAATACCACCAGCAAAAAGTTTCCAGTAAAAAGCAACCCCTCAAACCTTGGATTACGATCAGCGTTGTTCAGTGTATACGTAAAAGTAATAAATTGTATAAGCTACACAAGTCCACTCCCAACAACAATGAGTTAAAAACAAAGTATACTGATTATAGAAATGTTTGTAATAGGGTAATCAAATTTTTAAAAACTGATTACTACAAATCTCAATTAGCAATTTCTAATGGCAACATGATAAAAACCTGGAATACTATCAAAGAACTGTGTTATAATAAAAATAAATTAGTGTCTTCGGGTCCACTACTTAAAATAAAACCGTCTCCTGTCGAGTCTCTTAATGAAGTAAATAAATACTTTACGTCAGTAGGAGAAGTCTTAGCGAATAACACGCTTTCAAAAATAGGCAGGACATATTCAGAACTAGCGAAGAGGGCCTTTGATCTTTCGATTTCTCCTTGCAATTCGTTCTCATTATACTTAACGGATTCCATGGAGATAAAAAATATAATATCTGGTCTTAAAAGTAATAGTGCACCAGGCTGGGACAGTATTTCAGTTGAGGTTATCAAACTTTGTGCAGACTTGTTGGTTGATCCAATAGCTTACCTTTGCAATCAGAGTTTTGCTACAGGCCTAGTTCCAAATCTGTTAAAAAAAGCTATTGTTACTCCCATATTTAAAACAGGGGACAAAAATCTACCATCAAATTATAGGCCAATTTCGCTCTTACCTGTCATTACTAAGATACTGGAGAAACTGGTTAATAAAAGGCTGCTGTCATTCCTAGAAACAAACCAACTACTGTCAGTTAATCAATATGGATTTCGATCAAAAAAATCTACGGAAGACGCAGTACTAAAGCTAACCTCTTTAGTCACTCATTACTTGGACCGGAACGAAAAGGTTTTAGGCGTTTTTCTAGATCTGCAAAAAGCTTTTGACACGGTTTCTATTCCAATATTGTTATCTCGTTTAGAAAACTGTGGAATAAGAGGACAAGCGCATAAATGGTTTGCCAACTATCTAACCAATAGAACTCAGCAAGTAAGAGTGGAGGGATGCTTAAGCGACACGTATTCTTGCTCTTATGGAGTCCCACAAGGCAGCACCTTAGGCCCAACTCTCTTCCTAATCTACATCAATGATTTATGCAATATCCGGCTTAGTAATGCCGATGTAATTATGTTTGCTGATGATACAGTTCTCTTATTCCACGGTTGTACGTGGAAAGATGTACTCGAGTACACGGAAATGGGCTTGAGTGAAGTGACAGCTTGGTTAGAACATAGTCTTCTTTCCCTAAATACCAATAAAACTAAATATCTCTGTTTTAGTAAAACGAAGAGTGGAAGGCCCCCAAATAACTTCAAAATCCGGGCACACAGTTATCCCTGTAATAAAAATGTTGATTCTGATACTATATGCAACTGTAATTCGTTATTACAAGCAAATACAATTAAATATCTTGGAGTCATAATTGATGATAATCTGAACTGGGCTCCACATATAAGTAATACCAGCATGCGTATTAGAAGACTTATTCACATTTTCAAAACTCTGCGCGGAGTTTGCAGTACTAAAATGCTAATCAAGTTGTACAAATCCCTCGGCGAGTGCATCATCAGCTACTGCATCTGCGCGTGGGGTGGTGCTTCTAAAACGAATATGTTGGAAGTCGAAAGAGCACAACGCGCCTTGCTTAAAGTAATGATGAGGTATCCGTTTACGTTTTCAACGACTCAATTGTATGATATATGCGAGGTACTGTCAGTAAGGAAACTGTTCATTCTTCAGACCTTGAGGAGATATCACAGAAATACAGTTCCTTTCCTACCCCCAAATACGAAGAGAATCGACAGATGTCCAGTTCCTGCAATAAAAAGTAGTTTTGCTCGTAGGCACTACGACTTTCTAGCCCCATTTCTATATAATATAGTAAAAAAAGGTACCTTAAAAGATATGACTAAGACAGGAATAAAAACTTACTTAAAAATGTGGCTTAAAAACTATGATTATGGTAGTACAGAGAAATTGTTGCAAAGTAATATTTAACACAGGACTCACACACACTCTCCCATACACACAATCTCACGCACGCACACATACACACACACACACACACACACACACACACACACACACACACACACACACACACACACACACACACACACACACGCACACACATATACACACAAACACATACTCCCACACGTACACTATTTATTTTTTCAAATCTATTTGTATGATTGTTGTTTAGTTAATTTTTGCATGTTGTACCCATTTTATCTTTTAGTTGTAGATCTACACCGAATCATATATTTTGTCAAAAGTGATTTTCATAGATATTGGGAAGACACTGTCTCCTGTAACACAGTTTTTACTACCACAGGAGGCAGGGTTTCAAGTTGATAAAAATTGTAAGCTTTTTATGACAAATAAAGATTTATTTTATTTTTATTAATATAAAATTATTTTCATCATTTATTGTTCTGACGAACCATATAATGAGGTGTTCTAAATGAGTTGTAATTTTCTCAATTAAAATAATAATAACTTACGAACAAATAATGCTCGAGGCTTCGGTTGTTAATTTAATTACTTGTCGTCCCTGATTTGTAAGAACATAATAAGCAAGTAAGAGTGTGAGGTAGAGTTGTATTAAAAATAAAAAACCAGCCAAGTGCGTCTCGGGCGACACTGGACTTTAACTAAAATTAGAAAAATTTTGGACGCCCTCCGTGGTGCAGTGTTGAGCGCTGTTGCCTTAACGTGCGGAGGTCCCGGGTTCGATCCCCGGCAGGGTTTGGAAATTTATAGTTTCTGAATTTTCCCTGATCTGGCCTGGTGGGCTTCAGCCGTGGCTAGTTACCACCCTACCGGTAAAGACGTGTCGCCAAGCGATTTAGCGTTCCGGTACGATGTCGTGTAGAAACCGAATAGGGGTATTGGTTTAATATAACTGCCATGCCCCTAACAATTTAGCCCGCTACCATCTTTAGCTGCATCATCACTTACCATCAGATGAGATCGCAGTCAAGGGCTAACTTGTAGTGAAAAAAAAGCACTCTAAGCCTATTATTTCGTAAACGGATCCCTGAATCGAGGAATGGTTTTCCCTAACCCACTTTATTTTCCTATCCAAGTTTTATTTTACCACTTTGTCGGCGTGATTAATATGTACAGCCATGCCAAATAGCAGCTTTCTATACACGGACGGGCATAACGAAACTATAAGGGTTCCTTCTTGACTACGGAACCCTTATAAGTTATGAACAAATTCTTCAATATTAATCCTTCTTGCGGTGTCTACGAGGGAATCAAGTTACTGGCTTCATGCTCTCCCGTCTAAGCATTTAGGCACTCTGTTGGACCACCCCACTCTGACTATTGCAGTTGGTCTTCGACTTGGCGCCAAGTTACAACAGCCACATCTTTGCCACTGTGGTGGGGCAGTGGACGCGTATGGCCATCACGGGCTTTCTTGTATTAAAAGTGCCGGTCGTCTTTCGCGACATGCTTCCCTGAACTACATCATTCGTAGGTCTCTTGCCACCGCTAAAGTGCCTGCAGTGTTAGAGCCTAATGGCTTGGCGCGCAGTGATGGTAAGAGACCTGACGGGATGACTCTTGTTCCGTGGAGGCAAGGAAGGTCGCTTGTTTAGGATGCCACATACGTGGATACGCTAGCGGTATCCCACTTGCAGGCGTCCTCCATGACAGCGGGGGCGGCGGCCACTAATGCAGAAAGAGCCAAGAGGCGCAAGTATGAAATTATTGAAAATAATTTCATTTTTGTACCTTTTGGTGTGGAAACTCTGGGGTCGTGGGGCGAAGATGCTAGATCCTTTTTTAAGGATCTATCTTCTCGTCTCACAGAGTCCACAGGTGACCGGAGGGCTGGCAGTTACCTCGGCCAACATATAAGGGTAACGCAGCCGCCAGCCACCGTTCTGGGCACACTGCCTCATTGCAGCGGGATTGATGATATTTTCAATGTATAGTTTTTAGTTTTTAATTTAGTTTTTAATTTAGATTTTAATGTGAATTAGTTTAAGTTTGTTTATAATTATAAAAGAAATATAAATAATAATCAATCAATTTCCGAGCATTATTCAATATTCTTATTTTATTTTATTTTTTAAAAATCTAGACTCAGTATAGAGATATTTGATAACTTCAAAATAAATCGTGTAGAGAAAGAGTAAAAGATCTTTTTTATGCATATTCAACTGGAACGTATTACCGGCCAAAATCATTAGCTCAACTCATTGCCAGCCCACTACTGAGCACGTCTCCTCTTAGATTCAGCTTATAATATGTTGGTCATAGTCCACCACGCTGGCTAAGCGCGGATTGCCAGACTTCACACACCTTTGGGACCATGGAAAACTTTCAGGCATGCAGGTTATTATCAGTATGGTTTGCAAAAGTGCTAGGCTATCAAACATCTTGCCTAAAATTTTGACTTTTATATTAAACCTATTTGGGTTGATAGTGCATAAGCTAAAGGGCAGATTAAGAAGAAGACGAGGAGAACGTAACTTACATAAAATTGTTATTCATCATACTGAATTGCTCAAATACAGTCACAATAATAAATTAAATCACAATATTACACAAGCCGTTAATTTCTGCTGGTAATATATTGCGTACATGAATACATCAACATTGACTGCATTTACACCGCTCGTAACGATGACTATAATCAACATTACCGGCTGATGCAAACATTCAGAATAAGCATTAGGTGCGCTTTTCTGGAGCCAGAGAATGGCTGAGCCAATTTGAGTGCGTACTACCTGCTCTGCGCTTCCTCATACACGTAATAGCGTTCGGTCCTTTGAATCGGTAATGCTATTAGCGGAAATGATTCTTTTATCGGCGACCAAGTCTAGATATTGGCAATAGCCGGTCGTATCTGAGCACGCGGCGGACTGCGACGTGGCGCGATGAACGTGTGTGATACCATTCATTAAGCCGGCGGCAAACTGTTCTTGCCTCAAATTAGCTGGCTCCGCGCTTAATTAGACAGTGCATCGGCTAGCACTGCCCGTTCTTCTTCGCCCATCTACAGACACTTTTGACGGGGAGATAGTGACAAAATATTCCCTGTCTTTTATTACAATTATAGTAACCCTTTAGGGTTCGATTTACGTACTTAATTAATGATGAAATTTTTCGTATAAATTATGCGTTCCAATTTTATAAAATATGATTTGTTAGACACAGAGTCTTATATTTTTTGGATGTCAATAAATAAACTCGATGCTAGCGAAATTACTACTAATAATACTTATCTGGTAGTGGATAGTAGCCCGTCATACAATTTAAACACGCCCTCAGGATGTACCGAAGCACCATGACCATTATGATCTATTAATTTATCACGAATTCAAAACATCCGTAAAAGGTAAAACTTGTAGGTATGTGACAAATGACTACCAATTTTCTGTCACTATCTCTTGGTCTATTTCTCTTACACAATCACAACATCATTAGTATCTGAATTTTCCTAACGTTATATTATTACCTATACAGTAATGATGTGCAGAATTAACATTCCCAATGTAGAATACCTTGTATATTTAAATGATTACATCCGGCTTCAATTCAGAATAAATGCATATACAGGATCCATGCGGCAATAAAATTGAAATTGATACTATCAAATAAAAATATAGGTATCTAGATAATTTTAATTGCCTAGTTCAATTTATTTGTAATTTTATTTTCATTGGGTTACGTAAAATATATAATAGGTTTATCATCGAAGGTACATGAAATAGTGGTTCGCATTAAAGACTTTAATTAAGGGAGAATAACTAGGCTCAGCTGCTGAGCCGTTATATTTTTGCACGCGAGTAGGTTCCCCATATTAGCGTCATATTTCAGTAAATAAAATAATAGGAGATTAAAAGTAAAGTTTAAATTCGACTGTTTTTGGTAAGTTTAAATTCGAATGGTTTTGTATGTTCATATCCATTCAAAAGGGAAACATTCGATTTTAAGGGCGATATACATATTTCTGATTCGCGTATTGGTGTTAAACTTAGAAATGAATTATTAAACTTTTCCTTAGGGTTTACTAGAATAAATAATTGGTTAGGGGGTGCAATTAATTATTTTCCCTATACCAAATCCTTGCAACAAATTCTTGATCGAATTTTGTAACGCTTTTATAATGAAGAATAAATATCCTACTCGAAAGCCGGTGCTACTCAGAAAAATGCCTCTCGATAACATCTTCATAATACTATATTATAAATCACAAAAAAATAAAACCGTCATCAGGTCAGGTGGCGCAGGATGTTGGACGTCCTTCGTGGCAGACCCTATATATACTTACCCATGAATTTATAAATCTTCATAAATTATTTCATTATAATCCATATCCATACCTACTATAATATTATAAATGCGAAAGTGTGTCTGTCTGTCTGTATATGTGTCTGTCTGTCTGTCTGCTACGCTTTCACGGCCCATCTGTTCAACCGATTTTGATGAAATTTGGTACAGTTGTAGCATCCCGGAGAAGGACATGAGCTACTTTTTATCCCGGAAAATTAAGGAGTTCCCGCGGGAATCAAAAAACCTCAATCCACGCAAACCTTTGAAACGAACCTATGTCCCACAAAAGATCTATTTGTAAATAAAATGACTACTGAAATTATGACTGTTTTAATAATGTCTGTGCCAACGTAGACGACACTAATAAAAAACGTTAAATTTCTCCTTTTGCTTCTGTTTGAAAAACACCGCTTATTATAGAATAATTAAAAGCTAAATGCATTAAAATTGTAACGCCTCGTCTGTCGTCAATAACTAACCTATCACACGACAAAGACAGTAATTATTAAGAAACCTGTTGGGCAAGTCATGCACTATGTCGATGCTGATCACTGATAGATTTTAAAGGTTAATGAAACAACCTTTTTAACGGCCGGTTTCTGAATTGAGAATTTCATGCTGAGTCTGTCTCAAAGACTACTTATGGACTAATTAAGCAAATTTTTGTTCCTGAATTGATATTGGGCCGGTTTCTGAACTAAGCATTCAAGCAAAAACAGCAAGTTCCAACTCTCAAACCTTACACAATATCAATTCAGAAACAAAAATTTGCTTAATTAGTCCTTAAGTAGTCTTTGAGACAGACTCAACATGAAATTCTCAATTCAGAAATCGGCCGTAAGCAGTTTATATTTGGACAGCTTTTAAGTGGTCATTCAACAATATTAATCAGAACAAAATTAGGAAAAAGTTCTACTACATACTAATTGAAGTAGATAAACACCCGTAATTCTAATTACCTAAGAACGAAATAAAAATCTTATAATATATCTACTACTTTCACTAAGCACAATAATTAACCAAAACAAGCAGCTTTTAATAATGGCTGATAATGCCGGAAAATGAACCAACCTGAGTACTTAAAATGCATTTTTTACTTATACCTAATTATGGTTGATTGGAGTACTATTTCGAATACCTACACTAGAAAATGCATCCGTATTATGGAACAATTAGCGTAATTACAACGGTTTCAAGAGCAGGTGTAAAATGCGACAGCAACTCATAATTCCTAGTAACGGACCTGGCTTAAGGCTGTCTTGTACTAGCGAAGCGTGCTTGTAGGCTGCAAAATTACGGGTTCACTATAATCGATCTCTGTATAATTCTAAGCTACTTCACCTGACCATTTTAACGGCAATTGTTTATTGTGTAAGTGTATCTAGTTTGTGATGATGGAAGCATGCGTCCTATTTTATAACAACTTGTATTTTTTGTGGAGCAATGTGCAACGCATACTATGCCAGCTAGCTAGGTATACAAGTATGTGCATTGATAGAATTGTACTAATAATTTACATTCTTGAAAAAGTTGAATAAATACTTCTATCTATTAAGATGCTTAGTTTATAAATATATTGACGAAGCTTTTTCCCTAACAGATATTCGAACTCGCATTACAAACAATTGTTAATAAGCAGAAAATCTGAGACAAAACATGCAATGCTTTTGCTATAAATTAGGCCTGATACCTAACGTAGAACAAAATCTCATGATTCCTACAGTTCTGAATATAGCACCTATATTGCAACGATCATTAGTATCTCGGCGCAAACTCATAAAATAACACCAGAATGCAGTACTGCTTTGTTCTCAGTATTGGCAAAATCTCGCTGCACATAAATTTGCGGGGTTACGTTGTGAAAGCCAATATTCTTTGCGGCACTGAGCGAGGTCTATTTCTAACATTAAATAAATTACTCTGATATTACAAGAACGAATCGGCAGAACTTGTTTTCGTCGGACGTGTCTGCGCGCGATCCGAGATTCGCCTCCGTTTCTGCATTACCCAATTTTAAGCTATAAAAGCTATTAGAGATCTTAATTGTTGCATATGGTATCGACAGTATCAATAAAAAATATCTGTGCAACTTTACAACTGATTTCCACCACCACCACCACCAGATAATTTCGCCTGATCCAAATCGCTCGAATTTATTCTGTAGTATTCGTAAGCAGTAGTCTGGAAAATTCTTTAGTATTATTCTTATTATCTGTCCTTCTTTTTCTAAATTCACGCAGCAACGGAACTTTGTGAGAGAAGAGCGACTTAGTAGGTAATACCCTCTTAGTTATAGAGACATGGATTTTTTTATTTCAGAAAGGTTCTTTCGGTGGATAAATCTGTGTGGAATAAGCCCCATGGAACTAAAACCTGGTAAGGTTCATAAAACATAATATTATCTCAGATAAAACAACATTTGCCTGAGGTATAAATATTCGACATTCGATAGTTTTACGAAAGTTGAGATTGGCGTATTCATTAGCATTGAAACGAATCGCGCTATCGACACAAATGACGACTACGACTCTCGATGAACTTTCAACTCGATGAAGTTCAGTGCATTGTTAAAATTACATTTGAAATATTGTTTTAGATTCAGCTACTATAATGTACGAATTTAAAGATGATAATGATTTACCCATACAGATAAAGTCTTGTCTGCCTGTACAATTTTTTCAATTATTTTAATAAATTCGTAACTTGTACAGATAAGGACAACCGGAGTAACTGACAGAGCTCGAAGATTCGCTAAGTTTAAGCACAGAATAGGTAATAGTACCTACAATGTACTTTAAGTAGAAATGTGCGGAGCATATATTTGAAAGGTGCGATGCGGTGTAGAAACCCCCCTTAACAGGTTAGCCTACCATCTTAGTCTTAGCTAATATTAGTCAAAAGTCATGGGCTAACTTGTAGTGGTATAAAAAAAGTAGGCGATATCGCAAAACATAAACTTTGACAACGTACAAGAAATCAAGAAATCCATTATAATAATACGTATAAGTATTGGATAGAATCAGGCGTTACTTTGCGGAAGTTCATGATTTAGCAAGAAAAGAATACAATTATTTTGCTATAATCCGCCAACAGAAAAAATTCTGTATGGTCAATCATGCAGTTACAAGCGAAGCACCGTTTACCTTCCCAACCAAGCAAGAAAACTAAGTTCCCAAGCAAGCAATGCCACCACCACTCACATGCAACACCACACAAGACTTTTATACTATTCTCGACGCACGTTTCGCCCCGACACCGGAGCATCTTCAGGAGATGTCGACCTTACAATGCAAGATTGTCTAGTCAAACACTAGACAATCTTACATTGGGAAGGTAAACGGTGCTTCGCTTGTAACTGCATGCTTGACCATACAGAATTTTTTCTGTTGGCGGATTATAGCAAAATAATTGTATTCTTTTCTTGCTAAATACGTATAAGTAATCATTCCCGTAAGATCCCGTGAGACCCGTAAGATACGGGTTTGTATTAGTTTTGTTCTGTTATATATTTGATGACTAGATGATGCCCGCGACTTCGTCTGCGTGGATTGAGGATTTTTGATTCCCACGGAAACTCTTTAATTCTCCGGGATAAAAAGTAGCCTGTGTCCTTCCCCGGGATACAACCTATCCCGGTACCAAATTTCATCAAAATCGGTTGAACAGATGGGCCGTGAAAGCGTAGCAGACAGACAGATGACAGACACACTTTCGCATTTATAATATTATAGTATGGATAATAATATAATAATAAAATATATATATATATATATATATATATATATATATATATATTTATTTGTATATTTATACGGCGTAGGCCTCCCCCAAATCTCGCCAAAGCTTTCTGTTACGTGCTTTTCTCGAACAATGAAGCCCACATCTCTCTGAGAAGATATCGCGCCGTCTTTTCCTTTGTCGTAAGTTGTGTAAGTTAATTAGTACACAATTATTATATAAACTATATATATATATATATATATATATAAGTATGGATATGGATTTCAATAATAAAGATAAAGATTGCTATTCCTAAACGCATCTATCATTAAACAATAAAGTCTTCATAATAACGTAGCTTCTTACAGTTTTACGAGATTCGAGATTGGCGTGTTCATTAGCATTGACACGAATGGCGCTATCGACACAAATGAGATACACGATTGCGACTCTAATGATGAGCTTTGTTCAATGCACTGCTAATTAATCGGATGGCATTTAACCTTGTGCGCTTGTGAAAGGATTTACGTTTTACTGCAAAACTAAAAATCGAAATTGTACTATAAATATAACAGTAGGTAACCGATAGGACTGTTAGGTGTTATAAACTAGACCATGTCCACGATTTCGTCCGTGGGAATTTAGTTTTTCAACATACTTTAGAATACTATGATTTTGCTGGATAAAAAAATATCTGTAACAAATTTCGTCTGAATCGAACAAAAATTTACTTCTTTTATTCGATTCTAGAACTAATCTAATACTGTTTCAATTGTCCAATCCACTCATATTCTCTTTTCTGTCACTTAATAGTACTTAATGTACCTACACATATTTTCTTCTTCCTTAAATATACCTGAATTTTTCGATAAACACTCATAACTATGTTGTACGTAACCCTTCATACCTTTTTGTTGCCGTGTAGGAATTATTTATACAACACTGCGGTCAGTCCACGTAATCCGGGATACTACAGCTACTAATAACCTAAAGATATTCTAAGAAGCTGATTCTTTAGTCAAGCAATGTGTTGCAGAACGCAGCAATTCGCTACACCGTACAGTAAGCGCGACGACGTTGAAATCTTTGAACAAAAGCTTAAATTGTGTTACTCAATACCTTAGTGTGTAGTCCATTTGAGATAATTAAATTAAAATTATTTATATATTGTATGTTGTGTCTTGTTGTCTTATTATTGACTAGGACTTGGTGGCGTGCTACTTCATACTAGCCTATATATCACTCCTTGCAAAATTGACTCAAAACGAAAATGATTTTTTTTCGAAATTATAGTATAAGTAGATTTATTATAAATTTCAATTTTAGACCACATCATTCTACTTAATTCCTCACTCAGGTTTCAAATTATCAAAATTGTTTGTTTAGATATGCATTAAATGTTACCTCACTCTTAAAAGAGGTAAATACTTGTCATTAATCATACGCACGATAATGCTTAAAAAATGTTAATACATAAGCGAAATGAAAAGAATTTCTTTCAAACCGAATGACCCGGATTTTATTAAGATAATTCGACCAAGGCGGCATAACGTAATAAACGCGAAAATTTTTACGAGGTATGCATTGTCAGACAATAATGATTATGAAAGCAGAAAGATTGTTTTTATATAGCTTATCTTCGAAAATAAGCCAAGTGTTGCTATAAATACAGCTGCTATCTCTCACCTGTGTGGCTGTTATTGACCTCATTTTTAAGTGATTAAAAACACGTATCTGTCATATCTATTTTATTTATATTTTTATCTGCACTAAGAAACATCCGTCCAAAATCATAAAATTAAGAAATCGGCATTTTGATATGTTTACCAGTAGAACTCATTAGTTGAATTAAATTATTTATCTCACATACATACAAACGTAGTATACCATAATAACGGTGCATTCGTTTAATTTTCATTAAATACCAAATTACTTTGAAGCATATTTATACTTACACTAGCTGATGCCCGCGACTTCGTCCGCGTGGAATAAGTTTTTTTAACTCCATCAAATATAAATATTATAAATGCGAAAATTTGGATGGATGTATGTTACTCAATCACGCCCCAACGGCTGAACGGATCTGGATGAAATTTGGCACAAAGATAGATTATAGTCTGGAATAACACATATGCTACTTTTTATCCCGGAAAATTAAGGAGTTCCCGCGGGAACCGAAAAACCTCCATTTTCCGGGATAATAAGTAGCATTTGTGTTATTCCAGACTGTAATCTATCTTGTTGCCAAAGTTCATCAAAATCCGTTCAACCGTTCTGGTGTGAATGAGCATCACTCATTCGCGTGGCATAAGTTTTTTTCAATTCCCACAGGCACTCCTTTATTTTCCGGGATAAAAAGCCTATATTACTATCCCACGGTATAATAATCCCCCTATAATGGTGAAACACGTACTTCTTCATATTTTAACGAAAGCCCAAATGCTGTTTCATGGCTATAACTTGAGAAATTAAGGATTTTCATACAAACTCTCAACCCCTATTTCACCCCTTCGGGGGTGGAATTTTGAAAAACTGTGAAACACATATGTTTTCATTTTCAACCCGCAGCTCATATATCAAGTTTCATGGCTATAACTTGAGAAATTAAGGACTTTCATACAAACTTTCAACCCCTATTTCACCCCTTCGGGGGTTGAATTTCGGGATAAAAAGTATCCTAAGTCCTACTTCGTTGGGCTCAAATCGTGCCAAGTTTCGTTTGAATTCATTCAGTAGTTTCGGCGTGATGCGCGGCCAAGATACAGACAGACAAACAAAAATGAAAAAAATTACAGATTTGGCTTCAGTATCGAATAATGAGTGCCCTCCAAAAAAAAATTTCAAAATATCTTCAATGTACAGAATTGGACCTGTTACAGTTTTATTATAAGTATAGATAGACTATTTCAGATTAATATCTCGTTTATTCATGAATCACTTATATTCTCAAGCTATCTTTGGCCAAGCTGAGCACGGATCTCCTCTCTAACTCCGTAAAAGACGTCTGTAAAGCTAGAAAGGTTAAGTCGGCAGAATCACTCGTTTTATATCTCAAAATTTAGTGCTCATTTAGTGCTAATTTAGTGCTGATAACAGATATTTGGTGCTGTGATAGGTGGACTAAAAAGGAGAACACTGCTAACTTTTAATTATGCTAGCAGTGTACTATTCGTGACCGCGCTATGATACAGTTAGAGCGAGACATCAGCTAATAATTTAGTGCTCAATTAGTGCTGCCTGTACAAGCAAACAGATTTTTCGAAAAAAAAAAATTCAGTTTTTAAGTATAGATTACTGCTGACTTAACGACATGAGCAATCAATCATAGAGCTAAAAGATGACTTTAAAATCGGTATTGGTGAAATTGAAAAGAGTTGCTAATTAGTGCTCAATTAGTGCTGCCAGTACAGCAAAAGTTTTTTTTTTTTTCTCAAATCAACTTTGAGAAAAAAATTTTTTTTTTTAAATATAATTTTTTTTTATCTCAAAATTTAGTGCTTATTTAGTGCTGATAACAGATATTTGGCGCTGTGATAGGTGGACTAAAAATGAGAACACTGCTAACTTTTAATTAAGCTAGGAGAGTACTATTCGTGACCGCGCTATGATACAGTTGGAGCGAGAGGCACATCAGCTAATAATTTAGTGCTCAATTATTGCTGCCTGTACAAGCAAACAGATTTTTCGAAAAAAAAAAAAACAGTTTTTAAGTATAGATTACTGCTGACTTAACGACATGAGCAATCATACAGCTAAAAGATGACTTTAAAATCGGTATTGGTGAAATTGAAAAGAGTTGCTAATTAGTGCTCAATTAGAAATGCCAGTACAGCAAAAGATTTTTTAAATTTTTTTTTTTCTCAAATCAACTACTGCTAGTATAACGACGCCAGCAGTCGTAAGAGCTAAAAGAAGACTTGAAAACGGAAACTAATGGAATTGAAAGACGTCACTATTTAGTGCTCAATTAGTGCTTCCTGTACAGCAAAAGATTTTTGAAAAAAAAAAATTTTTATCTCAAAATTTAGTGCTCATTTAGTGCTTATTAAGTGCTGATAACAGATATTTGGTGCTGTGATAGGTGGACTAAAAATGAGAACACTGCTAACTTTTAATTAAGCTATCAGTGTACTATTCGTGACCGCGCTATGATGCAGTTGGAGCGGGAGGCACATCAGCTTATAACTTAGTGCTCAGTTAGTGCTGCCTGTACAAGCAAATAGATTTTAAAAATTTTTTTTTTTCAGTTTTTAAGTATAGATTACTGCTGACATAACGACACGAGCAATCATAGAGCTAAAAGATGACTTTAAAATCGGTATTGGTGAAATTGAAAAGAGTTACTAATTAGTGCTCAATTAGTGCTGCTAGTACAGCAAAAGATTTAAATTTTTTTTTTCTCAAATCAACTACTGCTAGTATAACGACGTCAGCAGTCGTAAGAGCTAAAAGAAGACTTTAAAACGGAAACTAATGGAATTGAAAGACGTCACTATTTAGTGCTCAATTAGTGCTGCTAGTGCAGCAAAAGATTTTTGAATTTTTTTTTTTAATCTCATAATTTAGTGCTCATTTAGTGCTAATTTAGTGCTGATAACAGATATTTGGTGCTGCGATAGGTGGACTAAAAATGAGAACACTGCTAACTTTTAATTAAGCTAGCAGTGTACTATTCGTGACCGCGCTATGATACAGTTGGATCGAGAGGCACATCAGCTAATAATTTAGTGCTCAATTAGTGCTGTCGATATTAAAGTCATCTTTTAGCTCTATGATTGCTCATGTCGTTAAGTCAGCAGTAATCTATACTTAAAAACTGAATTTTTTTTTTTCGAAAAATCTGTTTGCTTGTACAGGCAGCACTAATTGAGCACTAAATTATTAGCTGATGTGCCTCTCGCTCCAACTGTATCATAGCGCGGTCACGAATAGTACTCTCCTAGCTTAATTAAAAGTTAGCAGTGTTCTCATTTTTAGTCCACCTATCACAGCGCCAAATATCTGTTATCAGCACTAAATAAGCACTAAATTTTGAGATAAAAAAAAATTATATTTAAAAAAAAAACTTTTTCTCAAAGTTGATTTGAGATAAACAAAAAAATTTAAAAATCTTTTGCTGTACTGGCAGCACTAATTGAGCACTAATAAGTAACTCTTTTCAATTTCACCAATACCGATTTTAAAGTCATCTTGTAGCTCTATGATTGCTCGTGTCGTTAAGTCAACAGTAATCTATACTTAATAACTGAAATTTTTTTTTTTCGAAAAATCTGTTTGCTTGTACAGGCAGCACTAATTGAGCACTTAGTTATTAGCTGATGTGCCTCTCGCTCCAACTGTATCATAGCGCGGTCACGAATAGTACACTGCTAGCTTAATTAAAAGTTAGCAGTGTTCTCATTTTTAGTCCACCTATCACAGCACCAAATATCTGTTATCAGCACTAAATGAGCACTAAATTTTGAGATAAAAAAAAATATATTAAAAAAAAAAATCTCAAAGTTGATTTGAGAAAAAAAAAATTAAAAATCTTTTGCTGTGCTGGCAGCACTAATTGAGCACTAATTAGTAACTCGTTTCAATTTCACCAAAACCGATTTTAAAGTCATCTTTTAGCTCTATAATTGCTCGTGTCGTTAAGTCAGCAGTAATCTATACTTAAAAACTGAAAAAAATTTTTTTCGTAAAATCTGTTTGCTTGTACAGGCAGCACTAATTGAGCACTAAATTATTAGCTGATGTGCCTCTCGCTCCAACTATATCATAGCGCGGTCACGAATAGTACACTGCTAGCTTAATTAAAAGTTAGCAGTGTTCTCATTTTTAGTCCACCTATCACAGCACCAAATATCTGTTATCAGCACTAAATTAGCACTAAATCAGCACTAAATTTTGAGATATAAAACGAGTGATTCTGCCGACTTAACCTTTCTAGCTTTACAGACGTCCAGAAAAGTGCGTTGCCTGCAAACTTTTCACTACAATACCATTCACCGGAAATAAGTTGTCATCAGTGGGGCAGGTCATATCTGTCGCAGAACCGATAGCCGTTAGGGTTGTTCTGGAGTTGAGACCGCGTACTGGTAAGTGCAGTTTAGGACGACCACCAGCTTCCCAAACCGATGACCTAAAGAAGGTGGTGGGAAGCGGGTGGATGCGGATGGTGGAGGATCGTGTTTGGTGACGCGCTCTCGAAAAGACCTATCTCCAGCCAGGCATAAAGGCGGTTGGATGGTTGGATGGAAGTGGTCATCTTGTGGGGAAGGTTTTAATATGTATTTGCGTTGTACCTACACAATAATTATTAACACAAAATACTTGTAAAATTAGGTGTTTAGTTTTATAATGGTTTCAAAACGTCCAATTTCGTATGGTTAAGTAATAATACTGGGAACCTATTTTGTTACCTACCTACCTACATAATTTTTGGCCAGTGTTAACTTTGATTATAAAAAATGATTCATGGGAACTAAAATAACATTAAACCGTGCACCTGCTTTCCTGACTCTAACCTCAGAATCGATAATGGTGATAATTGTACCTACTTGGTAACTCGAAACGATACAGTCCAACGCACGTGTTTAATAAGCATTAAAATAATTACGCGGTTTTATATTAACCGAATTACAATAATTTTGTAGGCGGTAGTGGTTCCGCGCTCCAATGCTTTCAACTAATTTGTGATGTCCTGTGAACTACCCGAACCGTGAGGATTTTATTAACATTTGGCAGTCACTTAACCGATCTATTTGATGTATAAGTATTCTATGTCGGTACTTTAAAGTACTGTGACCCTTATTACTAAAAGATTTCTTGACCTCTTGACGTAACCATTTCGCAAGTGAAGTGTATACTTATACACGTTGTATTAAACAAAATGTTTATAGAGTTAGCTACATCAAAGATGGTCCATTGTATTACGGTGTACTGCAGGTTATTTAAGACCTAATCACAATAAAATATTAATATGATTAGGTGTTAAATAAGCTTTCTCTCTAGCCTAGTATGAGCTACGCAGTTTTGGCTGTACAGTGTTTATTGCTATAATACATTAATTATGCCAAGTTATTTCGCGATAGGTATAATCTTATACCAAATAAATGCATTGGTATAGCACCAACGGACTGAGAAGAGCAATTTTATTTAAATTTTGGCAAGATCTGATAACGTGGATTCCGAATAAAATTGGGCGAACAGGTTTTATTAAAAAAATAAAGAATACATTTAATCATTTATCTATAGCTGACGAAAATTTAAAGACCAAAATTTTTGTTCATTATTAACTCTCTTTCGCAATCTTGCCAGAGATAAATCTTTATCCACTCTCGACTCATTACTAGTTAATCTTATTTCAATTAAATAGCCATAATGTATAATAGTGAGCGTGTGTGTAACATCGAATTACACTCGTGTATACGCAACACTCGTTTATTCATTATTCCGGCAATTTATCAGCCTCCGCGTCCTTTGCCCGATGCCGCGGATAAATTTAATTTTATTTTAACGGCGTCAGTATTCAAATTTATGTAATCAATCACCGGATTGTTATGAAAGTGTGCGATACACGACGATTTCTCGGCCAAATTTGCATCATCACTGCAACGAGGTTAAGTGTTCATTGCACCCACTCTATGATTATGTGTTGCTAGCACAACTAGCCTAGCTGGTCCGAGCTTACCTTCTAAATAGTATAGCACCTGACTTTGAAATTTGATGAAACTAAAATACAATTTTGATAATACCTTCTAATCGATACAGAATAATATCTATGATTTTATGAATCTATGATTCTACGTTCTGCATGGGTATCGTATTTTACTGGAAAATCTGTATGTTTCAACCTATACCTACTGTTTACAATTTCGATGTAAATATTAAATGCTGATGTAAAGCTAATTGACACTTAAATAACTTACTAGTCTGCAGGCAGGACCTAACTTAATATATACCTAATTTGATAATTTAATTGAATTAATAGTTAATTGAGATAGATGATAATTTAATTGAGTTATAATAATTATGTACTCTAGCAATATTCTCAACCAACTCATTAATAGACATGTAGGTAATTGTGGTTGTAGTTTAAGTATTTTAATTAATAAAATTAGATTTTGATAAAAGGGCTCAGAATTAACGTTCAAACTTACGCGGTAGGTCATTTTAAATCATAACATAGAAGTATGACCACTCGTATCGGACCAGAGGTAGAGGCAATCCTCAGAAACTTGTAATTTGAAGCGTCATTTTAATGATGAGACCACTTGAGATCCTATTATATTAAATGCAACTTCAACATGCGCTTTATATTTAAATGACTGCAATTCATCATTGTTGAGATGAAATTTCTTCAAAGCTCTTATTCAAATGTCAAATCGAAGCTTATTAGAGATAATGGTCCCATTAAATTAAAGTACAATGAACTTATTTAATTTTAAAATAATTTTGTTATTAAATCAGAATAATACGATTAGTCACATTTAGAATCTTTTTTTTTTTTAAATAAGCGGTTTACTGGTAATTGTTATACAAAAGAAGCTTGCTGGCATAGAACGGGGATGGCTTAGTTTAATACACACATATCCATTATCCGTGTCATATCCCTGATGCGGGTTTGAACGGAATACTAAGGGAGATACGACGTTGGCTGCATGCTGGTCTTGCTGTGGCCAAAGATATGATTTGAATTCTAGAACCTCCAATTTATAAGGCCACAATGCACACCACTTGACTCTTTCACTTGACTGTTTCAAATACAATATAATGATTATGAACTAAATGATGCCCGTTCTTCCCCGTGATACAAACTATCCCTATACCAAATTTCATCAAAATCGGTTGAACATGGGCAGTTAAATCGTAGCAGACAGACAGACAGACGTTAAGACAGACACACTTTCGCATTTATATTATTTATTTATTTTATTTATTTATTCTGCACAAATATAACTTAAAACTAAATTTAAAAATAGAAAGGACGTGTACAAGGACATCTTATCACTACAAAATGTGGATTTCTTCCATGCCCTAGGTGTGAGAATAATTAATAACCGAAATGCTTGTGTAGGTACAGAACCTAAGTACGTGATACAAAACCAAATATGATACATAATTTAAAAGCATATATTATCTATAATATATAAATGATGAATACATATATAATATATAAATAATACATATACTATTAACATAATATATAAATAAATACATATATATATATATATATATATATATATTATATATATAAAATATACTTATAATATATACATATACAACAGACAACTAAACATAAATGAAGAACTAATTATTATTTTCCAATGAAAGATAGTGTTGTTTCAATCTTGACCTGAACACTCCAAGTGAAGGGTTGTCCCGATTCCCGAAGCATGTTCTCCGGAAGAGAATTCCAGAGACGTGCAGCCTGGACAGCAAAGGATTTAGAGGCGAAGATCGTATTGTATGAAGGTAGATCGAGAGTTCTCAGTGTTACACAGGAACGCATCGGGCGAGCTCTGGGAGGAGCTACCTGGAAGCGTTCCCGTATGTAGAGAGGGGTAGAAGATTGTAAAACTTTAAAGAGCAAGGTAAGGATGTGAACATTCCGGCGAAGGCGAATAGGGAGCCACTTCAGTTGACGTCGGAAATCGGAAATATGATCAAATTTGCGCAATCCGAATACAAAACGGATGCACAGATTCTGAAGCCGTTCTAATTTGTCGAGTAGCTCCTCTGTCGCATCCAAGTAGCATACGTCAGCGTAGTCGATGAGAGGTAGGAGAAGAGAGTGTGCAAGCATTATCTTAGTAGGCAGAGGCAAGAAGTTCTGCAGTCTCTTTAAAGAATGGAGCGAGTAGTGTAACCGTCTACTGACCTCATTTATGTCCCAGATTCCTAGCTTTGTCGGTTAATGGTATGGGAACACCGTTATAGACTATTTGAGGTAAAGAACTGAAACCCACTATGAGAGCCTGCGACTTTTTTGGGTTGACGAGTAGCCCGTAACATTCTGCCCAGCTCTTTATTTGTGCTAGGTCAGTATTGACAGCACCTACTGCTAAGGCAAGGATAGTATGGATTATAATTGCAATAGCATGCCTAAGTACGTTTTCGTGAGACACTTAAAAATATTTGAGTAGGTACTCACAGCGCATTACATGCCATATATCTCTCGATTCATTTCTCCGAAATGGTAGCTCAATGGACACTTATCTCAATAAATGAGCTATTATTCCAACCAAGTAGTTTCACTTTAGGCGTTATCTATTACTGCATTGTCCTATGCATCAGTCAACCACAATCTTATCTGCATATCGTGGGAGCCGGTACTCGTGACGAGTATAGCCGTTTAAATCAATGTGTTGCGGTCACTTCAATATATACGGCATTCTATATGGATAGGAGATTGGCGGAGTAACATTAATATAGTCGGGTTAGTGGGATGACGAATGCATCAATACCTTCCGGTTGTTGCTAGCACAAATAAAATTGGTGGCCCTAACTTGAGTTTCTTGATATTCATCTATAGTTTAAAATTCAATTTCTATGTACAATTTTAAATCTGACTAAAATTGCTTGAATTAATCTATTTACGAAGAGGCAATAGCGCCAGTGTCATGGGTAGGTATCATGCCCATGAACGATTATTTGGACGGTGTATATTTTTTTTAAATATAAATATAGATTATTTTAGTAGGTTATTTTTTGTAAATATGCATAACGTACGTGAATAAATGTATCAAATTTTGTGATGACTTATTTACTGTCGACTTATAATATTATGTAGAGTCCATACTCCATACAGTGGTGTGGGTATAACCATATTACCGCAAGATTCCCAGATCCGCCCGATTAGAGTCTATCGTGTTTCCAATCAAGTCAAATCAAGTCAAGGCAAATCATGAACTTAGGACCCAGTTATTTTACCAATACAGTACCAATATAACAGGTAAATTAAAATACTCCTGGATTTACCTACCATTATTTTGAAAAAATTGACGCCCAGACGATGAGACCTACAAGAACGGATTCATTCTTGTATTAAATACAATATATAAATTTTATATAATGCTGTTTAATAATCAACATGACTTTGGTTCAGGCTACAAAGGAGCTTTTTTCTAGACATACCTACGCGAGCTAACTTGTTCCTTTATTGTTTAGTAAGGGAAACAGTAGTGTAGCGAGTACGGCAATGGACTCGTGAGAGCCGACTAATTAATCCGCCAAATCTAATCTTTCGGAACCTTCGATAGGTGGTTGTTTTGTATGCAGAATCTACGGAACGGTGAGTTTCTGTAAGTTAACAATAAAACTAGATGTACCTCAACAACATTATAATGCGTTATAATCTAAAAGTTTTAAAAGGTAGAAAAAATAAGTAACTACGAATACTAAAAATACGTTTTTTGTTACATAAGTAGGTAGGTATAAACGACTATTGTACCGTAGACTTTAATAAATTACCTAAACATAAAATTTAAAAAGCGCGTTTGAAGAGCTTTTGATTACTTAAATTAACACTGGTTCAGAATCTTTATCGAGATTCCCATGCCTATCGGAGTATGGCCTTAGTTCAAACTATGAAGGCAATACTTATCTATTACATTTATACGGATTGATATTTATTATATTACAAAAGGAGTATTATGGAAATTAGGTACATTTATTTTCACAACGTATTGCTTAATAAGAGCCTATTCTTATGCAAAATAGTTTCGAGATAGCTAAGTATATCAAAATTGTAACATTTACTCTTGACATACATTCTCAAAACAAATTTTTATTTATGATGTTACTTTGGTTCGAATTACGTATTCATTAGGTATCGTATGATATTGAATATAATTTAGTTTTTTTATCCACTTCAAGTTAGCCCTTGACTGCGATCTCACCAGATGGCAAGTGATGATTGAGTCCAAGATGGTACAGCGGGCTAATCTGTTAGGGGCATGGCAGTTATATTAAACCCATACCCCCTTCGGTTTCTACACGACATCGTACAAATCGCTTGGCGGCACGTCTTTGCCGGTAGGGTGGTAACTAGCCACGGCCGAAGCCTCCCACCAGGTCAAATAAATAAATAAATAAATAAATTAATAACTTTTATTTCAGGCAGTACTTACAACCCATAGTAACAATTATTATGACAATGCATGACAAATGAAACAGATTAGTTAGTTACATTAAATGTGAGAAAAAAAAAGTTTAAAAATAAATAATATTCAAAATTATGTAAAACATTTAAAAAAATGTATATAAACCACCGCACCGGTGCAGGTTAGACCAGTGTTTAGCAAAAGGATTACTCAAATCCTCGATAGCGGCACACAAGATAGAATTGGAACTTTGTCTTAGTCTTTCCCAGAAGGAAGCCGTCCTCGCTTCAAGTATGGCGAAGAAGTCAGGGACTCTCGCAGCAGCAAACATGGCTTTAGCACTGCAGAAACGCGGGAGCTTCACAAGGATGCGGAAGGAGTTGTTATATTGTATCCTAAGCGCATTATAGCTGCGCTTGGTAAACTTTGTCCACAGCTGGCAAGTGTAGAAGCATTGACAAAATGCTTTAAATAACGTCACCTTCACGTCATCAGAGCAACGTGCGAATCTGCGCGCTTTCATGTTAGCTCGTACCGAGAGAGCCCTGCGCTCCCTCTCCATTTCTTTGTCATCTTTTATGTCGTCTGTTAAGATATGTCCCAAGTATTTAAAGCTCTTAACAACCCGAACTGACGACCTATTCAAAAACACCGGCGGAATGGTCTCCTGACCGTTGCCCGCTTTGAAAACGAGCATTTCGGTTTTCGCTACATTATATTTGAGACCATGTTCTTTATCAAACTGTTCACAAATATTGAGCAGTTTTCTAAGTCCGTTTATTGAGGGGCTGAGAAGTACCATGTCGTCAACGTAGCTCAGATTGTTAACGCATACGTTACTACCGACTACGCCGACTTTGATACCTCTCAGCTTCCCAATAAGGCCATTGACGTAAAGGTTAAATAGGTCCGGAGACGTCAGTCCTCCTTGACGTACGCCACACTCTAACCTGTATTCACTAGAGAGTGCATCGCCCCATTTTACATAGTTAGTTTGGTTTTCGTTCCAAAATCTCCACAGATTCACCAGTTCATTCGGTGCGTTTCTAGCTAGTTTACGCCATAGTATTTTATAGTTAACGAGGTCAAATGCCCGGCTTTGATCGAGAAAGCATGCATATACTGAAGTATCTCTATTAACATAATAGTTCACAGTATATTTGAGACTTAAAATGGCCGCATCTGTGGAGAGTCCGGCACGAAAACCAAACTGAGCATCGTCAATATTAAAATTCCCTGTCAGTTCGGATTGCAAGAGCCTTTCCAGTATTTTTCCGACAATAGTACCTAGCGATATGGGTCTATAGTTAGTAAGATTAGACAGATCGCCGGTTCTATTTTTTACAATAGGGGCCACTACCGTTTTCATAAGGCCCTTTGGTAAGTAGCTGTGCTTTAAGCATAACTTAAATATAATGGACAGGACCCGATGCACCTCATCACTGGCATAAAGTATGCGCTCAATGCTGAGACCATCGTGCCCCGGAGATTTGCCAAGTTTTATGCTTCTTACAGCTGTTTTCGCAATATTATCAGGAGTAAAAATATTATTTAGATCGACAGACGAATTTTGCTGTAAAGAAGTATCGGTGACGATGGCCTCAGGGAAAATGCAGAAATTATAAATTCCCGAATTGACCCTGTCGGGGATCAAACCTGGGACCTCCGCACGTTAACAACAGCGCTCAACACTGCGCCACGGAGGTCGTCTAAATAGATAGATACATATTATTGTTAATCTTTAAAAAAAATTTAAGTTATTAAATCCTACTAGGATTTAAATTCATTCCCATCAAAACGGATTTGTAGTTAAACAAGGGTTTAATCACTTTCATAACGTCTGCACGATATTTATTACTAAGCTTATTATTCAAGGATTACATCTAGGGCTGACACAAAATGTACCTTATAAAAATATAATTCGTTAAAAATAAATATAAGAATGTATGGCTCTGTTTTATTTAATTCAAAAGTGGCATTTCAATAATGTGTTTATTTCAGTTAACATATATTATACTATGTTTCAAACATAAAAGTAGACGTTGACCAGTAACTATTTAAACCTATAATACCTGAATAACTTATTCCAATTAGTTGTTAATACCATGTGTTTTCATTTCATATTTGTCACGTATAATTTTGATAGTTGCATGTTTTCATGATAATATTCAAGAGTAGGTAACCCTAAGTAGGTTTTAGCCATCGCCAGACATCAGCAGGCTTAGGTTTTCTCACACTATCAGATAAATGCGTCTAGATAATTCTGCACTTTGCAAGCGATAACTATGCTTAATCTTTGCTTTCTAACGCTGATTTAATTACATTTAGTGCTGCTTATTCTGATAACGAATATAAACATAACAAGTAAATATAATTAAAATAAAATAAATATTACAAATGCGAAAGTTTGGATGGATGGATATATGGATGTTTGTTACTCAATCACGCGCCAACGGCTGAACGGATCTGGCTGAAATTTGGCACAGAGATAGAATATAGTCTGGAATAGCACAAAAGCTATTTATCCCGGAAAATTAAGGAGTTCCCGCGGGAACCAAAAAACCTCAATCCACGCGGACGTAGTCGCGGGCATAAGCTAGTTATTAATAAATACGACTGCTCTACCGTAGCCCGTAACTATCTACTACGTAACGATACCACAGTCATTGATTAATTAACTATGGAGTCTTATTCACATTTTTATTAAATGATATTTTTTGGGAATCACTGTATATTGAACTATATTAGTATATATTTTTGGAATCTACTCATCATTTTCTAGATGATGAGTATATAGTTATTTATTTTCGAAAAAAAAATCTACTTTAGTCTTTAATGCGAGACCATGGTCACCCCATCACTTTTTTGAAAATTTTACTAGCTTATGTCACCCGGAATAAGCTAGGGATTCTAACGATACCTCATTTATCAAAATCGATTCAGGCGTATGGAAGTTATGGTGGAATATACAAACTCACATACATACATACATATACCCTGAAAACAATATACTCCTTTTTTCAGGCAGTCGTATAAAAATAAACCACCGTGTTTCTTGCTGGTTATTCTCGGTAGGAATGGTACCCCAAACCAGGGGTAAATTTACTCGACGATTCAATACAAGCACTTGCACTTGAGTTGCGCTTTAGTTTCAGTTTTTGTGTTCCACCATGTAGGTACCCTCTTGCCCTCCTTTCACCAAGGAATGACTGGTGGAGACAAGCAATATAACGTCGCCTTTGCACTTAGGTCATAATCCCTGTCTTGCATTAAGGGATGAATTTTATCTACTTGTAATTTATGGTGACTGAGAATTCTCCGTCACACTCCGAACGTAATATGGAAATCCACACTAATATTATAGATACGATACTCTATCTGTCCAACTGTTTTTCGGTCTGTCTGCTACCTTCTCATCGCTCACCGTTTTAGACGACATTTGGCACAGTGTTAGCTTGTATTCCGAAGATGGATATGGTCTTATATTTAACCCGAAAAATTAAGCAGTTCCCACGGGTTTTTGAAAAGCCTAAAGCCGCACGGATGAAGTCGCGTGCACCATCTGACTGCAAATAGGTAATCTTTACTAAGATACGATAAGAGAATCTTAATCACTATCGCAAGGCACCCACTTCAAGAAAAGTATGGACACAACATGTAAAATAAAGCTGTACTCGGGAGTTGGGAAACATCAGAAAAACCTGCTTACGGCATCAATTATATTATTTTGTTTGTTAGAATAGCCAAATTTTTTAACACTAGAAAGTAATGATATAATCTTAAATTCTCTACAGCCTAGCAGCATTACCTACTTATTTTCAACTAGATGATGCCCGCGACTTCGTCCGCGTAGACCAAGTTTTTTCGATTCCCGCGGGAACTCTTGCATTTTCCGGGATAAAAATTAGCCTATGTCCTTCCCCTGGTATCAAACTATCCCTATACCAAATTTCATCAAAATCGATTGAAGAGATTTTTTTTTTTTGATTCCCTCGGGAACTCTTAAATTTTCCGGGATAAAAAGTAACCTATGTCCTTCCCCGGAATACAACCTATCCCTGTACCAAATTTCATCAAAATCGGTTGAACAGATGGGCCGTGAAAGCGTAGCAGGCAGACAGACAGACAGTCACACTTTTGCATATTTATAATATTAGTATGGATATGGAAGTATGGATTTTACATTGACTTAGGCAAGTAGGTATGTATTCCTAGTCTATAAAATGGATATGATGTGACAAAAACTTTACCGAAATAATCTCCAAAAACTTGCCATTAAATTCAGTTGAGAGTTAATGGCGCCCGGTACTCAATCAATCTGCCCCCCGATTGTGTAAGGAAAACGTAATCGTTATCGTTTGTCAAACGCATAATCCGACCTGTTTATGGAGTTCATAGATGTCTGCACGTCAAAAAACATGTATGGACTCCTTATATAGTTCGAGTCATACGTTCTATGCTGTCAAATGATTACGATTTGCTTAGAAAATTGGGCCTCTGGATCGCGATCGTCCATCAATCCCCTCTGTACTTACACGATCAATCTAAATCAGATTGACTGTGTACCAGGCGCCTATTGAATTCTAACCATGAATCGAAACTAAATGGCGTAAACATGAGGCTAAATTTCGAAAGACAACGCTATATAAACTATAAAATTTTTAATGATTAATTGACAAACATGATAACGAGGTTAAACATTTTAAAGAGCCATTACATACTTTAATATTACCTATTTTACTTAGTATGCCAGAATTAAAGGGCCAAGGTGGTTAGTGGCTATAAATACAAGTTAAACAGAAAAAAGACATTTGAATTTAGTATTTAGTGTATAATATAATTTAAATTATAACACTAATTTTGTTGAATTAAATATTTCTAAATAAATAAAATTAAGTTCCCCAAATTTTCCCTGTTAAAATTATTTTATACATTTCTCATTCATGCTGGACACCAACGTTATGAGGAGTTATCATGAGATAATTGCTAATTTATTCATACGGAAACGCGTGACCGCAAGCTCTTTGTAAAAAGCTTATCAACCGCACCCTGACCGAGCGTTGACCTTGTTCCGTTAATGCACTCTAATTTCACTGCACTCACTCTATACGCACGCTGAGACATTGCACAGTGAAGCGAGAAACTTTCGCAACGTGGAAAAAATCCCAAATCCAAATGAAATAAGCTGTTTGGGTACTTCTGCTATAACACAGTATGAAAACTTAAACTTCTGGCTTCATTATGTACAACGTACACGAATTAACAACACGATGATATATATATGAACCAATTGAGTTCATTTGTTAAATTTTGTCAGTTACTGTGTGGGTCAATAAAGATTCATTCATTTATTTATTTATTTATTTATTTACAACTACCGCTTTTATGGGTTTCATATACTTAGTTAAGTATCTTATTGGCAAAGTTTCAACTACTAATCAGAATGGTTACTTACAATTTTTACGATCCTTACTATTTTCTACCAAAAAACACTCTTAAACAGGTAATTTTGTGCTCAGATGCACAAAATTACCTGTTTAAGAGTTCATATAGGTTTAGGTTCTACCTGAATTAAATTAAATTAATCTACAAATAGTATTTAAAATTCACATTGGTCTCTGCTGACGAGCAAAGCGCTATTTGAAGACTTATTTACTGGTATTATTAATGGTACTTAGTTCATGATTCATGTATTATTTAATGATTATATCATAATTCATGTATTATTATGTATATTATTTAATGGTACTTAGTTCATGATTCATGTATGGAATAACAGCACTGTGCGCTGACCAAAAACCAGCTCGTCATGTTTGCACGACTTGCCGATATGCTGACCATGTGCTGCCGAGAGTGAGACACGCACGACTCAAGTCATCCCGCTGACGACGGTGTGACAACACACGACGCACGTGGACGCAATTTTTAATGCTCTTGCAATGTAAGATCGATTCCATAGTAAAACGCATAGTCACAAAAGTTTGCACTTTGTCCCAAACTTAATTAACGTTCTGTGAGCGACCACATGATTACAACTTCGGTACAACTGCTTTGAGTTCCAGAGAGATCTTATCTTTTAGTAATTAGGGTCCTTCTGGCATCTGTATAAAAATTACTACACACATTGATACGTTAATATAAATTAGTGAAAAACTGACGCTTTATTAAACTGTTTACGACAGTCAATTGAATAAGGAAGTAGCCATGATTATCATGAAGCTCAATATAAATAATTAATCTATTACCTATATACCCATAAGTTATTATACGTTGACGTAACAAGGATTGCGGTTCATAATAAATTCACGTTTAAGATGTAGGTACCGGAGATGGTCCATAGGTACAAACGGATTGAGCTGATTAGCGAATGCGATCGAATCTTGGGCCGAAGGGCAGATAGCTGATAAGCGGCGACGTCTGCGGCGCATGCGTAATTAGAGACAAACAGAAAATAATTGGCCGCAATCACGCGGTATAACTGGTATGAGAACGTGCTGGGGCGGTACTGGCGATGCGATTTACTAGCGCCTCGGCGGAAGCTCCCTAGGCCTTTCAGCGCCGATGTTCGTTAGACGAAGATGCGCGATTTGATACTCAATAAATATATTACCGTTATTTGTTTGTAGATAGTATCAGTGAATCTTGCTTCAGTGATCTGTGAATGCAGTTATAAGGTTTTATATGATTACGTAATCACCCTAAGAGCTGACCTGCGAGATAAAGTGAAATCTATACTTAATATCATCAGGAGGTAAAGTTTGTGAGTTTGTGACGTTGCAGGGGTGACTTAGACGCCCAGCATCCTATTCGGCTGGTTGAGGGTTCAATTTCGATCCCCGGGCACGCACGTCCGACTTTCCGGTGATCACGTGCTTCAACGCATTTGGAGAATATCGATAGGAAACCTGTAGGTATGCCCGAGAGTTCTTCATAACAGTCTCAAAGGTGTGAAAGCCAATCCACACATGGCCAGTGTGGTGGACTTTGGCCAACCCCTTCTCATTCAGTAGTGAGCCGGTACTAAGTTGAACTGATGATGATGATGATGACTTTTACCAGATGCAAATTAGTTTCTGATCTTTTCGTTAACTTTTCAACGCTCATGTTGACGTGCATCTTGCACGAATATTATAATATTACAGGCGGTGCTTTTTCTCCTAAAAGAAACTACAAAATATTGACTTCAATTAAAAAATAATTAAATTAATAACAGTCAACTCTTTAATTTTTATTTTGACAGATATTGAGATGCATATATATGACTTATCCGCAGCAGGATAGTGCACGCAAACTGTATATGATGACGATAAATCAATCACAGAGACCATCCAATCGAAATCCCTCTTTATATTTGAAGCAGAATTTCAATTTCAATTAAAATTAACATAAAGTTTATCATGAGTTTATCGTATGGACAATCGATTGACAGTGGACTTGGACATAATGATACCTATGACCTGGGCCCGTATTCTCTAACTCAGTGACTATCAAAAATGAAAGCCACTGACATTTAAGTAATATCCATTGAAGGTTTACTATGAAATAAAAAATAACATTTGATAGTAAACCTTCAATGGATATTACATATATGTCAGTGGCTTTCATTTGTGATAGTCACTGAGTTAGAGAATACGGGCCCTGTTCCTTTTACAATGAATTACAAGCAGAGTCGCTATAGAAACTGAACATGACTGAATATAATTTAATCACAACCTACTACATGTTGGCAATATATCTTATGGACAGAATTATCTCAAATAGATTAGTCAACAATTACCTACTTGGAAGGGCGTCTACACGGTGTTTGCTTAATATTATAATTTCAGGTTAAGCATAACATAATTAATTTTATGTTCAGATTATCTCCAATGCCGATGAATAGCACTTTAAATTTATGATTGCTGTATCTGAAATCTGAATTAGGTACGTAATACCACAGTAGGTAATACTGAGAAAATGCTGTAAATACAATTTTAATTTATTGTATTCTCCTGCTTTTAGTATCCTCTTAAATTAAAGCCTTGTTTTTATTTAAATAAAACCAAACCAACTATATAAGAGATGGTTTTGCGGAGCACAAATTATGATAATTTAATTTAAAAATATTGAAATAGCCGAGAATAATAATTTAATTATATAAATTATTATTCATCATAGCATTTTTCATATAACTTAGCAATTGAAATAACTAATGATAAATGAGCAACAATCAATCACAGATTCTTTGGGGCGTAGGTCAAACTAAACAAAGCTGACAACATAAGCATTGCGCAAATCTTATCTATTAAAGGTAATCTTCAAGATCAGCATAATGCACAGCGTGGAATGTAGAATGAAATGAACGAAAGCTAGACTAGTAGTGCTTTGAAATACAAATCTGTATAAATACCTACCTTAATCTATGTTTAAATATTTATACCAACGTCAAGGAATATCGCATCTCCTGATTAAATCTGTAATGGTTTTACATTAAATGTCTGCAGCCTAGCTATGTTTGTAGTAAATTAACGAAACGTATAAAGAAATCCAAGGGAGATTCAATTTCAATTTATTTTTTAATAAGTAACAAAAAACCACGAAACACAAAATAACATGAACATAAAATAAAACATTAAAGTTGAACTTACGTCATAATTTGGCCATTTGCATGGGTGGTAGCTCTGACCCCTAACTAGATACCTGGATTTAGGATTTAAAGGAGAATGTACGAAAAGTTTCAAGTCACTTTTCTGTAATCTGAAATGCCTTTTGAATGACCTTGTGTTGCATACATTAATGGGTTTTAGCCTCGTATTGTTGCTTATTGGAACGAAGTTCCTTAAGGGACGATGCGGAGGGATACCCTAGCCGGCAAAAAACATCCGTAACGAAAATTAGAACGATATTTTTTATGAAGACAAAAGGTCTTAAATATAAATATACTACATTCGAAATTAAACTTTAACGCTTTATTGTTAAGCTTTATATTTAAAAACAATTTATTACAGAAAAAAAGGAAAAATAGAACTCGAAATTAATATTTATGTAATAAGGAACTATCTGGTGTCCCACGACACCGCACTTTTTTTTATAAATATAAAATGGAAACGTACCTACATAGGGCACAGAATGGGAACAGAATTTATTAGGTACTTTATCGAAAGTGTTAGTGATAATCGCGTATAAAGTTTGGTGGTCCGTTATCCTAAAATAGATAATTCATTCTATAGATACAAAATTATAAATATGCACAGAAATAACGTGTTCCATCTTGTCTCTGACGTAATGTATTATCATGACCTTGTGTTCAGATTGAAAGTAACAATTAAAGATTAAGTCACACCGCTCGGTGGCGTGGAAAAGCTCCTATATTGAAACATAAATATGCAAATGGATTGACGCTCTAATAGCTGGGAATAATATTGAACTCAAATTAGGTTTTGGAGATTTATGCTTTAGCCAATTTGGTTGTCGTTGTTAAGTACATTTACTAGCTGATGCCCGCGACTTCGTCCGCGTGGATTAAGTTTTTTTGATTCCTGCGGGAACTCCTTAATTTTCTGGGATAAAAGTCACTCTCCAGGTTCTCAACTATACCCATGCCAAAAATCACGTCGATCCGTTGCTATGTTGCGGCGTGATTGAAGGACAAACCTACAAACCAATAAACCAACAAACAAACACACTTTTGCATTTATGGTATGATTTTTTATCGCAATGTTTTAAGAATTATTGTGGCATTAATGTCTTTGTATTCTTATACCAATATACTTAAAACACAAGAACCTACCTATTATTTACAAAATATTGTCAATTAAATTAGCAAAGTACATGCGTCTTATCTTTCCATGTAAATCTGCTAACAGTTCCTCGGTTCACTACAGCTATTAGGTGCACTTAACCCGCACTTAATGAAATTACTAAAATTGACTCCGAAATAGGAACGGAAAATCATAGACTAGCTCCAATAAAATTCGTAGGTGCATCAACATTAGATGTGAATGAAAACATACGAAATTGCGACTAAAACAGGCTGTTTATCGGCTAAGTGTATCATTATGATGGTTATACGTCGTTATCTCCACGATACGTGAGGTGAGGTGCAGCCCGCAGAGCTGGCTCTCACCTCGGAGACGGGGCGCCGGATTAACGACACGAAATCGATGTTTGTACACGTCCGACCTCTTCCGATAATAGGAGCTGATCGATCTGCGTGCAAATTGCAAGATATACCTACTTGGGACTTAACAAAGAAGTTGTATATCATTGAAACGTGTAGGTATCTGCAAAGCAAACACTATAATTGTCACTTGGAATATACATTAGGTACATTGTGTGCTTTTGCATCCGCTACTCACCAGCGCAATTTATGGTTGTTATAATAGTGACCCAGCATGTAAATGATATTTAGGAAACTAATCCAAGCAATATATTCTGAATTAGATAAAGATCAGATGAATAAATACTAGAGGATCAGCAATTCGTCTTACGCTTTCGAAAGGTAATGAATCAATCTGGAAGACGTAGGGTTTCCACAAACATGTCCAAGCACTCAATCCGCGGCCGGCGGCGGTGAGTGCCTTAATTGACATGTGTCAGAATGTATACGGTTGACCCACAGGTCACGTGAGAACAGAGTATCTTGCATTCCACCACTTTCGCCACTACACGTATAGGCCCCGGGCTAGTGAGCTATTGTAAATTAGAAACTATAACCATCAATCAAGCCTAACAATAGCCAACAATATATGTGGGTCAGTTATCACAATTTAACGATTATTATAATTTTTTTGGGGACAGTAACAATGCTCATATTGTACCTGTCTTGACCACAAAAACGAGTAAAGCAACAACGCTTGTAATTTATTCTTCTCTTCCAGAAACAAATGTATCTCAATTGCAATATGTGTATCAAATCAACCTGGAGGAACTCTATTTTCCACCCTCACACAAACATTCAATCCTATTTTTTTTAGTGTAAGACTTAAAAAAATACGCCAGTGGAAAATACTTGACGCTTGTTTTAGCTTTGTATCGAAACTTAGCATGTTTCCCTCGCGGCTGTGACCAGCATTCTTGCATAGTCCCGATCGAAGCTGAACTTTGATCTTAATGTCAAGTTGAGCCCATTTGTGCGTCTCAACAATACTACAACTTTTGGGGTAACAAGTAACAACCTGTAGTGAATACTGATACCTCATCATTAAATACTAATATTACCACAAGTTCCGCTGTTTATGAAATATTATATAGGTATAAGCCAGTTTTCACAATTATAGGCAGGTAACGGTGTAAATATGGTGCGTAAGACGTAAGTATAAAAATGTTGCAATTATCGACTTTAGGGTGAAATTAATAGTACGGTTTAAAATACCCTTGGAATACCTACAGATATTTTACGGTCGTCATACTATACTACAACTGCCTCGTTGGTCTAGTGGTTAGCAGGTTCGCCTGCGGCCGACGAGGTCCTGGGTTCGAGTCCCGGGTCGGGCCATAATTAAGTATTGAGTTTTTCTGACTAGAAATTCTCAGTAGGTACTAGCCCGGAGTTAGGAAGTTGGAGGTGTTGCACCCCCGTGCTTCGGAGAGCACGTTAAGCCGTCGGTCCCGGTTATTATCACTAACATGATAATGGCCGTTAAAGCTCGCCAACCCGCATTGGAGCAGCGTGGTGGGTCTAAGCTCTAATTCCCGCTCTCCTACGAGAGTGGAGGCCTGTGCCCAGCAGTGGGACGTTAATGGGCTGTAGTGGATACTATACTATACTGATATTATAAATTTCAAGATAAAACTAATTAAATCGTAATGAAAATGAAGAATTTCAATAAATGAAGCCCTAAAAGTTTGTCAGTCTCTTGCCTTAGCAAGCTAACGTCTGAGCTTTAACGATCAAAGCTGCAGGCAACAACTATTGATAGATAATTACGATACTAAAGTCTAAAACCATTGTCTGGAAACTTCGTAAGAGTGAAATAGCCTTCAATAAATACTTTTAAGGTATTCATTTTCTCTTTACGTTCTGCAGAAACAATGCAGGAAAAGATAAACCTTAATCTTCACTCAAAGTGGCATTAGGTACTTGAATATAAATATACAGGGTGGAAAAAACTAACAGGCCACGGTGGAAAAGTACTTTTATTTAATCGTATGGCATTTGATTCTTAATAAGCGTATTATATTATACTAGGTACATTATACTAGGGGATGCCCCGTCGCTCACGTCCGTAGGAATTACCTCCTACCTCCCTGCAGTGTCCCCCGGGTGGTGCTAAACGAGCGACGAACTAGAAGGCGTGCGTATCGATAAGCGTGTTTTTCAAAATGGCAAGAGTACTTTAAATATAGAAAGATATGAAATTTCACTCAAAGGAAATATTCCTTTATTTTTAAAAATAAGCAATAACGACATTCCTATTTCCCACCTACCTAGAGTTTGAAGACGACGTCTTCACCTGCATCAGAGTTAAGATACGGTAATGGAAAATAATAAACAAAATAGATTAGTCACGCAATCACTGTAACAATAGTAAGATACAAATTCAATTCATTGTAGCTCGAGGCAGACGATACGTTGACGCAACACAAAACAATGGGGTTTCGGTTCACCGACCTTTCGGGATCTGTGACAACGCCGCGAAAATATGGGCACAGCATAGTTTAGATAGGACCTTGTGCACTTAGACTGCTTCTACACTGCATTATGGTATGTAGGCCAGGGACCTTATTACGTACTACATGATGCCCGCGATTTTGTCCATGTGAATTAAGATTTTTTAATTCTCGAGGCAGTAGTCTATGTCCTTCCTCTTAATTATGCAAGCTATCTCTCTGTAGGTACCAAATTATGTCATTATTCGGTTGAAAATTAGTCCCCAGTAGCTCGTCAAAAAAAATACAGAAATATTTAGTGAGGAAAACACCATCCGAAGAAAAGTCATCTTAATATATAAAACAAAGTCGGGTAAACACTTATAACTCTAGAACGGCTGGACCGATTTTCGTGGTTTTTGATTTGTTGTAGTTGTCTCCGCCCCGAATAACAGAATAACTGTTAAAACATAACATTTTCCCTTTATTTTCCCATACAAAAAACCACGCGGACGAAGTCGCGGGCATCAGCTAGTTAATAATATTAGCAAGGTAGAAGTTATAATGTACCTATAATCTACATCTAAGTTTATCTTAACGTTGCCCAATTTCATGAAAAATTATCACAAATCTTTTAAAGCTTTATTAGTTACAGGCTAAATGGTTCATACCAGTATATATATTCAACGTACTTATATTTGACGGTTACACTAAATGGCATCTGGGAACTTACCACATTGTTATCTTAAGAAACTCCCTTCCACGTTCCATTATATTGTGCTACCTGCTAATGGATAGAGTCGCGACCCACAGCATAGAAGAAATTATAGGGCAGCCTGCACACTTGCTCGATGTCGTCCGTCCTCCTAGTGGGAGGTCTGTTAACGCTGCGCTTTTCAGTGCAGGATCTCCATTACAGCACTGTCGCTGGTCGCACCCCAATATTGCACTTCTAGGAAAAAAAATATACTACATGGTTGACTAGGTGATCCTCGTTGATTATGGCTTTTTTATCACCGCGAGACCACAATTCAGGTTTTAGACTCTAGGACAATTCTTGTAAAGCATAAAGAAAACTTAATTAAATGTTCTATTTTCTAGTTACAAAATAATATTATCGTCCGACAGTACATGATGACGAGATGAATACCGCACCGCTCGTGCTAAGATACGCCCCATTCAATTAGGTATTGTGTTGAATTTGAAATTAGAATTCTAACAACTAACTATAGGACAGTTATTGGTTGTTGAGTAATTGAAATGACGTTCTTTATGAGTCACGTCAAGATTTAGTTTACCGTAAGCAGTAACGTCATCGATAACACCCCCTATTTATTTCTCCACGTTGTGTACACCTGCTTTACATAATGGTAGGTACCTCCTATGTTTCTTACGGGACATAGTTATGAATATTTTGATGGATGAAAATAATTTATAAACCTATGGCGTTATTAATAGAGTAGTTAATTAATAACATATTTGGTTAAGCTGGCATAGGCTACACTTTTCAGATGTACGAAGAAGACAGTATATGAGAAACTGAGAGCCTCTGGACAGAAGCGGACACACTGACTGTACAAGGTGGAAAACCCAATAATGGCTTATGTGAATCATGGACGTTCATCGCTGAAGACACTTACGCAAATGTATTTCCTATTTCCTAAAATGATCGCACCATGGTTTCTGAAACATTGTTATTTATGCATTTGTAGGAAATCATGTGGTGTTAGAGCCCCGACGAGCGGCTGGCACGAGGTGCCCGCTGGCGAAAGGATAATGTCAGCCCCTCAAGCCTCAATAAGTCATACGGCATCTTTGCCGCGCTATGCGGCGACGTCTTATTTAGAAGCAAACCTGCTTCAAATTGATGCCTTTCAGAGCAGTCACCGCAGGGGGTTCGGGTTCAACAGTCAAACTCTATTAATGGTAAATAACTACTGAGTTAAAGTTTACACATTAAAGCTCGCTATTGATGATAAATCATTTGACTTTAGTCAAATGGCATGGAATTTCCGTGGGTTAGCAGCGGTGCCATACTTACAGATTTTAGTTAGAATCACGATCAAATTTTTTCACAAACCGTAGCTCAGGTATCGAGTTGTTCAAGATGAAAGAAGACTTAAGATCACGTGGCTTAAGTATGTAAAACTCTAAAATATGTCTTTTAAATAGTTTTAAAATATATGATCGGCCCGATCTAAATAAGACGTAGCATAAGAGACAGCTGTAATATGTCCTCAGCGATAAGGCCGCCTCTTGTACCTACAGTTTTTCATAAATTCTTGTATTTGTCTAAATGTGTTTTATGTATGGTGTACAATAATAGCTATTTATGCAACTGTATCGTAATGAGGGTCATTTTAATTCGAGTGCTGTTTTTTGATACGAGGCTTGCCGAGTATCAAAATAGGATAGTACGAGAATTAAAATGACTAATTACGTACAGTTGCATACAAGATTTTATCTACGACAAGGACGTCTTTATAATTTTTTACTTTATAAATTAATAAAAAGTCAAATATAATATGTACATATTCAATGACGGGTGCCACCATCCGCCATGATGTAGGTATGGCTCCTCTACATACTAAGAACTCTGTGGTTGGGAAAGTGCCAGAACCCAGAGCCGCTAAGCTATAGGTATCCTATTTATGAAGATAACCATATCGATACAGCTACGACTCATAACGATACAGCTCCCATACAACGAACTGTATCGTTATGAGAAGCAAACACGAAAGAGGGTTCAATTCGATATAGTTGTCAAATTCGAAATTGGAACTTTTCGATGCTGGAGTAGATAAAGTGTATTTTCATTTCATTTTCATGTCCTCTATGAAATAGACCGATAAGGTATAGTTGATCACCTTACATAATTATTAATTACTCAGCAAAACTGAATGCAGGTTATTCACTCCGGTGCTACGTGAATTAAGTTTAATAATAAATTAGTTACGTAAGACACACAAAAATCAGCTAAAATATACTATAACAGAAAACTTACGGGCAACCACCGTTATATGGTTTCAATCTAAGCTATTATTACCCTAGATGTATATAGAACGTACATCTTATCTATTTGTTTCACAAGACCATTGTTCGAGGATGTTGGCACACAATAGAACACCAAGAGCGGACCTGTCGATGGAAGTAGGACGCACGAGGAGCGTCGCGAGGCTGCAGTGGTGAAATGTGGTGGGCGGTACTGCGCACGCCGCCCCGCCCAGCCCTTTCACCGTCCCGCCCCCTCCCTCCACCCTTAGCCACCTTCCAACTCAGCCAAACTTGCGTAACCCTCACTGCGCTCCCCAGAATAGAAACGCGCCCGAGGTGCCCGAGGCCCCATTCAAGCAATCTGCTCTTACAAAACATTTAAAGCACATAGGTGGATTACAAAAGTACCGCTAACTCTATCTGTACTACCCTGGCTGCGCTAATGCAATCGTGGGTTAGCAAATGAGCAGTTAGAACTTCACGATTACTCTATAAATTATTTCTGCTACTTTGAACTTATACCATGGGAGATCTTTTAATTAGGTTTCGATAATAGTGTCGTGCCGGTTCTTATTCGTAATACCTACTTAAGTAGGTTCTTTACAAAATCTTTGCCTTACTGAATTTAGAATTATTATGACTTGGAAGGCACTTTATAGACGTTACTATACTTAATGGATTGGAAAATTGCAATGCTTGTTACGATTTGATTTAAAATTTGTTTAGGAAATACGCAAATTCCTATTTGCAATTACCTTGGTACTATGTATGGTACGTAGTTACCTACGTAATGTACCTACTTTGGATTTATAAATGTTTAAGATTGACCTATATTTTAAAATCTAGTAGAGACGGAATACATTTTTTATGTACTGAGGTTATTTAGTAAAAGTGGGCACCTATAGGCAGGTATCGAGTTACAAATAGTTAAGTACTTACCTCGTAAACCTAGATGTATCTACTTTAGGTATATAGCATACATTTGAACCTAAATATTTTTCATAGCTGCAATGTAAACACCATAATTCAAGTGAACATACAATAAATTAGTAATAAACGCACACCTCTCAATAATAAATCAATATAAAGTCCAAACTCGCTTACCATAATTACGGAGGCAGCCGAGTGGTAGGTAGTAATTAGACGCGATCGGCAAAATAACTATCGGTTTTATGTTTATTGTTTAGTGCTCCAAACTCAGCCACAGATGAAAGGTTAAAAAGCTCAAATAAGCGTGCATTAGGAAAGAGGTGGTCGGGGTCGCGGCTAGAATGCAAACTGCCGCCCATACATTAAATCTGCTGCATTCGAATTGCAAAGTCGTGATTTGTCAAAGCATAATCTAAAGAACCGCAATATTCGCACATCGTAATTATTATCAAGTAAAATGGCACCAAAATCTTGAACAAAATCTCACGGCTTAGGTATATGCTAATAAAATAAAGCCCGATTAGAAATCCTATACCTATCATACATATTTCAAAGAGATCCGTCTCTAGAAGATGCAAGTTTCGCGTTGAAGGTACTGAGTATAATGCTTACGCAACGAAACATCAACAGGAGTTTTTTTTTTTCGGAATACCTACCTACCTACCTACTGCTTTGACCCTTAGTGTAACCGTTGGTTGGGCGAGCGTAGAAGCTCTGCTGAGAACCAGGGTTTAAAATTTGAGGCTCAGTTAAACTGCTTACCTACTGCCAGTTATATTTATTTTAGGACTCCGTACCTAAGGAGATATCAAGTTGAAATTAATATCAAATATACTTAGGTCTACAGTCTCTTGGAGCTGTAAAATATCAAGCTTCTAAGGTAACGCAATCAAAAGATACGCGGCCGCTTATGCTGCATATTTTGACACTCGCCATAATAAATCAGAACCAAGATCAAAACCAATAGGGTACTTCCCGTTGACCTAGAATCATGAAATTTGTTAAGAAGCAAGGTGTCACAGCACAAGTACCTATAGGAAAATCGTTAATTAGGATTCCGTACCTACTCATAAGGTTCGGATTGTTTGTCAGGCGCTACCAGTTTAGCGTTTTTATTATATTAAGTTTTTATTTCACATTGTAAGTTATGAGTGATGTTATGAGAGATTAACGTTATCAAATTCTGAATATAGCTATGAAAATGAAGATAATGCCTGAAAAGTTGATTTACTTTTAGGTATAATTTTATCTTAAATATTTTTAATACCTACCTAGAAATTACATTGAATACAGAATACCTAGTATTTAATAGCACGTGGCAAATTTTAATTGTATATTGGCTATCAACAATGAAGCAATTTTCTGCCCTGTTTATTGACTACTCTATAGTTAAGTCCTTAATGCAGGGATGCACAGACTTATTAAGACTAGGGGCCACTCGGGCAAATTATGAACTGATGGCGGGCCGCCAGAAGTATAGGTAATTAAAGACAATAAAGAATTGATAAATATGTATTAAAATTGAAAAAGAATTTATTAATTTGAAGCGTGGCACTGCATAGTGCTTATAATCTTTTTTTTTATTTGGCTCAAATTTACTTGTAGCAACACGTAAAACTGCTTCCAAACTTTCATTTGCAAGGCGGTTTCGATTTTTTGTTTTATTATTATTTAGTATTGAAAAGGTTTGTTCACATATATAGGTAGAACCAAATAAGCTGGCACATTTCAGAGCGTTTATACGCAACTCTTTGTACGTATTTTTATCAATGCAGCGGTAAAAGTTCAGCAAGTCTCCTTCGTTGAATTTGTTGCGTAAATCTTGGTCGTTTTGAATGTCGATAATTTCTAACTGCATTGACTCTGGCGCATTTTCAACTGAAATCGTGAAAGGATTGCTGAATATGTCCAACAGAGGTTTCAATTTTTTAAACTCCGAAAATCAGTCTTGAAAAGATTGAATCAAAATATCTAGCTTTTCTACATAACTGAAATTAATCGCAGTTTTGTTGAATTTTTCAGCCATTTTCTTATAATTCGGAAAATGATTGTAATTTCCAGAATTCAATTGCGATCTGAAAAGTGTCAGCTTGCATTGAAAGGATGATACATGAGCGTAGAGCTGGGATATCAGTTGATTTTTGCCTTGAAGCCGTGTGTTCAAGACATTCAAATGATTTGTAATGTCAACTAAGAAAGCCAAATCACACAACCAATCAGGATTTTTAAGTTCCGGGACATCCCTTTGCTTGTCCGCCAGAAATATTCCAATTTCTTCTATTAAATTTAGAAATCGTTCCAGTGGCAATCCACGACTTAGCCACCTTACTTCTGTATAATACAGTAAATCTCCATATTCGCTTTCGATGTCATCAAGGAATTGTTTGAATTGCCTGTGATTGAGTCCTCGTGATTTTATGAAATTTACAGTCGAAACTACCACTTTCATGACATTTTGAAATTCATTTTTTTTAGAACAGAGGGCTTCTTGGTGTATAATGCAGTGAAACTGCATGAGATCTTCAGCGTTTATGTTTTTTTCTTGCAGATGCTTTTTCAGCAAAGTAACTAGCCCAGAATTGACACCAATCATCGAAGGAGCACCGTCAGTCGCAACTCCCGATAATTTTGATAAGTCCAAATTAGTTTTTGAACACTCATCCAAAAGTACATTGAGTATATCAACTCCTCTGGTTTGACCTTTCAATGAACACATTCCTAATAACTCTTCTAAGACTTCAAAATCTTGAGTAACACCTCGTATGAATATGAGAAGTTGAGCTGTGGAACTAATATCAGTGGATTCGTCGAGTGCTAATGAAAAAAATTCAATGATATTAGTTTTTTCATTTAATTGTTCCGCAATATTACCTGACAAAGACATAATTCGTCTTTGGATAGTCATACGATTCAGTTGAATTTTCTCAAACTTTTTTGCTGCTTCTGGGCACATTTTCTTAGCGGCAATTTCTATGCATTCTTTTACAAAATCCCCATCATTGAAGGGGCGACTTCGCTTTGCTATCATTCGAGAAATTTCATAACTAACTTCTGTAGCTGTTTCTGAATCTTGAATAGGTTTTGTAAACATAGCTTGCTGACCAATAAGTTCCCGTTTTAAAGACAACATTTTTTGCTTTCTTAATTCGCCTGTAAACTTGGTAAAAGTAGGATGCTGCGTTTCATAGTGCCTTTTAACATTATATTCCTTTGCAATCGCAACAGAATTTTTGCAAATTAAACAAACGACTTTGTTATGTGACCATACAAAAAAGTATTTCTCGGTCCAAATTTCTTGAAACTGCCGATTTTCATCTTTAACCTTACGTTTATTACTAGGTCCTGGCTTGTCCATGTTGCGTTCTAATCCTGGCTAGGATTAACACAGCACCTAAAAACAATTACAGTACCTACTTAAATTACCCATCCTTTTTTAAATTACCAAAAATAATTGATTAAATAGGTAGGGAAACACTTATTAATAACAGAGTTTTACTTACGATTTCACAACACAATTATACACCGGCTAGTCGAGTTAAAATCTACACTAGAACTATTGACACTTCACTCAAATTAAAACCGAACTGTCGGTCGCTGCGGTTAGCGTGGCTTTTATACCGCGCGTATAGAGTCGAAAACTGTCTGGAGAAATCTCGAAACCGACTCTGGAAGCTTCGTGTATCTACCTACGCGAGCAATCGGGAATTCGGGACTATTGCTATCTCGCTTGCTCTAACAATATAACCCGCGGAACGCGCCGCCGCGCCGGCCGCGGCGCTTCCTCAAGAAAACGAATTTAACCGAGATCAGCACGAACATTACCGACCGCTGTTACCGACGCATGCACGGCGCACCGATAAGCGCACTTAAGAGCGCGCGCGCGAGATTCAAATTACTTTTCGAACATATTTTTTTTGGTTTTATTCTGGAATAGAATTCAATATTTTTCGAATGTACGAGAGTATTATTTTTGCTGTCGGCGGGCCACCAGTATTCGACCGGCGGGCCGCATGCGGCCCGCGGGCCGCGGTCTGTGCATCTCTGCCTTAATGGGTAGCTATGCGCTAAACAACGCTAAGGTATCTGTATTAATCAATCTCTTAATTACACCTATAATTTAAGAGTGGGTGAGTTTAAAATTATGAACGGGACTACTCGTAATGCATATCTAATAAATTAATTTGACGTATGCTCATGGATTATCTTGATCAGATACCTACTCAATTAAGATACATCTTTTTGCAGTTCACTGAAAGCCGTTTCGAACGCCTCTGCACCAATATTTTATGTTGTTTGCTCGACAACGGTAAAAATATTTCATATTTTTATTTTTCATATCCTTCCAGATGCCAATACCAGCTGTGTATTTCAATTTTAATGAACTAAATATTATATGTCTACTACATGTCTAAATATTCCTTTTTTATTCGGTGCACTGGTATTCTTAAATTTTAATGCATATAGATTTTTTTCCGTCAATATTCATCACTTCAACTCAATGCAGGCTTCCTCACGACATTTTCCTTCACTAAAATGCACTTATGGGTATGAGCTCACAATAATTGCCATATCCCATAGAGTTTAGCCCACTAACATCTCAGCATTGCGTCATCATTTATACCACCTGCAGGTGAAAAAGCAGTTAAAGGCTACCTAACTTGTAAAAGTTATGGGTGCATGCGCCCGCAGATCGACCCATGACCACCCGAATAGGAAGCCGGGCATCTATATATATTACACTATAACCAGAAATTCTCAGTAATAAGTAATAATAATAATTCTTAATAGTAATAATAAAAATAATAATAGTAATATAATTTTTCTGACTAGAAATTCTCAGTACTAGCCCGGAGTTAGGAAGTTGGCGGTGTTTCACCCCCGTGCCTCGGATAGCACGTTAAGATGTCGGTCCTGCGCCTGATCTCTCTCCGGTCGTGTCGGATTTTCCGTCCCATCGGGCTATGAGAGTAAAGGAACAGAGAGTGCACCTGTGTACGCGCACACACTAGTGCACTATAATATCTCAAGCGCTAATCTCTCTGGAGATTGGCCGCCGTGGCCGAAATTCGGTCGGGAGGACATTATTATTATAACCAGAAACATTATCTAAAATTAATAAACGAGTATAACAAAGCATTCGAAACGTGTGATAGCAAGAACAACAAAGCAATGCACTCCATAATACTAATGCAAATTAATTCGTGCCAAAGTCCTCCGGCGACAGCTGCTCTCCTTTAGATACAGATACAATTTAAACCCATTTATAGCTTTCCTATGGGAAGATAAATATTTCTTAGGCGAAGATGTCGTTTCTGTTTTGTCGATGTTCGTAATCCGGACTATCGATATCTCTAAATTATTTCCCTAAGCCTCTGCGATGTAACACCGTGAAGACTTCTGATAACGCTTTGATTTATACTATGGAATATATAATGACAATAGACAATTGCAAAATTTATAAGGCACACCATTTAGCACAATACGTTACAAATAAATTCACAGTTAGGATCATGTTTTCCATATTCCCAACGACTTTCAATGAGGCTCGGGCTTGTCGGGCACTTGTGTATTCCACGTGGCCCGTGGGTAATGTTATTGAGGAGTGTAGAGGTTGGTCTGGAATAGCATAATTGTGCACTATTACGGACCGTTAAGCGATTGCTCTCAAATAATTCAATTTTATGCTATTGTATAAATTTTCCCAGCACTAGACCTATCGCTTTTAAAACAAAGCAATAAATTCATAATTCAAATATTATGAGATTTACATGAGTTTTAGAATAGTTATAGATAGGGTTTTCCTAAACTTAATAAAACTGAAATTATTACAATAGATTGTAATCCTTTTCTTATAAGTAACATACTTTGATGTGTGTGCTCAGGAACTTCACACCCTCCCTCCTTCAACGTACGGTCTACCATAGAATAGCAAGAAATCGACAGCGTTGAATACTCGTTTGTTCATTACATATAGGACATGGTGTCCTTTGTGATACGTTTTGTTTTGACTCTACCACCGTTGGCATCCTGATATTATCAATATCCAATTTAAGTACTCGACTCCACTTTACCGAGTAGGTACTTTAGTGAACCCCTAAGGCGTGGAAAGCCCTTGTGGCGTCCGTGTTTCCTGCCTCGTACCTATAACTTGAGTACCGTTATGACAAGAGTGAATAAGCTGCTTAATTCATGAAATAATAAAAATCGTATATGAAAATCAATCAACGCTGCGAGACATAAAACCTTATTCAGTTCATTGGAAGCGTGAGAGCAAACTATCTCGGACCCTTTGTATTGAAATTACAACAAGCACAGAGCACGACGCGACGCCGCTGTATCGCACCGCAGGACGAAGGGCGATGCTGACAATTTATTGCATAAAGTCTACAGCTGCCGGGACAAGCGGTCGACGGGTGGCTTAAGGTTTGTTTTTCGTTCGTCGCTGAAGCCTTTTAAGAAACCAGTCAACATGATCACACGTTTTGACATGACAGCACAATCAGGATCTTTCAGTTCTTTAAAATCTACAATTCGCAATCTGATTCATAAACTTAGGTACATTCAGCCCATTGAGGAAAAGAGTACACACTACGGACACAAAAAATATCGGCTAGATATAAAGTACACGTAATTCACTTTTATATAGAGCCGCACACTCCAATACGACATGGCAAGATATCCTTCCTCTCCCACGGTGAGGCGTCGTGAAGTGACGTTTTGTACTGTATGGTTCTAATCTATCAAAGTTCTAACGATAAAATAGTAGAGACTGTAATAGAAAACCTCTTTCAAATCTTAGGACTACTTCAGCCTTCAATAGAGCTTTCTACTCGTAATTTAGTGCATTTAAAGCAGTCATTATGATCGGTACTAACAATACCTATTTTAAATGTGAAAGTTTTTCTGTCTACAATAATTGTAAAAACATATGTTTTTTACACTGACAAAGACGACCCGGCAATAGTTATTTGTTATACAAGAGTGAAAAGTTGTTTTTTAACCGCGTGCTCAATTTTGATGACCGAGCAAGCGATGGATTCTAAAATTGAATCACGAGCGCAGCGAGTGGTTCAAAAATTAGAATCCTGAGCGTCAGCGAGGGAATCAAAAGAGCACGAGGTGAAAAATCTTTTCACTCGAGTGCAACACGTAACTTTTCATCCCACCTCAGCGAGGAAATGAAACACTTCTCGCGTGATTGTTGAGGGAGAAAGCTCATTTCCGCATTTTTAACAGTTTCAGTCAATTCTGTTGGCGTCAAATTAACTTCTTCGTCACTAGAATCACTCATTTTAGGTTTTTCACTTATTTTCAATTTTCTTGTTTTAAATCGAAGGTTTTAATTTTAAACAACATGACGTGAAAGAAAATGGCGCCTGCAAAGCAAATTAAAAAAGTACACTAAGAAGGTTACGAGTGCGAGTTTTTAACAAATTAAAAACGGTTGTATGGAAATTCGGCACCATAGAGGTAGAAGTAAATAGGTTTTAATGATGTTTTGAATTCACAAACTTCATAGACGAGTGATATTTACTAACGTGCACACGATGTTCTAAATTCAATTTACTTTATCCTCAAGAGGATAATAACGGCTTTTGCATTCAGATATCGAAGCGTAAAAATACTCTTTACGAGATGGTGGGATGAAAAAGTTAATTTCCCTTGCCCTGCCAGGCAGTGGAAAATCTTTGAAGTCATCTGACTGGACTGTGCACGCTCTTACCGTAGGTACTTTTGAGCACTTCAGACTACAAATACTCCTTTAATTACTAAGCGTTTAGTTATAATCAAGAAGAGAGATAAATTGCAAACAATTATTCTTAACTTCTTACAACGCAACGTCGCCTCATCACCTATGTATTTTCTATTTCTATTTTCGCGCGGCTTCTCTGAGCTAATAATTGAATTTCCAGAGAACAATTGCTTCGATTACAGCGCCGCTCGACACGGATCGACGCCTAATGAATCTTCCCCTGTCTAGTTATTTACCGAGATAAACTCTGTATTTACTGGGAACATGCGCATGATTGCGCGAGCTCCCAATAAATTAGATTTATCGGGAATGAAGTTAAAACTGAATTCATAGGTACGTATGATGGGACAATGTCATATTATTTTGTCGCACACGAACTGTGCCTATGAATATTAGGATGACATACCGAAAACTACATCATCGTTGTCATATCGAAAACTACATCATCGTCGTCGTCAACTGATAAACTTTCTCAGCTGGACACAGGTCTCCTCTTCGCGCCACCTTGATCCGGCGGCTTCTTGCGACAGGTTTGATGGATGTCGTCCGTCCACCTAGTGAGGGATCTGCCAAAGCTTTTGGGTGCGAGGTCACCTTTCCAGCACCTTAGAACCCCAAAAGAAGAAGAAAGTAGAAGGTTCTTCGAAATATGCGACCCTCTCAATTCCATTTCGGCGTCGCAATCCTTTGAGTTATGTTGATTACTCTGGTTCATCTACGGATTAGCTTATGTCTAATATGATCACGTAGAAAACTCCAAGCATACAGTTCTCTTCATCGCACGCTGAGTGACTCTACAGTATACTGTCTTACGAGGCTCATAGTCCTTATTTCGTAATGTAGCGGCCATCTCTCGTATCCCTCACATCACACACACTCACACACTCACATCACTCGCAATCTGGCAACACGCACTGTTCGAAAACTTGTCTTCAGGTACTGAGGAATGTTGGAAGAAAATCATTTCATCTTGAAGCTTCCCAAACGCTGTCCATCTTCGTAGGCAATACCTGATTAGATCCCACATAATTTCTTGATGCAGAACTTTCAGTCCCTTGAACGAATTAGTTTTGTCAAGGTGTGGCTATTTATTATGGCTTACCTGTGTATCATGTGATCACACCTTAATAATAAATAATGATATCTGTTTCGCAACAATCGATACCGGGCAGGCAGCGTCCGCACGCGTAGCCGATCACCGACGGCTTCAATCAAACGGATGCGGCCCATTTCACGATTCCAATATCATTCTAATGAAATGTCAGCACTTAGTGAAATTTGAATTGTGCAACGCGCACTATTCTCTAGATAGCAATTTATTGGAAACTAGATGACGCCCGCGACTTCGTCCACGTGGATTGAGAGTTTTAAGTTTTCTCATCGAAGTCTTATATGTTAACAAAGGTTTTTCCTGAATATGAAAAACGATCGCTGAAAAAGAAATTATGTAACGCCTGCTTCTATCCAAAAATATTTGAATAAGAAATTGGTTTTTAGGGTTCCGTACCCAAAGGGTAAAAACGGGACCCTATTACTAAGACTCCGCTGTCTGTCTGTCTGTCTGTCTCCAGGCTGTATCTCATAGACCGTGATAGCTAGAAAGCTGAAATTTTCACAAATGATGTATTTCCGTTGCCGCTATAACAACAAATACTAAAAATTTAAAAAATATATATATTAATGGGGGTCCCCATACAATAAACGTGTTTTTTTCGTATTTTTTTGCTCAATATTAAAAACGGTAACAGGTAGACGGTTCAAATTTTCACAGAATATTAACTTATATTAACAAAATAAATAATTAAATATCAATAAAGTAAATATTAAAGGGGGGCTCCCATACAACAAACGTAATTTTTTGATATTAACAGTAAACCTCTACAAACAAAGTTAGTTTTGCGGTTCATTAACAAAGGTAATTATACCTACTTCTTGAGTACGGAACCCTCGGTGCGCGAGTCCGACTCGCACTTGGCCGGTTTTTTCCATAGATGTAGATTTTTAAATGGGTACCCCTTCGGATTTATACGACAGTTTTTGGTATAATACCTACTAACGTTTACGCTTGGATAAAACGTTTACGTAATAATGACCATCAATGTTTAATAAGCTTTTTGAATGAGTACGGAACCCTACCTTATCTATTTATGTATTCTGACACGCATTTGACCAGCCTTTTTTTACAAAAGGCGCTCAGATATTGGCTAAACTTACCTAATATGTATATTGATATCTACCAATATGTCTTTAACGATCATTTAATTTGCCATTAAAACCTGAGTACTCTCCTTTTCAGTTAGCATTTATGGTATTTTTACGCAAATTATATTCAGTATGATATTCATAATAATATAGTCTAATGTGTACAAAACTTATCGATCGTAGGTGCTTATATCTATCTACCAATTATTTGCTTGGCGAGCGTAACATAAAGTTAACCTTTTTGATGCCAGTTATTATAGGTACCTATTACGTGTATTTTATTGCAACCTAAACGCCTCAAGACGTCGCATCGCATCTACAACGATCCATAAGGAAATTGAAGGGGTCGAATGTGGCAAAATAACTAGCGGCTGGATGCTGAATATCTATTAGCGGTAATATCTTAGCGGGGAGATGGCTCTGGCCCAGATCTGAAGCCGGTCGAACCAGTTCTCCGGGCATCCTTGCGTAACACCCGTGCGCCCGGTTCGTTCGCAAAAATGCATTATTGAGCCTCCAAACAACACGCACGGCCTCTTGAGTCTTGGCAAGATATATGAGAGCTGCGTACGAGTGATACAGAGCAGACCAACCGCACGATTCAGATTAAATCCACGGCTGTTGCTCAATTTGCACCGCTTTTCGACATGGAAAACGCAAAAACTGAGGTTTATTACGCCGTGATATAAATCATGAAATTATAATTTCGACTTCACCACGCCCTCGAATGACATGCAATTTTATTTTGGAAATTATACAGCGATGTCTTATTTATTGTGCTTCTTGCGGTCATTAGCATAATAAATTATCTTACTACCTACGAGTGCAGTCGTTTGGGAAAGAAGATGACCTCGGCTCTAAATTTGAAATGCCTGATCCAAATCGCCTCAAAAACATTGTTGCGTACTCTAAAATTTTCGGTTTAGGTACTTACGAAAATAGATCTGGGACCGCCTGCAGAATATGGCCTAATATCTTGTCTATATTATAAAGGAAAATTCTGTTTCCAAATTTGAATAAAAATAAAATCCGCTTTCTAGGCCTGGGCGTTGAAGAGTCGGTCACTGAGCGAATCAGTTTGTCAACTCTTTTCTCCCTGTATGTAGAGACTAGATGATTCCCGCGGGAACTCTTTAATTTTCCGGGATAAAAGTAGCCTATGTCCTTCCCCGGGATACAATCTACCCCTGTACGGAATTTCATCAAAATCGGTTGATCAGATGGGCCGTGAAAGCGTAGCAGACAGACGGACAGGCACACTTTCGCATTTATAATATTAAGTATGGATAGTATGGATTTGTATGCTTTAACATGATTTAATAATACCATGCATTTCGTATTGCATTACTTTAGTAGGTGGTTAGTCTTTTTGACTGCCTCGTTGGTCTAGTGGTTAGCATGTTCGACTGCGGCCGACGAGGTCCCGGGTTCAAGTAACGGGTCGGGTCACAACAAGTATTGGGTTTTTCTGACAAGAAATTCTCAGTACTGTCCCGGAGTTAGGAAGTTGGCGGTGTTTCAACCCCGTGCCTCGGAGAGCACCTTAAGCCGTCGGTTCTGCGCCTGATCTCTCTCCGGATCTCGTGTCGGATTTTCCGTCCCATCGGGCTATGAGAGTAAAGGAACAGAGAGTGCACCTGTGTTTGCGCACACACTTGTGCACTATAATATCTCCCGCGCAGATGGCTAATCCTCTGGAGATTGGCCGCCGTGACCGAAATTCGGTCGGGAGGACATTATTATATTATTTTTCACGTGTGGAAGTTGGCTTTAGTACATATAAACTAGGCGAGGCAATTAAAATGGAAGCCTCTACAACATTGTTAGTTGTAAAGTTCCCATGCCCCCAAGATGCCGGCAGAAAACTGCTACACTAGAACAGGATCCTATAGTGATTATTTATTGATAAAATCATAGAATAAACCGTAGGCGGCGTGCGCGCAACCGGTCCGCATAAAATAGCGCTCAGCTTACTCGTAGTCCACTACAATATCGTGCTCATCTGCTTTCCTTTAACGGTAATGCACGTGTACAAGATAGTGAATTTCATGAATCAATGTCAATTTTTATCAAAAAAGACAAGAGATAATTCAGACGATGCCCAAATGCTGTTCATTTTCGTTTCAAGTAGTTTTCCGTAGGTCCATATAAGCAAATTCCTTGTTCTGTGGGCCCAATAGATTTCCAGGTATAAGCAAACCCCCATACATGGGGTACCATACCTAACCTTTTTTACTTCCGATTTTTCTACTTTTTATCTAGGACTAACAATTAAAATATAAATAGCAGAAAATCAGCCTTATTTGACTGCACATAAGAAGTTTATTGTTAAAGTTGTAACACGGCCTTAACTTAACACTTAAGCCTTAACCACTTGAGTGATATACCTAGGTAGAGCTACCTTGTTTTCACAAAAAGAGGATTCCACTTATTGCGTTGCGTTTTCACCAGTAAGTAGGTATTTGACTGAGGCTACTACATGTTGTCACTAAGTAACTAGTTTCGTCCTCGGTAGGAATTACATTCCGAACCAGCGGAAGATTCACTCAATGTGAATCGTCGAGTGAAAGCACCGAATAAAGTTTATTTTAATAAAAAAACATAAATTTAATTAAATTATTTAATTTATGATATATATAAATAAGTACAAATCGATACAATACATTTTTTATCTATATAGGTAATAAGAAAATTTAGCTAAAATGCATCAAAGAATTCCTCCGCATCGCCGTCATCGGGCAACGTGCCCAGAAGACTGGCAGCATTGCCACGCTGGATGGCAATGCTTAACCTCTGGCCAAGGAAGAGGCCAGCCCTCTGGTCACGTGTAGTGTCGACTAGTTTTCGGGAAATTTCTCTGAAAAGGAAATGTGCATTCGGACCCCATGGGCCCAACGTTTCGACCCCAAACGGCGCAAACTCATAGTTACCTATGAGGTTGGTATATTTGCGCCGCTTGAGGGTCTCCGGTCTCCAAATTTAATTTGAATTTAAATCCGGAAAAAAAACGATACTTATTTAAAACAAACTGAAAAAAAAACCAAAATGCTTATTAGGGAAAACGAAAAAAAAAAACTGACTGCAGATTCAAAATTCGTGTCCAGATAAAATTCTTTGGTAAATGCAATCAAATGTATGCGAAACATGGCGGCCAGGGCGCAGCGCCGCAATATTCTCTCACGGCTATTTTATTGGCGTAGAATGTGTTTAATTTACGCGTACACTCCACAATGATTTCTTGTTTTGTGACAAACGCCCATTATAATAACATGCGAACGAATTCAGTACGAATTCAGTACATTCAGTACGAATTTTTTTATTAATAAATTCTTTTGCTTTCCAGAAACGCCTAACTTACGTGTTTTACACGAAATACAGGATTTCCTCAGGGTACTTATACTAACAATAAAATTAATAAACCGTGATACCTACACGTGAAAATTTAATTTAATACAGTAGGTAGGAATTTATCTGCTAAAGATTTCCTGTACCTAATGTTTTTAACTGATAGGAAATAAAATTATGTGTAGGTAGGTAAGAAATTGAGCTATGGCACCTAGCCACCTATCCCACCCACCTAGGAGTAATTCTCATTCCTTCATCTGTCGTCATCTATGATGTTCGCACAAAAAACATATTACTTAAATGCAGCAGCCTTACACCGCCGTATAGAATTTTCTGTTTTGGTCATAATAGGGCTTAAAACTTGCTCGTTACTTATTAGTTTTATAAAGTATTTTATGCAGAACTCTTAACAATAACACAACGCTCCTATTTATTACCACAGTAAATTGCTAACTAAATTCCCTATAATTTGAACATTTAACGATTCCGAGATACAGCACACTTAGTAATATGCAAAGTAGCATAATTTTAGCTACGAGTAAGTAAGAACAATCATGTTCTCGTAGATTTTACGGAAAATTCCGAAGACAAAATTTCTCTAGTTATTTTAGAAATATTGTTATTGAATAACTTACATAAAAGACCCAAAACGCACATTGTAATAGGGTAAAACCGGGATAGATGCCGCAGCAGGATAGATGCCCCATATTCTAAAAACCTAACTTCCCGGGCTCGCAACTAAGAATTAATTGTATAACTAGGAGCCACAGTTACCCCGTACCTCAGTTAGACAGTTACCCTCACACAGTCGTGCAGTAAGGACGCGTTTCGCTCGTGCGTGTAATTATCTCCGCGGCTAAATTCCCGAACACGTCAAAGATTTAAAGGTTAGTATTTTGCGTTGTATAACTTTATAATTAGTAATAAATTCTGTTATATTTTTTATTACGTCAATATACTGGTTCATTGAGTTTGCATCTAGGTGCAAATAAATGCTATTTTGTTTATAATTCATTTAAAAAATACTTGGGCATCTATCCCTATCGAAAAGGATAGTTGCCCTGATTTTTCGAGGTATAGGTGCCCCTAGGGGCACCTATCCCTGCATACTGACATTTATGATTACCTACAGCAGAACTATGCCACGAAAATATAAAAGAAAGGAAGGAGTGCGAGCTCGAGTATGTTCTTGGACTACAGAAAACCTACAGTCAGCTTTCGATGAAATGGACAAAAAAACCATGGGGATAAACGAAGTATCCCGACAGTTTGGGATTTCATCGAGGACATTGCGAAGACGATATGCTGCTAGAAATACAACAAAGTTGACACTGGGTATGTATTAAAGATCATGTAGTACAGGACATTACAAGCTTTTATTTAACTAATTGCTGTCTCTATTTTCCAATAGATTTATTAACGTAAGTATTTTTTTTAGGAAAACATCCTATTTTGGATTTTGACAACGAGAAAATGCTAGTAAAGCACATTCTCAAGCTTGGTGATGCAGGATTTCCCCCAAACAGACAAGCCATACGCATGCTAGCTTATCAATTTGCTGAAAAGCTACAGCTGAAACATAATTTCGACCACGAAAACGAAATGGCTGGAGGTGCATGGTTCAAAAGTTTTATTGAACGAAATCCAGAGCTGTCTATCAGACAAGCTGAAGGTTTATCCGTGGCTAGAGCTAAAGGTCTTAATAGAGAAGAAGTCAATAACTTCTATGATCTTTTGATCAAAGTTCTGACTGAAAATGATCTTTTGGACAAACCAGAAAGGATCTACAATATGGATGAATCCGGAATTCAATTAAATAATAAACCCGGAAAAGTCGTAGCAAAAAAGGTGCAAAAGTCGTAAATTCAGTCACATCTGCCGAGAAAGGTGAGACCATGACGATCGTTGGGTGTTGCAATGCAATTGGTTATTTCCTTCCTCCAGCGCTTATAATAAAAGGTGTGAATAAAAAACCTGAATTTGAGGATGGACTTGCAATAGGCTCAAAAGTCTTCATGAACAAAAAGTGAGCTTATATAAACGCTGAACTTTTCTATAAATGGTTAATAGAACATTTTATACCTTTGAAGCCCCATGGTAAGGTTCTGCTGATTTTAGACGGTCACTCGTCACACTCAACTGCCCCGGACATGCTGCAAGCTGCTGCTGATAATGACATAATTTTATTGTGTTTACCTAGTCACACAACTTCAGCCTTACAGCCTTTAGACAGATCCGTATTTGGGCCATTTAAAACCTACTTCAACCATGAAACTAATCAGTTTATGCGCTTGAATCCAAATAAAAAGATCAGCCGTTACAATGCTGGAAGGCTTATATATAATGCTTGGATTCGCGCTGCCACCACTGCAAACGCTCTTGGTGGCTTTAGAGGTAGTGGAATTTACCCAGTTGACCCAAATGCTTTGCCAGATACTACATTTCTGATATCAGATACTGCACTGGGTAGTGAAAATCCTGGCACTTCTCGTGCGCCTGATCAAGTTGTAGGACGAACGTAACAACCTGGCCTCAGACGCCTTATTCGTTAGATTGTCAACCAGAGCACGCCAATGTCTCGAAAAATATAGAATCTCGTGAGCCTATTGCGGTCGAAAAATCGAACAAAATCGAAAAATACAAAATGTTTTTAATTATTATGACCCACGTTTCTTGGACTTCTACCTAACATTTGGTATGGGTTTTTCGTTTACACTGTATAAAGGGCATCTATCCGGCACTGCAGGCATCTATCCTACTCAGTTTTTTCATGGTGGGGCAACTATCCATACAGGTAGGCATCTATCCTAAAAAAAAATGTTCCACGAAAAGCTAATTTCTGCATAATCTGTATTTGATAGGTTAAAAAATAATAATAATAATTCAACATAAAGGGTTGAGCTAGCTACATTAATAGAAATTATTCGTATAAAATTAATATTTTAAAAATTAGGTGACTATTTCAAAAAGTGGGGCATCTATCCCGGTTTTACCCTATCAAAGTTAATATTATTTAAAAGTATAAAACTTTTCAAATAAAAAGCTTTCTAAAATCGCCAAAACGTTTTACCAACTGTACTATTAAATACTCACTAGATAATGCCCGCGACTTCATCCGCGTGTATTGAGGATTTTCGGTTCTCATTGATTTTCCGGGTTAATAAGTAGCCTATGTGTTATTCCAGACTATAATCTATCTCTGTGCCAAATTTCACCCAGATCCGTTCAGCCGTTCTGGCGTGATTGAGTAATTAACATACACCCATCTATGGTATAGAGTATAGATTCTATATATTAAATTACTAGCCAATGCCCGCGACTTCGTACGCGTGGATCGAGGTTTTGTGGATCGCGCGGGAACTCTTTAATTTTCCGGGATAAAAAGTAGCCTATGTGCTATTCCAGACTATAATCTATCTCAATGCCAAATTTCAGCCAGATCCGTTCAGCCGTTGGGGCGTGATTGAGTAACAAACATCCATCCATACATCTATCCATCCATACATCCATCCATCCAAACTTTCGCATTTATAATATTTATTTGATTTGATTTATTCTGTGATTTTAGTAAAATATCGGCCGTCGGCGATTCTTTCTTCACTAGCGGCTGGTGGTAGAGGTAAGCAAACCCTTTTAGGTATTTAGTCAGCTCAAAAAACATCGCCTGAAATTCAAATCAATGCTTTCAGGTATTGAACTAAAGTTTTTACTTCCGCATTCGAAAGCTCAATAATGTGCTTATTCGTATGTAAATTTCTCCACAGTTCTGTGCTTAATTAGCACAACATTCCTGTAGCTTGTATAAATTAGTTACCACGTTAATTTTAACAAGCTACATTTCATAAAATATCAACGAGCAACTTGATTTCAATATTAGTATGATATTTTCAGTGACGCACGAAAACTTAATAAGTATCTGCTGTAAGTACTGTACTGGTAGTTATACCTAACTATTCTAAATTATATTATTATTATATTATATTATATTAGATTTTTATGTAATGTATAAGTATTAAGACGTATATTATCCTGTTTTTGTTTCATCGGTTCATAAGAATAAAGTATATAGAGCGTTAAAACAAACAACTTCATTACTTATTTTTATCCAGCCTGATAATAAAAATTAAATAGTTTTTTTCTTACCACTTGCTCAAAAAAGTGACATTCTATGCCACAAAAAGCGAACATAACAATAGTCATTTTTAATCGTGTTTTTCTTAAAGACTACACTCAGAATAAAAAGTAAAAAGCTGTAAACATAGATCTTCGATCATTCTGTGATGTTTTAACGGAGTTTTGACATTTTTAAAAGTGACATTATCACATAACCTGCAAATCTTTAAAACGAAATATCTTTTTTTTCTAGGTTCATTAAAAAAGAATTCTTGCTTCTGAGAGCTTTGTATTCGACGCTTAACTAAATATATTTTTTTCACACGTGTACATTAATTTTTTCTCTTAATACTATTGATGTATGGAACTTCGCCTTTGCTCTTTATACTGAACTACATCAGCTGTGTTTACAGTTACACCATTGAGTTTGTATATAAAGCATTAAACATCTTTTTGAAAAAGGAATACGCATTTATTATGCAGTTATGATTATTAAATAAAATTACGAAAACCGACGAGGCCGTATGAGCTTGATGCCTTTGCTTTTCCGACAAAAAAAATATTAGTCTAGGAATTTGCCGCGTTTTTGTTTTCTTCAAATACATAAACGTTAAGTTTATTTTAATTTATTTTTATAAATAAGTTAATGTTCTAAACACTTCCCCAGACGAAAGAACAGAGAAATACTCAAATCAACTCATCAACAATAAATGTACCAAACAAAAATGTAACTCTCTCTATCAATAATTGGACCAATGTTTCGAATGTTAACTTTTACTTTTAATCGTCATTATTTTTAATAAATGCTTATCTCATATTATTATTAAGTGTTAATTTTTTCGCAAATGGTACGAAAAGTAGAGTATTTTCCTCGGTGATAAAGCTGTCTTAGTCTTGGGTGAACTTAAATCCCTCGCTACACTCAGGACTCGTCTTAAATCCCTCGCTTCGCTCGTGATTTACGTTTTTAACACCCTCGCTACGCTCGGGAGTAAACCTCGTGTCCTTCGTTACGCTCGCGATTTAAATCGTCCCCCGCGACAGAAGACACTGCTTTATCCCCTTGGTTAATAATCTACTATTATAAATAAGTAAGTACTTTCAACGCTTGATTTTACGTTGCTGAAATGTTTATGAGTTAATACGTAAGAACACACCTAAATTATGTACTAGTTGATTACCGATTTGTACTCACAGATTGTATAGTTTCCCATGGTTACGTTTACTAAAATGTTAATAAAATTGCCGCCGTATGCAACACACATTAAATTAACGTAGGGTCGCCATGTGCCAACCTATACAGTACCTAATAATGTACCTACTTGATTGCGGCCAATCTATATGTTGGTAAACTGGCCGACATGTAGCTCAGGCTACTTATGCAAGCTTTGTATGGGAACCCTAAAATAAAAAATGTTAAGCTGATTTTTGGCACAAGTGTTCCTTGGGGCCTGAGAAGTACCTCTTAAAAATTCCCCCCCCTAGGCCGCGGGCGTTCCCCCCCACCCCCCCAAACGTCTCCCCAACCGCAGTTTTTTGTAATTTTCTCAAAAAATATTAGTGCTAGAAAAAACCATCTATGGCGAAAATATTCTACATTAAATAATCTGCCAATATGGCACTTAAATCATGACGATAGGACAAATAGTTTTGGAAATATGCCGGCTTATTTTGCGTATTTTTTATTTTTTTGAAAAATTGTTTAATTTTCTTGTGATTTACACGAAAAGTATAAGAGCTAGGAAAAAAACCACACGATCAAAATGAAAGTTCATAAAATCGTCTACAAAATGCTTTTTATTTCATTTCAATAGACTTAATATTTTCGGAAATATTACGATCGAAAATGTCCATGACATTTTATTTGAAAATCATCGATGCTATCATATATATATATATACTTATACTAATATTATAAATGCGAAAGTCACTTTGTTTGTTGGTTTGTTGGTTTGTCCTTCAATCACGCCGCAACGGAGCAACGGATTGACGTGATTTTTGGCATGGGTATAGTTGAGGACCTGGAGAGTTGTGGGTGATGGAGGGCAAGGGGTTGTGGAGGGTGGGAGGGGGGCTGTAGGTGTGGAGGGGGTTGAGGGAGGGGGAGGGGGGTTGTGGGAGGAGGGGATGTTATAAAAATATGTTACATTAATTATGGGTTAATTTCTATTTATTTTGTAGTATTATGCTAAGTCTACATGACTACCACCGGTTCTTACACAACAGCAAGGTATATTTCGAAAACTATTTGTCCTATCAAAATAAACTAAACACTATTTTATAGGTTAATTAATAATCTTTGTACTAAGTCCTGACAGCTTTTTTCCTAACTCTAATACTTTTTCTTGAAATTACAAGAAACATTTACGGATTTTACAAAGGTTTAGTTTTTTATTCCAGTTAGGCAGCCATATTTCCGAAACTATTAGTTCTATCAAAATAAACTTAATACTATTTTGAAGATAATTTAATGAAGTTCATTTTTGCTTCTTATATTTTTTTTCCTAGTTCTATTAGTTTCTGTGAAAATTCAAAAATATAACCACGGTTGTTGAATAAACAAAAAAAACTTGGAATATAGGTTGCCATATTTCTCGAACTATGGGTCCTATCTAAATTCACCATGAGACTTTTATGTGGGTAATTTAGTGAAATTAATTGTTCTTCCGAGGATTTTTTCCAGCTCTAATAGTTTTTGTGGAAATTGCAAATAACATAGGATTCTAGCAATGCTTTTATTTTTTTTCGTAAACTATACATGGATATATATTCGAAATTATTAGTCATATATTTATAAACTAACTTTTTTTTAATAAGTGGTTAAATGGTGTTTATTTTTGCTTCTGGCAGTTTTTTGCCTAGCTCTAATAGTTTTCTAGAAATTACAGAAAACATATAAAATTTTGAAAAATATTGCTTTCATGTTAACTATGACAGATATATTTCCGAAATTATTAGTGCTATCAAAATGAACTAAATACTAGTTTGTAGATAATTTAACTATATTTATTATTGCTCCAATGAGTTTTTCCTAACCCTGTTATTTATTTTTTCGAAAATTAAAAACAACGTACACGGTATTTGCATATTATTTTCTTTATCTTACACAATAGGTAGGCATATCTCAAAAACTATTACTCTTATCAAAATATACTACATATCATTTTATAGCTAATTTAATAGCCTTTCATTTTGCTTCAGACAACATTTTTGTAACTCTGTCAGTTTTTATGGAAATCACAAGAAACTACATTACAAAAAGCCATACATGCTAATTATTTTCTTTTCATGCACAAAGGGTTAAAATATCTCCGAAACTATTAGTCTTGTCGAAATGAACTATGATATTGTTTTGTAGATAATTTAATGAAGATAATTTTCGCCACAGAAATTTTTTTTCTAGCACTAATATTTTTTGAGGAAATTACAAAAAACTGCGGTTGGGGACACGGTGGGGGGTAACGCCCGCGGCCTAGGGGGGGGAATTTTTAAGAGGTACTTCTCAGGCCCCAAGGAACACTTGTGCCAAAAATCAGCTTTACATTTTTTTTTAGGTTCAATGTTTGTTAGTCCCGTACTAATGGGAACGCATCAGAATTTTAAAACTCAGGTTTGAAATACCAGCACTTGGTTTAAATTAGTAAAAAAACTTTATATAGCTACTTACAATTTAACATCTCCATACAATTTTGCCACCCAAAATTGTATAGAGATGTTAAATCACGATTTGATATTATGTTATTTTTATATTCTGTATTCTAGTAACAAATGCTAAAAAAAGAAGTTAATTATTCTTGATTGTAGTACAGGTACCCAGGTTTACGCTTTACAACTGTCAGGTTAGGTACAATGCGAGGGAAATTTTAGGAAAATTTCTAACAAATTAAGTTCTTGAATACAATGAAAAGCTACTTTATATTTAATTAAGGTACATTTACATAAGTATAAATCACTACGACTGTGCAAACACTACGACTGGACTTTCGTAAGGAAAACCGGCTGGGTGGTAACCCTGCTATAATGTGGCCACTTGGGTCTGTAACATAAAGTTTCGCCCATTACATTTATGCTTCATTTACTTAATCGCACATTAATATTAGATATTAAGACATCGAAACATACATGGTCATTTTAAACACTTGTTTACTACTTAACGCCATACCGACGGAAGGCAAACAAATAAATTATTGCTTGGAATATAATTAATCTAACGCTTTTTCAATTAAAAAAAAACGCGCACGCGTCTACGTGAATGCCTATCGGAGACTACGTATATTACGACGAGTTCAACGACGCTGCGCCCGCTCGCTACCCGCCCAACCCGCGCCCGAATTTTGTGTGCTGTCCATATAAATACAAGGAATTACACCCGCCGTATACTCGACCCGGCCCGCGCCCGACCCGCGCCTGTTCCCTGTGTCTTATCCCGTTAATATTACCTTCCTTAATAGCCCTTCCGTCACCAGAGGCCACCACCACCACCACCAGAAACCACAGTGTAATGTTTCGTAAGAACTTTTTTGCCCTAAGGCCTATTGCCATTTGCAAATATAGTACACTAGCAGATACCCGCGGCTTCGCCCGCGTAAATTTTAGTTTTCCCTATTCTCACGGGAACCATGGATTTTCCCGGGATGAAAAGTAGCTTATGTGTTAACCCAAGATGCAATTTATCGCCATTCCAAATTTGAGCCAAAACGGTTCAGTAGTTGCGGCGTGAAGGAGTATCGAAGCTTGGTAAAATACGAACTTTGGAGCCCCGTTTCACCCCTTAAGGGGGGAATTTTGAAAAATCCTTTCTTAGTGCACCCCTAGACCTCATAAGGAACCTGTGTGCCAAATTTGAAGTCTCTAGACCCAGCGGTTTGGGCTGTGCGTTGATATGTCAGTCAGTCAGTCAGTCAGTCAGTCAGTGTCTTCTTTTATATATTTAGATTACTGCAGCGGCCAGAAAAACAGGCATTGAAGGACGAACATATACGTAAGTCCATCAATGCCTAGTTGTGGCCAAGGCTTGTATAGTATTTTTCTCAAATAATGCGCGGAAATTAAAACTAAGTAGTACTTGGACAGAATTAGTTAAAGTTTAAAATCATGTTATAAAATTATATTAATTATTTAACTCTCTTATCGAGTTCGCCGAAATAAGCCAAAAAAACGTTTTCGGATAAGGATTTCGATTTTCTTTCATTCTTCCATTGAACAAAATTTTCGTAGGTTTTCAAATGTTTTTCTTTCGAATTTGGCGGTAACAAGTTTTCTATTACGGCTCTTGCCGCCTCTTGAATTTCAGGTGGCGTTAAAGTAAGTTAATCACATTCATTGTCTTCACTTGAACTCATTTTGCCAAATACATTTGAAAATCAATGACGAACAACGAACAACAATAATTTTTCCCGCGTTAAAGTGTTCTTTTGTTTTTTTTTTCTATTTGCAAGCTAGTTCGAAATTTAAATAAAACCTTTGATAAGTTACCTCCTTGGTTGCCATGTTTCGGAGTAAAAGATCGTTCCATTTTTAAATTACACGACAGATATGAATTTACTATGTAATTTATTTGGCCGCTAAACCACGACAGATATGGATTTTCACACAACTTTAGCCAGCCGCTGCTCGCATGTATTTGGCCAGTACTGCAACTTCGATTTATCTCGAAGAAGGTTTTCAAAATAATAATGCTCAAATTTCCAAGCATTTTTGAGAAAAATATATATATTTTATGATTTTGAATGAAAGTGACTCTACATTATTATGTGCCTAAGCAAAGTTTCATGAAATGGTAATCATAAATAACTATAACAGTGAAGTATCAAGTTAACTTAAAACGAGAAGTATCATGTAGTCGTAATGTCGTAGAATGTTTGTCATAAATAAGAATTTATTGTGAGATGTGAAGGAAAGGCAGAGTTGGTAGGGTCAGCAGAGCGACTCGTGACCGAGCGCGGGCCCCGTCTCCGCAGCATCACGACCGCTGCGCCCTCGTCGCCTCCAAATAACATGATATTACTCACTAACTGGCCATTTCACGCCACGTTTGGATCTCGCAACAGTTTTAGCTCAGTAACAAAATATTGTTTGTGTCAGATTAATCGCCATTATGATTTTGTACACGATTCACTGCGAACATAAATAAACAGTGCTATCGCATTTGTATTATCAAGGAGTATGTTGTTTCAAATCATTTATTTTGATCGTGGGTTGCGTAGATTTGTATAGATTTTTAGTGTAATAAGCGATTGGTATAATCATAATATAATAATGGGTGCATTAAGCATTCATAGGCCCCTACTAGGATATTAGGCTAATTATGTTCAATTACTATCCTCAAAATATGTATTGATATCCCTTGCTCACTGCGGAAAAGGATAGCACCAAAGGTCTGGTAATTTAGAGATTATGTACAAAAGTATTACCTAACCAGACTGAGATCTAGAGAGCATACTCTGACTTAACTCTAACTTAAGAATGAGTTAAAATGAGAGATCCATGATACACACATAAGTCCATCTCGTTTTTACTCTAATAAAGCCTGAACACAGTCAAAGTACGCTCTATAGATCTGAGCATGAGTATAACTTTATTTCCACCTCCACTATCAACTAAATTCCAGCAAGCCTTTGACCGTGTTTGGCACAAAGGTCTACTTTACAAAATGAAAGTATGTTTACCAAATACCTTGTATATGCTTATGAGGTCATATCTGTCTCAACGGCTATTTCAAGTCAAGTGTGACGAAAGCCTGTCTGCCTTCTGTAGCATAGAAGCGGGAGTACCACAGGGATCTGTACTGGGCCCTATCTTGTATACCTACAGTCTACACTGCTGACTTACCCATGTCAGAGGATGTAATCACAGCAACTTATGCCGATGACACTGCTGTACTTGCTTGTAGCAAAGACGCCAACATTGCATCGCTTAAAATACAAGAATATCTCAACAAAATAAGTTTTTGGCTGAAAAAATGGAGAGTAAGAGCTAGTGCAGCGAAATCCAACCATATAACCTTCACATTGAAAAAAAGAGATTGCCCACCTGTTAAACTAGACGAGACTATCTTACCTCAGCAAACAACAGTTAAATACCTAGGTATAAATCTGGAAAGGAGATTGACCTGGAGAGATCACATTAAGGCAAAACGAGATCAGGCCAACTGGAAATTTCGTGAACTGTACTGGTTGATAGGCAGACAGTCCTCATTAAGCTTTGAAAATAAGGTCCTCATATGCAAAAGCATCATTAAACCGGTGTGGACGTATGGCATCCAGCTCTGGGGTTCAGCAAGCCACTCAAATATAGAAATACTCCAGCGTTTTCAAAACAATGTTCTAAAGGTCATAAGCAATGCACCCTGGTTCATCAAAAATTCAGAAGTGCACGAATATCCTGAAATCCCCACAGTGAGAGAGGAAATAGAAAAGTCACTCGTGGCCTATCAACAGAGACTTCAGTGTCATAAAAATTACTTAGCAGTGCAGCTTATGGATGTTAATGAAAACATGTACCGACTTAAAAGGGCAAGATTGGCCAGCATATAGTACAACTAATAACAATTAATTGTACTGGCACCTTTGAAGGGATGTTACATCATTGGATGTGCAAGCCTTAACTTCCAACTATATAGGTAAAGACCACAAATCTGCTTATAGTCCTGGGACTGATTGCAGATGGGCAAAAGCGGGAGAAAAAAAAGAAAAAAAAAAACTATAAACTAAATCAGCATTGAGTGTAAGTAGAGCAAGACAATGGTAGTGTTGCTTCGGACATTTAGCCATTGATATGGACATTTTTATAACTGGCGGGCAATACAAGTAAACGACGATCAGGAAGTTATATAAACAACCTTCTAAACGGACGGAGGTCACAGCCATCTGCCTGTTCACTAAAATTAGATTGTCTGTAACGTACGAGTATTAACAAAACATAATTTGTTGCGGACTTAAAATGATATATTGTATCTAATTAGCATAATATGCAAGTGGTTAATGTTATTGATGTTTAGGTATAATCTTGTTAATCTTTGCTTTAGGCAACTCGCATGCAAAGCGATCATTATTTATTACTTACAAGTAGATAACAGATGCATTGACATTTCTCTTCTATTCACCTGCCGAAAAGGATTTGGGATTTAATATCAAGCTCGCATATTGTATGACTGTCGACCTATTCTGGGTTCGAATCATTATGTTAATTAGATATGTAGGTACCCTGTGACATGAGAAGTTATCCAGTAGGTACCTAGTTCTGTGCATGTAATTTCTCTGATTTTATATAAATGTGTCTACAATCTCTACCTATCATTTAAATTAGTAGGTATTTTGTCCAAAAGCTTTCCTATAAAATCCAATTTTAAAATGCTTTGATATAATTGATTGATTGGCGCTAAGAGCTTTTGTCTAAGTAGAGTTTATCAGCCATATAACTTATTTGTACGCAGATATAATAAATTTGCTTATTTTAGTTTTAGACAATTTATTACCTATTTAAAATGCTCCGCTCATGCTCTCATACTGATCATTTAAAATGTCTTGAGTTACATCTGTCCCACTTTTTCATCCAGTACAAATCCATTATTACCAATTTCAATTAATTTTGATGGACTACGTAGTAAACACAATATATGTAGGTAGTGATCGAAAAAATATGCATAGCAATTAAAACTTTCACAATCCCACTTATCTCAGCCTTGGATTGAATGATTACTTTATCTTGTAGCCGACGAACCACTTAAAAATGCTTACAATGTTTTGCGGATCCAATTAGACGCCATTTTGTGGCGATTAAAGATAGTCTGGGTGGCCATTGTCTAGTGTTGGCGATTATGTAGGAAGCCGTCCACGCCCAAGCGATCACTCACATACTGTCAACTAGTAATGAATGGTACTTAGGTCAAACGCACACTACTGCCTCAACCCTGTATCGAGTACAAGGAAAGCTTTTTAAGCTTCTCCATTCGAATGGCAACTACCTAAACACTAAACAGTGCATACACATTTCGATTAAACAGAGACATTTGTCCGCTCTAGACATTGCTGGTCTTCTTCTACTTCTTCTACTTCCTTTATCAACATGGGATGTATCTGTAAATTATTGAGACTGAAAGCTACACAAATTTTGAAAAAATGGCAAAAATTCACGAAAATAATGCCAAATAAGACACCGCAGTTAATGCGCGTTCGGCTTATAAGCGGTCAAAATTCATGATAATCCGTCATGTGCCAGTTGTTTTATTAAATGTTTACTGATAAGAAGCCGAAACGCTCTGCATCAAACACTGCGGTGACATTTCACGACATTTCATCAATTTAAATACATATTTATGCCTGACCTAATTGTAGGTAGGTAGGTAGGTACTTAATATTATATTAGGACGAGTAGCTACCTCAAACAAGACTCGAAAGAGATTAATTAAACCCATGCAAAGTAAAAAGGTACCATACATTAAACCACACTGATATTATAAATGCGAAAGTGTGTCTGTTTTCCTGCCTGTCTTCTACGCGTTCACGATTTTGATGAAATTTAGTTTAGGGATACTTTGTAGCCCGGGGCAAGGACAAGGCGATCTCAGAAAGTTAAAGAGATCCCGCAGGAATAAAAAATATTACTTAATCCACGCGTACGAAGTCGCGGGCATAATCTAGTAGTAGATATAAATGCGAAAGTGTGTCTGTCTGTCTTTACGCTTCCAAGGAGCATTTTTGTTTATCCGATTTCGACAAAATTTGGTAAATACAGAAATAACATAAAGCTCAATGCCCTGCATTTTGAATTATTTATGTACAACAGTAAATGTAGTAAGTACCTTGTAGAAACAATATTTTATCAATCTAGAAATAAGCAGGCATCCAAGCAACAAAGTTATATTCAGATAAGTAAGTAATTATATTTGCATTCGTTACAAAATCTACCTAAATATCCAAACGGGTATTTTGCTATGTAAGCTTCTACTTTCGGTACAAATGAGATGTTGCAGGCCTTGAAAAGACGAGCTTTTGCAAAACAGACATTATCACCGACGTCCTCTGCCCGTAGATGCACACATTTGAATATATATCGACTGTCCTAAACATAAAAAATATACTTAATGGCATAAATAAGTACGAGTATCTTATATATTAGATGTCAGCATTATAATCCTTTAAAGGCATTTTATTTATTACAGTATACTATAATCTCATTTCATTTTCAATCCACACCATTGAATTACTAGCTGATGCCCGCGACTTCGTCCGCGTGGATTGATGTTTTTTGGTTCCCGCGGGAACTCTTTAATTTTCGGGGATGAAAAGTAGCCCAGATGCATGTTATTCCATACCGTAATCTATCTCTGTGCCAAATTTCATACAGATCCGGTCATCCGTTCTGGCGTGATTGAGTAGCAAATATCCATCCACGCGGACAAAATTGCGGGCATCAGGTACCTACAATCTACGTGTCGTACTTTGCGCTGGCGAGCTTCCTCCGCTAAGTGAGATAGTCTGTAGTCAAAGGCAATTATGCCATGTATCCGTAGGTGTATACGATGGCCGAGGCGTAACACCAGAAGTAACTTAAAATAGGCAGATGATTAATGGCGTAGATAAATCTGGGTCAACTAGCCAACATTGAAATGTGTCCGGGAGTAAACATCGATTTACCTAGGGAAGGACATACCAACATTGTTTGCTTCAAAATTTAGGTAAAATAAGCTTCCTTTCGTAAGGAACGAAGTTTTATTCTGTTTCATGTTACCTATCTAAAGTAAAAGCTCCAATAATAAAACCGGCCAAGTGCGAGTCGGACTCGCACACCGAGGGTTCCGTACAAACCTCTAGGTATGTTTAAGTAAAAGTTATAGTATTTTTATTCCACTTATCTATTTCTTTTTTTATTATTATTGTCTTTTTTATCTATTTTAATTTTAATTTACTACCGCTACGCGTTCATGCGGAAAGGGGTTGTAAGTTTAAAATTATTAAAAATATTTTTATTATATGATGTAAATAAAAATTTATGTTTTTCGCAATTCTTCCTATATCTGTGCTATAAGACGTTGCTTCGTACCAAGTTTCAAGATTCTGAGTTCAGGGGAAGTACCCTTAAGGTTTTGATTCCCTTGCGAGTGCAAGAAAATTTGCAGCATAAACGGCTGTATCTTTTGATTGTGTTGGCTTTGAAGTTTGATTTTTTCACAGCTCCAAGGGACAGTAGACCTGAGTATTTGATATAAATTTCAGTTTGATACCTCCATGCGTTCCTGAGAAATAGGGTCTTGACACACAGACGGACGGACAACGAAGTGAGCTATAAGGGTTCCGTTTTTTCCTTTTGAGGTACGGAATCCTAAAAAATGTCCTCCCGACCGAATTTCGGCCGCGGCGACATCTGCGCGCGAGATATTATAGTGCACAAGTGTGTGCGCTTACACAGGTGCACTTTCTGTTCATTTCTCATAAACCGATGGGACGGGAAATCCGATATGACCGGAGAGAGATAAGGCGCAGGATCCAATCATAATCCACCATCATTGGCTCGAATAGTGGTGAACCTCACAATACTTAAAAAAAATATAATATTATTGTATTCCTGAGATTTATCCATACCTATGAGTTTTTAACCGACTTCCAAAAAAGGAGGAGGTTCTCAATTCGGCGCGTATTTTTTTTTTATATGTCGGTGTATATCTCCGTGGTTTCTGAACCAATTTGAATTTTTTTTTTCAGTCCTTAATTCTGACTCCAAATCCTCAACCCAGATACTAAAAAGTTAAAAATAAAAATTCTTTCCAAAAAACCGACTTCCTAAGCCACTGTAAACTGTAAAGTTATAAACAAGTGAATATAAATAAAATTATTAATAAATGCGACTGCTCTGCCGTAGCCCGTAACTATCTACTACGTGACGATACCACAGTCATTACCTATGGAATCTTATTCACATTTTTATTGAATGATATTTTTTTGCGAATCACTGGATATTGAACTATAGTGTTATATATTTTTGGAATCTACTCATCATTTTCTAGATGATGATTATATAGTTAATATTATTTTCGAAAAAAAAAAACAATTTTAGTCATTAATGCGGGACCATGGTCACCCCATCATTTTTTTTTCAAATTTTACTAGCCTATATGTCACCCGGAATAAGCTAGGGATTCTAACGATACCTCATTTATCAAAATCGGTTCAGGCGTATAGAAGTTATGGTGGAATATACAAACTCACATACATACATACATACATATATACATACATGAACCCTGAAAACAATATACTCCTTTTTTCAGGCAGTCGTATAAAAATAATTTTTATTTCTATACACTATGTTGAAGTCGGGCGAGTATAACAAGGATAAGCAAAGTAGATCCGCATCAGGCTCGCCCGACAATAATGTTATCCATTATTGTCAGTAGGTATTGATAAAAATTTATAAAGTTCTACGCGGTTATCTACATTCTACCTACATTAAAATTGTACCGGGTATATATAAAACTAAAATTAAATCAAGTCATGTGAACCTTTAGGCCGACAAGTTCACCTTAAAAAATGAAATTATTAAAATGATTAAGTGAAAATATTCTGATTAATGGTCTCCACTGACCCGCAGGAAAATACGGTGAACTGTGATTAAGTTTTTTATAAATATTCATTATCAATTTTATATACCGCTCGTAATATCCGTCTGAACTGGTCCGTTTTCTCTTTCGACGAAATCGTGCAAGTGCAGGACAATAAATCAGTAGTGTAAAGGTGCCTTAATTTACGCTCATTATTTAAGTCGTATGTGCAATTTGCCGAGGGCTAATTGTATTAATTAATGCCCATTAAATTTTGATGCGACGAAACTTCAGTGCGTATCTTGCTGTATGTATTTCAAAAATGTTTAACAACGCCATTTAACTTGAGCACCGGTAACACCGACAACGGTTAAATCTGTTGTTAAATTCTGGAAAGTGTTAGTGTAACTGTACTTAAATGTTATATTCAGCCATTCCTCAAATAACTTAATAGACCGTACTTAAAATAGTACGTTCATAAAAGCTCCGCGTTCAAGTATTTACTCTAGACAGCGTGGTTAAAGTACCTAAAGTAGTACTAAAACCAGTATTAGCTAAGACCGAAAGCCTGCAAAAAGCTATTTGCAGCACCCGACAAACTACTATTATGAGCTATTGAAGAATTTGTAAGAAATGTCCTGTCCCTTGGATCCTACTATAGTTTCGAGAGAACAGCTGGAAGATGATTCCACAATTTGCAGCGTCTTGAGTGGCAAAGAAATCTGAGACATGCAGTCTGCACTAAACGCTACCTGGTACCTATATAAATATAGTAACAAAACTTTCCCACGGAATTTCTAAAAACTCATATCCACCTGAACAACATCTTGGACTTACTGGGTCTTGAAGAATACATAAAATATGTTTACCTTCACTCAACAGCTATCGGGAACGATATTTAGCTATTATAGCATACACGTGATGTACCAGAGTAAGTGTATGTACTTGTACTTACATATAATATGTAACATGACAATCTTATGAATTTTGTTTCCTGTTAAATTCTTGTATGTACTTATCTCAATACAACGAAGGAAACATCTTGTACCTGCCACGATATGTGTAGTAGTTTAAGTGAAATGTTCGATAGGCTAGCACGTGTTTGCAATGTGGCAAGTTAGCATTACGGCGTGAAGCAAAGCTACTATTGAATGCAATTAGCGATTTTGCACACCGCTGTCGGCGCAACAGCGGCTATGGCGATGGACGAGCGAACCTTTGACACGAGTAAGGTGGGTCACTTGGTTAAAACTTACAAGACTTACTTAAACAAATTTACAATATTAGTGTCCAACGAACATTCGTATTCATATACCTATCTACTATCTAGTATCTACCTTTAAATTAACACAGGTACTAGGTAGACACCTACTTAAATATCCATTTATACCTGTAAATTATGAATTAAGATAATTAAGTAGACTCTGATATCCCTTGGAGGAACTTAGATAATTTCTCGTCTTAATTATCCAATGAAATTCTAAAAATTCATAGCCTGGCAGGGTATATAACAGGGTACATGTACAGCTATAAATGTTGACCGAGCACCTACTAGGTACCATCATTGATGCTAATAAGCAGAAAATTTTATGAGTACATTGAAATTCGGGTTCTAGCTCCTCAAGGGTGCAAGTTTCCTCCTCCAGATGCTGTAGGATCCTTCGATTATTGGCGCAGTGTGGTAAGCGCTGCAGTCATATAAGCGGGAGGTCCGGAGTTCGATCCCCGGCAGGGTCTGTTTTGGTCATTTGTATTTTCTGTATTTTTCTGGTCTGGTGGGAGGATTCGGCCGTGGCTATAGTAACCACCCAACAAACAAAGACGTGCGGCAAGCGATTTAGCGTTTCGGTACGATGCTGTGTACCTGAACCTTGGACGAAGTAAACACCTATGAATTTAGTATAACTAGCATAGTTATTATGTCCCTAGCAGGTTAGCCCGCTACCATCTTAGACTGCATCATCACGTACCACCTGGTGCTAGATCACAGCCAAGGGCTTATCGTAGTGGAGTAAAAAATAATTAAATAAAGCATAATTAAACTGAAGTCAAAGTTTTGTAAATTAACATAAATAGCTATATGCCGTGGTAGTCATTGTCGTGACCATTTGGGCTGCGTTTGGCCGAAGCACGCCTAGCGTCAAGGCGGGGCGGTAGGCATACCCATTGGTTACCGCCAGAGCGTGACAACACTCATTGGACATTCAGACAACAAGTGAAAGTGACGACTTCACCATAACACCTTGCGAAAAATAATTACGTCTATATTATTAGTTAGATACACGAGTCTGCATGCGCAATCCAATTTCATGATACCTACCTAGTTATTATTCTACAGTTTTTAGGGTTCCGTACCAAAATGGTAAAATGGAACCCTTATGGTGCGACTTTCTCCGTCTGTCTGTCCGTCTGTCCGTCTGTCCGTCTGTCCGTCTGTCCGTCCGTCACACTCGATTATTTCAGTAACTACCGAAGCTATCGACATGAAATTTGGAATAGTTGTGTATATTAGTGGCCCAAATACACTGGAATTAAAAAAAATTGGAAATTATTTTTGTTCTTATTTAAAAAGGGGGGAAAATCTGAGGGTTGAAATTTAAAAGTGAGATAACTGTACTGTGTGGGGTATCATATGAAAGGGTTTACTTTGTACATTCTAAAACAGATTTTTAATTATTTTTAGTTATGATAGTTTTTGATTTATCGGGGAAAATGTCTAAAAAAATACCGTTCCCCCCCCCTTATCTCCGGAGTTTACCAATCGAAAAATTTGAAATAATTATGGTCAATAGGAATTTACGTATATTTTACAGGAAAACTATAGCCAATGCTCTAACTAGCATAGTTTTTTTGATATTAACAATAAACCTCTACAAACAAAGTTAGTCTTGCGGTTCATTAACAAAGGTAATTATTTATTACTAATGGTACGGAACCCTTCGTGCGCGAGTCCGACTCGCACTTTTTTTATTATTTGTAGGTATTGTTTGTACGATGCGACTTGCATCATTTACTCGTAAGTCGTACCTACTTACTTTTAACCAGCTCTAAGACTGCGTATATGGCCTAAGAGTTAAGTCCGCGGCCTCCATTCGCCATCCGGAGTTCGAATCCTGAGTAGGTAGGTACCCACCTATAATTTGCTCGGCACCTGACAGTTGTACTTCATACAAGTAAGTAGGTACTTGTAATGGTGTTGTCTGGCTACGGTCATGAGTCCTACTTGAATCTTAGCGGTCCACATTATTAAGTACCTAAATAAGAACTTAACAACAACTTAATATGCATCCATTATAAACAAATACTTACGGTACTACAAAGAGCATTAAGATGCAAATCGGTACACGCATAACGAGAAAATTAGCATTATGAGCGACAATATTGAAGAATGAGTCAGCATGTCAGTCTGTCCATCAACTCCGGTTACATTGTGACGCAAGTAAGTCGACAAGTTGACTGCAGCAAGCCCGCCCAAGCCCTCGATCAATAGCCGTGAAATTCAATTAGGTATAAAAATCAGGCCACAGTCCGTGCAATGATAATAGACATACTTATTATTATTATTCACTACACAAAAAAGGAATTTTGTGCAGTCATGGAAGCAAACGACCTAACCAGTCACTTAATACGTAAAGTAGTTACTACCAATATTCAATGTAGGTACTTACTTACTCTGTGATTACTAGGTACCTACATGTGTAACTTCTATATACTAATTTATACTTAAGTGAATGTTTGCTAATTCTGAGTACAAACAATCTCATCATCGAAACTAAAATAAAAGGGATGCCTCCATAGTTAATACAACAGAAATAAAAAAACGTATGGTGTCGTGGGACATTAGAATATAGGAACGACAGTTCCGATAGTTCCGCTGGCCTTTTGTCTGCCGTTGGGCTGGTACGGAACCGGAATTCCTCTGTATTACTATAATAAAATAAATATATAATACGCCCTAAACTCACCCACCCGTTGTATGGTTCTCTTTCTGTATGGTGACCACCTTATTATTTTGACAACCAAGATAAATCGGAATTGCTGTAGGTACTGGCCAAATACATGCGAGCAGAGACCGGCCAAAGTTGTATGAAAATCCATATCTGTCGTGGTTTAGCGGCCAAATAAATTACATAGTAAATTCATATCTGTCGTGTAATAAAAAAATGGAACGATCTTTTACTCCGAAACATGGCAACCAAGGAGTTAACTTTTCAAAAGTCGAACTACCTTGCAATTAGACAGCTGTTTATAAAAAAAAACAAATGAACACTTTATCGCTGGAAAAATTATCGTTGTTTGTTGTTCGTCATTGATTTTGAATTGTATTTGACAAAATGAGTTTAAGTGAAGACAATGAATGTGATGAACTTACTTTAACGCCACCTGAAATTCAAGAGGTGGCAAGAGCCATAATAGAAAACTTGTTACCGCCAAAATCGAAAGAAAAATATTTGAAAACCTATGAAAATTTTTTTCAATGGAAGAATAAAAGAAAATCGAAATCGAAGTTCAGTCTAGGTACTACTTAGTTTTAATTTCCGCGCATTATTTGAGAAAAGTACCATACAAGCCTTGGCCACAACTGGGCATTGATGGACTTACGTATGTGTGATGCCTATTTTGCTGGCCGCTGCAGTAATGTACTATTAATGTGGTGTGTCGTGTAGTGTGCTAGCAACATTGCGATCGAAAAAGGTTGCATATATTATATTGAACAAATCTACATTCGAAATTAAACTTTAACACTTTAGTTTTAAGGTTTAATTTCGAATAAACTATAGGTACATAAAAATCTGGACATGCTCGCGTTGTTACGAAGATAAAAGGTCCTAAATATAAATTTACTACATTCGAAATTAAACTTTAATATTTTAGGGATAAGGTTTAATTTCGAATAAACTATACTTACTTCTATACTATAAATCTTACTTCACGCAATTTCTTAAGGACGTTTTTTGCCGGCTAGGGTACCCCTCCGCATCGTCCCATAAGGAACGATCGTTCCAACAAAATCCAAAAGCCAAATAGCCAATATTCAAACAATATTTTATTTCTAAAAAATGATATGAAATGTGCACATTTCTAACCCTGTAAATGAGTTCGAAAGTTAAACTTCCCGGCCTAGGCCAGTAAAGAAAGGTATAACCAATTACAATTTCAATTAGTAATTCAATTTAATTATATTTCAATTATATTTCAGTGCTTTAATATTATGTATAGGTATGTTATATAGTTATGTGTCATATTTACTTGTATATTTATTATTATAAATTTATCGTATATTTATAAAGATATTTAATATGTATTTCTTCTTAACTCTAGTAATATTATTATAATTAATATTAATAGCGAATTATGTTTCTTTTGTACTTACTGCTTCCTTTTAAACTTTTGGTTACTTTTATTTATTTTATGTTGTAACTGTGACGTCACCCGGGGTCACAGCTGAAAATCAGCGCCTTGCTTTGTATGCATTCATGGGCATATGACGCAGGGCAAACGCTGAGCTGTACACCCTTTCTGGGTGGTGTCACAGACGAAAGTGTTACATTTGTATCTAGTTTTGTCTGTGACATTTGTGAATAAACTATTTTTCTTTCTTTCTTTCTTTTCTTTCAATTAATATAACTAATTTAACTTTTAATATTTCTTAAGTAGGTTGCTTTTTTATTTACTTTTCTTTAATTACATAATATAATATATTAAAAAAAGTCACTTGTGCCATTTTTTAGAAAAGCACTATACACACCTCATCCGGGAGAGCATTTCTGGTCTCGTATATCTAACTAAGTAACACTCGACCAGAAAACGCGTACTTCCCGGTCTCGCGATGTAATGTACTATTACCGCATCGCACCGCAGCGAGGTGCAAAAATTGCTGGAACAGCGTCCTTACTCAGTGATCCTTGGTAACTGGACGTGGCACCGCAGTAACTAGATACCTACTTTCTAACATCCGATTCCATTTTCTTCCTCTCGTCTTAGCAATAATATAGTTGAAACCATGTTTACCTACCTACTGTGCCAATAGTAGTTGCGCCTTTTGTCTACAACAATGTAGTGAATAATTTAATCAATCTATAGTTGACAACGGTGTACTAAGTCCCCACAATCACATTCTTGTTGTTGAAAGTTTTAAAAGCTATACAATCCAAATCCTTGAAAGCTTAGTAAAAAAAAATATAATACGTCAAATTGATGCAGGCTGTCAAGAGCCTGCCGGCCTGTCGGCTGTCACCACCACCCTGTCACTGTCAATTGTCATGTCTGATGTCACTGGACTTGTTTTGGGTTAAAAACATCATAATCTAATCATAAACATAATTTTGTAATTTGTTTGGTTTTGTGTCTTACTTGAGATTTTGTAAACCTATAATAAATAAAACGCTCAATATGATCACAAACTTTGATAAATTATGCTCAGACTTAGAAAAGCAAGAATTAGAGGTAAGTTTAAATTATTTATAACCTGATAAGATACTAGGAGACCGCTAGATTTTGGACTCAATAATCCAAAGTAGCCTTACATATCGATGCCAAAGGCGTAATAATACAAAGTATGTTAATTTTCTCCTTTCAGGCACCAAACGGAGTTGCTTCGCCATCCACATACGCACAGTTATTAGCTATTTATTTGTATCAAAATGACTTGTAAGTCCAGCCCAGTCTTGTTAATTTGATACTACTACTTAATTTGATATTAATCAGATTACATAATTAATTGGTTATTATAACATAAAAGTTTTAAAATTCACACCCTTATGTTATTTACAAGATTACTTACTACGTAGGTATAAAAACATCTAGGTATAAGTGAAAAACACCTTAATTAAGTAAGTAATATTACACTTCTTGATTTGAATCTTTATTCTTTTAGATGCAATGCTAAATTTTTATGGAAAAGAATACCACAAACTATCACCAGCAGCAACCCAGAATTAACTGCAATTTGGTCAGTGGGTCAGAAACTCTGGAAGAAAAATCTAGGTGCTACATACCTGGCCCTTGCTGCATACACCTGGACAGAGCCTGTTGCCAATATTATCAGAGCCCTTGAAGGTAATTATACTATTCTAAAATACCATAGGTTCAGAAAGAGATTTTTTAACTTTATTTTTCAATCAGCAATACCCTTAATACTTCAGTGAAAGATTTATCACTTCATTTAGAACAATGCATGTGATATCATACATATTTTATAAATGTTAAAGTGTGTTTGTTTGTTGGTTTATTCTTCAATTACACTGCAACGGATCAACATGATTTTTGGCAAGGGTATAGTTGAGCACCTGGCTCAGCTTTAGTATACTGGACGCGGAGTTGGACGTTCATATTTTTTTTACAGAAAGATCTTCATGTGGTAAGCCTTGCACTAAAATATTTTACGTCGAATCCTAATACTTTTCGAGATATAATTTTTTGAAAATTCGCAATTCACAACACTTTTCACTATTTATTACGACATTTGGCATAGATTACAGACTTATTGACGTTTAGTTGGCGTACTAAAGTTTCGTTTTACGTAATAAAATCCGTTCCAAACATAAAAAGTAATAAAAAATGTTAATAATCGAGTAATAATCATAATAAATGTGTACCGATTATTGGAAAAACGGAACGCGTGCATTGGCGCCAAAATTCAAATCTATGAGTTATCGTTTTACGCGTTTATCAGTTTTAAAGGTTACAAGGTTAAAAAAAAACGTTTTAAGGTTATAGGTTTAATTATTTAACTAAAAAAGGTATAAAGGTGTGTTATTACATTTATAATTAGGTACTTGAGCATATTATCATACACAAAACCGAATCGGCACACCCCGACTCCACGCAGTCTTGTCTGCCCTGCCCCTAGAGTGTTTTTTTTAAGCGCGAAGCCAGAAGCTCGCGTAGGAGGTCCTGAATGAAGCGAGCCTACGAGGCCGAGTAGAGCAAAGGGGGGAGGTGGCGAGCGAAGCGAGCCGGCGACCTCCGGCGCGAAACGAAGGTCGAGTAGGCGAAGCTTCATTCAGGGGCGACGAAGCGAGTCTTCTGGCGTAGCCCATTCTAATTAAGAAATTAACCTTTTCCACTACCTAAAACAAAAGGTAAGGTACTTTAAAGTAGGTATAATTAATTAAAACGTATAAAAGTAAAACCTAACCTCAAAATTTTAAAAAATTAATATCTCGGAAACTATTGAGTTCCGAAATTTTTCCCTTGGAGGGAGGGTTCACCCCCTTCCCCCCTCCCTCCCCCCCCCTTCCCTCCCCCCTCCGCCGCGTCCAGTATACTAAAGCCCAACCGAGCACCTTGAGAGTGACATACGCTACTTTTTATCCTGGAAAATTAAGGAGTTAATAAATAATCAAAACATTATCCCCGTATTAGAACCCAAATCCTTTGAAACAAAATTACAGGCATACCTAGGTCTACCTATTAAATAAAATTCATTTAGAGCAATGCATGTGATTTTAATAATTACTATCTATTTTAAATTGCAACTTTTTTATTTGTTGCAATTGATTTGTATTTAGGATTTTTAAAGAAACCCTACAAAAATAATTACAACTATACTAAGTTTGACATTTCAAAATAGGTATATGCTGATAGTCTTCACAGTTGAAATACATTATTATTTCTTGGCTGCACTTGTAGTCTAACGAGTGTTCGCAAGGTTGGTAGATGAGCCAAAATGTAGATATGTAAAGCAAAACAATTGAGTGTTTATGTTCTGTTGAGTTGATGCAAAGTAAATGAATGTGTATTGTCCGTCAAACTAACTGGCCGGGTGGCCAAAATCTGAACTAATTATTATGCCTGTGTAGTTTTTGTTTTTATTTTATTTTTCACTACATGATTCCTGCGACTTTGTCCGCGTGGATTCAGATTTTTGATTCCCGCAGGAACTCTTTAATTTTCCGGGATAAAAAGTAGCCTATGTCCTTCCCCGGGATACACTCTACCCCTGTACCAAATTTCATCAAAATCGGTTGAGCAGATGGACCGTGAAAGCGTAGCAGACAGACACACTTTCGCATTTATTATTTTAATCCACTCATAGGTTTACTATAAACTGTCCATCTCAGTTCACTTTTTAATAAACTAAAATCATACTAATATTATAAATGCGAAAGTGCGTTTGTTTGTTGGTTTGTCCTTCAATCGCGCCTCAACGGAGCAACGGATCGACGTGATTTTTGGCATGGGTATAGGTGAGGACCTGGAGAGTGACATATTCTACTTTTTATCTCAGAAAATTAAGGAGTCCCCGCGAGAATAACAAAAAACTTAAACCACGCGGACGAAGTCGCGGGCATCAGCAAGTTGTGGATATAAACCATCCAACCAAACACAACAAAAATAAAATTAGCAAAATTGGTCCAACCATTCACACGTGATGCCGTGACCAAGGGAAATAGGGATTCATTTATATATATACTAGCAGATGCCCGCGACTTCGTCCGCGTGGTTTAAGATTTTTTCCTCACAGGTACTCCTTAATTTTCCGGTATAAAAAGTAGCCTATACCACTCTTCAGATCCTTGACTACCCGTGCAAAATACCCGTTGCTCTGTTGCGGCGTGATTGAAGGACCAACTCTCTATTTCACCCTTTTATGAGGTAGAAATTTTAAAAACTGTGAAACACATATTTCTTTGTTTTCAATCGGTAGCTCACATACCAAGTTTCATGGCTATAACTTGGGAAATGAAGGACTTTCATACAAATTTCCGACCCCTATTTTACCCCTTCGGGGGTAGAATTTTGAAAAACTGTGAAACACTTATTTCTTTATTTTTAACCAGTACTCCACGTACCAAGTTTCTTGGCTATAACTTGAGAAATGAAGGACTTTCATACAAACTTCCAACCCCTATTTTACCCCTTCGGGGGTAGAATTTTGAAAAACTGTGAAACACATAATATGTTTTCTTTTTCAACCCGCAGCTCGTATATCAAGTTTCATGGCTATAACTTGAGAAATTAAGGACTTTCATACAAACTTTCAACCCCTATTTCACCCCTTCCGGGGTAGAATTTCGGGATAAAAAGTATCCTATGTCCTACCTCGTAGTATGGGCTCAAATCATGCCAAGTTTCGTTTGAATTCATTCAGTAGTTTCGGCGTGATGCGCGGCCAAGATACAGACAGACAGACAGACAGACAAAAATGAAAAAAAATACAGATTTGGCTTCAGTATCGAATAATGAGTGTCCAAAAAAAATTTTCAAAATATCTTCAATGTACAGAATTGGACCTGTTACAGTTTTATTATAAGTATAGATATATTACAGATCGAGTCAGATAAGTTTATGGGACTGTAAATAGTTTAAAAATAAAAACATGGAAACAAAGCAGTAACTTTTATGGTGGCATAATATTGTGATGGCCTACAGATGTTATGAATTCCAAAATCGAAGTTCAGGGATTTCTCACAGCACCTACATGACCTAGTGATGTGTGCTGTGATCTTATAAGTGAAAGCCCCCAGGTTTAAACCCTGGCAGAGGCAATTTGCGATTTTTCTCTGGGAGATAACTGGGTTGAAGAGTTCCGTGGCTAATTTGTATACCATGCAATGCAAAAATTGGAAACCATTTAGGTAACCATTTTAATAAGACTAACAAAGCCCTACTGGGGTAGACTGCATCATCACTTACCATCAAGGTGAGATTGGAGTAATCTTGTACAAAGAAAAAATGTTTTTCATAAAATATGGCCTCACAATTCTTATTTCGTTTTCAGAAAAAATTCGTGAAAGAGCCTTTAATTTAATTGGCCGCTCATATAGCACCATATCATTAGACACTGTGGTGTTGATGACCGGCCTCAGCAGAGAGGCAGTCCTGCAGATATGTAGAGAGCGTAAATGGGAAATCCAAGCAGACGGCATCACAATAAATCCTGCCCCACCAACTCAGCCGGCGCCGTTACATACATCTAGTGAAGGCCAATTATTCAAGCTAACAGAGTTTGTATCGTTTTTAGAAAACTAAGTCATATTATATCTAAGAACAAAAATATTTTTAAGTTTCCGTCAGCACTATTTGATTGTAGCATCTTCTAATAAAGGTAATTTAAATAATTTTTATTGTTTATTTTAAAATTATTAAGTGAGATAGGAAAATTCTAGACACGCGAGTTAGAGGGACGCCGTCATAGGTCGAAGCGAGAGAGCAATACTCGGATCTTTCTAAATTCAAATCACATATTTTTGCATAGGTATAAAACCCCTATTACACCGCACTTTCCACAGGGACCCTTCCCCTGAACCAGTATAGTGTAATAAGCCACAGGGTGGAAGGGCCGATGTTCAGGGAGATCGGGTGGTCCCGATCTGCCTAGCTGCGTTCAGGGTAATGTAATAACATTCAGGGCGGCAGGGAGCTCAGTCGTCGCACGACCAGCGTACTGTTCAGTAGTTGCGTTTCTCCGGCTCGCGCGAGCATTTTGACAATTATTCGTGTCCAAAGGAAAAATTATCAAAATCTTTCGCATATTTTATGAAGGAATAGCTGTTGCCCGCGACTTCGTCCGCGTGGTAAGGTGTCAAATAATGAATATAGCCGTTAAATATATTTAATACTAGCTGATGCCCGCGACTTCGTCCGCGTGGTAGAGGTGTCAAATAATGAATATAGCCGTTAAATATATTTAATACTAGCTGATGCCCGCGACTTCGTCCGCGTGGTAGAGGTGTCAAATAATGAATATAGCCGTTAAATATATTTAATACCAGCTGATGCCCGCGACTTCGTCCGCGTGAATTGACGTGTGTTATTTCACATCCACACTATAATCTGATGTTTGACAGTTACGAAACCCATGAACATTTTGTATGGGAAAATCAAGGGAAAATGTTTTTTCTTTTATTTTATTTTTTCGTCAATTGTCCAATGTTTTTAATAGTTATTCTGCTATTCGGGACGGAAACAAATACGACAAATCAAAAACCATGAAAATCGGTCTAGCCGTTCGATAGCATGCGTGCCTAGTGTACGATAATTAACATAAAGATACACGTACAACTCTCTTGACGTTCTCGTTCAGACTGAGTTAGGGCCCGATAGCCAGTGCAGTGTAATAGCGACGCCAAAAATAGCGGCCACGCCCACCCTTACCACAGGGCCCTGTAAAAAGTGCAATGTAATAGGGGTTTAAATCGTTTAGGTAACAATTAATATACAAAGATAGTGAAGATAGGGATATATATGTATTTCGGTTTAAATAAAATAACAAACATTTAAAAAAATTATGTACTTTTTATCTAGATATGTCACGATAGAAAAATACAAAATATAAAGGCAGTGTAAATTTTATAATAATAAAAAGAATTATTAATTACACATATAATCTTAATTATAAAAAGTACGGAACACAATGTTTACACATCAGTCCATTCTGGTCCTTTGACACAAAAATAAAAATATCACGAGATATTGTGATGCTTGTAATTGCAGAAATTGGGTTCAATAATTAAAATATTACTATGCTAAATGAGTATCTACAATTCCTAAATCTAATTATTTAATTCGTTCTGTTGGCAACTGAGTATTTGCGACTAATGTCCTCTGTTCACTAGAATCTTCCTTGGAAAGAAACTTGGTTCGGCCTTGGTTGGAGTCTCATTGAGTTGCTATCGTCATCATCGCCTAGTGAGGTCTCATAACCTCTATTGACCATTCCACCATTGGGTTCAGCAAACACATCCTTCACGGATATATTTGCTGTCGAAGTTCGGTGACGCGGGGGCACTACGAGATTGTTGTTTAGCTGAAATTTTAGCAAAGGACAAAATTATTAAATGTGGTCTAGATTTTACAAGAACTTTAAAACTAATGAATAATTTATTTGTTTTCCTGTTACCTTTCCAGTTACTCCATATTCATTGTTGGCACCAAGTGTTTGCATTTGAGACTTTCGTCGTTCAGCCATTACAGAATTTCGCCTGGTCTCTAAAGCTTTTAGTGTTTCTCTACGCAATGTCATCTTGCGGTTTAAGACTGGTGTCCCTAGAATAAAATTAAGGAATATGAAAAGGAAGAATAAAAACAAGTTGATGCTGATTTAGTTGTAGTAACCACAGAATACTTGATAGTACGTCGTATGCAATATCTAAATTACAGGTCTAAATGTCGTGCAAATTCACGGCGTTTCTCCTCAAAAAGGATTGTTTTCTGTTAGACCTGATAATTCAGTTAAGTTTAGATTTTGTTTACTAACGAATTATCATCTATATACAGGGTTGTAAACTCTTGACTGGTAATATTAAAAAAATACCTGGACCATCATTAGCATTCATGTTAAAGAATCTTTTCTTGAAAGCAACATCCAGCGTGCCAATGTTTCTTTTCTTTTGCCTTGACTTCTCCAAGTTGTGAATTGTTTTCCTCCTACCCACATTTTGAGGTCCGGAGCCAGAGTCGTTTTCGTAATCGTCGTCTAACCCGTTTAGTTTTTGTAAGTCTTTCACAATTGCTATTGCATTTTTGTCAAGAAGGGCATCTTGAGATAGATCTTCTGACTGTAATTATCGAAGATCGAGTTAGTTAACTTAGAAAAATTTACAAAACTCATTTTTGGATGTTAATTATCATATATTTCATCATACTAACATTCTAGATGCGAATATGAGTTTGTTACGCTTTTGATTAAATTTGGTGCAGACATACGTTGGGGCCCGGGGAAGCACTTAGGATACTTTTTGTCCCGGAAAATTAAGGATTTCCCGCGGGAATTAACAAAATGAAACCAGGCGGATGGAGTTACGAGCATCAGCTATTTCATAAATATTAGTACAAAAAAAGTCGTAGAGCTCACCTTCTTCGAACAGAACCAGTTTAGTTCAGTTGATGCTAATATGTGTGAAATAGTACCGAATCTATGGAACAACATAGCGGTAAACTGAATGACCAGAATCAAGGCGAAGAAAAACACGAACACTAAACCAATAGGTTCCAATTGCAAGTATTCCTTGCTTATAAGTACCTGAAATGTTGAATGAAAGTTAAGTGAATTATCTAATTAAAGTGTTAATAGTTAAAAACAGCAAAAGCAATGTAAATGAATTAAAATTCTTGATACTTTGTAATGAAATGCTTCTTTTACTTATAACGGTAGTGAATTTAGTGATACAAAAATATGTGCAAATAACTGTGAATAACTTAAAATCTATTTATGTACACAAATGGCATGTCACATATAAGGTTATTATAAACGACAATGTTTTTAAATTGTAGTGAAACACTGAATTATGAAATGGTTTGACATAAATAGGTAGGTATACATTAACGTGCAAAATAGTTTGAAAATCAAGTATTGAAAAAGATTGCAATTGAACTTGTTGTATTCTTTGAAAATTGAATTACAATATTGTTAAACAAATCACCACCATCATCAGGATCCGAATAATATGTACATAGGAAACCCGTGACTGTTAACGGACATAGAAGAAATTTAATGGAAGAAATTCCACCACCTTAAAAGAAAGATAGACACAAAGATTGTCAGGGTTTTGGGTAGTGCAATTAATACAGGTTTTAATCAAAAATTGTGGCTTCAACAAAGAAACATGGTCTTGTTTCAAGTTTGTTTAGAGGGCTGTAAGGTTTTTATTAAAGGATGTGTGAAACCGTCGAGTGACGCCCAGTTTGTTTAGTCTTCTATGTGGAAGATTTAGAATCTTCATGCTGGTGTGCCATACCAAGACAGATCGGTTAGAGGAAGACCGTTAGACTTGTGAAGTGACACACATAAACTTGTAATATTTGGCTGTACCTCGCCTGTGTCCTCGACGTATGTAATGTTGGTCTTTACCCCCAAAGGCCAAATCACGTGGAGTTGATCTTTGTTGAGTTGTAATAAAAATACTATCAAAATAAATAAAGCATTGAACATGACAAACGCAAAGACTGACTTATTGCGAAGCTCAAGTAAATCACGTGCAATTCGGGCCTGTAATATAACACAAAATAAAGCATTAATTGCATCAACTTTCAATGGTGACCGCGAAACCGACTCCAGTGCTAACCATTTATTTCTAAATATGTAGATTGTAGGCCGTATGCGTGAGGTATCATGTCCTTCCGAGTCATCATTGAAGGCCGATCACCGTTGGTCACAGTTTATTATCAAGTTACCTCTTGTGAAACCTCATCATACGTAATATTAGTTTTAACTCCGAGTGGCCATTTAATATGAATGTTGTCCTTGTTCAGTTGCAGCAAGAAAACAATGAGCACAAAAAGGGCATTAACCATAAAGAATGAAAAAACAGAAGAGTCTCTCAATTCTTTGAGCTCCCTGGATATACGTGCCTAAAATTCAGGGTAGATTAGTAATAAATAATAGTAATAATAAGGAAAGTTCGGCACAATATTCCTGTAAAAAATATATTTGTTACACACACAGTTTAAGCAAACTTGTTTAGCTAATAAACTTTAGTAGAAAGTTTATGAAGTAATTTTCAGGTTGTTAAAAGTGTTTGGCTTATACTTATGTGTAGGCTCGAACTACAATCGTTAGGTTATATTATTTTGTCATCCCAATAAAGTACCAACAAGGTAACTAGTAGGTTTTCAAACTTTGCTTTTATGGCTACAAAAATAAACAATATAAAAAAGTTTAAAAATTTGTAAAATTGTTTTTCTGTCGTTTGATATAATTTAAAATTGTACCTAATATATTCATATATTTTATAACCTCAGAATTTTCTCCTCTTTCATTTGACATACCACTCGAATCTCGATACATTAGCAAAAAAAATTTTAGAGACCCCCATTTTTTTCGATGTAAAATCCGTCATATCGGTTTTGTTAGTATAAAATGTTACCCGGACTATGATAACTCATCCCGTGCTAAAATCATAACCCTTCCTTTTGGCTTTGCCGTAGTCGGGTAAAAAACCTATTTTCTTGAACATTAAAAATGTATAATGTATGTAAAAATGTACCTCTGCCTCCTTATTAGCGTCGATAGGGTACAAATATTTATCGATCAGATCTTTCCAAAACGATAACTCAGTTTGGTTCATAAAGTCGACTTCGCCCTTTTTCAAGTCAGTGTCTTCAATCCAATAAGGATTGATGAGTTCGTCTCTTTTTTCCTAGAAAAATAAGGTTAAAAAATTCAAGTATGTTAAAATATTTAGGTACCTAATTGTTGGTACCTAATTGTTAAAAAAATTTGAGAAACGAAAAATTACTCTGGGCATTGAAGACATCGTTTCGGTTTCAGAATCCGAACCCCTTTCTTCCTCCTCGCCTTCGGCCACAGTTACCAAAGGATCACCATTCGTACTTCCTCGCAATCCTATGGACAGCTTGCGGCTTCTCATTTGTCCATGTGGGTCTACAATCCTGAAAAAAGAAAGGTTAATATTTAGTTTCGCTACGGCGTTGACATCAACGTTATGAAACGTAGATATTTACTAATACTAACCTTTCCACCGTATCCAATTTCTTTTCTAATTTCTCAAGTGTCGACGCAATGTGCATAAGCTGCAGTTTTTCTTCATTCCCTTTAGGTTGCGTGCACAGCAAACATTTAAACAATCCAGCAAAAGAAAATTCGATCGAACCTTCCTCTTCGTTACTGTTTACACCTTGAAGGAATCCAAGTAAAGAATTTTGTTTGGCTTTTTTCTTAGCCTCCTCTGCGTCCTTCTTCTCTTGTTCGATTTCCTAAAAATAATTTCCTTATTGATTAGCTATATCAGATCTCTGAGAGTGTAAGTTAACTTCAAAGAAATATTTTTCTGTTACCTTTTTAGTCTTTTTTGTCTGTACTTCTCTCGTACCCCAAGATACTACGTTCAAGTTAATGATTGAATACAAAATCAAAAGCAAGTACATAGAAGGAATCGACAGCAAGTAAATGATGCCAGGTACTATACACCAGAACTCTTGCGGATGCAAACAAGCTGCTATGAAGAAGGAACTCGAAAGTGATATCAAGAAAATGGCTGATGGTGATCCGATACCGTCCTCTCCTAACTGAAGCGCCGTACCGACGATTACAGCCATCATTATCATAGCATATGCTGTAGATAAGATTTGCGCGACCAATAACTGCAAAGAATAATTAACAATTAGAAAATAAAATATAAAGGTCGTAAAAATGAATTCGAATGTGCAAAGATTACCTGATATTCTGATTTCATCGTGAAGCAAACGAACATAAAGAGCGCAATGGGGTATAGATTGTATTCGAAAGATGTCCAGTTGTCGATTCTAAAAGCTGCCACGAAAGCACCCACCAACATAAGAAATATAGTGCCGGGACCTAAAATCGTACCGCCCATCAACATCATCTGTAAACAAATTAAAATATAGCATACAATATTTTACTATCAATCGATTCAAATGGTCGTAGGCGCAAGTCCTTTATCGCATAAAAATTTGAAAAAATACAGGTACAAACAGTATTAGATCTAGATGTTACTAGATTAAATTGCATGCATATTAATTATCGTTACCGATGTCCAAATATTGATAATTCTTATTCTTATTTAACAATTCAAGAATTATTTTACCGAATTAAAAGGTTTTGACACACCAATTTAAAATCGCTCATCGAGCTATTGAAAGGGCTATGTTGGTAATTTCCATGAAGGATAAGATTCAAAATGAAGAGATCCACAGGAGAACTAAGATCACTGACAAAACCCAAACTCAGTAAGTTGAAATGGCAGGGGCCGAAAGGTTCTAGAGATGAGTTCCGCGTACAAAAGAGCGTCCTCCAGCAATGGACCGACTGTACAAAACGAAGATGGCAAGAAGGCCGAGTATCGGGTGTGGCTGTGGTGGAAAGACATAAGTTGAGCAGCGGACGTCCGCAGGCTGAATTAAAGATTTCGATATTAGATGCTGTAGTTATATTTACCTGGTATGCGATATACGGCGTCGATATGTTGTCGTTGATTTTGATGGTATGTTTGTAATCAGCAAGCAAGTCCATGATGTTGGCAATGGTAGAAGGCACCCAGCGACGACGTTGATTATAGAACTCGTTGAAACCTTCGGGACAGTGGGTGTACGCATCGGAAGCAGCTGAGTATTCTACTCGATAACCTCTTTGTAACAAAAGTGTGCAGAGCCATCGGTCCTCTCCTGAAATGTTGTAAGTAGCTGGTATATCGTTGATTAGCCCAATTTATGTGAAAAAAAGTTTCGTCTCGTTAAAGTTCTCATAGTACAAATTGATAAAGGATATAATCAATCCAACTGTAATATGTCGATAAGTTTAGTAATGTTTTTATTTATCAAACAAATTTTTGATAAATACCAACAGCTAAGATCAATACTTTAATTTTACAGTAGTAAAAAATCTTTCAAATCACCCTGATCGTATTGTACGTAATGCCGAGCTTCGTCAGATCTTAAAGTATACTTCTTCATCACGTTATCGTCCATAAGAGCCTTTCCTCTGAACAATGAGAAGCATCCAGGACTACAAAGTACACAGCCAATCATATGCTCAGTGGACTTTTGCAGCCAATGTCCAATAGCGTACTCGAACAGTTGATACCATACCATGGGACCTAGGAAAAATTGTTTAATAGTTAAATTAATAAACATGAATCAAATGCTTATTTATTTGTTGAAAATAAAATGAACCTCATTATAACAAGAGAAATCGGTAAATTACGGTAATCGGTTATTATATTTATAGATACCTACTAACGATAACCATTTCAAAACGCCAAAGGCAGGATATGGAAAACTACTAGCCCAAGTTCCACGGCAAAATAAAATCCTCATAAATCAAAATAAGGTGTAGAAATCCCTTACCAGAGCCAACAGGGTGGATACGTCCACACGCCGCTCCTAAATTCTTATTTTTCTTCATCAAATCGATAAGCAGCCGTACAGCATGAGGTTGGAAATCAATGTCCCCATCAAGAGTTAGCAGGAAAGTATTTTCAGCCATCACTTCTTTCCGATCGACTGATATAGGCAGTTCCATTAGACGGAATCCGAGAAGGTAGTACATGTACATAACCTGGAATATATTAATAATTTGGTGTTGAAAACCAAAATTGTCAAAATTCTTGACCTTCTTTGTTTACTTGAAGAATATAAAGATAATAAAAATGCGAATATCACCTGAGACCATCGTTTTCTGTGACGAATTTTTCCCTTATCCTTCAAGTGACAGATCATTTTAGTTTTCCCTGGCAGTACCCACGTCAGTCGTCCTCCGTATGGCGCTGGATACTTCTTCGGTGGTCGAACCCGAATAATAGTTTGATGTACTTCGGAAGCAGCGTCGTCAATGGTGTCCACCAGAAGTTTCACGAATCGATTCACTTGAGAATCATCGTCACTGTGATCAGAAATTTCAAACGCGTCGTCCAAAAATATATGAGCTGAAAAATATTTATCATTAGTTCATGTGTTCACTTAGTCTGTTCAATTTTTTTAGTTTACCAACATCCGCTATCCATCAGAATGATGTTTTATGCAATTACATAAGTATAAGTTAACTTTAGTTTTTACTTTCGAATTCGTAGTAGTCAGGGTCAACAACGCGCAAATATTTCTGGGCGACCCGTCGAGCACACTGGTCCTCGTCTAATCGCAGGATAGACTTCAAGAACTCCATCATCTCATCTTTTGTTTCGTGCCACATAGTAGCGCATGCGTATATCCTGGTAATTTGATCTGACGACTTGATTGTTTTGGGAGAAGATCCAGTATTGTCTGTATGCACCGAAATTGTTTCGTAATATTCATCGCCTTTCTCTTTTTCTATTTCTGCTAGATCCTGTAATAGACAATTATAATCATCAGTATTTATGCGTAACAAGTTGCATGTATTTACATCTAATGTTACCTAATTATCTATTACATCAATCAACTTTAGACGAGTCGCTTCTGAATCACTAATGAGTAATTAATTAAATAGGCAAGGTTGTATACCTCGGTTTTAACGTCCTTTTGATCATCTCTTTTTCTATTAAGTGCCATGCTTTGATCTATAAGCAATCCATTATACATTGGTAGAACAAACAGTTTTTCAGTCGATGCCAAACGTTCGGCTTTTGGAGTCCAAATATGAAGAGTAATCCAAGTTTGTGAAAGAAGCCACAACAGCCATACCCATGCCATTTGCCGAGTTATAAAGTCACCGAGGGAAAACACTGAAAAGCAAAATATGAAGCATTAACTCGTAACATTAACCTCCTAAAATATTTGCAATATTAAAATTGTATTATTTCATTACCTGGCGGACTTTCAAAGAAGAGATAGTCGGGAATTGTACCATGAAATATGCAATTATCACCGTTCCTCAGACCACATGCGGCGATCAATAAGTTCACTACCAATGGAATTACCAGATTGATCGGGAAGGCATAACTGAACCCTTGAATGAGGATCTTACAAGCAAACTTTCCGAAAATGTAGCAGAAATACGCTGCAAAAACTTGAATGAGCAGCACATAAAAGGCCGATTTGTATACTGCTGCTACCTCGACCGAGTCACCAGTGAGAGTTGCATTTGCAAGATCCGGAATAAGTGTCCCACCAAGTTGTATTTGAACCTGAAAATATCGATATAAAAATTAAGTAGGTTAGTAAAAAAATATTTTTTAACAGTCTATAGAAACTATACGCGAAATATAAAACTGTCTGTGCTGCACTCACCTCCTCGACTACAATATTATGAGGTCCGAATCCGGGATTAAAAAGCTGGAAAAACATAGCAGGATCATCGCCATCCATCCAGATACTCATGAGAATACACAACAGGAATAGAATAATTTTCCAAACGGACATAAACCGGTAGGTGTAGTAGCGTGTGTGATTGAGTTCGTCTTTTATTCTGGCTAAGCTTTTTATTAAACCTGTTAAGAGAAATCATAGTCATCAGGAGATTAGGGTACTTTTGACAAAGTGATAATTTTAACTCGAAATATATTTTATGATAAATGATGGCTTTAAAAGTATCTTTGCATTCTTGCAATTAATTAATTCTCATTTTAAAACGAAAGCGCCTCCATTGTGTTGTGTAGGTACTTTGAATATGAGCAATACACACAAATTGACCGTCGTCATTGATTGTTCAGCCGAGAGTTCTGGCGGGTTTTAATTGGACTGGACTGGATTCACAAGAACTTAAGAAAATAAGCCTATTTAATATTATGTCTCTTACCGATAGGACTTTGTCTTGAAACGTAATTCTCCCACCATCCTAAGGATATACACAGCGCTGAAATCGGGATGAGCCAAATCACTGGTTTATTTTCTATCAATGGCCAAACGATGAAACCAGTGACTTGTGCGACAATGGCAGCCATGTCGACGATCACTTTCATGAAACGCTTTGAATCTCGTGAGCTTCGGGAGAGCAGGCCAAGAATCGCTGGTACAATGCAGAGGCAGTTTGTTACCATAGCTCCTTTGACCACATCCAATTCTGGCAGTACTTTGAAGAATAATAATCCCATTCCTATTGTGTGCAGCGATTCCGTAATGAAGATCTGAAATGGCAAATGTATTAAACTTGATTAGTATTCAATTTTGTTTCATGAAAAATCTAATGAAATTCCTGTCTCATCAAGTTACATTTCCCATATTATATGTTTTTTTTAATCCTATCAGGTAATGTAGGTAATGCGGTGATATCCTAAATATAACTTGCTTAAAACGGTGAAGGAAAACATCGTGAGGAAACCTGCACGCCCGAGAGTTCTTCATAATGTTCTCGAAGGTGTGTGAAGTCTGCCAACCTGCACTTGGCCGCCACGCTCTCTGCTCACTCTTCACTCTCTGCCCTCTCACTCGTGCTCTGTAGCGAGCCGGCAATGGGTTGATAAGATAGAGAGAGAGATTGTATGACAATGAATCAAAATCAAAATAAACTTTCTTCAAAATTAGTAAAGTTTTAAGACGTGACGTTTCAAATGCGACCGTTTGAGAAGAGCCCTCGAATCTTTTAAAATATGATAGGTAATATGTGTATGACTTTACAGTTCTTAATGAAAACTTATTTAAAACAAGATGATGCCCGCGACTTCGTCCGCGTTGGTTAAGATTTTTCTATTCCCGGGGGAACTACTTATTTTTCCGGGATAAAGAGTAGCCTATGTTCTTCCCCGGGATACAACATATCCCTGTACCAAATTTCATCCAAATTGGTTTAACAGATGGGCCGTGAAAGCGTAGCAGACAGACAGATGGACAGACAGGCAGAAACACTTTCGCATTTATAATAATATTAAGTATATGGAGTATGGATGCATAAATTTGGTCAATAATAATAACATTTAGAACTATCATAGATAGCTTTTAAGCAGCGACGTTGATTTCGTAACGAGAAAACATTAAAAATAAACTGATGCATTGAAATACATACCACTATAAACTGTATACTGGTAGGCCTTTTCGAAGTTTTGAAGAAACAAATTCTGACTGAACGTATTAGCGTCCCTATTTCTGGTATCGCGAAGGCCGCGAGGATGGCCCACATCCACGCTACCCGCTCCTCGTCCGGCAGACTGACTATAAATTGTTTATCCCTACCTGAAATTGAAAAAAATAAAAATAATTATAAGCATCAACAAACAATCCACCTTTTTCCACGGACATACATAATATAGGTAGGGGGTCGCAGAGGAGCGGCTAAGGAACTAACTTCCTTCGGTGGTGCACTAAACTACAATATGGGACTAATCAAGGCAACGGGGCATGCTCAACGAATTCCTGAAAAGTCGTTGGCGAAGGGACCTCTGGTGCTGTAAGTGTTCATGGGAGGTGGTCACATCTGGTGGTTTGCTACGTTTGCTCGATATTCATTTGATTTAAAACTTATCTAGCAAAAGTCCTTCACAAATAAGGAACATCTCATGCATGAAGAACTTCCGTAAGATAACTGGGAAAGACGTACCGCCAAGCAATTTAGCGTTCCGGCATGATGCGTGTAGAAACCGATTCGGGGTAGTTATGGGTTTAATATAACAGGTTAACCCGCTACCATCTTAGACTGCATCACCACTTACCATCAGGTGAGATCGCAGTCAACGGCTAACATGAAGTGGAATAAAATAATCTGCTTTTATCCAAATTTTAGCATTACATATTACTATCCAATGTTTATTACTACTATTATGACCATATACATAATATCCAATTTTTGTTTTAAGGTTTTGATTGGTAATTTTGTTCAAAGGTGCAGTATCTGAACCAGCAGATATTATTTATAAACATGGTTTACCACTTACAATAAGTTTAATGTAACTGGCAGTCGTCAAAAATGCCCTAAAGCAGGGATGCACAGACTTATTAAGACTAGGGGCCACTCGGGCAAATTATGAACTGATGGCGGGCCGCCAGAAGTATAGGTAATTAAAGACAATAAAGAATTGATAAATATGTATTAAAATTGAAAAAGAATTTATTAATTTGAAGCGTGGCACTGCATAGTGCTTACAATCTTTTTTATATTTGGCTCAAATTTACTTGTAGCAACACGTAAAACTGCTTCCAAACTTTCATTTGCAAGGCGGTTTCGATTTTTTGTTTTATTATTATTTAGTATTGAAAAGGTTTGTTCACATATATAGGTAGAACCAAATAAGCTGGCACATTTCAGAGCGTTTATACGCAACTCTTTGTACGTATTTTTATCAATGCAGCGGTAAAAGTTCAGCAAGTCTCCTTCGTTGAATTTGTTGCGTAAATCTTGGTCGTTTTGAATGTCGATAATTTCTAACTGCATTGACTCTGGCGCATTTTCAACTGAAATCGTGAAAGGATTGCTGAATATGTCCAACAGAGGTTTCAATTTTTTAAACTCCGAAAATCTGTCTTGAAAAGATTGAATCAAAATATCTAGCTTTTCTACATAACTGAAATTAATCGCAGTTTTGTTGAATTTTTCAGCCATTTTCTTATAATTCGGAAAATGATTGTAATTTCCAGAATTCAATTGCGATCTGAAAAGTGTCAGCTTGCATTGAAAGGATGATACATGAGCGTAGAGCTGGGATATCAGTTGATTTTTGCCTTGAAGCCGTGTGTTCAAGACATTCAAATGATTTGTAATGTCAACTAAAAAAGCCAAATCACACAACCAATCAGGATTTTTAAGTTCCGGGACATCCCTTTGCTTGTCCGCCAGAAATATTCCAATTTCTTCTATTAAATTTAGAAATCGTTCCAGTGTCAATCCACGACTTAGCCACCTTACTTCTGTATAATACAGTAAATCTCCATATTCGCTTTCGATGTCATCAAGGAATTGTTTGAATTGCCTGTGATTGAGTCCTCGTGATTTTATGAAATTTACAGTCGAAACTACCACTTTCATGACATTTTGAAATTCAATTTTTTTAGAACAGAGGGCTTCTTGGTGTATAATGCAGTGAAACTGCATGAGATCTTCAGCGTTTATGTTTTTTTCTTGCAGATGCTTTTTCAGCAAAGTAACTAGCCCAGAATTGACACCAATCATCGAAGGAGCACCGTCAGTCGCAACTCCCGATAATTTTGATAAGTCCAAATTAGTTTTTGAACACTCATCCAAAAGTACATTGAGTATATCAACTCCTCTGGTTTGACCTTTCAATGAACACATTCCTAATAACTCTTCTAAGACTTCAAAATCTTGAGTAACACCTCGTATGAATATGAGAAGTTGAGCTGTGGAACTAATATCGGTGGATTCGTCGAGTGCTAATGAAAAAAATTCAATGATATTAGTTTTTTCATTTAATTGTTCCGCAATATTACCTGACAAAGACATAATTCGTCTTTGGATAGTCATACGATTCAGTTGAATTTTCTCAAACTTTTTTGCTGCTTCTGGGCACATTTTCTTAGCGGCAATTTCTATGCATTCTTTTACAAAATCCCCATCATTGAAGGGGCGACTTCGCTTTGCTATCATTCGAGAAATTTCATAACTAACTTCTGTAGCTGTTTCTGAATCTTGAATAGGTTTTGTAAACATAGCTTGCTGACCAATAAGTTCCCGTTTTAAAGACAACATTTTTTGCTTTCTTAATTCGCCTGTAAACTTGGTAAAAGTAGGATGCTGCGTTTCATAGTGCCTTTTAACATTATATTCCTTTGCAATCGCAACAGAATTTTTGCAAATTAAACAAACGACTTTGTTATGTGACCATACAAAAAAGTATTTCTCGGTCCAAATTTCTTGAAACTGCCGATTTTCATCTTTAACCTTACGTTTATTACTAGGTCCTGGCTTGTCCATGTTGCGTTCTAATCCTGGCTAGGATTAACACAGCACCTAAAAACAATTACAGTACCTACTTAAATTACCCATCCTTTTTTAAATTACCAAAAATAATTGATTAAATAGGTAGGGAAACACTTATTAATAACAGAGTTTTACTTACGATTTCACAACACAATTATACACCGGCTAGTCGAGTTAAAATCTACACTAGAACTATTGACACTTCACTCAAATTAAAACCGAACTGTCGGTCGCTGCGGTTAGCGTGGCTTTTATACCGCGCGTATAGAGTCGAAAACTGTCTGGAGAAATCTCGAAACCGACTCTGGAAGCTTCGTGTATCTACCTACGCGAGCAATCGGGAATTCGGGACTATTGCTATCTCGCTTGCTCTAACAATATAACCCGCGGATAACGCGCCGCCGCGCCGGCCGCGGCGCTTCCTCAAGAAAACGAATTTAACCGAGATCAGCACGAACATTACCGACCGCTGTTACCGACGCATGCACGGCGCACCGATAAGCGCACTTAAGAGCGCGCGCGCGAGATTCAAATTACTTTTCGAACATATTTTTTTTGGTTTTATTCTGGAATAGAATTCAATATTTTTCGAATGTACGAGAGTATTATTTTTGCTGTCGGCGGGCCACCAGTATTCGACCGGCGGGCCGCATGCGGCCCGCGGGCCGCGGTCTGTGCATCTCTGCCCTAAAGAGAAGGCAATCCATAGATTTAGTATTGCTTCGCTTCCCGCCAGCGAGCCCAATTCTAAATCTATGAGGCAATCATACTAATATAATAAATGCGAAAGTGTGTTTGTTTGTTGGTTTGTCCTTCAATCACACCGCAACGGAGCAACGGATCGACGTGATTTTTGGCATGGATATAGTTGAGGACCTGGAGAGTGACATAGGCTATATCCCGGAAAATTAGGGTGTTCCCGCGGGAATCAAAAAACTTAAACCACGCTGACGAAGTCGCGGGCATCAGCTAGTAAAAAAATAATCAAAACCTCTAGTAACATAAAAACATCTTACCTAAATTCCTATTACAATACGCTAGCCGTTTGTCTTTCTTGAGTTGTGAGGTCATGAAAAGTACTGTGCCCTTGGCTATCACACCAGAACCCAGCACCACTATGAAGGTGATCGTGTAGGCGAAAACTTTGAGCACTCGAACTGTGAAGTCTAGGCAGGCTTGAGTCTCCATGGACCCACTGTCCTGCTTCGGTGGAAATTCTCTGAAGACGTCCCATCCTTTTGTTTCTTGTACTGTTCTTTGGCTGTAATAAGAAAATTGGTATTTTATTACTACTGACTGGCGGATCCGCCCAAGCTTCGCTCGGGAGGAGTACCTAAGGATTTTTTTTAATTCTTTGAGGATGTATTTATCTTTATTTTAAAACGAAACCCATAATAATTTTAATGGATATTTTTATGAAATATTATGGATTTTCATTTTGCTGCCCTTTTTTAACAGAACTTTCATAAATCCTGAAAAACATATTTCTTTATTTTTAACCAAACATGCAAATACTGTGTTTTCTCATGGATATAACTTCAAAAATAACGAATTTCGACATAAACTTTCATCCTTTAGTTTATATTGTAAAAGATCATATTTTTCATCCCATATTTATCTATAGGGGTGAAAACTCCAAAAACCTTTTCTTAGTTGAGCACGTCATAAATGGAACCTACTTCATCTTCCAAGTTACTAATCCCACTTTGTGTTGATAGAACAGTCGTCTTTTAAAGGAAGGTATAATATAATTCGTTGTTAGGAAGGTATAAATGATCGTTAATAGCAAATCTACAGGATGGCCCAAATGGTGACGTCCAAAGAAAAAATTTAGATTCTTCGTACCTAGACCTATCAGAAAATACCCCATGTATGTTCAGCGATTTTTGGTAGTTTTCGAGTTCGAAATTCATTTTTTCAATTCAAAAAATTGCCAAAAATAGGCAAAACTCGATTATAAGAAACAAATTTTAAGATCAGAAATTACCGCCTTGAAGTCCGATTTCTCACAATTATGCCACCTAAAGTACCAAATCCATTTTTTAACTAATAAGGGAAGCTTAGGAACCCCAAAAGTTTTTGAAATTAGTCGGAAGTGACGTAGACAGGTTTAAGTATTTGTTATCTTATGTTGAAAATTCGTCTCTACTTCTGTCGAACGTAAACTTTTCACTTTCCAAATTTTCCGACTTGGGTTAATGTTATGATGGTAATTATTTTATGCAAATTAGCACACTTCATAGCAAGCATGTACAAAAAAAAAATGTTGAAAAAAAAACACTCAATAAAAACAAAGAAAAAATTTAACACTCACTCCTTCAGAAATTTCACGAAAAAACATTAAAAAAAATAATTCGAAAACTGCCAAAAATCGCTGAACATACATGGGGTATTTTCTGATAGGTCTAGGTATAAGGAATCTAAATTTTTTCTTTGGGCCACCCTGTATGTAACTAGCAACCATATTTAGTTTCAATAGACGAGACGGGTTTTAACTATGTCTAAGAATGTGTAACATTTGATAATACCTACCTAATATCTGACCTACATAATCACTTACCGTATCATATAGGTAGGTATAAATCATCATGCTCATAATGGATACGAAGTAGGTAGGTATATTTATAAAGTAAATTACTGTTTACTATCCAAAAAAATTAAAAGTAACTAGTAAGCCTATTGGACGAATTTACGTAAGCCTTCCGATTTTTGGTTAAACTGCTCGATGCCCGCGGCTTCATTTAACAAAAATCAGAACAAATAACGACTCGGTACATAGTAAATATTTGTCGCTGTATTGCTTAGCATTTTCCCGAACACGCTAATAACATAGTGGAGATCACGTGACTAGTTATCATCAAGAAAAACAACTTTCACACGCGACCGTGACAAGAGAATATCTCGTGTTTTTGTACAGTCTCTACACTTCCTTCCTTTATGTTTCCGCTATTTGGAGACCTTATCAAATACAAATCGTAAAGCATTTTCAAAGGTGTAGGGAGCTTTAAATCTTCTTGTATCTACATTGTACCGCAAGAAACGCGCCTAAAGTTTTTATGGTAAGAGTAAGACCATAAGGCCCAAGGCACACCGGCGGAGACAGGTACTAACAACCTAAATTACAATGTTTTTATGTTGGTGTTTAACTTATTTTATTTTTATTTAGATACTCTATCATATAGGCAACGCGAAGCAGGCCCAGGTGCAATATAACGCGGCGCGCGTTCTTTGTTTTATTTTCAGTAGGCACTCATACCATTTTCAAAAAAACCGGCCAAGTGCGAGTCGGACTCGCGCACCAAGGGTTCCGTACTCAAGAAGTAGGTATAATTACCTTTGTTAATGAACCGCAAAAGTAACTTTGTTTGTAGAGGTTTACTGTTAATATCAAAAAATTAAGTTTGTTGTATGGGAGCCCCCCTTTAATATTTACTTTATTGATATTTAATTATTTATTTTGAAAGGTAATATACAAGTTAATATTCTGTGAAAATTTGAACCGTCTACCTGTTACCGTTTTTAATATTGAGCAAAAAAATACGAAAAAAACACGTTTATTGTATGGGGACCTCCCTTAATATATATATTTTTTTAATTTTTAGTATTTGTTGTTATAGCGGCAACGGAAATACATCATTTGTGAAAATTTCAGCTTTCTAGCTATCACGGTCTATGAGATACAGCCTGGAGACAGACAGACAGACAGACAGACAGCGGAGTCTTAGTAAGGTAAACACCCCAATTATGGACACTTTAAGAACAATTTTGTAGTATTTTTTAAGTTTCACTAAAACTTGTGAAAGATTTAAAATAAAATGTTTTGTAAGTGGAAAGTCCTATGTTTATTCTTTAGATCTGCTGTGTTTTATTTAAGATACTGAAATTGGTTTTAATATAATAAACAAATAAAAACTACGATTTTTTTAACCAGTTATGGACAGCCAAAATCTACCTATGGACACCCAGTAATGAACATGAACTAGTCATGGACACCTAGTTATGAACATGAACCTAGTCATGGACACCTAGTATTGAACATGAACCTAGTTATCGACACCTAGTATTGAACATGAACTAAAAAGTATTGTGTAATAAAACAAAATTTTATTTTGAATCAGCTTTTAATATAACTATGTTACTTAAAAATTAACAATGAGATCCGCATGAAAAATATTTATTATTCTCTATACTTAATTAATCATTCTGGAAAGTTCACAATGTACTGTAATGTATGTGTAAGTAAAAAGTTAAAAGGCGGTTAAAATTAATGTTAAATTAAAATGTAAATATTTTGGTGGTCTAGTAATTTGACGATCATTTACTATTTTTAGGCTAACAATGATTATTTTGCAGTCATTTTACAAACAACAAGAAGTTATATTTGGTTATAAGTGCACATAAAAATTGGATTTTAATTTTGGTGAACATTTTTTTTTTGCAGTATAGTGTTTTTTGGCGTCATATTTTACTTTATCTTGAGATCATTTATACATAAGCCTATAATAATCACAAATATAACTATTAATATCTTTAAAGGTAAAAAGAAGTAAATATATAATTAAGAAGTAAAAATAGAGTATTTTTCCATTTCTTTTACTGTGTAAAATCCTCTTTTGTTCATCAAGATCGGAGGTTGGATGGTCTCCACAACATCTTTTCCTTGGTACCACATTTTGTCAGGTTTCTCTGGCCATTTATAGGTGTTTCCCGTTGAAAATGTCATCGTGCTAACTTCAAACTCGTTTTTATTTGTATTTTCAACAACTCCAGGAAAATGTTGCCCTTCGTATAAAACTATCACGTAACTACCCTTTGAGAGTTTCTGTCGTGAAGAAACCAAAGTTCTCATTGACGCATCCGATCCTTCAGACAGGACACTTTCATCGCTTTCGGCGTAAATTATTTCAGTCTCACTTTCAGACGATTCAGATTTTTTGTTTTGTTTTTTTGATACCTTTTTTTTCTTATTAAGTTTCTCCAGTTTTTTTTCTTCTCGTTTTTTTGCTCGCATTTCCTTCTCTTCTATTTGTTTCCTTTTCTCTGCTTCCTTTTTGTTATTGTAAGCCTTCCATGCAGGGCTTGTAATTGTAAACGGAATTTTCTCTTTTAATTTGCGTTTCTTGTTTTTAGTCATTTCATCTGCTTCTGGCCAAAATAAGCTTCGTTTAAAAGGCGAAGGTATCACATAATTTGAAGTTCCAGGATTAAAACTCTTAATAGGTGTTTTGAATTTTGGTAAAGAATTGTCGGTGTCTGGTAAATCTCCCTTGCCTACGAGTGAAGTATTGAGACCAGAAGTTTCTTTGGATAAACAATGGGTTTTTGAAGAAATGCTTGTTTCGTAATCGTTCTTATTGTGAGAAAAGACAGCAATATTTTCGTTTTCTTTTGAAAAGTCGTTGGCATTTTGAGTATTAGTTTCTGGTAATGGATTTGATTTTTCAGCGAAGGAATCGTTCTTATTGTGAGAAAAGACAGCAATATTTTCATTTTCTTTTGGAGGATCGTTGGCATTTTGAGTATTCGTTTCTGGTAATGGATTTGATTTTTCAGTGAAGGTAGTAGGTGCTGATACTTCATTTTCTACATCATGATCGAAAGTTTGCTTACTACTGGCCCAGATCAAATACAGTGATGTATCTTCACTAGGCAAAAGATTTTCCAGTTCAAGACGACTTTTGTAATAAAGGTCTTTAAAAAGCTTCAATTTGTCACTCGACAAAGTTGTTTCAATCTTATTTTCTAATGTTTTCAAAAATTCGCTTTGGCAAATACGATCGATTTTCTTTTTATTTTGTGACTTGATTTTACTCATGTCTACATATTCTGGACCAAAAGGATACAGCCCTCCCGCTCGAAATCCATTTTTGACTGTCTCGGTAGTAATTTTTTCGATTGCCGTCTTCAAAACTGGAGCGAAATGGTGTTTTTTGAGGACTTGTCCTAAATTTTGCATTTTCCAGGTCTTAACCGCTTCTCGCCATGAAGCCTTCAACGGTCTAAAGACAGCCAAATCCATTGGCTGTAATATATGTGTGGAATTAGGATTAAGTGCTATCACCTCTATGCCATTTTCAGCACAGAAATTAGACAAGTGTAAAGTTAGATGAGACTTGTGTCCATCCAAAAAAAACAACACTGGCTTTTCGATGTTTTCGTTAGTCAACCAAGGACTAAATACATTTGTTATATATTCATAGAATGTGCCTGCACACATCCATCCACTTTCTGAGCGACCAATAGCCCAGTCACTGGGGAAAGTTTCTGTAATTGATGACGGTATCCTTACATAATTGTAAACTACCAGAGTAGGTGCCAGATCTCCTGCGGCATTTCCAGTAACCAAAACTGTCAAATTTTCTTTGTCGTCACCTGAAGAAGCATATATATTTTTGTCTCCTTTTTTGGCAAGGACACGTCCTGGTTTTGGATTTAAAAAAAACGCACTCTCGTCTGTATTGAAAATCCTTTTAGGATTTTTCAGTATTTCAATCAGCCCTCTATTTTTCAAATCATATTCAACTTCCAAAAACCATTTTTCAATGTCATCTTGAGTAACATTATCTCTTGCTGTACATAAATTTTGAGCAGTACGTTCAGCAATCGTAGGGTGTCGTTTCATAAATGAGGAATACCATTTTTTGCCGGGTCTGTTGTTGGTGAAAGGAGTTGCTCGGTTTCTGTCACATATTAAACGTTGGACACTGTCTAATAACTCTTCTTTCGTTATTGGGATATGTTTATCTGCCATATCTTTAATCCAGACTTCTAGAATATTCTCTTCTTCCTTCGACAATATGGTACTGGGACCCATAGAGCACTCTAAAGGACTTTTCCCCGTTATTTTATTGTGCAAAGTTATTCTAGGTACATTGAATTTTTTTGCTGCATCAGATATTTTTAAGCCTTTTCTAACGGCTTCAATAGCCCAGCCCATTTGTTGAGGTGTGTAATCTTTTTTAGGCGCCATATCTAAAATAAAAAGAAAACCTCTTTTCAATGTCCATAACTAGGTTTCTATGCGATACCCAATAATGGACGCATACGTCCATTACTGGTAGGTATCAATATTTTTATGTTTTTCAACTAGCTTGTGATAGAGAATAATAAAGAAAGTGAAATTAAATCAAAATCTAAATACACAATAATAAAAATAAGTTTGGACATTTGTCCATCACTGGAATCATTCAACTTTAGTGCACCAGTAATAAACATTGGCAAAATATCAAAAAATATAACCGCTTTGGAGTAACAACACGGTGTGTTTTCGTCTTAATTTTATGGTTAAACCCACAAACAAAATACATTCTGGTTACATTATAGCAATACCAAATTTTCAGGTAAACTTTCTACTTACCTCACTAAGAATTTCCTTAACAAAAACCACCAATTTATTTTTTCGAACTCACGAGCAGATTTCACTTTACGCCATTTGTAATCAAAATGACAGAAGTGAAAAATACGTCAAACTTTGACAGCTAGATGACTTTTGCCTGTGTTAAAATGTTGCCAATATATAAAAACTAATTCCTGTCCTTATTCTGCAAGATTTGTTTTTTTTTCGTCCAATACTGGTTCCATGTCCATTACCGGTGCGTTTACCTTAATAGGGTCCCGTTTTCACCCTTTGGGTACGCAACCCTAAAAACAGCTAAAGTACATAAAGCTGGTCTAAATTTGTTATCAACTCGTCTTCTTTATTCACTCCGACTGTATCCGCCAGCCCTAAGTTTCTGTATTATGGCGTATGTAGAAAAACTTGCATTTGGATCACTTCATAAAATACGTAGTTATTCCTTAGTAGGTACCTAGCCTTTCTTTGGTACATACCTACTCAGCTTCAAAATGTTTTGGTGTGTAATCTTCAATATACCTACTAACTATTACTAACATAAGTAGGTATGTGGCTAAAAATTTTAATGATTTTTTTAATTTGAGCAATATATTGAAGAAATGCATTAGTAAAGAACTTCAGAAAGTAGGTAACGATTTTTTATATAAACAAGTTAATTAAATGGTTATGTTTTCGTAAATATGATCCACACTACATTGCATACCTACCTACAAGCAAAGTTACGGTCGGTCCTTAAAAACTGTATAGAAAACTGTTACAATGGTCGAGTGTTTCGACACCGCGTTCTCGATTAGGCACTGTAGCGTTGTGTCAAAGGATTTACGTAAGGTACGAGGGGCTATATAATTTTGGCGTTGCGTATTTTACGAACTATTACTACCCTACCACCTTCTACGTTTCATATAAAAGGCTTTGTGTGAACGATTTTAAAAACTTACTAGCGTGATCTGAATGACATTTATCTTTCATATTGCATTTACATATGAAATACATGGGAACCTACTAAAACATCTCTATATGTACCTACGTTAAAGACCTTATGCATTAATGCTGTCTGATTTGTTATATGACGTTTTGTCCAGAAACAATCACTTATTTTCATTCAACTTCAATTTCCATTTGGTCCTCACTGCAAAAATAACCTCCTCTACTTCCATAAACCAGCCGTTGAATTAGCTTGATTCAAAATTTGATGCTGGACCATCCGCGTATTGGACCATCTGCGAATTGAACCATGCGCGAAATGGATCAATCACGAATAAAGTGAATTTGACCAATCACGACTATACGCCTTAATCTTATATTTAATGTATTTAATACTAGCTGATGCCCGCGACTCCGTTCGCGTGGAGGTATGAAAAATAGATAGTAGCCCATTCTCAGACCTACTGAATATGCATATTAAATTTCATAAAAATCGGTCAAGCCGTTTCGGAGGAGTATGGTAACTAACATTGTGACACGAGAATTTTATATATATAAAAAAGGGAAGAGATAATAACCCAACAATAAACTAATATAACGTGCAGTAGCAGCTGAATGCCTATTTTAAAGATTGACTTCATTTATCATCGCACCTAGCTTTGTTTAGATAACTTTGACACGTTTAAGCTTACTTGAAAGTAAATTCGTTGGTCGTGGATCTTTTGTACAGTATAATATCTTCCGGTAGCCTAATAATGTCTTCAAAGACAACTCTGACTAGGTACTTTGCTCTGAACTGAACGTTCATATAACGCATTTAGAATTTTTAGATGTTATGCTATTAGTTATTTTCGTTTGTTGCCCATGTTATCTACCACCAAGCTCGTTTAAGACCTCTTCTTCAAACGTGTCTTTTATCAGGTAAACCATCTACACGTTTCCCCGCTTATAGTCAGCAAAAACACTTTTCTGCAGGCGATGTCAAGATTTGGAAAGTTAGTAATCTACTACTGATAAAAATCTCCAGAGTATGTACCTGTATATGCTGCAGTAGTTACTGTAAATTGAGTTATTGTTGTTAGCAGCGTAAATAGGTTCTCCATCCACATCTTGTCTCTCATAGTAACTCCTGCGATCTTGGTCACTCATTATGACAACTCACTTTCCCACAGAAAATCGAACACTATTTTCGCACATCACTGGTTATATCACGAAACTTATTACTTGAAATAATAAGGAACGAGTGCTCCCTGTCGATATTATTCAATAACTCATTGTTTCAATCAATCGAGGACAGACAACGGTGCGATCGCAATAGAGACTGCTGGTGGCGGCACGCGTTTGCTAAAGGAACCTGTGTATAGTATCGCTGGACAAAATGGGAATATTAATTTTTGATTTTCGCAATTGAAAGTCATGAATAAAACATATCGTATGTACCATACCATACCTACCATAGCCGTATAGGCAATAGGTATGTTTGTACGGTCTGAAACCCAAAATAGGTATCTAATATGTCTATGTCGGTTTTTAAATTCCCTGAATCCCTATGTTAAAAAAAAACTTATGAAATAAGACGGAAACTGTACTAAATGGATGCAAGTTGTACTAAAAATAATATAGGTCACAAAATTATACTTATTGCCTTTCCTTCAATAAAAAGCTGTTTAAACTCTCCTTTTATGATAACCTCATCCTAGGTATAAGTTACTACTACTGACTTGAGTAAAGCGAAGAATACTATTTTGTAGAAAATATATAAATAGGTCCATCTGTTATAATTTTGTCCAGTGTTTTGAAGCAAACACCACTGTGCGAAGAATTGTTCGTTATGCGGCAGTGGGCACGTGAAATTATATCGCTTCGCTAATTATTACTTATAGTAAACTCACCTCACTTATGTGGAACCAAGAGAAATGGAAGTTTCTTTTTTAATTTGGATTTATTAAGTATAGATCCTACCTATCTAAATACGTGATGTGATTTAACGTACATCATACCTAGTATAGTAGAATCAAATCAGAAATTAGTAAAATCAGAGTACCTATAGTTCAATGAGTCATAAAGCTGAAGTGACAATGGATGGGGACAAAAGCTTGAATCACCGATGGACCATGAGGTCCCAAGACTGTATGACTGACATCTCAAAAGGCTACCCCGCACCGGAAAGCGCAGCGGTAGGAGACTCCTCAAAGAGGTGGACGTATGACTACATCGTACAAGTTGTAGAAATTCGCTGGACACAAGACTGTCGGGTGAAAATCCTTGCAAAAGACAAAATATGTACTGCATTTGCGGTGGTTATCCAGTTATTGAGACGACGATATGCTAGCACAGAATAGGTAATAGTACAATGTTTGCTAGTTTATCTAGCAAATTTTTTACCTACTATATTTTTAAAATTTTATACATGGGTATAAAAATATTTACTTAAACGAAACAAAATTTATTAATAAAAAAACATATTTTTCATCAATTTTATTCAAAGCAACAAAAAACGTCTTGACCTTCCCAAAATCACGATCCTGACCGGCCGCATACTATTATAAGTGCAGCATGCTGAGTCTACTAGCTCGTGAGTCGTCATCACATATTGCTACTTTGTTATAATCTTTATGCTTAGTGGCACAAAGCTCACTTGTGCATAGAGGCATTTATGATGCCGTATAAACAATAGGTCTCTTAATGTCTCCATAGCTCACGAAAACTTGCGAAAGGCGTGCCTGACTAGGGTTCTTATGTCTAACATGCGCACAACGATATATGATGTCGCTCAGCATCTATTATTCTACTAGACTATGGTGGTTTTAGGAGAGTTTAACTGTATACGAACTAACTAATAAGTAGGACCTACGTGAATATAATGTTATAGGTAGGTAAGCACCATTTATCTACCGTCCTAGTTAATTTTAGGAGACAAAGAATTTATGACGATTAATCTCTTAGATCAATAATTTAATATAAAAAATTCTTTTTAAACAACCGACTTCAAACTCCCGCGCCAACTTTACAACATCAAGCACACGCTATACAAAGTACTTACTTATTTTATTGTTGATATTTTAAAAACCGCTCGACCGATTTCGATAAAATTTATATGGGACCACATGGGAAGTATGCCCTTTCAAATAAGAATCATAAAAATCGGTCCACCCAGTCAAAAGTTCTGAGGTAACAAACATTAAAAAAAAAAAAAAAAAACAGTCGAATTGAGAACCTCCTCCTTTTTTTGAAGTCGGTTGAAAATAGGTAAGTACGCAATTATTGCTATCATTCTGTAATATAAACTAGATTCCATTAGGTAGATATTCAATGGAAAAGCAGGAAGGTACCTTTAACCTACACAGAGATATATAGGAGATTATGCATCACAGCAGTCCTATATGGTAAAAATGCCGCTGTTCTAATGCTCCAAATAAAAGTTTGAATTGGAAAAGTTATTAGTATGCGAAACATCCTCTCAAATTCACGTCCGAAGTTCAACGGTCAATGACCATGTCAAAAAGAGACTCCACTCGCTTTTACCGACACATAGCGTGCTTAGCCTTGTCATTTTGGAGCTTTTTCTGCCATCTTCACGTATTTTCATTGTCTGCGTACCTAATGCTGGGTAGTAATATGTAAAATTGTATGTCTATATTACTTTTTGAAAATTGTGCATCATGTTGATTGTATGTTTTTGATTAAATATATAAAATGTAGCTTTATTGAAATAGATCTGTACTAGGTACGTATGTACTTTTAAGTTTTACACATACAAATAATGAACAAAATTTATTGTACAATCTACTTCAGCTTGACCACGGGGAAGTTGTAAGTCCACCTATTCCTCGTGGGTCTAATAGTAGGACAAATTAATGGGACCACGGGGAAACGCCCGTAGGTGGGATCATGACTTTACACAATAAAATTACCTATCCTTAGATACGCGCAATTATTTTTAGCATCTACTGATTCTGAATATACTCGTAATGTTAAAAGTTTGATGAGACGTAGTCTAAGGAACGAAATGTTAAGTATAACTTTGTTACTGGAATTGTTTATATCAACTTCTATTTCTTTTTATCACAGAAATCGGCTTCTCTTAGATTACAGAGTTGTAGAGACTATAGTAAGGTACTATAAAATAAGTGGTATGAATTCTTTAGCTTTTATACAAGGATTGGTTTCTAGAAATATAAGGGAACGCACCAATGTTGTTTATGAACACAAATAAATCTAAAACAGCTAGACCGAACCCGTTGTGATCTAATATTCCTTGCACGCGCAACCTCGTGCCCGGTATGTACAATCTACCTTTAGAAATAAATATTACCAAGCAATTATACTACTTATTTGCATTTAATTAAACGTGATTTTCGTTTGGTTGAAATAAACTTTTGAACTGAAAAGTTCAACGACTACTTAAGTCTGTTTATTCTCTATAAGACTCTACCCTCAATATAAATTCACAATCGCCAGATTCACCTACTGGCTATATTATGTATATTTTTATGTGAGCAGTACCCATCAGGAGGAATAGGTGACCGGACTGGAGCTCATATTAAAGAAACGAAAATTTGCTTACTTTGATCGATACAGAAAATTTGTTGTTGTTGCATATAAGTAGTGTACTGTGTCTCTCTCCGTCAATACTAGAGGGAGAGAGACAGTTTATCGCTTAATAGACAGTCACGTACGATCAGATCTCCGCGTTTTATCATGCCAAAAAAACTATGTTCTAATATACGAAAGTGAACTTAACTGTTGCCAGAGAGAGATTATCTAACATTATTTTCTAAATGCTCGAGCAAATAAGAAGTAGATCTAACTAAGCCATTGTCCATTACAGTGTACGCGCAGAAGAAGTGGGGCGCAAAAATGTGGCGCACTCGATCGAAAGTTGTGTCGTCAGAGTTGACAACCTTGGCATTTGAGCGGGTTCCGGGCGGCAAGCGGTGACCGATCGGGCGGCCGACCTCTAGCCGCCTATAAAACCTATGAGTGATACGTTATTTATTGTTCTTTTAAACCAAAAATTTAAGTCGACACGGCAAAAACACAAAGCCAATAAGCGCTTTATAGTTAAAGCTATTAAATTTTCTAACCTGGCAGTTTTCATTCCTACCACTAGGTACCTACCAAAGTAAACGCTTTTAAGCTGTGTTTATAACAACTGGTGTTATTCTTTTTGTTTACCTTTCCTTTGTTTTCTTGCCGTTTCCTTTTCAGTATTGTTTTTCGGCCGGTCGCATTAAATAAATGATTAGATTTTATCCACCCAAGAAAAATGCATTCACGAAAAATAAATTGAAAACTAAAGTAAATTCTGGTGTATCTCTAAACTATAGAGACATTCATCGCCAAATCGTATAAAGTGAGTCGTAAAGTCATATTATTTAACTACCAATTTATATATTTTAGAATTCCATAAATTTTAATCATCAAGTATTTAGGGATAACAAAACAAAGAATGCTTAGAACAGCTTTATGCAAAAAGCGTAGGCCATTTAAAATCCTGTTCTCAGATCATTTGATTGTAAATTGTTGGCTGTTTATACCTACATTTTCTTAGGCAAGCTTTGAGACTTGTCTTTTTAAGGCACCTACTGCCTACGACTGTCACGACTATACAATTATTATCCCTTTTGAAAAAGTAGGTATAACTGACATATTTCACGACTTTTCTTCTCAATAGAATATGCTTTCTTTCTGAATCAACGATAAAGTCTTGTGGTCTTTGTTTAGACACGTGTTTCGGCCACTTGGTTGTCCTAAGCAAGTGAATCAGGTCCTGGGGCCCATAGCAGAACCCACTCGGACAAACAAGGGCAGTCGATTGAGTCAAGGGCGAATAGTCGCTCAACCGAAGTGGATTTTAGGTAGCCGGCTCGGACACCTACCTACCGGTAACGGCTCAGTCAGGGCGGCGACCTACGACTAACGGCCCGGTTAGGGCGGACGCCTACGGGCTACGACTAACGGCCTTTAGACTTTAGGGAGTTGGCCTACAGGATATAAATCCTTCCCCGAGATGCAATCTATCTCTGTACCAAATTTTATTAAAATCGCTTGAAAGCGTAGCAGACGGACAATACAATGACTCCTGAGACTATTGAGTCATATAATGTACATTAGGTATATTATGCTAACGGCAATTATATGTTTACTCGTACAGCTTGGATTTTTAAGTTTGAATACAAGTTCTGTTACTCACCTTTAAATGTCAATCTATAGGACCTAGTGCATGGATGTTGTATCTAAGTAGGTAGGTACCTCCTAATGAAAGGTTTCAATTCTTTAAACGCAGCACGTCATATTATGTTCAACTAGCGAATGCCCGCGACTTCGTCTGCGTGGTCTGAGGTTTTTTGGTTCCCGCGGGAACTCTTTAATTTCCCGGGATAAAAAGTATCCTATGTGCTATTCCAGACTATAATCTATCTCTGTACCAAATTTCAGCCAGATCCGTTCAGCCGTTGGGGCGTGATTGAGTAACAAACATCCATAGATCCATACATCCATCCAAACTTTCACATTTATAATATTAGTAAGATAAGATAATTTTGTTTCATAACTCTGTATATTACGATCATCAATATCCGTAAATTGATGTGTAATATAGTTTTCCTTTTTGTAGACAAAGTGAAAATATATCCATTCATATTTATTGACCTTAGAAAGACGTTCATGTCAGCGTGACGCGGTTACTACAATTAATGTGAACACGATGATCTCATGCAATTGCTCTTTATGTAGAAGCAGATACCTACAAGAGAAACGTGAATGAGGAATACTGTTGGAATCCATAACATCCATAATTAATCAACAGTGTGTCCGTCTGTCGATCTGTCTTCTACGTTTTCGCTTGCATTCGCTTAACAGTTTTTGATAAAATTTGGTGCAGAGATAGCTGGCATTCCGGCGACGGGCGTAGGCTACTTTTTATCCTAGAAAATCAAACATTTCCCATAGGATTTTTAAAATGCTAAATCTACGTATAGGTACATAAATTCGCGGCGCATCATCTAGTTTTAAATACGCATGTGAATTTCTAGTATGTGTAGTCAAAAGAAAGCTTTATTTTTGGGACACTAGTTAACTTCATTTCGCATACATCCGGAAGATGACCAAGCGCCGCACGCAACTAATTTTCCAGTAAACGAACGCGTTTGCCTCTACTGATTTCATTCCTTCGGCGCATTCGATGTGACTGACTCAGGATATTAAGATCTTTCATATTTTCAGTACTTAAAATGCAACTTTAAGTCCTCTCTGATCGCAGTTGCGATCAGTTTTATCTGTCCTAAAGTGTCTCTACTGAACAAATCCGAGCGGTAGGTTAGGTTAGGTATCAAAACCTATGACGTTCCTAACAACTATCAATTCAATATAATTCAGTAGATAGATAGATAGATAGATAAATTCTTTATTGCTACACAAGACATAAAAATACATAGAAAAGAAAACAAAACAAAACAAAGTGCGCAAGGGCGGTCTTATCACTAAAAGTGATCTCCTCCAGACAACCCATTCATTAAGGACCTTTATTATAGGAGCGGGATAGTGCAACAATATAGACAGGTATTCAATATACTACATAAACTTTACATACAAATAATACATAAATAATTTTATAAATACATATAGACATAAATACATACCTATAAACCTACATACACAATACTTAAATATTCTATAGCATAGTAGCACTAGATAAGTAATAATCCTTTAAACGATTCTTGAATATATTTACAGATTTCGATTGCCTAATGTCATTGGGTAGGACGTTCCAAAGCTTAACCGTCTTTACTGTGAAGGAATTCCCGTACACCTCCGTATGACAAGATGGTATTCTCAACCTGTTGTCATCTTTAGACCGCAAATATATAGACAAGTCGTTGCTGCCAAGAAATTGGAACCGCTCTTTTAAGTATGGTGGCGTTTGAGGATAATATAATATCGAGTACAAGAGAGAAAGAGCATGTAAGTTTCTACGGGAACGAATTGGCAGCCACTTTAACTGAGCACGAAATTCAGAAATATGATCATACTTGCGTAAGCCAAAGATGAAACGTATACATACATTTTGCAGCCTGTCAAGTTTATTAAGCATGGTCTCAGATAAATCCAAATAACAAATATCCGCATAATCTAAAATGGGTAAAAGCAGAGTACTAGCTAATAGGATTTTAGTTTTAATAGGTAAAAAGTGTTTCCACCGCCGTAAGTACCCAATAGCAGCAAAGATCCTACGACTTAGCTCGGTAACTTGCGGAACCCAAGACAAAGAATTATCAAGAATAAGGCCAAGATCCTTGACTGTACTAGTGTAAGGTATAGCTGTTCCATCTAAGACAACAGGTGGTATACTATTATAAGAAAGTAAGGAAAGGTAATATTTACTACCTATAATAGTCACCTGTGACTTATTTGGATTTATCAAGAGACCATAAGATCGACACCAAGCGCTAATCTTATTCAAATCAGCATTAAGGGAATCAATAGCTGCAGCAAGGTCATTAATGGCTGCTGATACATAAACCTGTAAATCGTCAGCATATAAATGATAAGAAGAAGAAATTACTGAAGAAATAGAGTTTATATAAATAGAGAAGAGGAGAGGAGAGAGGACACCACCCTGCGGCACACCAGATTTGAGAGCAATAAGCGACGATAACTTATCATCTGAACGAACGCACTGCTGACGATGGCACAGATATGACCGAAACCAGTCAGTAGCAATAGGTGAAATATTAATAGCTTTCAAGACAGCCAACAGTAAATCAAAGTCTACGGTGTTAAAGGCGTTACTGAAGTCTAAAAGTGCAATTACAGTAAGAAGTTTATTATCAACAGCATAACGGATATCATCGCAGACCTTGACAAGGGCTGTGGCTGTACTGTGTCCCCGCCGAAAACCCGATTGTAAATCTGTTAAAATATTATTTCTAGATAGATAGATACTTAATTGCTGATGCACAATTCGCTCAAGCACTTTGGACAAGAAAGGAAGAATTGAAATTGGTCGAAAATGAGAAGGAATCGAAGGGTTAGGAACCTTAGGAATAGGTATAATATAAGCTCTTGCCCAAGCAGTGGGGAAAGTACCAGAAGAAAGTGAATAATTAATAATATGACACAGCACTGGAAGGACACTTTCAAGTGAAAATAATATCATCTTCCTACTTATTCCATCACAACCAACAGCATCAGATTTCACAGCCAAGATGTGTTTCTTAACCTCACTACTAGTCGTCGTGCTAAACTGAAATTCAGGTCCACCATGTGAAGGAATGGTGCTTAGATGATTTAGTGTACCTTGTTTAGTTAAAACATCGAAAGGAAGCGTACTAGTAAAGTGCTTATTAAGAACATCCAAATTAACCGTGTGTGAGATACTTTGACGTTGACGTCCAATACCCAATGAGGCCAAGAATTGCCAGGTTTTGCCAGAATCCTTGCTATCGACTGAGGAATGAATGTATTGACGTTGGGCGTCCCGGCAAATCCTGCTACACTGGTTGCGAAGCTTTCACTGGTTGCGAAGCTTTAGTAGGTACAAGGTTAGCTAAGTCCACTATTCCAAGTTAGATTACTACCTACATAATAGTAGCTTTACTTAGATATAAAGATAAAAAATGGATTTCTTAACAAATTCCACCTTCCAAGAAACAACACAGTAATTAAATACATTATATAGCCACGTTCTTATTTGGAACGTTCTCACCATAGATCGGTAAGACGAATTCCACTGTCTGTGGTTCACACAAAGTCTAAAACGAAGTGGGAGAGATGATGTTGAAACTCGGCCGCTCCTCCCTTGATACGAATATGCCTTTACAAAAGGATTTTTAATTTTCTTTAAACTTACAATTACTGTAAACTCTTCCAATAGCTCACCGCGTTTAGCAAGGTCAGTGTTTAAACAATATTTCCGCATTGCGCCAAGAACCTATGATGTTTAAATAAATATTATAAATGCGAAAGTTTGTATTGATGTAAGGATGTTTGTTACTTAATCACGCCCGAACGGCTGAACGGATTTGGATGAAATTTGGCACAGAGATAGATTATAGTCTGGAATAACAGTAGTAAAAGTAAAAGTAGCCTATGTGTTACACATAGGTTACTTTTTATCCCGGAAAACGAAGGATTTCCCGCGGGAGCCAAAAAACCTCAATCCACGCGGAAGTAGTCGCGGGCATCACCTAGTGATGTATGATTGAGAATCCACAAAAGTAAGCAAGCCGGTTATCGCGGCAAACTAAAGCCAAGTTGGCCTGTACACACTGGCCGTATATGTTAGGCCAACGAGTTCTAGGCTCATAGAGTCTAAACACTAACCTGCCGCCGTAAGTGTCGTTTGCTAGCGGCAATAGCTCGTCATCAGAGTTGTCGCTAACCTCCTCTCGCCGCGACTTCCCCCCTGAAGCCGCCATGGTTGTTTAACTGCTGAAACAATTAAACCGATGTTATTAGAAAATATTGCCTGCTTCGCACGTTTTTTTGATTTCGCAGAACGAATAAACTAATTCAACAATACCACATTGTTGATTCGTTCCATACTTTAAAAGTTTGGACAAATACAACGCGCGGCGAAAATGACGCATGTCGGTGCCGCACTACTTACGACCCATCTTATACGTTCTCTTCAGTTTGATGTGCTTCATACAGTTTCTTGAACTTATCATAAATTACGGGTCCATTATGAAGTTCTCCCGTACTGCAGCCGAGTGCCGCCGTGCATTCTATCTGTCCAGATCTTTGCTGAATATTTACTATTAAATGATTTATTATTATTTGGCTAATATCATCTGTCTGTTCAAATCATAAAGAAATTACGTTGAAATGTTAATATTATCTTTTTAACTTTTCTTCAAATAGGTGCAACCTATAATGAATGATTGTCTGAAACGAGATGTCAGGTGACTCACATTCTGTCAACTAACCAAGTAGCCACTATCAATATTAAAATAGTAAAATATAACAAGTTGTGCAAGAAATCAAGCTTTCTTTGTCAGAATAATAATTATATGTACCTTTTTTTATTTGTTCACGGGGGGGAAATCTTCTTAAGATACCCGGCCTCCCAGAAGGCAGACCGGGTTATGTGGGATTTGTACCCACTAAAACCCCCTCGGTGACCATCCTCAGCGCATAATGAAATTATATGTACCTAGGTTGTGATAACGCACGCGTTGATGTCTTTTACATAGCGGTTTATAGTTCCACAAACTTATCTGATCTGGTGGCCAAAATTTGAACAATTATTATTATTTCCTACTTTTTAATTGTTTAATTTTTGTTTTTATTTTATTTTTCATAAATATACTAGCGACGCTGACACCGGGTCAGGTAAGTTTGTGAGACTTAAATATTATGATACCGTCTAAGTAAGTTGTACCTACAGGCCTAACCTACAGACAGGTAATAATTAAGTTCTAATTACAACATAGCTTGAATATACTGAAGAATCATAATGCAGAATGGGTATATCAAATAATATCGATTTGCTGTTCAACCAATGAAATCCAAAACAGATAAAATAAAAGCAAAACATACAATCTAATATCATTGCGGTCTGATATTATTTTGCTCCAAAGACATTTAATAATATTATTATAATGCTCACAAAATGCTAATGCAATCAGTTGGATAAGTATTGGAAACGATAAACTGGTTTATCAGACGACAGTTTAGTGGTCAATTTATTTTTTTGAAGATTTCCGATGTTTATAGCTACAGATTGGCAAAAATCAGAACTCCACAGATATATACTTAATCGTTAGGTAAAGTATCTAAGTTACTTGATCTAAAAAATGTATATAATGTAATACTAGTACCTACCTAAAAGTTTTTCTAAGAACGTGAAAGTGAGCGAGGAGGAAATATAAGTCTCAAAATGTTGTTATTATATATTAGTTGTAAATTATAAGTCTCAAAAACGAACGCTGAACGGATCTGGATGAAAGGCACAAAGATAGATTATAATCTGGAATAAAATATAAACTTCTTTTTATTCCGGAAATTTAAAGTCTCCGCGGGAACCATAAAACCCCAATTCACGCGGACAAAGTCTCAGGCGTCATCTAGTTTCCATTAAAGACAGATACACTTTCGCATTTATAATATTAGTATGGATAATATAGTAGGTATATATAGTATGGATATGGATTCTGTGGTCATAGTCAGTTAAAATAAAACTAAAGAAGTACCTCAGGACACCGATGTTCTGAGCCCAAGTCCTACAGTAGAGCTGAACATTCCATTGCGGTTATCCTTTTGCACATCGGTCGTTCATCCGTTCTCAAACCAATATGATTCATTGGCTTAATATTTTCAGAACAAGGTAATAGTCACCTAAGTTCCTCTTGAGAAACCGGTCTAAAATGAGTTAGGTACCTGCTGACAAAGCTCAATACTTGCATGTAGCTATATTTTCTTTAATTGCTGAAGAAGCGTTACTAAATTATTATTTCCTCAATGTATAACATCAATGTTAATCAAGTTTATAATAGATATGCATATAAACTATAAAGTATCATAATATACTCGTAGTATTGCAGTGTTCTTTGGTTGTAAATATAGCATAGTTTGGAGGCGGAGGGCGCATCGACGCCCGCAAGGTCAGCGACTTCCGCGCCCGCCGGACAATAAGCAGCGTCTTAGTATACCTACTCTATCATCACCTATACCGAATTCTCCTAGATACCTTTAAATACCTACTTGGAAAACAAAGAACCAACGGATTTGAGATACTCATATTTTATTACAATGCAATCAATTATATAGTTTATCATTTATGTACAGTTACACCCTCCGATATCTGTGGTTTCTTATCTCTATTAAGTATATTATGACAAATGCTAGGCTACAAATTTTAAATTATGATGCAGCTTGGTAAACTATTTCAACTAAATAAAATGTTGTCTGTAACTTAACATTAAAATTAAACTGTCGCATATTGAAGAAATAAAAAGAATGACGAAATCTTCAGCAAGCTAAAATATAGCATGGCTAACGCACCCAGACCTGATTCGTGTTCTACCAACATTCAAAATGTTTTGTAAAAATTAATAAATATCTATTATTTACCTAACTACAATTCATTTTTCGTAAGTTATTACACAGAAATACCTTATATTTAATTAATAACGATATCTCGTTATACTACGATCGTTAGCCACTCTATGACGCTTCATGTTAGTTTGCAAAGAAAAGAGACCCTCATTTACTTTTTAAATAGAGAACTTATGTATGTTCAAAAACCTAATGTTCTACAAAGGTATTTTACGTAGACATTAAAATAATTGTTGTATACAGAGGTTTACATACATAATATTATGTAGTAGGTATTAAAAGATCCGTAGGTTCTATAGCGCTAAGTTAAAGTCATAGCCGTTCGACTTGAGCTCACTTTCACTATTGGCGGCCGCCAGCTGTGCCCGCTTCCCCCCTTCCCCTATGATTGCCTTCTAACTACCTTAGTACTACGCAACACTGCCTTACATTCTTAGTAACCAGAACCAATAACAAAATGCAAGACACGATTTTATCTACCATATGGTAGATAAAACCCTAATAGTGAGATTTCACAGAAAATTATGGTTATTATGGTTATATAGCGTTATGAGGTGTGTAGCTTGCCATTTAATAAAGAGAAAGTTTACTAGATTTACAGGTATCTACAGATTTCCTTAGGAAGAGCAAAATTATATTACATAAAGGTTATATATATTTACTTGAAAATCTATGAAATTAAGAATATTTGCTCGTTGGTATGCATTTCCGGTCAATAATTTATAGGTCTATTCGAAATAGGAATCTACATATCGTTTTTGCCCAATGATCTTTTATATATAACTAGAGACACATTCTTAGTAACATCTTAGCCTTCATACAAAGTCCGTACCAAAAAAGCTTTTTTCTGATTTTGAGAGCAGACACTTAATTGAGGGACTGATACTACAAATTATATTCATGGACGGCGGATTACTGTACGAGGTGATCTAGGCCTCACCATAATATATTATATATTGTGGAAAAAAACTAAAAATCAGAAAACGTTTTAAGATATTACTAAGAAGCATTTGAGTTTCAACTTAAATGTTCCTTATAGTAGGGGAGCCCAAGAGGGGATTTTTGGATTTACTCCAGCGCGGCAGATTAATATAAAGGGGGATACCTTGTACCCGGTTAAGTACCTCCACCAAATATGAGCCCCATATATAAGGCCACCCCGTGAAGAATACAGGATCAGATTAGTAAAAAAAAATTGACCATCAGAAATTATCGAGCGCGTCAGATTAAGGTAGGGTGAGTTAATTACATCCTAAAAAGTGTATATTCCACTAATCTGATAATTTGAGAGTGACGTAAAGAAAGGGGAGGGCAGCAAAGTTGTAAAAAAAAAAACGCCATCTCGACATTCTCGAGCGTAGCTAAATTTTTTTTATTTTGAAGGAAATAATTCAAGAATAACGAAAAATATATAATCTGACGATTTCCGCAAGCCGAAATAACAAAAATTCGTCGATAAAGTTAAATGCGTGCAGCTGCGTGATGCAAATTTCCTTCTCCGCGTTATATTTCGTTCTCCTCAAACTTAGATTTCCAGTGAATTTGAACCGATTCGGACCGATAGATTTTGAGAAATTTTGGAAAATCTCAAAAAAAATAAGAATTTTTTTTTGAAAGTGTTTTTTTTGGAATAACTTTTAAATGGCTTTATCGATCAACTTCAAAAACTAATCCGCCCTTGAGCTTGAAAAACCACGTCGATCGCCACCAAGCTGGTCAAAATCGGTTGATTCGTTCGAGAGATATCGTGAATGAAAGAAACCCGAAAAAGTGCTTTTTCGGGATTACTCCGAAATTTTTGGTTCGATCAATTAAAACTTGAAAATTACTTATGAGGATGATAAAACTGCGTCGAATGCCGCCAACCGCGTGAAAATTGGTTGATCCATTCAAAAGTTATTGCGGTTTGAAAATTCCAAAAATAGTGTTCTATGAAACTTTTATCAGACTTTTGAGCTGGGAGAGCTCAAATGCATAGAAATATTATTTCTTTGAACTCAGCGAGCTCAAAATATCACATAAATTATATTTTGAGCTCTAAAATGTCATAAGTACAATTTTAAGCGCCCAGGAATGGAATTAGCGGGAAGTTGCAGGGATGGCCTTTAGGGTGAACCGTTTTTCTAATATTTTTTTTGTCAGATCAGGCGAATCCCTCTAGATAATCGTCAGATCATGAGACAGTACGTTAAGAACATAAAGATGAACCATATATATCTTAATCTGACGCGCTTGAGTATTTCAAAATGGCAATTTTTTTTTGCACATTATGAAAATGGCCGCGAGTTTGCGTCCCATCGAAATCGTCAGATTAGTGAATGAGAGCTTTTTTTTGATGCACTTATCACTCTCTTAGAAAATCTGACGCGCTCGATTAAATTTTTTTTTTTTTCATTTTCAACCCTTACATACAACCACCCGCATCATACAAACGATCACATTAACATACGTACACTTTTAAAAATACGTAGGGCATTGATGCTATCAATATCTGACGCACTCGAGGATGTCCATGCAACAGTTTTTTTTTACATATTTGAAAATCTATAGCCGCTTCCCCCACCGATGAAAAGGTATATATCATATAACATTTTTTTCTTCTTATCATCTAAGCTTTGCAACTCAATAGGTCTCTATGACGCTCGAGTAAATCCCCATTTAGCATCGTGGGCTCCCCTACTATTACTATAAGATCCTCCTATTACATAAATTAGAGCTTCTTTTTTTCTTCCAGAATAAATTAAGCTTTTTTATAACTTGTTTAAATATACGACTTATACGTTAATAACCGTACCTAAACATAGCGTATGTTGTAATACGCCTCTTTAAATAAAAATGACTAAGTAGGTATCATATAATGTGTAGACATCACATATACTTACCGACCTACGTGTCAGGATTACGACAGGTTTCCCAGATACATGTTATGAGTGGTGACTCATTCCATTAAAAGCTTAGATAATACAATAAATTAATGATTAAGTAATTAATTATTAGTAGGTACCTATTTACCTACCCCCTAATTAAGAATTACTTCTTAGTAGGTACGAATACGTAAGTAGGTAGTAAGTATCTAATGATGTCCGGTGACTGATAATCATTAGAAGCTTAGGTACCTAGGTATATTAATTTGCGCAATAATAATCTTTTTTTAAAGTCATTTAAATGACTTCCTTGCAAATAATAATCATAATAATCTGGTAGTTTTCATTTTATCGATATGGCCAACATTCTAAAGTACCTATTTTTAGTGTAACCTATCAATGGGTCAACCCAATGGAAACCACGGGAAAACGTTCTAAGGTTAGGCTATGTGTCGAGTTGTTGACATTAAGGTATTTAAAAATCAAAAGAGTTTTTAATATATACGCCATTTCCAAGTTAGTCTCGGGACTTATTGAACGATCTAGTAGGTCCTAGCTACATATAAATCAACAGTTTCGATTCGACCCGATTTCGATTGAGAGGAATTTCTGAAATTATGTTGCTGTAAGTCGGGTTGTTTCTCTAGGTAGATAAGTTTTGATAAGTTGGAAGTAACATAAAATATAAAAAAAATAAGTTAGATAGTAGACTGCAGTGGTAGTAGTTACAGACGGTAGGGTGTACACAAACTTTACATAACCTACCTGCATGTAAATTGACGTAACGTGAGAACTGAGAAGATACGTAAAATCGAGGCTGTGATTTTAAGGCTTATAAGAGATACGGCCAACGCTCTGCATCGTGCCGAATTGTTTTACTGCCAAAAGTTAGAACTCTAGCAATAAAATATAATGATTATTTGTAAAACTCACTAAAAACTAAAGTAATAATAATAATTTGCGTTGCTCAAGAAAAAAATATTGATTGCAATAATTAAATAAATAACGTAACTACCTATACCTTTATGTTATAACTGATAACTACTACTTAACTTAATCTTAACATAATTTTTAATCGATGAACCAATAATCCTAAAAGAGATAACCTACCTATTCGCAAGAAGAAAAGAATAAATAAACGGAATTAAGTTAATTATAGGTACTGTTGTTCATACATAATATTATAGGTTTTCTTGTGCTTTCATTAGAATATATCTTGCTGAATTAGTATATCGACTATCAAGCTAGTTAATATACATTTTTAGACACAATACATGAACAATTATAAAATCCCACAAAAAAGGATATAAGGTCTATACAGTAAACTGTTATTTGCAATTCGCAGAACTTGAAGAATAAGGACACACGCGATTACGAATTTCATGATAATATTACAGATCACGGGTAACCAGTTGCGATATCATATTTCAAAATGTATCGCAACTGGATATCTAAGTAAACATATCTGACTATAGGTACATATCGCCAAGCAGAAATCAAGTGAATCTGGTCTGGTGGGACGCTTCGGCCGTAGCTAGCTACCACTCTACCGGCAAACACGTGCCGCCAAGCGGCGTTCCGGTTCGATGCCGTGTAGAAACCGGGGTACGCACAGAACAAAATAAGCAGATTCCTTTTTCCGTAGGGATGTGGGTTTAATATAACTGCCGTAGGTACCCCTAGCAGGTAAGCCAGTTATCATAGCTATCATAGCCTAGCAGGTTATCTTATAGTCTGCATTTTCGCTTACCATCAGATGAGATTGCAGTCAAGGCCTAACTTGTAGTGGATAAAAAAAAAGTGATTTAACATACTTTAATTTGTGCGTTTTCATCCGCGTGGGTCTAATTAAAGATCCCGTAGTAGAGATAACCTATCCAATGTACATGTCAGTCAGTCAGTTTCAATTATAAATCATTATTATTATTTAAAATCTAGTATTGAATTAAGAGGACACAGAGTATTAGAATAGAGTTTGTTGCGAGTTGTGACGCGATATGTGGTAATGCGCGTGCGTTGAAGTCTTTTGTACAGCGGTAATTATATACCTAGGATTTACATCACAACACTGAGGTACCTGGGTAGCATCTAATAACTATATAACGGTTTGCTTATTTGATACTAATGTATTTTTTTTCCGGCTTTGTTTTAAATAACGTAGCAAATGTTATTAAAATTATTACGTACGCACTTAAAAACAAGTGAATATAATTAAAATTATTAAAAAATACGACTGCTCTGCCGTAGACATACATTACCTGAACCCTGAAAACATAACATTCCTTTTTTGGGCAGTCGTGTTATAAAAAATCTCCCTCGAATGGAAGTACCACTGCTACTAAGTAACGATACCATAGTCATTAATTACCTTTGGAATCTTTTTCACATTTTTATTAAATGATATTTTTTTGTGAATCACTGAATATTGAAGTATAGTGTTATATATTTTTGGAATCTAATCATCATTTTCTAGATGATGATTATATAGTTAATCTTATTTTCAAATATTTTTTTCAACTTTAGTCTTTAATGCGGAACCATGGTCACCCTATCAAATTTTTTTAAAATTTTAGTAGCCTATGTCACTCGGAATAAACTAGGGATTCTAACGATACCTCATTTATCAAAATCAGTGAGGCGTATAGAAGTTATGGTGGAATATACAAACTCACATAGGTACATACAATACATACATACATGAACCCTGAAAACAATATACTCCTTTTATCAGGGAGTCGTATAAAAATATTATCTAGTCAGAATCGGAATAATTATATTTTCTTGAGCAACACAAATTGTACTCAAAATAACTTAGCAATAAAACTATTACAACTTTTCGTAACAAAACAATTACCTCAACACAAAATTGAGCCATGGCCGTATAAAAAAAATCTAATATAGCGTTTAAATAATAATGAAATTAGTCTCGAATCGAAATGTGTGTTCTGTGATTGCGCTTACCGTTTTGGATTTTAACCCTCAAACTATGAAAGGTATAATAGAATTAATTACGTAGGTACTAATAGGTAGTGTAATATTGTTAAAAATAACTAACTGCTTTTAAAAGGTTTATGATTACGACTGTCGATAGGTAGGTGGCCTTATATGTATAATGATGTACCTACAGATTCTTTTGAGTTTGGTATAATCTCTTGTGTAGTACCTATACCTACTATGTGTTTGTTTCATCCAAGACTACTTATACTCTAAAGAATATTAGTTTTGAATGTTTAATTAAGTAAATGATACATTTTAGTTCCTTGACTTATAATATTACGTATCTGGTAAAAAGGTCATCAAAATTTACATCATGATGTTTTAACATTTAATTTTAGCCTTGATCGTTCATGTGCGATATATAATTTGACTAGATGATGCCCGCGACTTCGTCCGCGTGAATTGATGTTTTTTTAAGATTTAAACTATCCTATCTCTCAAGTTGGATCGAACTGCACATGGTGTGCGAATTTTATTATAATCGGTTAAGTGGTTTAGGAGTCCATTGAGGACAAACATTGTGACACGAGATTTATAATATATATTAAGATTAAATAATAGTAACTATTTTATCACTCACTAAGTACCTATATTTCTAGAATAGCTTAAAAATAATGTTTACCATAGAGTCAACTATACATTAGGTATACCTACCTGATGTTTTGTTTTGTAAAAAAATAATCTTATTTAACTTTCTATTTGGAGCTGAACATTCATGCTGATGAAGTACAAAAAACGAAGTAAGTACCTAGTGAAGTTTTTGTGATTTTTACCAAACTTAGCTACTGTGTTAGATTGTGTAGGTATTATTTAACTCTTACATTAATAGGTAAGTAGCACGTATCTCTGTCTATTGTCGTCAACGTGAACCGATAGACGTCCACCGACTTATAGGTCTCTTACAAGGGTCTGTTAATAAGTAGTACCTTTGTAAAATTACCTACTGATATGTATTCAATACAAAATTGTTACTGTTGTTCACAGGAAAGATTTGAATTTACCTTAGTACTAAATAGCATTAGGAATTGCGAAAGGGATCGTTACTAATGGATGTTATAATAGCAATTATTACTAATTATTAGCGTGCGCTTTGAATGTAATTTTGTTTTGTAAGTGAACAACAGGTCTACTACGCAATGCATATTTTTTATTAATTACATAATTATTGTGCGGAAATCGTAAATGTTTTTTGTTTCAGTGAGAACGACCCTCTAACGGAACCGGATATACGCGAGGTCTGCGGGCCGCCACGCTATGTCTTTCTCATATAATTACGTAGGATGATACTCGTACCTATAATGCTTAACCTACTCGTATGATAACAACTATTTATTACCATACTAGATGATGCCAGCGACTTCTGCAGCCGCGTTGTTAAAGCTTTTTTAATTTCGTGGAAACTTCTTAATTTGCCGAGATGAAATCTCTATACCAAATTTTATCAAAATCGGTTGAAAACATGAGCTGTAGCAGACAGACAGACAGACACACTTTCGCATTTATAGTATTTAGTATGGATTAACAATAATTGTATGTGGTGGCACGCTCTCCAAAAGGCTAAGGCGTTAACTAACTATTGTTGAAATATTGTTGCCTTTATTATTTAATATACACGTGAACGATCATTTCTGGTGCTCTGGGCTAGTGAAAGCTGAGAGTCGGTTTTTAAATACTGGCAACACTCAGCTAGACAGACTATCTAATAATATGTAAGTGCGGGTATCTAAAATCTTTAAGGTTTTCTTTAAATTAAAACTTGAAAATATTTTACGTAAATGGTAACACTTAGGGTAGGTACTTGGCTTTATTTTTACAAAGAAAAAGTTCTATCTAAGTAGGTTTGGTTTCAAGGTTATAATTTTACAAAAAAAAACTGCAACCTTGAAATCAAATGAAACCTTACAGTACGCTTACGAGTTACGATCCATTTATAAAACGTGTATAAAGTTACCACTGTACAAGTTAAAGGGTGTGCTATTTTTGCATTTATAAGTGGTATAAAAGAAAATGAAAGTTTTATTTCGCCGTTACGCTAGGTGCCTGCTCTGAATTTGCCATCTGATTGGAGCGCTAATTACTAAGTAATTAATTTCTTTACGCCATTACTGAGTAGGATTTTTGTGGTCACTCTAGTAATGATATTACTCATCGTTTATTATGAAAGTCTTTTTTATTAATGGTTTTATACGTTAAATCATAAAGACCATCCACAAAGAGCCAAAAAAGGAGCATTAAATTTACATAAAGAGAAATTTTATTAATAGTAGGTAATGTCAAATCATTAGTATGATAAGGAACTCCCTCAGTGCTATGAGTTTCTCACTCTTACATATGCATATTTATACCAACACCTACATTCACTTTTGTTTGGCATTGCAGAAATGCAGTTGCATACCTCTAGTAAGTAAATGTAATAATAATTACGAAATTGAGGAATACGAGCTGTTAATTGAACGTTATTTACGAGATATCAAAATTTAACCTACTTTGAGATATGATAGTAAGAGTTCTGAAGTCGCTACACACTTTCGAAAGCGAAACTTTACTACGATATCATTCGTGTTATGCTAAAATATTTCAACTCTACCTATATTATACTATCTACTAAGCATATAGGCATGCAATTTTCTTTCGTTCAAATTACTCAATCAATGAATCTTATAAGATATTTTGCGAATATATACCAATTGGATTGTCTCGCATACTTTCGCAGCTGATCGAGTAACCTTGTACAAGAAAAGGTCACACAAAAGTTTTATTTAAAAACTATTATAGCAAAATTTATGGTTTAAAAAATACTTACGTTCTATACCAGACGTGTGTAATCCAGATTTATTGTCACTTCACTAGATTTTAATGGTGGGTCCACACTCGCGGGTCGCGCGCATGGTGCGTGAGTGCGGTCGATCGGGTCGCCAAGCGATCACTGCGCCCGCGCTGAACTTACAAGCCTGGGAGGCTACTACCAGTCACTTGTCAGCCTTTTCTACTGACTCACGCAAAGGCTTTTATTCCATGGGTTTTTCTTTGTAGTCATTTGTCAAAATTTGGGAATCGAAGGCGGTTTTATTTTAAAAAAAAACCGGTCAAGTACGAATCAGACTCGCTTTTAATAAATAACAAGAAATACGTAATCAGCTGTAAAATAACTGGCTTAAATAATATGGCGCTAAGCTGGTAGCACCTGACAAATAATTCGACACCCTATGAGTACGGAACCCTAATTAACGATTTCCGAATTGCCAAATTTCATGATTCTAGGGAAACGGAAAGTATATAGGGTACTTCCGTGGTTTGGATTTATTGCCGAGTGTCAAAATATGCGGCATTAACGGCCGTATCTTTTGATTGCGTTGACATAGAAGCTTGATATTTTACAGCTCCAAGGGACCGTAGATCTAAGTATTTGATATTAAATTCAATTTGATACCTCCACGCGTTCCCGAGAAAAAGGTGGTTGACAGACAGACAGACAACAATGTGATCCTATAAGGATTATTTTTTAAGCTATTGCATAGCTTCTATCGCGGGCCTTGAGCGTGGAGACCGAATCCAGAAATTCCGTAACGAAAAAAAACCTAACACTTTGGTTGCTATGACTACTTGTGTTGTTGACTTCAAGTTGTTGAAAATAAAAGGACTATTTTTATTAAAAGATGATTTTGGTTACTATGACTTCAAGTTGTTGAAAATATAAAGGCGTAATAATTTTAAAGAATTATGTTTTCAATAGTCCGGGTGTCCAAGGGGAATCAAAAAATTTTGATTCCCCTTGGACACCCGGACTACCGCAGTCTCCGAGTGCAACACGTCTTTTTTTTTCTTTTGAGGTACGGAACCCTAAAAATATGTAGTTATTTTTAAGTTATGGATATCTATATGGAAACACTAAAAAAATACTTAATAACAAAGTTAATACACAAAACGACTTTCAGAGATAAAAACAGTCTCCAGGTAAGCATACTGTAAGCATCTCTGTGCCAAATTTTTTCAAGATCGGTTCACCTGTTGAGCCAGGTCAGACGGACAAACACTTTCGTTTTCAAAAATAATAGTAGGTACATTAATAAGTAGGAATTAATTAATATTTAATTCTCAGTACATTAATTGTAGTACTGTTTAAACTTTTTTTAAATTTTTAATATTTTGTACCATAGGATAAATAATAAATAGTTGCTTTTAACAATAAATGAAAAATCTGTTCAATTCAATAATATTTATTTTCTAACGAAGCTCCATATACAAATAAATCGCACAATCACATTTTAAGCATGATCGTAGATCGCTATTAATACTCTTCTGAAGCTGGAATACGGTCATCCGTATTCAATATGTTATCAAACTTAAAAAAGCACTTCTAGTATGGCAATTGTATGACATTCACAGTTGTGATGTCATCAAATTTCAACACAATTTTTAATTTTTTTTCTTTAATCTATATTTTAAAATGGTTCGAACTTAAAACTAACCGACGATGTGAATTTTAGGTATTTTGGTAGACCCTCTATTTAATAATGAGTTAGAAATAATTTCTTTTTGATATAGGCATCATCCCTATTTTACAAACGTTTACTACGAAATGGCACGCAAGCCACAAACATTGATTGTTAGATATCTAACAATCAATGTTTGTGTAATCTGTATAAATTTGTAGCATCTCAGCGACATCAAGTCGAAAAGCTAACCGTTCAATCGTGTACGCTTATCGTCTCGATACATTTGTAGCATCTCAGCGACATCAAGTCGAAAAGCTAACCATTCAATCGTGTACGCTTATCGTCTCGATACATAATACCCACAGCTGACTTGTGAACAGAACTGTACGCTTACTCTGAGTTTTTACATTGCAAATTCGATTGACGTAGTGAGCGTTCGATCACATTGGCGTTAAAGTAAAATGAACCTTAACTGCATTGGTTTAGAACTCATTTCATCATTTCGTGTATTTATTCACAGCCAGCGCTCCAAACGCTGAATTTGTGACTTTAAAGCAAGAGCTTTTGGGTCCATTTTACTTTGACGTTCGCTTACATTTGGCGTGGTGAGACCTCACGTCGATCAATCGTATTGGCAATGTTAAAACTCAGAGTAAGCGTACAGAACTGTACTTTATTTAGGACAATGACGTGTATCACGGGCTATAAGGGTTAGTGTTAGAAGTGCATGTGGCTATCGCTATCGGGCAGCGTGTAGGAGGTATCGCGGAAGCGCACGTTGCTGCGGCGCGGCAGCGGCGTCATGTCGTCGTCACTATCGAGCGCGGGCTCGTATCCTTTGTTAACATAAGCGCCCATCGAAGACCCCCCCGCCATGTTGTTCATCTGACAACAAAAACGTAGCCCAATTTAGTAAAACTACATCAATTATTTCTAAAAGGATTATTATTCATATATGTTTTTTAAGTCTTTGTGTTATAGTTTCTGGATAAAAGTTTAAAAAAAAAAATTAAATAATCATCACGGGCCTTGTAAGATCAGAAATGAGGAGATTCGTAATTTCGTAGAATTAAAGTAACCAACATAGTTCAACGTGTTGCGGAGTTGAAGTGGTAATGGGCGGGCACATAGTTCGAAGAACCGATAGACGTCCCTAAATCCCTAAGTGCTGGAATGGCGACCTCACACTGGAAAGCGCGGCGTTGGCAAAGTCCCCACACAGTGGACAGACGACGTCAAACGAGTCGCAGAGAGTCGATGGATCCAGGCAGCGGCGCAAGACCGCGGCATGTGGAAATCCTTGCAAAAGCCCTATGTCCAACGGCAGAGGTCTGTTGGTTGACGACGACGACATCAATTATTGTTATAGTCCCAATTTCTGAAGCTGAAGTTATGGTATTTTTACTGGGACTATGGATTTTAGCCGACAGCAAAAGGGTTATACAATCAGTGGTGATTGCGCTCACAAATATGATGGAAATACGACTCCAAACAGTTTAGTTTCATCAGTGCGTTCGTCTAATATTTGCCATTTAGTATTTGCCATAACGAAGTTAAAAAATAGCAACAGAAGTCGTAATTAGAACCTTACCGCTGTCATTGGTTCATCGTAGATGAATCCCGCGGCAGAGTCCCTGGCAGCTTGCGATCGTCGCTTTTCCGCTATCACCGAATCCCTTCTGGTCATCAATGCACGCAATGTTGCGCGTCGGGACGCTTGGTTTCCCCCAAGTGATGGTAAGCGCGATACCATTTCTGCGATAGAAATCACTATGGTTAAGAGTATATTCGATGATATTTAAGTAGGTCTTCGAATAAAAAATCAGGCATCGGGGATGGCCGCAGAAGGCAAACTTTCATCACACTTCTAGGTAAAATAAATTTTAAGTCAATACAAATAAACTTAAAAAAATAAAAAGATTTTCGAGGAAGTTCGAACTTTTCTCGTTTTCCTTAGCGGCGGAACCCAAACATCCCAATGAAGTTTGAATCGAAGCTTGCATACAGATCTGACTTTGGTCTACATTAGTCAACTAGAATCTGAGTGAACATAACAACATACTCACGCCGGCAAAATTATGCAAAAATCTAATAAAAATGCATACGCCATAGAAATAACTTACCTTCCACATTCCAAGTTCATATGTTTTATAGTTTCTGACATATCGTGATTAGTCAGTGAAAGAGTGGTATTTCGCTTTTATATATATTTTTTGTAATACCAATATGATGCCTGGTATATGCCACGCCAATATTATGGCTGGTATATGTCATGCAAGCTATCTGTATGCAAATTTCGTCCACACTGGTTCGGTTTAAAAATGTAGCATAACGAGACACACTTTGGCATTGGATATTTCAGTTTATACTTACCAGGATCAGCATTGTGGAGTATAGTGAGTCTTCTCTTGAAGTTGGCGTCTAGATTGATAACACTCTGTTTGTTGTCGCGAGCTCGCTCCAGGTTATGCAGCGTTTTGCGTCGCGACACATTGGAATCGTCAACTCCACGCCTCTCTAAATCGTCCACGTTCAATTTTTGTAGATCCTTCGCGATTTCCACGGCATGTCTTTCGAATTGGGCGTCTTCATTTAAATCGTCGGCCTATAGTTTTTAAATAAAGACTTGAATAATATTTTTTTCGTACCACTTGCTCAAAAAAGTGACATTCTATGCCACAAAAAGCGAACATAACAATAGTCGTTTTTAATCTGTTAAAAACAGGGAAAGAAAATTGTACTGAATTTCATTCATCCTCTAGGGGGAGAATGTGATTTAAATTTGTAATACTTTCCGAAATTTATACTGAACTACATCTGTGTTTACACCATTGAGTTTGTATATAAAGCATTAAACATATTTTTGAAAAAGGAATACGCATTTGTTATGCAGTTATGATTATTAAATAAAATTACGAAAACCGACGAGGCCGTATGAGCTTGATGCCTTTGCTTTTCCGACAAAAAAATATTAGTCTAATTGGACCAATGTTTCGAATGTTAACTTTTACTTTTAATTGTCATTATTTTTAATAAATGCTTATCTCATATTATTATGGTGTTAATTTTTTCGCACGAAAAGTAGAGTATTTTCCTCGGTGATAAAGCTGTCTTAGTCTTGGGTGAACTTAAATCGTCACCCGCGACAGAAGACACTGCTTTATCCCCTTGGTTAATAATCTACTATTCTTACACTCTCATTGCAAATTCAGACTAAATGTACTCTAGCTAGCAGTTTTGAACGAAAACATGACAATAATTTTAAAGGAAAAAGAAAACAGTACACACAAACACCGAATTTAAAATTATGTCCATCTGTGTCTTTATCCAAGGAAGCTTTCGAAAGAGCTGACTAGAATTTTAAAGGAAAAAATGATTTGTAAAAGTTATAGTTTAATAATAATAATCCTAGTATAAAAATACCAATAAATTAAATGTAAAAGAGCGTGTGGTGATGTGGGGCACCTGACGAATGGGAAACTGACCAGCCATTACGGTGCCGCAAAATGCATTCCTCTTTATGCAATTGTGTTCTAAATATCTCAACGTCCGTTAACAAGCTTCGTCTTAATAGTTGTAGCGCACTTACCCGCTTTGTGAAGTACCAGTTGAGCTCAATAGTGGCCAGCAGATGGGTGATAGTAGTAAAGCGATGGAACAACATGCCAGCGAACTGTATAGCCATCACAGAACCGAAGAATATAATCAAAATAGATCCGATCGGCTCCAACATCAAGTATTCACGGTCGATTTGCACCTGTTACAGAAACAAGAAACTTATCGAAACAAATTTTTAAAGCTCTGAATACCGAAAAATCACAACGTAAATCTTTAATTCTTGCATTTGAATCGACACCCATACTAATTTCAGACCAGTCTCCACACCTACACCTTCCTATGCACCTCCAACTTGCATACTAACTTTGTGCTAAATTGACTGAATTTTGTAGAAAACTGCTATTCTGCTTGGGGATACCCTCCTCTGTCACGCCCCTGTTAATCCGTATTGCTGTAGATGTCTCCGTCGGATGACCGGTAGAAAAGAAAGTATCTCCTTAAACTATGGAATAGCATTCTTTCTTAGCTCCCCACTTATAGTGGCAGGATATTGCTTGATTAACAAGTATTTGTGACATTTTTATGATATTATCATCTATCTAAGCCTATTATAAAATGGGAAAGTTTGGATGGATCGATGGATGGACGTATGGATGGACGGATGTTTGTTACTCAATGACGCCAGAACGGCTGAACGGATTTGGATAAAATTTTACACTGAGATAGATTTTAGTGTGGAATAACACATAGCCTACTTTTTATCCCGGTAAATGAAAGATCTCCTGCGGGAACCAAAAAAACCTCAATCCACGCGGACGAAGACGAGGGCATCAGCTAGTCCTGGATAACTAATGTTTGGTAAAATACTCACCAGATTGTCTTCGTTGTCGTAAGAAATGCGGACCTTCTGACCGAAGGGCCACTTGAGATGCAGCTGATTCTGCCACAACTGCAGTAGGAAGATGGCGAGAACGAAGAGCGCGTTCAGCATCACGAACGCGAACACCATTGTGTCGCGCAAGTTCTTCAGATCTGTGGCTATTCGGTCCTAAAAGCATTGCCCGAAGATAATATGACGCTATTTCTTCTTATTCTTTTATTGTTTTTTTTTTCACTACAAGTTGGCCCTTGACTGCGATCTCACCTGATGGTAAGTGGTGATGCAGTCTAAGATGATAACGGGCTAACCTGTGAGGGGCTTGACAACACAATTCACAACAGACAAAAACGTTTAAAGCGGAAACCTGCCTAGAAAGTCCAGGCGACAAAGCTTTGATAGTTGAACAATCTAGGAGCGGACTGAATTCCGGAACATCAAATTCCATGCACGAATTCATTGCCTCTATTTTCACAGGATAATTTTTTTTGACTGTTGTAATCAGGTGAGTTTTTGAAGCGGCAAGTTATGAACAAACACTGAGGCCGAAGTTGGAGCATCTTTACCTGTTCCTCTTTATTCTCGTCAATAGGACGAAGGTACGTATCGATCAAATCCTTCCAGAATTCAGTTTCAGCTGTCGTCAAAAAGTCAACTTCGCCCTTTTGTAGATTTGGGTCCTCAATCCAGTATGGGTTAATAAGATCGTCTCGTTCTTCCTAGAAGTAAGTAGTAAGTATATATTATTTTCTATCTAACTTCTACTTAATATTAATTTATACATCTAATTTACAGTCCTTAATCATCATTCATCTAATAACTGTCTTTATTTTATTGTAACTTTATTATTCGCGCTTCCGGTATATAAGATTGGCGTTGGATTTCGCCTAGACTCTCTAGATCCCCCACGAACATCACAACTTCCAATCGAGGTAACACGATTCTAACCCCCAGGCCCCATCCTATATGTATTTTTATTGATATTGGTTACAATTTTCAAAATTAAAAACAATCTATGCTTCTCCCGCAAGCAAGATTTGTGAAAGGAGGAGCTAATACCCTCTTTCTTTACCGCTGTACCACTCTCCGCATCTTATTCTTTGACTTATTCGGCGTGGTTTAAGGTTTAATGATTCCCGAGGGAACTCTTTACTTTTCGGGAATAAAAAGTAGCCTATGTTCTTCCCGGGGATCCTACCTACCTCTGTACCTTTCATATTAATCGGTTAAAAAACGGCCGGGAAAGCGTAGCAGACAGAAAGACAGATAGACGTCTATCTATACGGACATACTTTCGCATTTATAATATTAGTGTGATGTAATATGGATATGGATACTGTACAAGTGTACAACTGCTAGGTATTTATTTTGTTAAAGACAACACTAATTTAACCTATTAAAATAAATTATATAAATTACTGTTTGTACAAAACAAACAGTAATCTCTAAACTGAACTCAAATCGTAAAATATCTTAATCTATAAAATCACTCGACAACTCTTTATTGTCAGTCTATTTACTTCAAATTGCACGACATATAAGCCCTTTCGAACCACTTCTGACTGAGCCGGCGCAAACCAGTTTGTACTTAGACGGAGCGTCTGTGAACCTGTCGGTGAGGGCTCACGCATACATCGCTGCGCTATGTGTGGGTGAAAACGCAACGAGCCGTTTGTATGTAGCTTTTCTCTGATCCCTGTGCCCATAGAGGTAGTATAAGGTAAAGAGTACTACTATCGCACCGCACTCCTTGTGCGCGGCGTAGGCAAGTGAACTATAGCTACTAATATTTATAGATATGTAAAAAATAGGGATGGGCAATAGTGCGCTGCAAGTGCGAAGTCGATAAAATACATCTGAACGGTACGGTACCTATTGTTTGTGTTTGTTTGTACCCTATCATACTAATATTGTGAAAGTGTGTTTGTTTGTTGGTCTGTTCAATCACGCCTCAATAGAGCAACGCAAGACGTGATTATTTGCATGGGTATAGTTGAAGACGTGGAGAGTGATATTTATCCAGGAAAATTAAAGCGGTTCCGTGGGAATTAAAAAAAACTTATTCCACGCGGATTAAGCCGATATGTTTTTTAATGATCGATCGTATATCCATACTAATATTATAAATGCGAAAGTGTGTCTTTCTGTCTGTCCGTTCGTCTGAAGCCCGCGACTTCGTTCGCGTGGATTGTTTTTTTATTCCCGCGGGAACTCTTCATTTTTCCGGGATAAAAAGTAGCCTATGTCCTTCCCCGGTATATAACCTGTCTCGGTATCAAATTTAATCAAAATCGCTTAAGTAGTTGGTCGTAACTGACAGACAGACACACATTCGCATTTATAATATTAGTATGGATTGATGTATATCCGATGTATATCGAATGCATAAAATATGTAAGAAAAGGTGCAAACCTGTGTTTTAATGTGCAATTATAAAATAAAAGTATAAGTTTGATTCTTTGATTCTTTTACTATAAAAATATCGAAAATAAATTCTTTCATAACGTACGTTAATATTTATCTTTAGTTTCTGTCCATAATTATGTTTCAAAAAATTAAATTGTTTTAAATTAATAACCAGTCTTACGCACCTAATCAACAGGCAACACTTAACAAAATTACAGCTATAATATTTATCTTTAGTTTCTGATCATAATTTGAGTAACGAAAAAAAATTTCAATACGGCTGGCCTTTTTTAATTTTGGTAATAGATACTTACCTCTTTTGTGATCTCAGGGAACTCTATATATCGATTTTGAACGAAATCAGCCCAATAACAAAGAATTTAAATATGGCGCTGGCCTTTTTCAATTTTGATAACAGATACCTCTTTTGTGATCTCAGGGAACCCTAAATATCAATTTTGAACGAAATCGGCCCAATAACAAAGAATTTAAATATGGCGCTGGCCTTTTTCAATTTTGATAACAGATACCTCTTTTGTGATCTCAGGGAACCCTAAATATCGATTTTGAATGAAATCGGCCCAATAACAAAAAAATTCAATATGGCGCTGGCCTTTTTTAATTTTGGTAACAGATACCTCTTTTGTGATCTCAGGGAACCCTAAATATCGATTTTGAACTAAATCGGCCCAATAACAAAGAATTTCAATATGGCACTGGCCTTTTTAGGGTTCCGTACCAAAATGGTAAAATGGAACCCTTATGGTGCGACTTTCTCCGTCTGTCTGTCCGTCTGTCCGTCCGTCACACTCGATTATTTCAGTAACTACCGAAGCTATCGACATGAAATTTGGAATAGTTGTGTATATTAGTGGCCCAAAGACACTGGAATTAAAAAAAAATTGGAAATTATTTTTGTTCTTATTTAAAAAGGGGGGAAAATCGGAGGGTTGAAATTTAAAAGTGAGATAACTGTACTGTGTGGGGAATCATATGAAAGGGTTTACTTTGTACATTCTAAAACAGATTTTTAATTATTTTTAGTCATGATAGTTTTTGAATTATCGGGGAAAAAGTCTAAAAAAATACCGTTCCCCCCCCCTTATCTCCGGAGTTTACCAATTAAAAAATCTGAAATAATTATGGTCAATAGGAATTTATGTATATTTTACAGGAAAACTATAGTCAACGCTCTAAGTAGCATAGTTTTTTTGATATTAACAGTAAACCTCTACAAACAAAGTTAGTTTTGCGGTTCATTAACAAAGGTAATTATTACCGTCAAAGATAGGGTTAAACGCAAGTTCTTCTAAGTACTCGTCGTCAAATAAACATATTGGTTTTTGCCTGATTGTTTTGCTTCAGTACCTACTTCTTGAGTACGGAACCCTCGGTGCGCGAGTCCGACTCGCACTTGCCGTTTTTTTTTAATGTTGGTAACAGTTACCTCTTTTAAGATCTCAGGGAACCCCAAATATCGATTTTGAATGAAATCGGTCTAATAACAAAAAAATTGAATATGGCGCTGTCTTTGTACATTTTCCTCTTTTGTGATCTCCGGGAAACCCAAAATATATCGATTTTGAAAAAAAAATCCCAACTAACAAAGAATTTCAATCTGGCGCTGACTTTTAAAATTTATGATCTCATGGAACCCTAAATCGAAATTGAATCGTAATTTGAACGAAATCGGATCAGCAATAACAAATTTCAAAACCTATGGCGCTAACTTTTTTTAAATTTTGTTAACAATTTTCTCTGTTGTGATCCCAGGGAACAGCGATATCTGTGCCGGCGCCCGAGTCGAATGTATCACATCACTATTCGATTCGGTGAACAGTCGGCTATCGTAGCGGGGTTGCGGGGCGGTGCGGGCGGTATTATGTTACCTTGCGTCCCACGTCTTTATCACCCCCGCGACACGTATTTCTATTTTACATGAAAGTTTAAAAAATATGACTAACCGGTGAAATGTGATGTTGGAATTATGTTTATTATGATAACGAGTATCATGTTTGCATGTTTATAAGCCACAATAACCATTTTTTCCAGTTTAAAAACGGAATTTCGGTCCCGAGTTCGCGATGGGCGCTCTCAGCGCTAGCGTTCCTTTGACTAAAGAGCTTGCTGACGGAACGATGCTATGTTCCTACCGGTGCCTACTGTTCTTGCTTACAAGCACGCACTCTATAGGCTATACTACCTCTGTGCCTGTGCCCATACGTTTGACACGTTTCGCATTGCGCTATGAGCTTCGATGATTTCAGTGGATGAATTCCCACTTTGCATCCAAGAATCGAGGTGATTTCATATATTATTTTGTTTATCTTTTCTTTTTTAAAACTAAACAGGAACATGTTCAGCGGTTCTTTAGTTTTCCATCTCAGCTTGTTAACAACATTTTTAGCTGAAACCCCTTACTCTGGAGGTTTTCGATTATTCTTTCTGGCTTGCAGGTGAAATGCAGCTATTTTCATTATTGGCATTTATTTTGACATTGTTGCCATTTAACATTTTAATTCGAATAGAATCGTCAGGTTCACCCTCTGTGGTTACGCCGTCTACTATTATTGGCGCGTTTCAGTTTTAAAATGGTGTATCCATAGTTGCAGCATATGAATAGTATAGCTGCAATTTGATATTGTATTGTTTAATAATAAACCTGACGCGATGAAACGCGAAACTAGGTCATTATGCCGCGCGCACTCTACTGACGGCGGTCGAGACGCGGCGTCAGCAGATCACTCTGCTAGTATTACGATCTTTCCCCAGGGTTGTTTTCTTTGAAAACTAGACACTACAACACAACACTAGACAGACAAATATATATTTTTTCTGCCATCCCAACCTCATAAAAAGTGTGTGTGTGTGCAATTCACACAAGGCACCACAGCGATGTCGTTTTCTCGTTTCAACGAATTTTCAAATCAAAACGGTGGTAAAGAAGTTTCACTTCAAAAAACAGATTTTACGGAAAGAGCACATTAAAACGTACCCTTGGTATGTCAGTCGAATGTTCACTGTCCTCATACTCTGGGAGCATAGACAAGGTGTCACCTCGCAGAGCCATGGAAGATCGCCGACGTTGCATTTTCTCGGCCTCTGTTGGTGCCCCTCTGAAATTAGAACTACCACAGTTAGTCTAGAAACACAATACTTAACTTGGCAAAACTTCTGCACGAAAACCATGCCCCTTCATTACTTTCATTTTTTATTCTACTACAAGTTACAAATACAGTTAGAACTGTACTGAACTCTAGAGTTTTACTACTTTTTATCACGGAAATCAAGTAGATCCCACAGAATTAAAACGACGACGAATTAAAACTCAAATCAAGACGGTTGAAACTCTAATGAGACCGACGCCAAGACGAAACGCCACGAGAAAAAGTGACGATCTTACGTACAATGAGTCCAATCTTTTTTCAAGCTTCTCCAGAGAGTTCGCAATTTGAAGCAAATGCAAATCGTCCTTGTGATCGGTAGGGTTGGTGCAGCACAAACATTTGAAGAGTCCTGCTATTGAAAACTCCAGTGAACCACTCTGTTCTTTGGATTTGCCGAACCATCTCATGATGCTCTGATTATCCATTTTCTTTTTGGCATCCTCGGCTGCCTTCTTTTGCATTTCCATTTCCTACAATTTGACTATATTATAAGGCGAAAATGTGTATGAGTTTTTAGTAATCAAAGAACTGGAAGTTTAATACGCTATAATCCACAAACATCTGAAGATGCTCCAGTGTCGGAGTGAAACGTACGTTGAGAATAATTTGGAAGATTTGTGTAATGTGGTGAATATCGCAAGATACACACTGTACCACATAGATTTACCTATTGTGGCGGATTATAGCGAACTAAACTTCAAGTTCTTTCATTATCATGGACCTCCGCAAAATAACGCCTGCTTCTATCTATATTTGAGTTTTTAGTATCACTACTAATTAATAATAATGGTTGTACGACGACGTGTAATGGACAATGTGTTAGATAGGTATATACAATTGGAGTGCATAGTAATTTCCTCTAAACGAAGTTTTGTAGAGATTCTCTCCGCGTGTGCACCAGCGAAATGGACCACAAAAAGTACGCCTTAATAAAAAAATCAAGGGATTTCGCAAGGTCTATCTCTACTCTGACGTTGTAAATTATTATATCATCATTGCCTCATCGATCGACAGAAGACCTGACTCATATTTCTAAAGGATTAACCTGGCTGTTTGACGCGGACTTGCAACCTTCCACCATTCAACACGGGTACAGTAAACTCCGACACACTTTGATATTAGGGCGGCAGTGGCGTCACTGTCAACTAAAAATCTGCATTTTTGGGCCAACACAGCAATCAGCATTTTTGGGATTCTATTAGTCTCATATTTCGGTACACGAACATAAGCGTTTCGCCTTCAAAGTGTAATTAGATTAAGTTAGTTATAGTCAAAAAAACATACGACTTAAATACCTTTATGGTCTTCTTTTGAGCCACCTCCCGAGTCCCCCAAGTAACGTTGTTGAGATTACACAGCGAATAAATAATAAGCAACATGTACATGCTAGGAATAGTGATGTAGTATATAACGAGATACGCCAAACATATGAACTCTTGGGGATGGAGGACCGCGGTGATGAAGAATATGCTGAATGTTGCTACGAAGAATATACTAGAGGGCGCCATCCAACCGTCCTCCACTATCTGCAGGGCTATGCCCACAATAACCATCAACATTACCATGGCGTATATGCAAGTTATGACATTTGCAACTTGGAGCTGGAACAAGTGTGAATAAGGAAATTATATCACCCCCGATAAGTAAAACATAGATACTTCCATACAGATATTATAATTAATGCGAAAGTCTGTCTGTCTGTTACGTTTTCACGGGCCATTGGCTATCTAACAAATTTTGACGAAATTTCGTCAAAATTGGTCACCAAATTTCATCAAAACTGTCATCCCGGAGACAGCCATAAGCATTTTATCCCGGAATATCGAAGATTTCAGCGTTCCTACTCCAATATTTCGTAACCTTCATTACCCTTCATAACCTTCATTACCAATTCATTACTAGATTCATTCATTTCTAGATTTTCGATGAAGCAGATAAGACGCGCACAAACTTGGTGGGCCTTCATTTAAAGGGCTGAGAGTTCCTGTTACCACCTTTGTGCTCCATCATCAGACCCTTCACTTGTCACTTTGTTTAAGCCAACTACACATCTAAGAACTTTAATAATATTATTAAGGGTAGCCTTGACCTGATATCATTAACCAACCCGTTCAAACCAACCCGTTCAAACCAAGTATGTTCGTTACGAATCCTGAATTTATGATTGATAAAAATACTTGTAATTTCATTAAGCTCGATCCTATTTGGGATCTCTAATTATAAAGACATACCTGCACTTCCGATTTGCACGTCATACAAATGATGAGGAAAAACAGGATGGGAGCCAGGTTGAGTAGGAGTGCGTTGATGTTGCTCATACCGGTGATGGCGTTTATTGCTCCTATCATCATGAGGAAGATGGTTCCTGGGCCCAGTATTGTACCCAGCATTAACATCATCTGAAAGAAAAAATATTTATGTAAAACTTCATTACCGGCGTTAAGAAACATGTATTACGAACACTCGCGCCACGGGGGTGCCGGGTGATATTAGACTAAAAGTATTAATAACGAAGATCTTCATGAAAGGAACCGACGGTTAAAGGTTCTCCTTTTCGCAAAAATCTATGTGTAATAACTTGTTCTCAGGCTAAGTTGATCGATTTAATCGTCTCTTTTGTATTTGACTTAAACCGTCGGCTTTACTGCGTTTAAAAAAGTTCACAAGCCGCGGGCCTTGGATAACGATGCGCGTCTTGAGACAGCAGGCGGCGAACTTGGGCTCTTTTTTTTGTGATACTAAAAAATCCCGGTTGAGTTTATTGTGGGCTCTTCTCAGACCAAGGCGCGTTTGGTACCCTCGCTGCTTTAGTTTAAGATATCGTAACTGATTATCACCATCATATTTTATAAGTATAAGTATCATAGTTTAATAAGTGTAGAGTGTACCTGTGTAATTGAATGAATATACTTTGTCTTTGAGGTTTTTCGGGATGATGATAACAAAAATAAACATTCATTTCAAATTCAAACTACCTAGTGGAAGTATACTTAACTGTAACATATTCTACTAAACTCTCATAATATTTACTACAGCGACCAATAAAATGAGTAACTCTCTTACTTGATACATTATGTAGAGTGAGGAGATATTGTCGTTGACTTGGACCGTCCGTTTGGAGTCAGCAAGAAGATCGAATATGTTGGCCATAGTCGAAGGCACCCATCGACGCCGTTGGTTGAAGAACTCGTCGAATCTCTCCGGGCAGTGGGTGTAAGCATCCGACGCCGCGGAGTATTCTACTCTATATCCTCGTTGTAAAAGCAGCGTACAAAGCCATCGATCCTCCCCTGATTATTTAAAAAGATACACGAATAATTTAGCTGAGTTCAAAATAACGGCAAATTAAAAATAAATAGGTCGTGTATCTAGGAATAAACTACTAAATAAACGCACTTGATAGTTTGATTGACCAGTATCTAAAAACATTCTCTCTCTTTATAACTTGAACTCTAATAGACAGACTATGAAATAAAGCTGGAGTATTGGTGGGACACTTGACAGAAGCGAAACTGAACTCTGTCTCGCTCAAACAATACGCGCTGTTCAGCCACCAATCGACTAAAATAAATATTGTATGGGTAACAATATGCGCTGCCCAAGCCAATGAGGTGCGATTCATATTTGCGCTCATGACACGTCTCGATTATTTTTTTCTTATTACTTTCTCATACCAAACGTCCGTTTGCTTTAAATAAAGAGGAGAGAAAATCCTTTAATTCATACGACCAAAATAAGTATCTTTTGGGTATTTGACCTTTTCTAACGGAAAATTCTACAACAACCTATTATACATTCATATTTTTCTTTAGTTTGTAGTTCTCGTTGGTTGAGAGCCCAAATGGTTGGAGGTTTGGAGGATCTTCTATGTTACTCTTGCTTGAGTAACATAGAAGATCTACCAGCTGGTCCGTTTGGGTTGACAAGTTTGTAAAGGTGTCACATTTTGCAACAACTTTATTTTAAAATTGCAAATAGCGTAACGTTACCTTGATCGTATTGTACGTAATGTCTCGCCTCACTAGAAGTTAAGGTATATTTTTTCATAACGTTGTCGTCCATCAGAGCTTTTCCTCTAAAAAGTGAGAAACATCCGGGACTACAAAGCACGCAGCCGATCATGTGTTCTGTCGCCTTTTGCAGCCAATGCCCTATCGCGTACTCGAACATTTGGTACCACGACATAAACCCTGAAACGATCCATTTATTTTGTTACAGCCATTTAAAATTCTACAAAGGCTCAAAGTAAGTATGATTTCTAGCAACTCACCTGATGGTAAGTCATCACTTACCATCAGGTGAGATCGCAGTCAAGGGCTAAGTGTAACTTGTAGTGCATCATCATGCAGTCTAAGATGGTAGCGGGCTAACCTGTTAGGGGCATGGCAGCTATATTAAACCCATGCCCCTATTCGGTTTCTACACGGCATCGTACCGGAACGCTAAATCGCTTGGCGGCACGTCTTTGCCGGTAGGGTGGTAACTAGCCACGGCCGAAGCCTCCCACCAGGCAGACCAGGAAACATTCAGAAATTATAAATTCCCAAATTGACCCTGCCGGGGTTCGAACCCGGGACCACCGCACGTTAAGGCAACAGCGCTACACACTGCGCCATGGAGGTCGTCAAAACTCTGACACTAAAAAGTTAAAAATAAAAATTCTTTCCATAAAACCGACTTCCAACGCCACTGTAAAGTACAAAATAATCTTGATTTCTACCCAGTATGTTGAAGTCGGGCGAGTCTGATGCGTCAACTTTGCTTATCTTTGTTATACCCGCCCGACTACATAATTCTAAAAAAACAATCCCTAGGCCACCACCACTACAGCCCATTAACGTCCCACTGCTGGGCACAGGCCTCCACTCTCATAGGAGAGTGGGAATTAGAGCTTAGACCCACCACGCTGCTCCAATGCGGGTTGGCGGTCTTTAACGACTATTATCATGTTAGTGATAATAACCGGGACCGACGGCTTAACGTGCTCTCTGAGGCACGGGGGTGAAACACCGCCAACTTCCTAACTCCGGGCTAGTGACGAGAATTTAATCTATCCCTAATCCCTAGGCATCCAAAGCAAATTGTAGCAATACGCAATAGTCTGCTCACACTTACAATACAACTCAAATTCTTTTCCTCAAAATACGTTACTGTATTCCCAACGGAACTAATTCTTTTTTGGTACGTTTTGATGCTGGTAATCAAATTATATCCGGTGATATTTAAATTACAGAAAACATTTTTTTACTGACAGAGTTACTGTTTAGTGTTTACACATTAACTTAACCCCATCTAACCTGAGCCAACTGGATGAATTCGCCCGCATGCAGCTCCTAGATTTTTGTCTTTTTTCATAAGATCAACCAGTAAAGTAACAGCTAAAGGCTTGAAGTCAATGTCCCCGTCAAGAGCGAGTAGATACGTATTCTCTGCTATGACCTCCTTGCGGTCCACCGATAAAGGCAGATCCATCAGACGGTGACCGAGAAAATAGTACATGTACATTACCTGGAATACATTTTGGGTTGAGTCTTTATGTTAGGTTTGGGTTTAAAAACTAAAATGCCATGAATAAACCTATCTATCTTTTTCTTAAAGAAACCTATCATAGTTATATACTCGTAGATGATGTCCGCGACTTAGTCCACATGGAAACGCGTGGAAACTCCTTAATTTTCCGGGATAGCCTATGTCCTTCCTCGTGATATAACCTACCTCTATACCAAAATTCATCAAAATCGGTTGAAAATATGGACCATTAAAGCGTAGCAGACAGATATGTAGATAGACAGACACACGGAAAATACGCAAACGGAAATAGCGGTAAATTCTTTAAAATAGATATCGTTCAAACGGGGATCAATTTATATCATCAGCTTAGATTTAACGAATTAGATTTTATAGGCCAAGAACATGCTAACCAAAAATGATGTCATTAAGGTGAAAACGTTGTATCAAGTGACACAGATAAGGTCGATTGATTGGTTATCAGTAAAAACCAAACAATAACACACGCTAAGGGTATTTTATTATAATGATTTGAACCGGTGGAGATAAGGTACGCAATAATAACGGGAAATTTAATAGGTATCTAACCGCGCATATTAGGAATTCCTAATCAGTCAATTCATTTTAGGTAGGTTAAGAAAACCATCACGCGATTCAGTGTCCTGGTACAGCTCCCTCCAGCTTCGCCTGATTTCACTTTGTGAGTTAAAACAGTCAAGGTCTATTTTGTCATAAATTAAAAAAATATAGTGGGCCGGTAAAATTATACCAACACGCGTCCATAACCAATTTGACCAATAACTCATTTCACAAAAATGTGCACCTTAGAACCCCTACAATACCTATCATCTCTTCATTATTATCTTACCTGTGACCATCGCTTTCTGTGTCTTATCTTCGATTTGTCCTTCAAATGGCAGATCATTTTGTTCTTCCCCGGCAGAATCCAAACCAATTTCCCGCCATATGGTGTTGGAAATTTCTTCGGCGGTCGAAGTCTCACGTTGGTCAAATGAACTTCAGAAGCTGCTTCGTCTACTGAATCCACGAGACATTTGACGAACCGATTCACTTGGGAATCTTCTGAGCTATGATCGGATACTTCGAATGCGTCATCCATGAATATGTGAGCTGGAATTTTAAATTAACCTTGAGGAAACCGATAAAGCCTTAAAACATTGTGTTTCTTCAGTTATTATATCTGACGAAACACACAATATTCCGTTGTAACTATTATTTAACCTGTGGTGTAAGCCAGACCTGGTTGTAGTTGAAAAGTATAGAGAACAAGACAATCGTGTTTATGTTTCTACACTAGACTTTAGTCCAGAATTGACAGACATGATAAAAAAATATCCGTTTTCAAGCATGCTTAAACAAAGTTAATGCATGCAAACAAACAGACAAACGGATTCCATGAGATAAAAGCTATGCTAGTTCCCATGGCAAATGTATAAATAGCGGACTAACCTTCCAGCTCATAATAATCTGGATCAATAATGCCCAAGTATTTTTGTGCAACCCGTCGCGCGCTTTGATCTTCGTCCAGTCGGAAAATAGACTTCAAAAACTCCATTATTTCTTCTTTTGTCTCGTGCCACATCGTTGCGCAGATGTAAATCCTAGATTGAAAAATTCACATTTTTAACATCAAGGAGTGATTATAAATACTCGTAACTAAAGATTTAGTGCAAAGATTTAGTCAATTTTCTAGTGTTTTAATCACTGCAGTATTCACTACTATAAAAATTTACCTGGTGATAGAATCGGAAGGTTTAACATCTTTCACTATTTTAATTGAACTAGCATTCGATATTTTGTCCGAGTCCTCAAAGTCCTGTACAGATAGAAAAATAAGATTCATTAAGGTCGCCATCTGTGCTTAAAATTATCACACAAATCAAGACAAAGTTCACGAATCGAATAAAAAAACCTACGCCTTTCTTATGAAACGCCTTAATTGACCTCAAAAAAGGGAGATCCTTAATTCCCGATATTGTTTTAGTATTGTAAATGTATGCTGATTAAGTTTATTTACCACCACTTAACTGATTTTGAGGAATTTGGTCAGAAAAAACTTGCAACTCGAAGCTTAGCTTATGTATTGCCAAAAATCAAAAAGTTCCCACAGAAATTAACAAAAGCCTAAAACCACACGGACAAAGTTGTGGGCATCATTTACTTTTGGCATAAAATAGGTAAAAGTAAAACCTTACCTCGATCTGTAACTCGTTTTCATCATCTTTAGTCCTATAGAGCAGAAGCGACTGGTCGACAAGCGGGCCGCAGTACCAAGGTTTGGAGAACAGTTTGTCGGTAGCGGCCACGCGCTCGCAACGCGGCTGCCACGCGTGCATCGTGATCCAAGCCTGAGACAACAGCCAGAGAAGCCACACCCAGACCATCTCCTGTGAGATGTAGACTTTAAGGAAGTAAACTGCAATACAAACGTTACAAGTTAAAAGAATAATCCATATCCGTACTTATATAATAACTCACGAACTGAAACAAAAGTACGTTAATTGCCAAAATCTTCCGTGGAAGCTCCAGTGTCGGAGAGAAACGTCTTGTTTCAGTGTGCTTTAGAAGAGTGGCGTGGTGGAAGGTGGCGGTGCGTATTGTTTGCTTGGTTGCTTGCGTTTTCTGCAGGTTAAGAAGCGAGAAGAGAAGCGCATGCTGCCCGTTACTTGTGCCATTTGTCTTTTTTTAGAAATTAAGCTTGTTTCTTAGTTGTGTCTTATACCTCCTCACTCAATTTAACTAAACGAAACTAACGAAATTTGGCACAGAGATAGCTTGCACAGGCAAACTCTTTCTCTAATTTAGCAAACACAGAAACCTTCACATATTTTGTCTGAACATAGCCCATATTTATTTTATGGTGACTGCATTAGTTTAAAGTATATAGTACCGACTGACCTGGAGGTATTTCGAAGAACAAATAGTCCGGTATAGTATGCCGAAAAGCGCACGGGTCCGCATTCCTTCTTCCACAAAAGTATATCAGGAAATTAACAGTCACAGGTCCAACGAGGCTCAATGCAAATGTGTAGCTAAACTTTTGTACGAGAATCTTGCAAGCAAACTTTCCGGACTGGTAACATACGAAGGCCATTACGGTTTGAATGAGTGATACCCACAACGCAGAAGACCAGGTCACATCTAGTTTAAAACTACCACCCGTGAGAGCGTAGTCCAATGATCCATGGTAAAGATCTTGAAGTATAACTTGTATCTGAAAGATATTTAAAACATTAAGATGTGCTTACGTTATTCTTTGAACCACAGGCAATTGCTTAGCTCAAGCACCAGTCCCCACATTAAAATATCATAGTAAATAGAAATCTAGCTATAATGTATTGTATGTAAAGTAATGTGGATAAATAAATAAATTATTCATTCATTCATTCATTCATTCTAATGAAGTTGCTACACATTTTTAAACATCCCAGTGCATCTCGATAACTAGTGTGCATGTCTTCATAAAAACCGGCCAAGTGCGAGTCGGACTCGCGCACCGAGGGTTCCGTACAAACCTGTAGTAAGTTTTAAATTAAATGTTTTTTTTAAATATTTGAGTTGATTGAATGAAAGGTAAATTGCGGTTTACGATTTATGACGTATTAAAAAAAAACTACTTACTAGATCTCGTTCAAACCAATTTTCGGTGGAAGTTTGCATGGTAATGTACAACATATATTTTTTTTAGTTTTATCATTCTCTTATTTTAGAAGTTACGGGGGGGGGGGGGGGGGGGGGCACATATTTTACCACTTTGGAAGTGTCTCTCGCGCAAACTATTCAGTTTAGAAAAAAATGATATTACAAACCTCAATATCATTTTTGAAGACCTATTCATACACCTATGGGTTATAGATGAAAAAAAAAATTTTGAGTTTCAGTTCTAAGTATGGGGAACCCCCAAAATTTATTGTTTTTTTTTCTATTTTTGTAAGAAAATCTTAATGCGGTTTACAGAATACATCTACTTACCAAGTTTCAACAGTATAGCTCTCATAGTTTCGGAAAAAAGTGGCTGTGACATACGGACGGACAGACAGACAGACAGACAGACAGACAGACAGACATGACGAATCTATGAGGGTTCCGTTTTTGCCAAATTTGGCTACGGAACCCTAAAAATGTACGACTCCACTCCCCTTCTGTCACTTCATGATACACCAGAAAACAAGAATGTGTTTGCGCCTTATTTTATCTAGTAATTTAACAACAGAATGTGTAAGAAACATACAGGTAAAAATCCTTACTTCATGGACTGTGTACAAACGGTCTCCAAAAGCTTCGTTCGCACGATTAAAGAAAATTAATGGGTCATCATCTTGAACTTTCAATGAAATTAAAATGCAGATCATGAAAACGAGTATTTTCCAAATCGTAAGCACCCTTTGTGTGTGATAACGGGACTTCTTGATACCGTCTCTTAGCTCACAAAGGTATATCATGGAGACTGAAAATAAATTAAATTTGTTAGAATAAACACTAAATTATAGTGTAATCTATTCACAAATAGATACAATTTTATATTTTGTACTCACATGAAGTATGTCTGCTAATAGACCCTGCAAAGTTCTCCCACCAGCCAAGCGAAATCAAAAAACATGCAAATGGTGTGCACCACAAAGCCGGGGTCCCATCAAGAAGAGGCCAAACCACAAAGGCAGTTACTTGAGCGGAGATTGCCAATACATCCAGTATCAACAAAATAGGATAGCGAGGCTCGGTACTGTTTCTCGCGAACGCATTGAGCACGCCAGGTACTACACAAACTGCGTTCATTAACATAGCCCCTTTCACGACGTCCAGTTCGGGCAATATTATGAGCACAAGCATTGCCAGTCCGATTGTTTGCAACGTTTCGACTGCCAACGCCTAAAATGTTATTTTTATATTGTTTGTTTGAAGGGAAAAGACAGTAAGACATTTCCTAAGACATGTCAACTTTACTGAAAAAATCTTTGAGGTGAAAATAGAGATAAAGGCTCGGAAATTTTTATGAGGAAGCTGAAGAAAAAGGGCAGATATAGAAAATAATGTAGGTACCTAGAAAGCTATACTAGCAAGAACACAGGCAGTTCTTAAATTATGAAGAAAGTTTAATCTTAACATGTTCGTATTTATGATGCCAATTTTAATAACATAATTTGCATTTAATAAGATTCACATGGACCTACCACAAGAAAATGTCCAATTTCAGGTTTCTTGGCAGTTTTGAAAAAGCATATTCTTACACTTCTTAGGAACAAACCCACCTCTGGCACTGAAAATACTATAAACGCAGCCCAGAGCCATGTTATTCGCTCTTCCAAGGTATGGACCGTTATAAACTGTTGATCTAATGCTGATAACAAAAAAAGAAAAAAGTTAGTTTATGTTTATGAAACCATATAAATTATAAATAAACAACGGATAACTTACCTAATGCTAAACCATATAATTGATAAATAAACAACGGATAACTTACCTAATGCTTTATTGCAATGGCTTATATGCCTTCCTTTCTTTAACTGAGAAGTGATGAAGAGTAATGTCCCCTTAGAAATAACTGCGGATCCCAATACGGTGCAGAATGTGATAATATAAGCCATAAATTTTAGAAATTTGACACCAGTGTCCACCCACCCATACGTCACCATGGACCCACTCTCCTTCTTTACCGGAATCTCCCGGAACAGATTCCATCCTTTTGTTTCTTGAGCTGTTCTTTGACTGGGAAGTAAAACTGTGGCTTAACTAACTTTTTTTTTTGTTTTCGCATTCCTATTCAAATAAGTGTTAAGCTTGTGCAATAAGTAGATGTGATAGAGATGATGTGAGAGATGGCTTGGGAATGAACTGTCGACAGACGTAAGGATAAGTATGTTTTGAAGAGGACATCGCTCGATAGTTGAGTATCCTACGCATTGGTAAGATAAGAATAAATTAAAAGATAAAGAACAAAATAACAAAGGGGAAAAATAGTAAATGGAAGATTTATTACTGTCCGGACTTTCACTACAGAACTAGAAACAACAGAAATCAGTTCCTGCTACTTAGGTGTGTTTTATTCATCTACTATATAAAAATAAGCCGGGTTTTCCTTCCTGACGCTATAACTCCAGAACGCACGAACCGATTTCCACGATTTTGCATTCGTTGGAAAGGTCTCGGGCTCCGTGAGGTTTATAGCAAAGAAAATTCAGGAAAAATTTCAACAGAAAAGCGGGAAAATCTTTTTAGCGGGAAAACCATCTGGTGGCGAAACGGAGTTCGCCGGGTTTGCTAGTACCTTATAAAATTCTGATATCCATTAGATTTCAAATATATTGTAAAACGATTTTTATCACTTGGGTATGTATTATACCAATATCTAATCGTAAAATCAAGAGTCTCTTAACTATACGCATTGTCGATGCATCATACCTAAGTCATGCAAAGTTTATCATTAAAACTTTCAGTCAGAGTACTGGTTCTGAGGATTACAAATAAGTAATACCTAATTCGTTCGAAAAACTTGTGTTCGAAAAACTCAAATCAAGAGTTCAGAGAAGTTTTACAGCACGATGTTGTAGACTGCACTGTTAAAAATGTGGCACTGTCTCATGTTATTGCTCTGGCGCTATACAACCTTAAACCTTAAACTGATCGTTTTAAATAAAATTGTTACGTACTCTAACTCATCCGTGTCATCGTAGAGAGGTTGAAACTCTGCGTCCGATTGGTCGCTTTCGTCGGTGAGTCCCTTGAATCCAGGATTTGGTTTAGCCATCACCTAATTGTCTTTAAATTAAACAATTACATTACGTAAATAACTGTTACATTAAGTAAATAAGTGCTAAATTAGCACTCGCGTACTTAATAAGATTTAGATCTTCATAATAAAACTCTTTTAGTTTCCTAATAAATGTAGAGCCTATTCTTTGTTTATGTAAATATATGCACACGATCTTTCGTAATACTGCCCATCAAAACATCCCTTATCAAAATAATACGATAAGTTAATTTTTAAAATTGTTTATTCGATTTAATTCAAGTTTTAAATAATACACACTAATCTCCAAGGACCACTACGAAATGCTATAAAATGCAGTCTTATAGGTACTTAAATAAATATATGTAACTATACCTATACTAGACCTACTTTTTTTTTGGTCAGTTCATAAGTTTAAAAAAATAGTTGCTAAAAAATCATACAATTTTAGAATATTTAAGTACACAATGCGGTCTATGTTCGGAAATGCGTATGTATGTTGAATTTATTAACTCATTTATTTTAGTAGGTATAATGTTGTTATAATGTAATAATAATAAATACCTTATGGTAAGACTTTACATGCGATATTGTTCAATAATACGTCTACTGAATAAAACTATGTTTTTACAGGTCTACGCCTTCATAACTCGTTTTTTTAAGGTACATAATTTACAGCTTATTGCTGATTTACACGCGGACTTTTTTACTTACATTTATAATAAGAAAGGTAGAAAAACTTTAAAAGTTAACTGTACTTTAAATTTACGTATTTGCCTATATTTGTAGTAACAAATATAGGCAAATACGTAAATTTGACCCATAAAACTACTACCAAAATCTGTTCCAATCCAAACTAACAAAAGCTGCACTAAAAAGGATAACGAATAAATTATAAATATACTTACATAAAAAAATCATAAAACATACCTTCAAGGGAAAAATAGTTTCCTATGCGAAAAAATGCCACATCGATACTTGTAATCAAACACTTTTCGCACAGTTATTAAATACAACGCAATATCAATAATTATGAACTTGTATCTCACTCTACAGCGCCGGCATACTAATAATATATTCATGCCGCGAATACGTCATAATAATTTTATTATCACTGATTAAATTATCAACATTTATCGATAATTGCGGATCATCAACGTCCGTGATTTATTCGAAGGATCTTATCTTTTAAATTTTATATTCCATACTTAGTACCATTTATGAATTTGCGATCTAGGAAAGTTTCATATGTTTAGAGCAATTTTTTTATCAGTGTATATATAAACTAATAAAAAACCCTGAATTTTAGTTATCACTTTCACTATTCAAGCTTTTAGATGTTGTGTAATCCTGACATTTACTATAGTCTACGGCGTCATCTATCTTGCCAAAATTGCCCATCGCTACTTGCGCTATGGTGTCAGCAATGCTAGCTGCGCTGGAATAAGAAAGTGACGTGGTTGGTATTTTCTGCATTTCCTCATCTGTGATCTTACGAGATTGGCTGTAATCTGACGCATAATCAGGAAGAGTTGTTTTTTTAGTCAATTCTAACATTTGATTCAAGAATGGATCCCCTCCCAAGCGAGGTGAAGCACTTATCTGTGGATAATCTACTGCTTGAGACTCCGATAAGATCGATTTGGACGACTCGCCCTTCGATACGCTGACGTCCGGGTGTTTAATGGAATCATGAGAACTGTCTTTTCCTTTACTAATGCTGCTAAAGTCAGGAGGAAGGTAGTCTTTACTGCTTTTTATCAAATCGTGTGGACTCTTCATCAACATATTCTGATCGAGACCAGCTTTTGACGGAATCGGACTACTGCTCGATAAAGGTTTTAACAGGGACTCCTGCATTTTCAGCAGCGACGGAGACAAGAACATGTTATTAGCGGCTAATGTCGATTTCGACATCGGATCCGGTATCCCCAATATTCCCGCGCTCGAATATTTGCTGGCCGAGAACAGTGCATTGGCAATATCCGCTGAACTCATCATAAGGTTCGAAGCTATGTTAGCCGGGATAGGTGACGCGGAGGTGGTGCAAGTAGTTGATGTGCTGGTGGAAGTCTTTTCATAGTTCCCCACACCGCTAGACAAGTTCTGTAGCGAAGCGGCGTAAGACGGGAGATCGGGAAGTTTGCTGCTGGACAAACTAGCCGCTAAGTTAGGCGACATCCCAGGACTGAAGCCTGTTAGCATACTATTGGCGGCAGCGAGGCTCTCCAACCCAGCGGTGCTCATCGGCAGAGGCATATTTGGTGATCCTAACCCTAACGCCATACTCGTCAACATATCCAAACCGGTAGGATATGCAGGAGGAAGAGATGTACTCGACTTTGAAGACTTTGAAGATGTAGGTAAGACTGGTATATTTAAAGGAGGTGTTTCAAATTTGTGTGGAGAACCAGAGCCAATTGCGGATGAAACGTTGATTGGCGGCACACCTGCCGGTCTGCTGACCATTTGTTGTAGGGTACTTACAGAGGGGAAATTAGGTATGGTGGTTGGATTTGGTTTAGAAGGGGGAATCTGTTGAGGTACTGCTAATAAAGCGTCCAAATCTATTTTATCATCATGTTCGGAAGAGCAGCCTAGCTCATCTCTAATGAAATGCCATAGTAGCCCATCGCTCTGTTCTCGCGGGAACTTAGGTGTTAAAGTACATTTTAACTTATCCAAATAAGTTATATCTGGCTTGTAGCTATCCTTAAAAGTAACGAATGCGTCATCTGTATATGTTATGTAATATTTTATGCTTTTCTTTATTTCCTCCATGGCGTGCGTCGATAAATGGCTATCGTTGACCATATTGTATTGCAGCAACAAGGGGCGGGGGTATTCTGTAGGACGCTGCTCTGGCGGTGGCATTACCCAGAAAAACGTTAGAGAAGACTCCAAAACCGGGCTTTCTGGATTGTAGGGAGCTGCAAGAAAGTATTTACGATGAATAAGTCTTATCAACATGAGTAAAAATTTCCATCATTCCATTTTAAGAAAAGATACAAAAGTCAGAACATACATTGAATTTTTATAGATGGCTTAAGAAATGAAACAGTATTACACAAACTTACAACAAATCACTCCAATACAAGGAATGTATGATATTTCCGAGGGTCCTCTCATTTTAATTTGATACTCTAGCTGGTTGTCACAATCCCTTAAGCTTGGCATTGCTGGATTTGTAGGGTGTGAGTGATACCATCCTAATAGTGTAAGACCCAGCTTTTCGATCTCCATCTGAATTTCCAGTTCAACGAAAACCCTAGGTCTTTTGTCTTTTTTACTTATCAAACAAGGAAATGTGTGTGTTATAATTATGTCTGAAAAGGAATTAAATAAAATTAGTGCTTCTCAGGCCAATTCAGAAAATGTTATCAACCTAATTGAAGATTCATCACGAACCAATTGATTGATGAAAGTAGCTATTTACAATATTTGACCATTCACATTTCGTGAAAACGCAAATAACTGTTTAAGCGACTTAAAGATAATAATAAAGATAAAATTATCATTTACAACGTTCATATTACTATCCATTCACTTTTTACATACGAAAAATCCATTCAATCAATCAGGACAAAATTCTAGCAGGATATACATTTTTAGAAAATTCGAAGTTCACAAGAATGCTGCCAAAGTCACCCTCGTGCCTCGGAGAGCATGTTAACTGTCGGTCCCGGTTATTATCACTAACATGATAATAGTCGTTAAAGCCCGCCAACCCGCATAGGAGCAGCGTGGTGGGTCTAAGCTTTAATTCCCTCTCTCCTATGAGAGTGGAGGCCTGTGCCCAACAGTGGGACATTAATAGGCTGTAGTGTTGGTGGTGGCTGCCAAAGTAAGAACTAGTTAGTAAGAAGTTACAAATTAACTTACTATGATTATTGAGATCCCAAGTTCCTGCAAGATAGCCATAAACTTCCTCTTTTTTTAAATGACAATGGATATCAAGAACAAGCAAAGCATTAGAACTCACTGATACCAAGAAAGGTTGCACTTTTCCAGCCGAAGAGAAGGATACAGCTTCGATAAGCAAATTTGAATCACTGAAAATTTTAAAACGAAACTTAATCCTGCTCAAGTAAATGTTTGGGAATTGAGAAAAGGTGATGAATGTGAATGTATTTGCGAGTTTACAGTATTTCTCAGACATAATTATAGACCTACTAGATGATACCAGCGACTTTGAATTAAGATTTTTTGATTCCCGTGGGGACTCTTTAATTTTCCAGGATAAAAAGTAGCCTATGTCTTTTCCCGGATTACAACCGATCCCTGTGCCAAATTTCATCAAAATCGGTTGAACAGATGGGCCATGAAAGCGTAGCAGACCGACAGACAGGCAAACTTTCGCATCTATAATATTAGTATGGATTTAGAAAGCCTTTTTATATGATACCCCACATAATCTAGTAACTCCACTTTAAAACGATGTGGCAGCTTGCCCCTATTATGGCAGCTTTAGCCTTGTAACAAAAAAAAATTGCAAAGAGGTAGTGAAAGTATTATATAAAAAAAACAATTCAAACGATCAAGTCGATAGTATTAGAGTTACTGAAATAAGCAGCTGTGACTGACATAACATGACATAACATGACATGATCAAGGGGTTATTTTTTTTACCATACTGGTATAGAACCCTCTCTCTGCGTCGTATTCCTCATTACTGAGGGTCGTGACCCCTTTCTGTTAATCAAATAATGGTAGGAATTTTCTTGGAATAATAATACGGTGGGTCCCACGTCTTTCCGCATACGACTCTACTAAGAGTATTTAAACTCTTAGGTTTTTTTAACGATTATTATCAGATGTTAGTGATAATAACCGGGACCAGCGGCTTAACGTGCTATCCGAGGCACGGAGGAAACGAAAAGGCCAAATTTGAACCTCCAAATTAGGTCACCCATCCTGTTACAGACTTGGGTCAACGTTGCTTAACATTCGCAATCGACTGATATGCGTTGTCACAACTAAGCCACTCGTCCCTCATATATAACCCTAATAAGCATAAAATAATGTACTGAATTAAATAAAACCAATTAAAGATACTTACTGCTGCATCATTCTGTTTGGTACAGTGTTATGTTTCATCACTACTCTTTGCGGTGGAGGTTCTGGAGGGCTTTCTACTTCCATATCTAATTCTTCTACAAAAATAAACAAATTATTGAGCAAAAACACAGAAGACAAAACTATAAGCAGTAAAATCTTTTTTTTTTAACTGCCTAGCTCGTGAAATGGGCCTTTACCGCTTAAAAGCAGTGAGCAAAACTCATTTTTGCTGTGCAACATTGAGCAGTGAGAAATAGTATATTGTAGTTCGTATTTTCTCGCTATTGAGGTGAAAAGTTGTATGTAACACACTATAGCAAAATTTTTTGCTGTCTTGTTTAACAAATAACTATTTACTACTTCTAGGTTTTGTCTTAAAGAGAAGTTAGTGCTGATAGTTTCATAACGCTCAGTAATTGCTAAATTCAAAATATTTCGAAGTTGTCCTTAACTGTGTTGCTATAACTTTGACAGTTCCAAATAAAATGTTATCCTGTTTACAATATTCCCTGCTGAAAAGCATAGCTAAGCTTAGTTTAGATAGAAACTTTTGTCTGATTGTGACTTGTTATAAAACTATAATTACAAAAACAATATTTTTTGGGCATTTATTGCTATACTTAACTTGTGTAAATTGTGTTGCAACTTGACTCGCACACCACTGACTTCCCTTACAAAAGCCAAGTTAACAAAGTCAACTCAATCGACTTGATGATATACAAACACACAAAAGCAATAAACAGATAGACAGACACATACACTATTGCCCAAAAAAAGGAGTGTAATGTTTTCAAGATTTATTTGAGATTTTTATTCCAATATAACTTTTAAATGCTTGAACAGATTTGGATGTATGGGGTTTCACTAATTCAGGCAGTCGTGATTTTTAATTTTTAACCCCCAACGCAAAAAGAGAGGGGTGTTATAAGTTTAACGTGTCTGTTTATGTATCTGTCTGTGGTATTGTAGCTCCCAAACAGATGAACCGAATTTCGTTTAGTTTTTTTTGTGTCATAGATAATTTTATCCCGAGTGTTCTTAGCCATGTTTCATGAAAATCTGTTCAGCCGTTTGAAGATCATCAGCTCTGTAATAGTTGATAAGAGGATCTGACTACCTTCCATATGCCCTATCAATTCGAAATTTGGTACCGTATTACTTCAATGATATTGAAAGAACATGGTAAGGTAACCATGACTTTAACTACATACTTTAAAAAGGACAAAATAAAAGTAATATTAAAAACACCCCAACACAAAAAATAAACTCCAAAAACTAACGAATAATATTTTAAACCTATTATAATATTATCGTCACATATATTAAGTAAGTTCAAATATTTTTATTTTCCAAGCGTTGTTGCGTCGGGAGACCAAATTTTTTTGTTGCAATCTGCGACTACACCTGTTTTTCTAAAATAGCGGTCCCCCGACGCGACGACGCTTGGATAATATATGTGACAATAATATTATAATAGGTTTCAAATATTATTTGTTAGTTTTTTGAGTTTATTTTTTGTGTTGGGCGTGTTTTTAAAATTTTTAAATTTACTTTTATTTTAATTGTGTTCACTTGTTTTGAAGAATAGGGATTTTAAGAAATTACCATCGGTGTGCATATTCTCTCGTTGTAGCTGTTTCTTTCGGAGATAAGTGGCTTTGATAGTATCTAATTTCTTCCCTTTATACTTCACAGAGGCCCACCCACAGCCAGACCTTTTGTCCGGATTAATTATCCTCTTGCAGTGAATCGCCCAAGCTGATGGTGAACAGAAAATTGTTTCTGTTTCATGAGATTTTATTTTACCATCAGCCTGCAAATCTCCCACAAATTTTTGGCCCTAAAAATAATGAATCAAGTTGTTACAGTGTAACTCAAATCTTTACTGTAAATATATACTTATATATTATTTGGAAACAAACAAGAATTAAAATGACAGCTTTATCAACAAGTAAACATAGAAACTTATAAATTATATCTACCGGAGACCTTGGATTAGGAATTTATTAGTAGATTTTTTTTCCAAAAAAATAGAAGATACCCACAACTTTGTCACATTGTTGTTTTAAACACTGTGGAAAAAGTCTCTGATTTTCTGTGACTTAAACCTCAGTTACATTTTGATGACATTATTCAACACTGGTCCTGGGAGGTTGAGCAGTGTTGTTGTGGTCTTATAGTGGGAGATCCTGGGTTTGATCAATTTATGGCAGGGTTAGTTTGCAAATTGATGATTTCTGAATTTTCTCTGGTCTGGTCTGGTGGGAGCTGACTGGACACTGCACTAAAATACATAAAACTAAAGCTATTGTTAAGCATAAAGAGATATTGGTGTATTTAGCAGTCTTTAATTACCAAATATTCTATAGTCATTGCTGCAGTGCCTGGCTCCAACATTTTCTCTTCCAAAAGCATTTGTAATGTGACACCTCTACCTGGCATGGATTTACTGCCAGGCTGAGCTTCAGATTCCTATAAAAAATAATATTTAGTAAGTACCTACTTAGTAGAAAAAAAATTGGATCTAGATGTTGGCCGTGACTTTGTCTGCATGTATTTAGATTTTTATATCCCATGTGAACTTATAATATGATCCCCAGAATGCATACTATCTCTTCACCCAATATAGTACAAATCTATTAAGTAGGTAGATGGGCTTTGAAAAGTTGACACACAAATAGACAGACACACTTTCGCATCTGGATAACAGTATGTATTTTTTTATTATTAATAGTATTTTTTTAAAACTAGAATGATAACAATTATTGACTGGTTTACTGGATTAAAAGTAGCCTAGATAACTGGTTTCTGATTGCCTGTTTGTTATAACTTAAGGTAATAATAAGATCCTACTAAACATAGTACTGTGTATAGCATAGACTGTATTTAAGTAATTAAGGTTTTAAATTTTCCACAGTTAGTTCAAACTAAATAATTTTACTTAGGTAATCCATACTTATATTTTGCATGTGAAAGTGTGTCTGCTACACTAACAGTCCATATTTTCAGCCGATTTTGATGAAATTTGGTATACAGGTAGGTAGAGTAGGATAGGGAAGGACATAGGCTATAGTAGTGTTATTATCTCGCTGCAGACTCGGCCATAAATCATAATCGGACTAGGGATGTGCGCTAGTTGCGCGCGCGCAAGGCCGTTATCGATAACGGAATCATCAAGGTTACGACGTAAACATACTGCACTCATTAAGAATGCAGGGTAACTAATGGGTACTAATGTATTTAACTATCTAATTATTGAAAACTAAAGTGTTTTTACGTTTTAAGTTATATATAGAAAGAGGGTAATTAGCAAATATGTTTAGCTATTTAATATAACTATTTTAGTTGTGCCGTGCTATTAAGTATATTTAAACCGCTACAAAAATAAATTAGACCATTACTATTTAGGATTACAAGAGTGTCACAATGGCTGTTTCTTTTCAAAGTAACGTAACGGGCTCAAGTAAAAAATGAAGTTGCAACCAAAAACAAAACCTTCAAGATAGCTGATGTCGAGAAGTTAGTCGATGAAGCCATTTCCAATGTCTCTGTTGAAAATTGGCAAAAATGTGTGGAGCATGCAGAATTGCTTCAAGATGAAGACTTGAGAAAAGCACATTTATGCGAAGAGTTCATAGTTCATGTGGATGATGATGACGATTACGACGAGTCAGACATAGAATTTTAATTTTGTATTTTTAGTTTTATATATACGTTCTTATGTTTATATATATTTAATATGCTATGTTATAATTTTATTGGTAATTAAAAAAAAACTAAACAAAATAAACGTGTTTTTATTTCTATCACCCATTTAAAAAGATACCAAAGAAACAACTATCGATATCACTCATCGACTGCAGTAATGCACAGGGGCCGTGCCATAGGGCCCGTGAGTGGGAGATAATAACACTACTATAGCACGGTAATATTATCATACAGTATTCCAACTTCATACAAACGGACGAAGCCGACCTCCGTGGCGTCCCGTGCGGAGGTCCCGGGTTCGATCCCCGGCAGGGTCAATTTGGGAATTTATAATTACTGAATTTTCCTTGGTCTGGCCTGGTGGGAGGCTTCGGCCGTGGCTAGTTACCACCCTACCGGCAAAGACGTGCCGCCAAGCGATTTAGCGTTCCGGTACGATGCCGTGTAGAAACCGAATAGGGGTATGGGTTTAATATAACTGCCATGCCCCTAACAGGTTAGCCCGCTACCATCTTAGACTGCATCATCACTTACCATCAGGTGAGATCGCAGTCAAGGGCTAACTTGTAGTGGATAAAAAAAAAAAAAAAGCGCGAGCTATGCCTACGCGTCTCGATCTCAGCATGCGCTTGGCATGCAGACAGTCGCGACTGTGCCGCAGTGACGAACGGCAGTGTATATGTATTATCTATGGAACGGACGGTGTTTTGTTTTTTTAACAATAACCGTGCGATTTTTTGACTAAAAATAAGTTTAAGTACATATATAATATGACGAGTAGGATATATTGTGCTGTTTTTGGTTGCATGAATTCATCAATACCCAGAAATAACATTTTTTAAACTACCTGGCTGGGTACTCCGAAAGATAAGAATATAAAACATTTTTTATATAATTAGGTACCTACTAGTACGCAATTTGTTTCTTTTACTTATAGGAAGGTATTTCGCTTTTTCCATCGAGTAAAAAACTTGGGTTAATAATTATTAATAAGTTGATAGGGTGGAAAAAGTGACACACGAGTGACCTATCTATGCTCGCATTAAAAAACCTAGTAGGTAGTTTCCTAGGCTAGGCTATGGTTGGGCTATAGTATACTGCCCGCGGCGGAGGGGGAAGGGGTTGGGGGAGGGGGGAGGGGGGGAGGGGATATACCCCCCCCTCCAAGTAAGACGTTCCGAATTTTAGTAGTTTCCGAGATATTAATTTTTTAAAATTTTGAGGTTAGGTTTTACTTTTATACCTTTTAATTAATTATACCAACTTTATACTACCTTACCTTTTGTTTTAGGTAGTGGAAAAGGTTAATTTCTTAATTAGAATGGGCTACGCCAGAAGACTCGCTTCGTCGCCTCTGAATGAAGCTTCGCCTACTCGACCTTCGTTTCGCTGCGGAGGTCGCCGGCTCGCTTCGCTCGCCTCCTCCCCCCTTCGCTCCACTCGGCCTCGTAGGCTCGCTTCATTCAGGACCTCCTACGCGAGCTTCTGGCTACGCGCTTAAAAAAAACACTCCAGGGGTAGGGCAGACAAGACTGCGTGGAGTCGGGGTGTGCCGATTCGGTTTTGTGTATCATATGCTCAAGTACCTAAATATACATATAATAACCTACCTATAAACCTTTTTAGTTAAATAATTAAACCTATACCCTTTAAACGTTTTTTTTTAACCTTATAACCTTTTAACTGAAATACGCGTAAAACGATGACTCATAGATTTGAATTTTGGCGCCAATGCACGCGTTTCGTTTTTCCAATAATCGGTACACATATTATAAGATTATTAACATTTTGTAATACTTTTTATGTTTGGAACGGATTAAAATACGTAAAACGAAACTTTACCACGCCAACTAAACGTCAATGAGTCTGTAATCTATGGCAAATGTCGTAAGAAATAGTCAAAAGTGGTGAAAATTTGCAATTTTCAAAAAATTATATCTCGAAAAGTATTAGAATTCGGAGTAAAATATTTTAGTGCAAGGCTTAACACATCAAGGTCTTTCTGTAAAAAAAATATGAACGTCCAACTCAGCGGGCAGTATACTATAGCTGAGCCGTAAGATTTTATAGTAGGTAGCAGTTTTCGTAAGAACCGCGGGTGGTAGGTAGATGAAATTAAAATAAGTACTGTAGGCGGGCAGCCCTATCGCGTGTGTACGTACCGCGCAGCTGTAGGTACTTAATTCAAGGACACGGCCGAGTTACAATACTGTATGATAATATTACCGTGAATATAGGCTTTTTATCACATAAAATTAAGAAGTTCCCCCAGGAATTAGGTGCATTATTTTATTGTGTAGGTATATATTTATTACCTCATCTGAGAAGTCTTCTCCACTTGCAAGTTCTTCTTTGTCTTCAAAATGTGGTCCTTTGGGGACTACGGTAGGTTGCTCCTTCTTTTCATCAGAAGCATTGTCGGCTGCAATATTTTGAGTTTCTGTTTGTGGAATGTTGAATGTGCTGTTACCCGACATTAACGCAGCAGCTAAATGTGATGTTGGCATTTCCATTTTAATTGAAGACAATAGCTTCCCTTTCTATACTTAATGATTTTTTATCTTAGTTTTAAGCATCATCAAATAATCGCACCAACAACATGAAAACCAGAGATGAAAACAAACCACAGAATAAGTACTAGTCATAGGTATTAGGTACTAGTTACAAACAAACACCGACCAGAAAAAGAAGAAAACAAATCAATAAAAAAATGCATAACGTCAAAATTGTTAGGTATGTCAAATGTTTTTATAACTGGCTTTAAGGCTCTGGGTTCCAATTCATTTGAGCCTATGTCACAATATCAATGCGAGTGTCATAACCTTTGATTAAGAAGGTCTTTTGCATCTCTATAGTCTTTTGTTTAATGTCTGTGTATCCACTTTGTATAATATGTCTGTGTATCCACCACTGAACTACAGACATTGAACAGAAAGTGAGATCAGAAAAAAAAACCGGCCAAGTGCGAGTCGGACTCGCGCACCGAGGGTACAAACCTGTAGGTATATAAGTAAAAGTTATAGTATTTTTATTCCACTTATCCATTTTAATTTCAATTTAATACCTCTACGCGTTCATGCGGAAAGGGGTAGTAAGTTTAAAACTATTAAAAATATTTTTATTATATGATGTAACTAAAAATTTATGCTTTTCGCAATTTTTCAATTATTTCTTCTTACAAAATTTCAAGATTCTGAGTTCACGGGAAGTACCCTGTAGGTTTTGATTCCCTTGCGAGTGTCAAAATTTGCAGCATAAACGGCTGTATCTTTTAATTGTGTTGGCTAAGAAGTTTGATTTTTTCACAGCTCTAAGGGACAGTAGACCTGAGTATTTGATGTGAATTTCAGCTTGATACCTCAATGCGTTCCTGAGAAAAAGGGCCTTGACACACAGACGGACGGACAACAAAGTGATTCTATAAGGGTTCAGTTTTTTTCCTTAAGAGGTACGGAACCCTAATTATTAAAAATATTTTATTAAATGATATGTTCACGGGAAGTACCCTGTAGGTTTTGATTCCCTTGCGAGTGTCGAAAATTTGCATAAAAATATTTTTATTAAGTATATGATGTAACTAAAAATTTATGTTTTTCGCAATTCTTTCTATATCTGTGCTTTAAGAAGTTGCTTCGTACCAAGTTTCAAGATTCTGAGTTCACGGGAAGTACCCTGTAGGTTTTGATTCCCTTGCGAGTGCAAGAAAATTCGAAAATTTGCAGCATAAACGGCTGTATCTTTTGATTGTGTTGGCTTTGAAGTTTGATTTTTTCACAGCTCCAAGGGACAGTAGACCTGATAAGAATTTCAGCTTGATACCTCCATGCGTTCCTGAGAAAAAGGGTCTTAACACACAGACGGACGGACAACGAAGTGATCCTATAAGGGTTCCGTTTTTTCCTTTTGAGGTACGGAACCCTAAAAAGAAGTGAATCGACGAAGCTGTAAGTTCAAAGTTGTGACATTTCGTAATAGTCATGGGACGCGTCCGCTCAGCGGCTGACGGTTTGCTAGTGGTACCTGTTGTGGTACCCTGTGGTGGTCCGTGGTACCCCCACCGCTTGCCCGCGAAATGTGAAAGTGTGTCTGTCTGGTACGCTTTCCCGGACCACCTTTTCAACCAAATTTGATGAAATTTGGTACAGAAACAGGTTGCATGCCGGGAAAGGATATAGGCTACAATTTATCCCGGAAATGATAGAGTTCCCGTGGAATTAAAAAAAAACACGCAAACGAAGTCGCGGGCATCATCTAGTTTATAAATTTACATAAACATCACACATATAATATGTAAGTATAATTTATATGTCTGTAAATTTCACTGGCCTGAATATTAAAATATATTTCTTTAAAATTATTTTGCCTTTTTATTTTCAACAACTTGAAGTCAACAACACAATTATTCATAGCAACCAAAATCATCATTTTAGTGGTGTCCGAAAAATTGTACCTAAATAATTTGGATCACTTGAAAAAGATATCCCATTTTTGATAGGTAAGAATTTGTAAAATCATATTCATAAATCGCATATATTATTTTCAATAAAATACAATGTTACCCTACACTAAAATTCGCCGTTATTAAAATTATGAGGGAGACTTACCTCGCTACGTGATTCTTGATAGAGAACCTAAACCAATTTCTTTCTAATTACAATCAAATACAACATAATAAGTACAACGTATTCATAAATAGGTAATTACATACGTATTGTTAGTCGTATCAATCTTTAGTGATATAAAGAACTCTAAAGGCTCCTACACACTATGCCGGCGGCACAGCCGGCGGGTTTTTGCCGCACGGGTATGCCGCCGGCATAATCAGGCCGCCGGCACTTGCCGCTGGTGGCCGCAGAGCATCATTTCAGTTGTGACAGCCGGGTAGAACGGTAGTGGTGTACATTTTGTTTTCCTAGTTCAACGATGGATAACGAAGCCGTTAACATCGCCATCGCGGCCGTAGTATTAATTTTAATTAGCAAAAAACTCAAAAGAAGAAGGAGATTTTGGGTGCGTCCGAGTTTGCAACGCAGAAAGTTGCAGAATGGTACCGTCATGATAGATAACTATAAAAAAGATGATATTGGTTGTCGGCACTTGCGTAACAGCATGTTTTTTGGTTTTATGCCGCCGGCATGGCCGCCGGCATGGCCGCCGGCCATGCCGGCGGCATAGTGTGTAGGAGCTTTAATGGTAAAGGAGCCCTGCAAGAGGTGATTTCTGGATTTACTCCAGTGCGGCAGATTAATGGAGGGATTCCTTGGACCCTGTAGAGTACGTTCACTATATAATATGAGCCCTGTATATTGGTGCGTCTGTGTAGGACAGCGGATCAGAATAGAAAAAAAAACTTGAGAGGTGTCAAGGGAAACCCGTATGGAACGAAGTTCACGCGCGAAGTTCGAAGAAACACGCGCCCGCCGCACGGCTTACAACTATTATCTATGACACTCCCACGGCTTGCTTTCTATGAGAGAGAGAGAGAGAGACAGACAGAGAAACACGCGCACGCCACACGGCTTACAACTATAGCAAAAAGTGTCGTTAGAACTTTTGGCCTTAAAAAGTGTCTAACTTACTTACGTACTTCGTTCCAATACAATAATAATACTATAACAATATGTGTATTGCTAAAACGTAACTTTCGTTGTTGCTGTGTTGATATTCTTCACTGATTGCGCGCTGGAGTCCAATGTACTGTTCTCTTGAAATTTTGTTGTGCAGCAATTTGAAGTTTCCGACGATGTAGCTCGTCCCAAAAGATGAAATTTGGAATTCCGTTGGAGCCAAAAGATTCCCTGCCCTTTTGCGAGTGCAGAGATACGGCTTGCACAGGGGGAATTTTTTCAAAGGGGGGGTGGGGGGAGGGGGCGTTGGTTTGTCAAATGGGCTATTTAAGGGGACTACCCTTCTGTCAAGTTGTCAACAGAGCCCACGTAAACTCAGTAGCTTCAGGGAGCAGTGGGGGGTGCAGCGGTTGGGTGTGGGGTAGTTTTTCCCGGGTGTTGGGGTTGGTAAGTGCCGGGCGAGCTGAGTAGAATGAGCCCAAGCACTGTAGTTTGGAGCGGGTGGGTAAGGAGTTCCCTCGAGCTCACCTGGTTTCTGGTTTCCACGAGCTTCAGGTCTGGTTCCTCGCTGAAGGCGCAGTCCTCGGTCCCTTCGATGGTGCGTTGCCTCCTGTAAACAAAAAAAAGACGTGTGGCACTCGGAGACTGCCGCGGTAAAGCTATTGCATAGCATTTTTGATCAACTTCATCATCATCATCACTACAGCCTATTAAGAACGCATTTGCAAATCCCTTAAAATATTGGAGTTTTCAGTACATTTTGTGACTAAGTCAAGCAAAATAGGATAGAACTAAAAATTGCTATACAAAGATTGATCCTATATCTCCAATTGTTGGTAATAACATTGTAAAAAATCTTTATTTTTAATACTATAAAAATGATTTTCCCTCACCTCTTCACTCAAAATTGACGATTTAGGGGTGACTTTAGGTACATTTTTTACTGTAAATATGCCGTTTTTTTGTCATTCAAAAATACCATCTATTAGTAGATATGTTCACCTACAAATTTTGGTAATAAAAATATTATAAATAGGACAAATAGTATACGAAATAAAATAAAAATTGCTTGTATTTTTTTCACATATTTTGTAAATCTTAACAGAGTGAACATAAGGGTTATTTTGATTTTACTGGGTCTCTGGTTTGATTTCAAATTATCAATTAGTCTGCGTTTGACCGCCGTCAGGCGTGGACCCTGCGTCGGTTGCGAGCAGTCGCTGGTGTCGAAAAGATCGCTGTACATACACGAAATACCTACCTAGAGTACCTAGTTCAGCGAACCAAAGTTATATTTATAGTTATCACCTGTGCTGATATTTTGAAAAGGTAAGATATGGTACCTACTACCAACACAATACAGTTTTATTATTTGCTAGCATTTAGAAATTTATTGCAGAGTCTTTATTCCCCGAGCGTGGTAGTGACCTGAAAGTATACTTCGACGACTTCTACTGGAACTTCTAGACGCGTAGAGCTAGGTGTATCGAATTTGGACTCAATTTGTTAGTTATGATGAGATCTTACCTCAAACCTTAGTGGAGTGACCTGAAGGTATACTTCGACATCCACTACTGGAACTCCTAGACGCGTAGAGCTAGGTAAATCGAATTTGGGCTCATTTTGTTAGTTATGATGAGATCTTACCACAAAACTTGGTGGAGTGACCTGAAGGTATACTTCGACATCCACTACTGGAACTCCTAGACGCGTAGAGCTAGGTGTATCGAATTTGAGCTCGTTTTGTTAGTTATGATGAGATCTTACCACAGAACTTGGTGGAGCGACCTGAAGGTATACTTCGACATTACACATTACTTCGACAGAGCTCCACGCGTCTAGAAGTTCCAGTAGTGGATGTCGAAGTATACCTTCAGGTCACTCTACCAAGTTCTGTGGTTAGATCTCATCATAACTAACAAAACGAGCCCAAATTCGATACACCTTGCTCTACGCGTCTAGGAATTACAGTAGTGGATGTCGAAGTATACCTTCAGGTCACTCCACCAAGTTATGTGTAAGATCTCATTATAACTAACACAACGAACCCAAATTTGATACACCTAGCTCTACGCGTCTAGAAGTTCCAGTAGTGGATGTCGAAGTATACCTTCAGGTCACTCCACCAAGTTCTGTGTAAGATCTCATTATAACTAACAAAACGAACCCAAATTTGATACACCTAGCTCTACGCGTCTAGGAGTTCCAGTAGTGGATGTCGAAGTATACCTTCAGGTCACTCCACCAAGTTCTGTGGTAAGATCTCATCATAACTAACAAAACGAGCCCAAATTTGATACACCTAGCTCTACGCGTCTAGGAGTTCCAGTAGTGGATGTCGAAGTAAACCTTCAGGTCACTCCACCAAGTTATGTGGTAAGATCTCATTATAACTAACAAAACGAGCTCAAATTTGATACACCTAGCTCTACGCGTCTAGGAGTTCCAGTAGTGGATGTCGAAGTATACCTTCAGGTCACTCCACCAAGTTCTGTGGTAAGATCTCATCCTAACTAACAAATTGAGTCCAAATTCGATACACTTAGCTCTACGCGTCTAGGAGTTCCAGTAGTGAATGTCGAAGTATACCTTCAGGTTGCTCCACCAAGTTTTGTGGTAAGATCTCATCATAACTAACAAAACCAGCCCAAATTCGATACACCTAGCTCTACGCGTCTAGGAGTTCCAGTAGTGAATGTCGAAGTATACCTTCAGGTCACTCCACCAAGTTCTGTGGTAAGATCTCATCATAACTAACAAAACGAGCCCAAATTTGATTTACCTAGCTCTACGCGTCTAGAAGTTCCAGTAGTGGATGTCCAAGTATACCTTCAGGTCACTCTACCAAGTTCTGTGGTAAGATCTCATCATAACTAACAAAACGAGCCCAAATTCGATACACCTTGCTCTACGCGTCTAGGAATTACAGTAGTGGATGTCGAAGTATACCTTCAGGTCACTCTACCAAGTTCTGTGGTAAGATCTCATCATAACTAACAAAACGAGCCCAAATTTGATACACCTAGGTCTACGCGTCTAGGAGTTCCAGTAGTGGATGTCGAAGTATACCTTCAGGTCACTCCACCAAGTTCTGTGGTAAGATCTCATCATAACTAACAAATTGAGTCCAAATTCGATACACTTAGCTCTACGCGTCTAGGAGTTCCAGTAGTAGATGTCGAAGTATACCTTTAGGTCACTCTACCAAGTTCTGTGGTAAGATCTCATCATAACTAACAAAACGAGCCCAAATTTGATACACCTAGGTCTACGCGTCTAGGAGTTCCAGTAGTGGATGTCCAAGTATACCTTCAGGTCACTCCACCAAGTTCTGTGGTAAGATCTCATCATAACTAACAAATTGAGTCCAAATTCGATACACTTAGCTCTACGCGTCTAGGAGTTCCAGTAGTAGATGTCGAAGTATACCTTCAGGTCACTCTACCAAGTTCTGTGGTAAGATCTCATCATAACTAACAAAACGAGCCCAAATTTGATACACCTAGGTCTACGCGTCTAGGAGTTCCAGTAGTGGATGTCGAAGTATACCTTCAGGTCACTCCACCAAGTTCTGTGGTAAGATCTCATCATAACTAACAAATTGAGTCCAAATTCGATACACTTAGCTCTACGCGTCTAGGAGTTCCAGTAGTAGATGTCGAAGTATACTTTCAGGTCACTCTACCAAGTTGTGTGGTAAGATCTCATCATAACTAACAAAACGAGCCCAAATTTGATACACCTAGGTCTAAGCGTCTAGGAGTTCCAGTAGTGGATGTCGAAGTATACCTTCAGGTCACTCCACCAAGTTCTGTGGTAAGATCTCATCATAACTAACAAAACGAGCCCAAATTCGAAACACCTAGCTTTACGCGCCTAGGAGTTCCAGTAGTGGTCGTCGAAGTGTACCTTCAGGTCACTCCACCAAGTCTTGAGGTAAGATCTCATCATAACTAACAAATTGAGTCCAAATTCGATACACCTAGCTCTACGCGTCTAGGAGTTCCAGTAGTGGTCATCGAAGTGTACCTTCAGCTCATTTTACCAAGTCTTGCGCTAAGATCTCATTATAACTAACAAAACGAGCCTAAATTCGTCACCAATAAATAATAATATATCGAAGTTATGATATAAGTTGATTCAACGCATTGATGTAGAATTTTAGATCAATGACCTCGCAGCTTATCCGTGCATGTGTGTGCGTGGGAATTAACCATGTGTAGTAGTGCGATTTCATACCTATCCATTTCGGAAATGCGTCCTTAACGTCCCACTGCTGGGCACAGGCCTCCACTCTCATAGGAGAGCAGGAATTAGAGCTTAGACCCACCACGCTGCTCCAATGCGGGTTGGCGGGCTTTAACGATTATTATCATGTTAGTGATAATAACCGGGACCGACGGCATAACGTGCTCTCCGAGGCACGGGGGTGAAACACCGCCAACTTCCAACTCCGGGCTGGCACTGAGAATTTCTTAATTGAAAAACCCAATACCTAACTTTTTATGCCCGACCGGGAATCGAACCCAGGACCTCGTGATCCGCAGTCGACTATGCTAACCACTAGACTAAAGATGTCACGAATATTCGGCAACTATTCGGTATTCGGCCTATTCGGCCACTTTTTTGCTATTCGGTATTCGGCCGAATAATACGTACTATTCGGCCGAATACCGAATACCAAATCATGTAAAAAAGACAAGTTATATTACTCAAAATTATGTATTTATTTCAAAATTACAACACTTTAGTAATTAAAATTGATCAGTGGTAAGTTGTGATGGACAAAAACAAGCTTTTCAGCATTTTTTGGTAGCAGACAATAGGCATGATGACTGATTTTGAAAAATGGTCAGATTTTGTTCGGAAGTATCTACTATTTCGAAAAAATATCTTATTTCAGTAGAAAAATAAAGTTTGGTAGATAAAATTAGCATTTGAAATTTAAATTTTAAAATTCACGCCAAAACGTTCGGCGGTGTCATGGCGTCGTTGTGACGTCACTATTGTTTTTACCAATGTACTCTGTGCAGTGTGCAGTAAGCAATAGTGTGATTTTCAAAGCTCGGAAACAAACAATTGTGACGTCATTCGCTTCTTTGTGTTTTATGCAATATGGCGGATTGCTGTATTTTATAGTTTTATTTTATCAAAATAAATAGCAATCTCACTAGAAATAGAAAAATAAATACGTTTTTTATAATCCATGGATCTTATTTCATTAGATAAATTCATAATTTCATTGATTCTTGGTTACTGTCATCATGCCTATTATGCTTTTCATCGTAAATGTTACCAGCCTCAGAACAAATCTCATAACATTCCCATATGGGCGGTTTTTTATTAACTGGTGTCATTTTATAAGCCTTTTAACGAACAAACAATTCAACAATTGAAAATGAACTAAGGAACAAACTTCTTAGCAAAATAGTAATTAAGTTTTATTTTATGTATTTTAAATTTTTTATATACTGACAAAGCGTTCCGTGACGTGATTTACTCGCAATTGAAACAATTACTCGCCCGCGCTGTGTTGTGTTTGCTTGCACCCCACCCCGCGCGCGCGCCGTCGTCGCCTGCCGCGCCAACGTAACGAGGAAATCAGGTTGCGACTTGTCTTAATCCAGCTAACGCGCCCCCGACAAGTAGGTATGTATTTCGTGCCGAATATTCGGCGCTTCGGCCGACAGCGTTGCCGAATATTCGGTATTCGGTATTCGGCCAATTCACTATTCGTGGCATCTCTACACTAGACCAACGAGGCAGTCAACTTATGTAATTATAATTATTTATTTTATTTATGCAGTATTTTTTTTCCTTTGTTTTTCTTTGATACTAATTCATGTTACTAAAAGTTCAAAGTTCAAAGTACAAGTCATTAAAAGTTCTGCTATTCATCAATAGATGGCAAAACTAAAAAGTATCACCGCCACAGATCACTCATATACTAGTCCCTGGGGACAGATAGAACAGTGCAAAAGTTGACGGTTAGTTCCGGTGCATTCGCAAAGCGCTAGTGTCGCAAGAAGTGTTGGGACATAATTTATCTGAGTGTGTATTTTTTTTTGGTAAATCAATTTTAATTAAATTAAAATTTAATAAAAATAAAAATAAAAATAATCGAAAACAAAAATAATACTGCATTTGTGATAATAATAATAAAATGTATGTAATATAGAGTAGGTACTCACTCATTTTCTTTCACTATTTTTTCGTGACTTTCTTCATTAATAAATGCACTTTGTTCATATTTAAAACACTTTGTACATTGAGGTTTTTTGATTCCCCTTGGACACCCGGATGGAACGAATAACAGCTAGCCTATGTAACTATTGAAAACATAATTCTTTAAAATTATTTCGCCTTTATATTTTCAACAACTTGAAGTCAACAACACAAGTAGTCATAGCCACCAAAGTGTTAGGTTTTTTTCGTTACGGAATTTCTGGATTCGGTCTCCACGCTCAAGGCCTGCGATAGAAGCTATGCAATAGCTTAAAATTTCAAAAGTGTCGTTACAAGTTTTGGTCTTAAAAAGTGTCGTTACAACATTTGGTCTTAATTTTTTCCGTCTAGCCCCCTTTCGTAACGCGCGATAAGGAACTCCGTGCCAAAAATTGGTAGTTATAGGGATTAGGGACTACCGATCATTTTTATCCTCGTAACCTTTCGGCTCATAATCCACAAGTTTACCCCCTAGCAAAAAGTGCTTAACGCGGCTTAAGAAGTTTTCACTTGAAAGCCACATGAAAATACTCGAGCGCCTCAAATTAAGGTAGAGTGAGTTATTTACATGCTGAAAAGAATACATTCAAATAATCTGACGATTTGAGCGAGACCTAAAGGAGTGGGAGAGTAACAAACGTGCAAAAAAAACGTCACCTCGACTACTAGCTCAGGCTACATATGCAAGCTTTGCATGGGAACCCTAAAATAAAAAATGTAAAGCTGATTTTTGACACGCTGATTTTTTGACCCCAATTCCTTGGGGTCTGAGAAGTACCTCTTACAAATTCCCCCCTCCTAGGCCGCGGGCTTTCCTATCGCCCCCCTAAAATATCTCCCTGAGCGCGGTATTTTATAATTTTCTCAAAACCTATTACAGCTAGAAAAAAACATCTATGGCGAAAATATTTAACATGAAATAATCTACCAAATGGCATATAAATCATTATGATAAGACAAACAATTTTGGAAATATGCCGGCTTATTTTGTGTATTTCTGAATTTTTTGAAAAATTGTTTAAGTTTCTTGTGATTTACACGAAAAGTATAAGAGCTAGGGAAAAAACTGAAATAAATAAAATGAAAGTTCATAAAATTGTCTACAAAATGATTTTCATTTCATTTCAATAGACTTTATACTTTCGGAAATATTACGATCGAAAATGTGCATGACATTTTATTTGAAAATCATCGATGCTATAATACAATAAACTAATAGTAATAATCATGATATCTTTATCTATCTATCTACAGAACAACACCACATTTCGTAAATAATGAGGGGAGGGGGGTTGTGGGAGGGGGGAGGGCGTTGTGGGAGGGAGGAGGGGGTTGTGGGCGATGGAGGGTGGGGTTTGTGGAGGGTGGAAGGGGGGCTGTGGGAGGTGGTAGGGGGGTCGTGGAAGTGGGGAGGGGGTGTGGGAGGTGGGAGGGGGCTTGTTACAAAAATATTTTACTTATTTATGGGTTGATGTCTATTTATTCCGTAGTATTATGCTAAGTCTATATGACTACCACTGGTTCTTACACAACAGCAAGGTATATTTCAAAAACTATTTGTCCTATCACAATAAACTAAACATAAAATTTAATTAATAATCTTTGTACTAACTCTAATACTTTTTAAAAAATCACGGATTTTACAAAGGCTTAGTTTTTATTCCAGTTAATTTTTGTCAATTTTTGCTTATGTTATTTTATTCCTAGTTCTAATAGTTTTTGTGAAAATTCTAAAACATATCCTCCGTTGTTGAAAAAAAAAAGAAAACTTGGAATATAGGTTGCCATATTGGTCCTATCTAAATTCACCATAAGACTTTTTTGTGGATAATTTAGTGAAATTAATTACTCTGCTGAGGTTTTTTTCTAGCTCTAATAGTTTTTGTGAAAATTGCAAATAACACAGGATTCAAGCAATTTTTTTTTATTCGTACACAATACATGGATATACTCGTATATTCGAAATTATTAGTATTATCTTTATGAACTAAATATTTTTTAATAAATGATTAAATGGTGTTTATTTTTACTTTTGGGAGTATTTTGCCTAGCTCTAATAAACTCGCCGGCATATTTAGCAGAACATAAAAAAAAGGTCCATAATTAAAAATATATGGTTTTATTTTACAATCTACTTACTACACTTCTTTTGTTATTTAAAGTTTCATTTGTTTTACTTAAAATGAGATCACATTAAGAACAGATTTTGCGAGTAAAGGCTGTTTGTGAAAAATGGTACATTTTTGAACTTTTCGTGTAACCGGGAAAAGTGAAATTTAATATTAAAATAACAATTAATTAAATTAGAAAATTGGTGATTAATATCGCGTATTTACTCCAGGTGCTCTTATTAAAGTTTCTACCCGTCTAGGCATACTGAGAATGATGTGATCGATGGTCTCCTGGGATAGTCTCCGCCTTCTAACTCTGTTATTTTTTTTCGGAAATTAAAAACGACGTACACGGTAATTACATATTATTTTCTTTATCTTACACAATAAGTAAGCATATCTCCAAAACTATTACTCTTATCAAAATAGTCGAAATATTATTTTATAGCTAATTTAATAATCTTTCATTTTGCTTCAGACAACATTTTCGTAGCTCTATAAGTTTTAATGGAAATTACAAGAAACAACATTACAAAAAGCTTTACATGCAAAATATTTTCTTTTCATGCACAAAGGGTTAACATATCTCCTAAACTATTAGTCTTATCGAAATGAACTAAATATTATTTTGTAGGTAATTTAATGAAGATAATTTTCGCCATAGAAAGTTCTTTTCTAGCTCTAATATTTTTTGAGAAAATTATAAAATACCGCGCTCAGGGAGACATTATAGGGGGGGAATAGGAAAGCCCGTGACTTAGGAGGGGGGAATTTTGAGGAAATACTTCTAAGACCCTAAGGAACACTTGTGCCAAAAATCAGCTTTACATTTTTTATTTTAGGGTCAATGTTTATTAGTCCCGTACTATACTCGAGCGCGGTCGATTTATTATTGAAGTGAGAACTTCTTTAGCCGCGTTGAGCATTTTTCGGTAGGGGGTACACTCGTGGATTCGCGTCATTGACACCGACACCACGTTGTTACGAAGACAAAAGGTCTTAAATTTTTTTTTTTAATTATTTTAAATAACTACCTACCTACCTGTTCGTTTTCACTTCTATCGGCAGTCCCTATGACTGCCATTTTTTAGAGTGAAAAATTCTTTAGCCGCGTTGAGCACTTTTTGGTAGGGGGTATAAATTGTGGAAACGCGTGACCTACATCGTCACCGACTGCCGACACCTCGCGTTGTTACCAAGACAAAAGGGTCTTAAATATAAATATAGTACATTCGTAATTAAACTTTAACGTTATATTTTGAATATTTTTATTATTATTATTTTTAATTTTAAATAATATTCGTTTTAACTTCTAACGCCAATTTTTTTAAACTTCTTATTTTATAATATCTGCATATAATTGCACACGCCGAATAACAATAATCGTCGTTAAAGTTTAATACGTGCAGGCTCTGCAGTACGATACGGTATTTTCTTAACTTTACAAACTTTACAAAACAACGTCGATTACCGCAAACTGCATCAAAATCGGTTATTTTTTTCCCGACTGCGGAACGCACAGGGTTATGTGTTCATCAGTCTATTTAAGTTTGTTTGTTCCTTGCAGGACAGCTACAGCCTAAACGCGTGGACCGATTTTGATGATTCTTGCACCAGTTTATGCCAAGTAAATCACTCGAGTGTCACTGTGGAAGCCGTATTTAGAAAAAATAAAATGGCGCCCTCTAGAAGTCATAATGTAACAAATTAAAAAATTAAAGTCGATAGACCATGGCAAGTGGGGCATCGATGAATAGGTCTTGCAAAATCATAGTTAGGTTCCCTTGATCATTTTCTCATTTTATCGATCATTTAGGATTGACGAGGTTTCAAAGGTTCATTTGTAGTGTATTCCTTTGTGTCGCACTATAGACAAAACGGCTGAACCAATTTTGATAATACTTGCACCACTAGATTTATTCGTACATCATGTACCCTTTGTCTATTGAAAGTCAAGTCTTTGGGTATGTTCCGATATACACTGTGAGCACTGTAATGTAAGGTGTGACGCGAGCAAAACACACAGGGAGCGGGCGCGGTCCGTGTCGGGTGACGCTTTGTGATGTCGTCCATATAAATACAAGGAATTCAACCCGCCGCGCACCTGACCAGACCCGCGCCCACTCCCTGTGTGTTTTGCCCTTTTGAGTTAGCTATACTTACTGGTTACTGTTTATAACGGATTTCTTCCCAGTAATAGCACTGAACAGTGCTCGCAGTGAGTATTCTGTGCAGTGTATATCGGAACATACCCCTTGCCAGTGACATGTCGTGTCAAATTTTTCACAATAGTATCGGATTCTGCAGTGCGATTGCATAACTTCTGCTTCAATGATTGTTACAGTACCAATTGTTGTGATTGGGTGAATTAATGGTATTCTTGCTGCGTCAATGGACTTTGTCCAATAGTGGAAGAGTGACCTATCAGAGGTGATTGCGATCGTTACAATGTAGCTGTCATTTTTACTGGTGCATTAGGCATGATGACTGATTTTGAAAATTGGTCAGATTTTGTTCGGAAGTATCTACTATTTCGAAAAAATATCTTATTTCAGTAGAAAAATAAAGTTTGGTAGATAAAATTAGCATTTGAAATTTAAATTTTAAAATTCACGCCAAAACGTTCGGCGGTGTCATGGCGTCGTTGTGACGTCACTATTGTTTTTACCAATGTACTCTGTGCAGTGTGCAGTAAGCAATAGTGTGATTTTCAAACATTCTCTCAGTCTACGTTTTCAAAGCTCTTAAGGTAATATTGTTCTGTGCTCTTAACAAACAATTGTGACGTCATTCGCTTCTTGGTGTTTTATCCAATATGGCGGATTGCTGTATAAATTTATAGTTTTATTTTATCAATATAAATAGCAATCTCACTCGAAATTGAAAAATAAATACGTTTTTCATAATCCATGAATCCTATTTCATTAGATAAATTCATAATTTCATTGATTCTTGGTTAATCAAAGCAACTAACATAAATCACGCTTCTAACCACAGAGTACTTCTACTTCACAGACATAATAAAGACTGTGTTCTACTTTGTGCTTCTAACTTATTATTATACTCTTTGGGACTTGTCATTTTGAAATTTGAGTTTTGACTTTTGTGATTTGTCTTTTGAGTACCTATCACAGAGTACATTAAATATACTGGTACCTATTGACGAACAGTTGACGAATTTTTTTAGTAAATTAAGCGGTCCGCTTTACATTTTACAATAGATAATCGAACTGGTAGTAAAAGTTGTATCATTATGTGCATTTGTTAAAGGTAGTGAGAGTTTGGTTCAAATAGAAATTCAGCAAGCTGCATTGTTTATCAATCGGTAGCTGACGATACGTACTTTCTTGCAAAGAATTTTAACCATGGCTGTAGTCAAGACTCCGGTGTTAAAAGTAATATTATGTGGTGAATACGGTGTTGGCAAGAGTTCTATATTTCGCCGGTTTATTAACAACACATTCCTGCCCAATTCGGACAAAAGGTCAACATTGGGTCTGGATCATTTCGAAAAGTTGTACCAAGTGGGTGACAAGGAAGTCAAGGTTATTTGCTTATTTGATTAATAACTTATAAATAGATGTTTCATTCTTACTAATTGAATTTTCACATTATTTTTAACATTCACCTAATTTCAGTTGCAGCTCTGGGACACTGGTGGTATGGAAAGAATAGCTTCAGTCACTTCAAGCTATTATAAATATGCTGAGGCTGCTGTTTTAGTTTTTTCACTGGACAATGCCTCATCATTTCATGTGCTGAGCCAGCATCTATTAGATATTGTGACCTATGCAGAAAATGCTAAAATATTTCTATGTGGAAATAAGTCTGATCTAGAGGGGTCATGTCCTCAAGTTACTGATGCGGACATAGAAAACTTCTGGTAATTATATTAATTTCTACATTTCTTTCAAAGTTCTATCTGCCTTTGCACATTCAGTAATTATTATTTTTTTACTTAATTTTTAAATTATTAAAGTATTATTCATGGGTGTGATGATTAATGATGTCTAGTTAAGTTATTGTCTCATATATTTGTTGTATTGTAGTATAAAACATTCATTTTTCTTTTCCAGTGAGCAGTGTCACAACTTAATTAGTACTACATACAAAACCTCCTGCAAAACTGGTCATGGTTTAGAGGAAATGTTTTCCGACATAGCTCTTCAGTTAGTTGAATCAAATAGATCCAGGATTGAACTTCAAAGGTTAGATCACAACAGCTTTAAGATTTCCCAACCTGAACTACCTGATGAGCCGTCCTGTAGTTGCTAATGAAATATTAACTTTGCATTAAAACAAAACTGGTTACAAAATGAGTAATTTATAAGATTCATCTGTAAATTAGCTGCGAAATGATAATAGTTAAGTCTGCAAAACTCCAGCATTTGATTGATCCAGCTGTTGATTGCCTGACTGAAAATCAAATGTGGACCCACATGAAATTCGGATGGGTATAGTTATATATATTAAGTATTTAAAGGATATACAGTCGACTCTTGTTAATTCAAACCTGCCACAATTCGAACCTCTTTATAATTCAAATTTATCACGAGTTCCCTACAAAATCTCTTTATATTTCGAACTAAATCAATACATTTTTATGCACTTTTATGCACACACGAAAAAATCATTGCTATGTAACAAAACGACGCGTTAATTCGAGCTCATCAGCGTCAAACACTCGACAATTCAAAGTTGCAGAGAGAAAGATTGTTTGTAAGTACATTTTGAGACAAGATCAAACTTGTATCATTGTACACGAGTCTTTCTTTTTGTTATAATTAGTATGACACACAATTCAACACTTAAGAATTCGAAGTTTTATTTATTTTCTCCCAAAAATTTCAAACCATTTAATATTTCAAACACTCGATAATTCATAATATTTCAAGAGTCCCTCGAGTTTCGAATTAAGAGTCGACTTTAGTTCTCTATAATGACTTGAATGTTTATTTTTTATGAAGCCTGATTACAGTAGTTACACTTTTGCTTTACATTATAGTAAGTGCTCGTGTACCAAACTAGTTAAACTGAGCCAGTTTATAATTTTTTTTAATTGCTAGTCAAACTATAAACTTTAAAGCCTTCACAATATATTATCAAAACAATTGTGCCCAGACAGTGCTGGCAATCAATATTCTCATAGGTACATCTACTTTATTGATATTGTTATTTTTATTGTTTAAATGTATTTCTCCTGTATTTTGGTGTACATTATAGAATATTTTATTCATTACATCATATTATGCAAAAGAAAACGGTGTGGCATCCAATTCACATCTTATTTTGTTTATGTTGTGAACATATCACAAATTTCATGATTTTATTATAGAAAAATATAATATCATTGAATGGCCAACTTTTGACGATATTAATATCTAAGCGCATATATTATGTCTTTCAGTTTTGATCTATAGAGCACAAGCTGATGCCCGCAACTTAATCCGCGTTGATGAGGGTTTTGGTTCCAGCAGGAACTCTTTAATTTTCTGGGATAAAAAGTAGCCTATGTTTTATTCCAGACTATAATCTATCTCTGTGCCAAATTTCATCCAGATACGTTCAGCAATCAGCAGTTCTGGGGTGATTGAGTAACAAACATCCATCCATTTCACATTTATAGTATAGATATTATGGATTTAATAAGATGTAACAAAACAAGAATAAATAAAAATGACTGTCTTAAACAAATACTATACCAGATTTATTAGCTTCAGCTTAAAGCAACAGTATTTTAATACAAACTTGTAATAGGTAATATGTAGAGTGTAGACAGTATAAATGGTTTGTGTAACTGTAGTATTGTTTTTTGGGTAAAATATATTAGAGGATTGTATTAAAGATATATTATGTAACTTAAACCCTGTTTACGTGGCAGTGTGTCAGACTTTTAGCAATAGCACAAAGTATTATTTTATTTCTAACTTTTTGTTTATTTTTACATGATGATTGTTAAGATATTAAGATGAGAGTTGAGAGATGATGAGAGAGATGAATATTAAGATATTAATTTGAATATATTAAAAAATTGACACCAATCATGGTGTAAATTTTTTAATATTTTACTGGGCACATGATTTCAAAGAACTCCATTAGCTCAGGCTACTTATGCAAGCTTTGTATGGGAACCCTAAAATAAAACATGTAAAGCTGATTTTTGGCACAAGTGTTCCTTGGGGTCTGAGAAGTACCTCTTAAAAATTTACCCCCCCCCCACAATTTTCTTGTGATTTACACGAAAAGTATAAGAGCTAGGAAAAAAATTACACGAACAAAATGAAAGTTCATAAAATCGTCAACAAAATGCTTTTTATTTCATTTCAATAGACCTAATACTTTCGGAAATATTACGATCGAAAATGTGCATGACATTTTATTTGAAAATCATCGATGCTATAATACAATAAACTAATAGTAATAATCATGATATCTTTATCTATCTATCTACAAAACAACACCACACTTCGTAAATAATGGGGGGATGAGGGGGTTGTGGGTGATGGAGGGCAAAGGTTGTGGAGAGCGGGAGGGGGGCTGTGGGATGTGGAGGGGGGAGGGGGGTTGTGGGAGGAGGGGATGTTATAAAAATATGTTACATTTATTATGTAGTATTATGCTAAGTCTACATGACTACCACTGGTTCTTACACAACAGCAAGGTATATTTCGAAAACGATTTGTCCTATAAAAATAAACTAAACACTATTTTATAGGTAAATTAATAATCTTTGTACTAAGTCCTGACAGCTTTTTTCCTAACTCTAATACTTTTTCTTGAAATTACAATAAACATTTACGGATCTTACAAAGGTTTAGTTTTTTATTCCAGTTAGGCAGCCATATTTCCGAAACTATTAGTTCTATCAAAATAAACTAAAAACTATTTTGAAGATAATTTAATGAAGTTCATTTTTGCTTCTTAAGTTTTTTTTCGTAGTTCTAGTTTCTGTGAAAATTCAAAAATATAACCAAGGTTGTTGAAAAAACAAAAAAAAAACTTGGAATATAGGTTGCCATATTTCTCGAACTATTGGTCCTATCTAAATTCACCATAAGACTTTTTTGTGGGTAATTTAGTGAAACTAATTATTCTTCCGAGGATTTTTTCCAGCTCTAATAGTTTTTGTGGAAATTGCAAATAACATAGTATTCTAGCAAAGTTTTTTAATTTTTTTCATAAACTATACATGGATATCATTGACTTACCAATACCTTAGACGCACCATCGAAGCGCAAAAAACGGCACGGTCAAACTGTTCATAAATAGATAATATGAACAGTTCTCACCTCAGTCGCGCATGAGTACACCAAGCGACAACATGCCGTTTTGCTCCGTAAAAAAGTGCAAAAACAATCCGAAAGATGCGAAAAAAACGATGGAGTATCATATTTTAGGTTAGGAAATACTTTATATACATTTACTTTACGGTATACTAGCGAAATAATCACACAATCTTACCTAAATTAATTATTTTGTCATCATAATTACAATATTTCAAATGAGCAGCTATCGCATTCACACGCTTACGGGCCAATAGAGAACGCGATAGAGGCGCGTCTTAGCGAAATGGATACAAAAAATATGGAGTAGTTAATTTTTTATTTTTCTTATATTGAAGTTGTAAACTGGTACAATTAAAGTGCCCATTTTTTTTAATAAATTAATATGGGTATATTTAAAATTGGTAAGTAGTGTAAAAACCGTGTCGAATTCCTTAGATAAGAAATAATTCTTTCAAAATCGATATCTGGCAGTTATGATAATCATCATAGAAAAAGAAACCGTTGTCAATCTCTTAAAGAACGGTGCCATATTTTTTTTTCTATTGAACAATTTTTTTTTATCGATTTTTGGGTAACTATATAGCAAACTTTAAAAATATTGCAGTTTCTTGTAATAATATTAATTAAAAAATAATATTAATTTATTTACAATATCCGATGCCCACACTTGAACACAATTTCACCATGTACAGTTCGCGCGCTAGTTGAATGCAGAATAAATATATGTGTCACCATACATTTACTCTGCATTCAACTCGCGCGCGAACTTTATATGATTTGAGCAAGGCCATTATTGAAAAATATATAGACGTATATGTATGTCTACACTATATGTAGACATTAAACATTGAAAAAAAGCATACTTCTAAAAGACAGGTTTATAAGTTAGGTACTCGTAGTTAAATATATTTCAAGGTACTTTTATTCATTTTTTGTCACTAGTTTTTGTATTTATTAAGAACTAGACTAGATTCTCCCTAATTTTCCGGGATAAAACGTAGCCTATATCCTTCCCCAGGATATAAACTACATACCAAATTTCAGCAAAATCAGTTGAAATGATGGGATAGCGTAGCAGACAGACAGACAGATCTTCGAAATCGGTGTACATTTTTTTTATACGCACCGTATTTAGAACCTCCTCCTTTATTGAAAGTCGGTTAAAAAAGTAGCCTATATCCTTCTCCGGGATGTAATCTATCCCTATACCATATTTCATTAAAATTGGTTGAAAAGATGGGCCGTTAAAGGGTAGCAGACAAACAGACAGACAGACAAACACACTTTCGCATTTATAATATTAGTATGGAATTCAATTCGTGAATTTCGTGAGAGGGATTCGAACCCGCGACATGTTACTACTTAATGAAATTTTTATCCTGCCAAGAAGTAACTGTGTTATATTTAGATAAAATACGTAAATAAAATATTTAATACATAATAACACATAAACACACAAATACATAAAGCTAATTTTCATAAAATCATCATCACCAATAAAGTATTAAAAAAAATAAAAATATCAAATACAAATTTGTCGACTCCTATATCACTTTACTTCGGAACACAGAAAGTCTTCCGCTGATTCATTGCAAAATGTCGTATGTGTCGAACTTTTATTACAAGATTTAACCCTAAGTATGAATCTATATGGTTGGTTTTTGTGAACCGTTTGGTGTCTCAGTCTGTATTATATATAGCTGCGATTGTATAAGCGATTGTGGACGCTTATTGAGTATTATTTTGTAGGTAATGTTGTATCCTTAGTTGGTAAATCGATGATGGATATACATTCGAAATTATTAGTCCTATATTTATAAAAAATTTTTTTTTAAATAAGTGGTTAATTGGTGTTTATTTTTGTTTCTGGGAGTTTTTTGCCTAGCTCTAATAGTTTTCTAGAAATTACAGAAAACATATAAAATTTTGAAAAATATTGCTTTCATGTTAACTATGACAGGTATATTTCCGAAGTTATTAGTGCTATCAAAATGAACTAAATACTATTTTGTAGGTAATTTAACTATGTTTCTCATTGCTTCAATGAGATTTTCCTAACTCTGTTATTTTTTTTTCGAAAATTAAAAACAACGTACACGGTATTTGCATATTATTTTCTTTATCTTACACAATAGGTAGGCATATCTCAAAAACTATTACTCTTATCAAAATAAACTACATATCATTTTATAGTTAATTTAATAGCCTTTGATTTTTCTTCATACAACGTTTTTGTAGCTCTGTCAGTTTTTATGGAAATCACAAGAAACTACATTACAAAAAGCCATACATGCAAATTATTTTCTTTTCATGCACAAATGGTTAACACATCTCCGAAACTATTAGTCTTATCGAAATGAACTATAATATTATTTTGTAGATAATTTAATGAAGATAATTTTCGCCATATAAAGTTTTTTTCTAGCCCTAATAATTTTTGAGAAAATTACAAAACACTGCGGTTGGGGAGATGTTTGGGGGGTGGGGGGGAACGCCCGCGGTCTAGGGGGGGGGGGGGGGGGGGATTTTTAAGAGGTACTTCCCAGACCCCAAGGAACACTTGTGCCAAAAATCAGCTTTACATTTTTTTTTAGGGTCAATGTTTATTAGTCCCGTACTATATATTATATAACTCAGCATGATTGTCATATTAGATACCAGTACTTGTACATATTTGAATTGTGTAGCTATTTCGGCAAAAATAACAATAACTGTCCCTACAATAATAATTTTACTAATACATGTTATATTTATATTTTTTTAAATTACATATTTTCAAGATTTGGTTTTGTAACAGATTTAAACCATCTTAGGTCTATGTATTTTAAACATCGATGTAAGTATATGTAGGTTGCAGATGGGCCCTTTCATAGAAAAAAATTGGGCGTCCAACCTTTAGAGCACGCTCCTTACCTGTATAGCCCTGTCCTTGTCCCCGCCATAGCGCTGTCCCGCTTTTCAGACTAGATGGCGTTGGTAAAATAGGTCCACGTTCTTTGTTTGACAGGGCCCGTCTATGTAAATTGAGGTTGTTGATTTTAAATCATTATTTTGATGTTTCCATTGACAAAAAGTATGAATCTCCATTTAATTTTGATAATTTAGCTAAAACCATGTCATAGTATTTCCACAAACATGTAATAACTACATAATAAGTACTTTTTATTTATTGTATGTACCTGACCACTTTTAGTTTTAAGTATTTTTTTACATGTCTTAAATGTGTGACATTATTAAAATATAGTAAAACTTGTAATGTTTTTAAAATTGACTTAAAATTAAATTAGATGTATCAACATGTCCTATACGTATTATAACATAATATTTATATATTTATATAATTTAATAAAATTACAGCTATATAATTTTTAAACTTAATTTTTCAATATTGTAATTAAGGCAATCTATGTAGATATGTAAAACTAGTAATGTTTTTAATTACATGTAATGTATTATAACATAATGTAATAAAACATAATATATTTATATAATTTAATAAAATTACAAATAATAATTTTACAATTAAGGCAATATAGAGGTCACCACACCTAAATTATTAATTGAAAAAATTAGTTTACATTGAATCCAACTAAAGTTTTTAAGCTTTGTCTTGTAAAACAATTTATGTATTGCTCATAATATTTACTTTAAAATGCCTTTTTGTATCAGCTGATTTATTTATTCATAAAATAAATGTATGGAATTCTAATGTTGATTTAATTATTATCCTTTTTTTATTTAATTGTTTTGTAGTAGGTAATACTCAGTCGCTTAATTTTATTTATTAGTGTAGTGTTTATAAAATTAAATTTTTTTTTTCAACATTATACCTATATGTTACAAAAAATGTATATTAAGATTTAAGGCAAATGTAGGTATGCATTTGGACAGTTGGGTACAGTTGTTAGGCTGCCTGCTGATACTGATACAATAACCCTGGTCGCAACACCATATAATAGTAATAGCTTATGCCCTCGACTACGTCCGCGTGGATTGAGGTTTTTGGTTCCCGCGGGAACTCCTTAATTTTCCGGGATAAAAAGCCTATGTGCTATTCCAGACTATATTCTATCTCTGTGCCAAATTTCAGCCAGCCGTTCAGCCGTTGGCGCGTGATTGAGTAACAAACATCCATACATCCATCCATCCAAACTTTCGCATTTAAAATATTATTTGAAGCCAGCACCTTAATTGTCAACAACAAGGCAAAGGAGAAAGAAATAATAAAAATAATAGATTATTATTAACGTCTTTATTACGTTATATTTACTTAGAAATACGTACTAACATTTTTGCGCGTTTACAATTTAAAGATTGATCACTCAGAAAAGAAAAAAGATACTTAATTATAATAATAATCAATTTTTTACTGTAGTTAACATAAAAACGTAAGCTATATTATTTACTTATGTCATGAATCATTAAATAATAGGCACATATTTTACAAAATATTTATTAATAAGTAGGTAAGTAATGATTTTTTTGATTCCAAGAATATAATTTTAGATGTGAAAGTGAAACAATCAAAATAATAAACTACATTGTTATAATAAAAAACTTGTACATAAATATAAGTTTATCACATGATATGACAAAATCAGGCTTTATTTTCTTGATATCATTTATAGGAACAAGAAAACAAATGTAACTAACTCTCACTCAAATGTGTGAGCTTAGTATTGGTGATTCATACATTTTACATTTTACTGGAATGACTACCAAAATTATATGATTTAGCATAATAACAGGTCATTTCAAATACTTATCGTAAAACAGTAAAGTACCTAATAAATACATGAATGAACAAAAATACTTTTCAACAATAATTTTAATACGCAGTGGCTGTAACACAAAATTTTACAGTCAGAATGATTAATGCAATATCATCCAAAATCCAAATGGCTGACACTCTGCTACTGTCTAAAATGCAGTTTTAGCAAGAGTTGCTAAACTTCATATCCAAATAATAACATCGAGACGATCACTATTTGAATCACAACTTTGATGCTAGGCCTACTAAAATAGTAGTTAAATTAGTCAACTTTAGATCAGTTGCCATATTTTTGGTTCTTAAATTTAATTTTTCCCAGATCATTATTTATATGAGGAAATAGTATCAAACACCTTTGATAATTAATTATTAATAGGTCGTAGAAGCGTCTTAAGCCTGAAACACACATAACGCACGACGGTCTGCACGATAGGACGTCATACTGGACGCGCGTCATCATCATCATCATATTAGACTTGTACAATATAATACAATAAAAGGCATTGTACCACCGCGTTTACGAAAAACAAGTTCTGACAATGGGACGTTGTAAAATGACTACAAGGTTAACTAGTTTTGCCTAAACTAGTAGAACATCTTGTAGGAATTAAGGAGCATGTTAAATTAAAACGCTGAACGACAACGGCGTGTGGCTACAGAAGTGTTGCTTCTAGACATGTTTCCGTCCTGTGTTCTGTTTGTTTCAGCCTTTAGTGCTGCGACCATTGAATTGTTTTAATGTCAACTCCCTCCTGGACCATTTCCCATAGAGGACTCATTTCTCTGAGTCTTTCCACGTGTCTAATTGTCTTTTCTGCAGTGTAGTCAACCTCTTCTATTGTTGTGAATCTTCCTAGTCCAAATCTGTAAATACATAATTTTTTCAATATTATTTTTTAAAGAGAAACACACTAGAAATCCAAAAAGTGGATATTGTAAATCTGGACTGTGATTAGTACAAACAAATTTTCGGAATTAATTTTTTTTGCACGTAAGAATTCGTTCAATCCAAATCCTGACACAAGTAAACGCATTGTGCTGTCAGCTAACTTTGTGTGTGTGTGTGTCAGGCTTAAATCCTCATCATCAAAATCATATTTGTTGGCTATGAAATGCAAACGGTCGCTAAGAATCTGTCAATAAAAAATTAGCCATGTGGTTATTCGCCAAATTTTGTACATAATATGTTTTGGATAAATAACAAATAAAGTAACTTATCGACAAATTAATTATTAATTTCGGCCGTAACAAGCCGTAATAAAACCTTACACCAATGAGGAGACCATTGTAACACACAATCTATGAAACTAATAACGCCAACATAAAATGCACTAAATTGCTTTTAAAGAAATCCAAGTTGTAACTAATCATGAACTCACCTTATTGAGCTATGAGCGAGATCTTCATCCGTGCCAATGGCCCTCAACACATACGACGGTTCCAGAGACGCTGACGTGCAAGCCGACCCACTGGATAATGCCACGTCTTTCAAAGCCATGAGCAATGATTCCCCTGAAAGTGAATGTACAGTCTAATGAGGTAAGAACTAATGACAGAGTTCACTACTTAAAATATAATCAACAGACAAGAGACAAACCACTTGCAAGAAGAGACTTTTTTTAAGATAAGTCAGGAATCGCGATCAAAATAGCCTTACCTTCAACATAAGCAAATGATAAATTGAGACATCCAGGATATGTTTGCTTGGCATCTCCGTTTCTTATAACATGTGTTAATTTTGAGTTGATCTTATCTAGGAACCGATTAGACAATTTCTCCATCCATGCGTGGTCATAACTCATTTCCCGCTGTGCCAGCTCACAGGCTGCCCCTAAAAGCAAAATTTTTAGAACTCTCAACATTATTAAAGTTGAAATGTTATATCAAATGTAATTCATAATTCATTTACTGTCCAGAACATGGTACATTATAATATAGTGACATAATATTACATTAAAGACAGTAGGGTCTGTTTTTTCTACCGTAGCCGGTGTACAATTTTCAAGTAACTATTTAATTTCTTTATTCAGTCTCTCACATTGCTTGCTTGCTCACATTGTCCCATCAGATCAGACCAGAGAAAATTCAGAAATTTTAAATTCCCAAATTGACTCTGCTGGGGATAGAAAGCCCAGGGTCCAAGGAGGTTGTCTAAACTATCGCCGTAGTTTGGGGCTACAGTATGTCAATCGCAATCATCTCTGGTTAAATTTACTATTGGCTACAACAATGGGGTGTTGCAGCAAGCCATAAAACAACAAATGCAATTATAGCAATGTGATAATCACAACTTCCAAACTAAAAGGGCTGCAATCATGCTGGCTATATATAATATAGCACCAAGTAGACCATCTTGGTTAAAACACATAGTAAGGGCCTTATATATATTATACTAGTGGTTCGCCCCGAACTGAGACCTCGCGGTATCGCCATAACGGAGCGCCATCTGTTGACATAATTGTGAAGTCCTGTTAGAAATACTGAAGCTCATTAAAAATTAAATAATTTCGTTTCCTTATACCTTCCTTCCTTTATCTCTAGTATTTGTTGTTCAAGTACAGGATATAATCCAAATAATTGATAAAGTTTCAGGCTCAGCCTTTCAGAAAATTGAGAGTTCTGAGGTCAACTTTGGACGTTAGAAAAAAAAGCCCCCCATTTCGTAAATTTTAGGGGAAAATTTTTAATTTTTTTTCTTTTGGACTCTATGCCTAGGTATCTTTAAAATTATATAACTACCGCAAACTTATGTGACGCTATAAAAAATATTTTACTTCCCATTTGCTTCTATTAAAACCTCCCCCTGAAATAAAGATTTTTATAACTTTTTAAGCCATATTCGACTGGAGGCCACCGGTTTACATATTATATTTAAATTTGAAGTAATTACGTTCAGTAATTCAGAAGTTATAAGGAGCTGACAGAGGGACGGACGGATGGACAAGTGCAAATTCATTCAAGTAGACTCAAGAGACTATTACCTAAACCAACTACTAAGGGTGTTGGAACAGTTCCACTTCTCATTCCTCTCTCCTGGCCACCTCCACTCTGAAGAGGCTCCACCCGAACCCTTGGCCGTCGTCTTATAAAGAGGGCCCCCACACCCTTTGGCCCATATAATTTGTGACCAGAAATAGACATAAGATCTATATTCATGGAATTTACATCGAGAGGAATTTTTCCAACTGCCTGTGCTGCATCTGTATGGAAAAATACCTTCTTTTTCTTGCATATGGCACCAATTTCAGCAATTGGTTGTAGAACTCCTAAAAAAGTAAGTTTATTAAACATCTTGACATACAAATGATAATTATGTTCATCAATATTTATTCAATAATAATTATTATTCAGTCACTATCCAACAATATAATGTGTTGATATTATAATTTTTTACCAATTTCATTATTGACTGTCATTATTGAAACCAAGCTAGTTTCTGGTGTGAGTGCATTCTCTAAGTCTTGCAGACTTATTATGCCATTTGGTCCCACTGGCAAATATGTAATTTTAAATCCTTCTCCCTCTAGAGCCCGACAAGAATCTAACACACATTTGTGCTCCTGTGAAATAAATAGAAAATTAACTAAAATCTGAATTGTAGACATATTATTTTATATTTATTGACTTATAAGATTGTAATAAACTATTCTTATATACTTCTTACTTTGATTTTGGAATGTTTATAATAATAGTAAAATAGTTTAAAATTAATGGGATGTTGATTAAATATTGCTGTTTCTTACAATTTGAGTTGTCACAATATGTTTCTTTCTTGGTGCATAGAAATGTGCTACTCCTTTTACAGATATATTATTTGATTCTGTTGCTCCTGATGTAAATATAATTTCTTTAGGATCAGCACCAATAAGATGAGCTACTTGCTCCCTTGCTTTTTCTACCCCTGCTTCACTTTCCCATCCATATGCATGTGTCCGAGAATGTGGATTGCCATGATAACTCACTAAGTATGGCAACATAGCATCAAGTACTCTTGGATCCTGGAAATCATAGATATTTTCTTGTGTGTAGTTAGTTCCATAATTATATGTTATACATGACATATAAATCAACCAACCAGAATCTAAGCTATGTGGCTACAACACTCAAGGGCAACATGTGACACTTGCAAACTGCGCTAAGCCATAGATATCAAAAACTAAAAGTATACCTATGTAAATTTTCCTTTGAGCATTTCTGAGCATGCCCTATACAAAGTATGTTTATTTTATTAATAAACAAAACATGAACTAGTGTAATTAGAATAAAGTGCATTTACTGAATATTATTACTTATTACAAAATATTGGAATATTAACGAGTTCCCAGAGGATTATAGAAACTCTTCCTCTTCAGTTACCTCTTCATTTTAAATAATGACAGATAATATAGAAACATATCTAACACTCTTATTTATGTCAAGTGAGTACTTAAGATTTAATAAAAGTTTATTTGTTTACTTGTATGTGTCATGTATGTACAGTGATGGTCCATGACATCTCACCCCTTGCATCAGCATTGCAGTATGTCAGGTAGGTACATACCTACCTTTAATGCTGTGGCACAGGCTGAGGCCCATTGACCACACTTAGTTTAAAAGTATGTACACAGTACATAGGTACTTCATGTAATTCATAAGCCTCGAGCCCCGCGGTAATAAGGAATGATATCCTAAACACAGGTATCTAGTTAGGAGTCAGACCTACCACCCACGCAAATGGCCAAATTATGATGTAAGTCCAACTTTAAAGTTCTATTTAATGTAACTGTTATTTGTGTTGGTGGTTTATTGTTATTTATCTAGTTTTATTATAAATTTATGAGAAAATGAGAAATTAATTTGTTGGTCTGATGGTCAATAAAAATTTATTATTTTTAAATAGCTTGTAGGTGCTGTGTATAAATGTCAAAAAAATATAGTTATTATAATTTTCCAATAGGCTATTAACATCTGCCTGTTATTGGTTGCTTACCGACAGTATGTTGATAAATATTGCACACTGAGTTTGGCTATTGGAATAAAGTAAAGTAATTTAGTATAATAGTAAGAACTTACTGTGAAATAAGACCTATTCATAGAGAAATAAAATTAAAACTATAGCTAGGTATAATAACTCAAGGCTCAGCTTTAGTATACTGGACGCGGAGTTGGACGTTCATATTTTTTTTACAGAAAGATCTTCATGTGGTAAGCCTTGCACTAAAATATTTTACGTCAAATCCTAATACTTTTCGAGAAATAATTTTTTGAAAATTCACAATTCTTCAACACTTTTCACTATTTATTACGACATTTGCCATAGATTACAGACTCATTGACGTTTAGTTGGCGTACTAAAGTTTCGTTTTACGTAATAAAATCCGTTTCAAACTTATAAAGTATCACAAAATGCTAATAATCGTATTCAAACCATAAACAATGTCTATATCGATTATTGGAAAAACGGAACGCGTGCGTTGGCGCCAAAGTTTTCAAATGACATTATTGAATTCAAATTTACGAGTCATCGTTTTACGCGCTTTTCAGTTGAGAACATTTTTATTTTTTGTACTCCTGACTGTGCTGACTACGTTTGACTGCCATGGCGTCTTCGAAGCCTCAGGCTTCGTCTTCGTCACCATCTTCTAGCGTTTCGTCGAGAGAAGTGCAAGTGTTAGACTCTAATGAGCCACTTGTGCTTGCAAGTGCTGTGTCTTGTGTAGTGCAGGTGTTGGACTCCAATGAGCCACTTGCGTGAAAGCTAAGCGGTTTTCCTAGCTTCTCCACTTCCCTATTTAGGTACCACTCCCACTCATGCAAGAGCGAGCGAAGCGAGCTCGGGACTGGGGGCACTCCGACTTGGATAGTTTAGGTGACAAAGAGGATGGCAGGGTCTGAAAGACCCCGCCATCCTCTTCGTGGTTATTTCCTTTTAATACCACCCAGAAATAAGGAGCCCCGAGGACCGAGCCTTGGAGGGGGTGAGAGGAAGAGGGTGAAGTCTAAGAAGTTTTCCTAGCGTCCCCACTTCCTCCCCCCTACTCCCCCTCCCCCTCTAAAGTATTATTTAAGCCATTATTACGATAAAATTAACTTCATAATTAAAAAAAATTCAAAACTTCAAAAAATTATTTCTCGAAAACTATTGAGTTCAGAAATTTTTCCCTTGGAGGGAGGGTTCACCCGCCTCCCTCCCCCCTCCGCCGCGTCCAGTATACTAAAGCCCAACCGTAAATATATTTGTTTTATGTGGACTTACAACTGGTGTCGTAGCTTGTGCGTCGAAATATAGAGGACGACCGACTTCTTCATGTTTCAATGAAAACTTTTCGTCAACTAAAACATATAACATTTTCTTAGTTTAATCTTTTGGTCAAACAAATAAATTGCATCACATTACGCCGGATTTATGATACTTACCGGAATCTGTGCGGAGGTTTTTCGCCTGAACAAACATAAGTATTGCATTTTCTGGTTGTACTGATCTTTGCAGTAGATTTTTACAAAGCACAGGTGAAATATTTTTAAAAACTCGAAACATATTTAGTAATATTTTTTTTGCTATTTTTAACTTAAACAAGATTTTACAATTTTTGCTATTTTTTTTCTTATTCTTGAGGTTGTTTGACTTAACTTGTCTCTGGTTTGACACTTGAGTAGGTACTTGACATTTGACAAACATTTATGACATCATAGGACATTGACAATGGGTATGTTCCGAAATACACTGCTTGCACTGTAAGGTGTGACGTCAATTTAGAGTGTGTTCCGATATACACTGAGAGCACTGTAAGGTATGTCGTCAATTTAGTATACTGCGAAGCCGTTCCTTTATAGATACTGGTTACTGTTTAAAACGGAACGCAGTCAGCACTGAGAGCACGTTATCTCGAAAACGCCAGTGCTCACAGTACAAAAATGGCGACGATTAATGACGTCATATATTTCCCTAGGACTAGGAAACTGCGGCAGTATACTGTCAGTCCTTAACCCTTCGTGTGTCACGTAGCCATATTTTCTCCCCAGTAAGAGCACTGAACAGTGCTCTCAGTGTATATCGGAACATACCCAATATCTCTTCTCAATTCCATAGAGTAAAAAGAGATCTTTGATTAGGTATATACAGAAGGATGTGCCCTAATATATTTAAATTGAAGCTTCCTATAACCTTAAAATGGCGCATGGGCGGAGCTTAATGCGGGCATTAGGGCTGAAATTATCGATACCTTTGATTATGTCGATACTTAAGTATATACTCGGTATAAAATTAACAAAATATAATTAATAAATAATTAAACATAATTTTTGAAATACACTAGTATTCGTATTTTATAATGAACAAGCTGATGCCCGCGACCCCGTCCGCGTGAATTGAGGTTTTTTGTAAGAAAAAATTTTGTATGAAAAAAAATTTTTTTACTCATCGTTTCGTATAGAAGACAAAAATTCATTCGGAGGAAAAATACGGAGAGAGCTGATGATTGAGGATTTCGAAGACGGATGAAGAGCACAGCCAGGGTATTCAAGATAGGTGGGGTGTGCTCGACCAAATGTAGCTCGAAACTTCATCCAATTGACAGTGTGCTGAAAAAAAATTCAAAATGGCGGATTTAAGATGGCCGCCATACAAATTTCGTCGGTGTCTATCTCGGAGAGTATAAAAGATGGAAGAGTGGTTTCTTGGCAAAAGATGATCAGGACATGAAGGTCTACTTGATGAACAGGAGTAAGAGTGATATGAAATTTTAATTTTATCGATACTCAATTTATTTGTAAACAATACAATCCCCACACTATATAAACACTCAAACAAAAACTAATGAAATAATCTAAATTTTCAGCGATAGCGCAAAAATTGACGTGTTTTGGATTCAGTAAAGAAGAAACTAAGCTATAATTAGTTGAAATAACTTAAAATACTCGCCACAAAAAGAAAAATAAAAACAACTATGTTACTCACTTACGAAATGAAATTCCTGGGCGTTTTACAATACTATTATTACGACACCCCACAACTGAGCACTTCACCATTGTTGATTACACAAAACTAAGCAAAAACACATAAAAATATTATGAAAATATTCACAAAACTGGTAATTAGCCACAACCAAAACACCGGAAGCAATACAGACGCCATATAAAGGTACATAAAAATTGGCTTCAATAGCAAAATTTGATGACGTCATATGACAATTGCCTGACACGTTCACGCAATAACACAATACACCTGTCTCATTCTAAAAACGTAGCTTTCTATAAGTAAGACTAGTCAAAACATAGTAGTACATGTTTTATTAACAAAATGCATCGTACCTATAACTATAATTGAGTAAAATGTAACACATCCATCTCTATATACCTAATCAAAGAAAGAGATAGGTATACAGACAGTATACGGAACAGAGAAAATAAATGACACTGGCCATAGAGTAAGAATTAGAATAGAGAAGGCATTGTAATAATAATACCACAAGTGAGCGAAATGAGTATATACGCTAATGCAAAGGAGTGACAGACCGCGAAAATCTCTTTTCTTGTTGTTGCAAAAATAGCGTATTACTATTTTTGTTGGAACTCTAAGCTAATAGAGGTCAATCAATCCTGTGTCGTTTTTGTTGTTCGCCCATATTCGTACGAAATCAGAATTAAACAAAGTGGTAACAGTGCTCGTAAGTCGTAGCTTAGTAAAAAAGTGATTTAACTTAAAGACGATTGTGTATTTCTGTGTGTTAGGCTGCAAAAGCCGAACTGAACGTAAATACAAATCATAACCTATATAAAATATGTAAGTTTACAATTTTGACCTGATTTTTAACTTATTGTTACAGATAAAAACAGGTTATATCTGTAAATACTCGCATGAATGCTACAAAGTATAGAAATAACAAAACGTACTTATTGAGCATTGAGGAAATAATCGAATTTTGGGGCGTTTCCTCGTGCTCCTATTAATTTGTCCTATTGATGGGAGCACGAGGAATAGTTGTGTAACATTAAGCACAAGTTAAGAAGGTAAGTAAAATGTTTTTTTTTGTATGTTCTCTGAAATAAGTCGGGTGACTCGCGTTATTATTATTATTACTCGCGTTGTAGGGATGCCAGCTGTATTATCATATTTACCCAAGTTTGGAACCCAAAATTAAGGGGAAAAAGTGTCAATCTATAAACGTAATAAGAAATTTTATTCATTTACCAATTTAAGATAGATATTTTTAATGAAAGTCATGGAAGAAGTTAAACACCCGTAACTATACTTGTTAATTTTCAGGAAAAGAATAATAATTATGAAAGTGAGAATATGGTAATATATATTATGTCACCGTAAGATTGCAAAAACCGTTAGATTGTAATCCAACTAGCGATATTGCAAGCTGTCGACGGATTGTGAACCGTTCAATGTTCCGAGTGTCAATTTTTGAAATATTCATTGTACCTATTTACGTTTTCTTGTCTATTTCTTGTAGGTTAGGTTAGGGTTCGACATAAATGACCTGCCTGCGGCCGGGCACTACCTGGTCATTTATACTTAGGTTTCATCGGGTTAATATATCTAACAGATTAAAATCTAACGAAAAATAATGCGTTATATTGTAATCTGTCGAAAGTTTACAATATCGCTAGTTAGATTACAATCCAACGGCCTTTGCAATCTTACGGTGACATATATATATTTATTCTGTACCTATAAGATCATTATATTGATATTTTAAACTAGTTTTAATCTGTATTTAATTTGTATTATTTCCCTTATTACAACACGCACTTAAATTATTTTAAGGGTGTCCGCTCCGGAAGTGAATTGAATTGTATGTAATAAAAGAAAAATATTGATTAAAAAAAATTGGTTGCCTGTAAAGTCGGTATACGGGCGAAAGTTTTACGTGACAACGTATGTCTGTCTCTCTCGCTCTTAGGCGGGCTAAACATGCCCGAGTGGAAGGGACGCGTGCCTCTCACTCGCTCTCATTGTGAGCGCATAACGTGAGCGGAGCGTAACGCAGTTTCTTGAAGTGTCACCCGGCAAACCAATTTATAAGACGTTGTCACGTCAAAAACATTCAGTTTGAATTTCGTTTTCTTTTCTTGTTTTCACTTGTAAATAGTAAAAAATTGCGATAGTTTCAAAATCATATTTGTGCGTGTTCGACACTATCGACACTTATTTGCCATCGTAAATATGTTCCTTGTTTGCCATACTCCCAACTAGTAATAAGCATCAGCAGTTTTCCCACAAAATATGATAAAAATTGTATGATGGCAATAAGGGTACATGTAGTTATGTTAAACTATCGCTTTCGCATACTGTGTACGGTGACGACCCGTCTATATTATTGTTTATTTATTTATTTTTTATTTATATATCTTTCTCTGTCTACGACGTGGAGGGTCGTTGTCGTATTTTTGACGGACGAAACGCAACTGTTTTCCTGGCGACGAAAACGGTTGCAGAAAACGGTCGTCGTTGCAACTGGTTTGAAGACGGCTTAAAAACCATCTTCAAAACAGTTGCAACGACGAGTCTTCAAACTGGTAATACATTATCGACTGTATGTCATGGGCATAAAGTTCACTTTTGATTGTAAGAACGAACGTGGAACGAGGACGACTACGTCCGCGACGACATGTGTCGTTGAATCAATTCATTCTCGACTGTATGTCATGGGCACAAATTTACTTTTGATTGTAAGAACTGTTTTGAGAACGAACGTGGAACGAGGACGACTGCATTCGCGACGACGTGTGTCGTTGAACCAATTCATTCTCGACTGTATTTTCTTAGACGTAAAATATAAAATCGCACCAAGTTATACGAAGACTGTTTTGTGCAACGGAAGACTGTTTTACCCAGGAGTAGGACGACAAAACGGTTTCACCGTCGCAGAATAGAGAACGGTCTTTAAAAACAGTTCGTCGTCGAAACGCCCACCGCCCACCAGTATACGACACTGGCTGACACTGTAATTTGATAAATTCTGTCACTTTGCAACATTGATAATTATTGTTTATGTTTTTCAAAGACGGATACAAGGGGTTAGGGGATCGATTTCACAACAGCTTGGGATATTTTTTGGCTGTCGGTGAATTAACTTGACATACGAGTTGTTATTCGAATTGTGCATTTTACCTTTGATTTTTTAAATAAAAATCAAAGCATTTCACACGGGATTTTACATGCTCTAGACTCTAGAGGATTTCTCGTGACACGGACGTGGGAGCTGGGAGGGCTTACTAAAGTTTAGATGAAGTCGGGTAAAAATAAACTTAATCCGTCTCGTTAAAGTTCATTTTGCATTGCCAAACGGTCTCGAAAGAGAAAACGCCGTAGTTTGTATGTCTGTGCGTAGTTGTAACTTGTAAGTGTTGGTGTCCCTCTCGCACAATATATAACCGCTTAGCTAAACTGGAGTTCTTGCTATGCATTTGACTTCCGATTTTCTACAATAATATGTACGGTATTGGGTCTCTGGTTAACTTGTCTCTGGTATTGGGTATTGGCAACGGCAGTCAGCAGTTCTTTCAGTTTTTCGAAAACGCGAATTCTAATTATTCCGGCGTGTTGACATGTAGCAGTACCTACTAAATTCTGTTTTTTACTCTGCCCTTGTGTAAAATGGACATTAAACTCATGACCCTATATTAGCCAAGAACCTTTCTAATATAATAGCATACACTTATATTTACAACAATAGCCAAGGACCATTTTTACTATAAGGGCAATATCTCACTAGGACACCATGGTGGCGCCCACGTGGTGTCTTGAGCTACCTAACGGAAACACCAAGGACTGTCTGTTACAATATAACAACTGCAGTGTTAGGTTCAAACATTCATTATAATATTTAAATCATTTAATTTCTATTCTATTGAAAGTCTCAGGTTGAAATGGATGGGCAAGATGTCAAGGCCAGGGACAACATATCAAAAAGAGAAAGTAAAAAATCTGTCTGGTTGTTTGCTTCTGTGCCCTGTAGTTATTTAAAAAAGATTGCTGCATAAGCGATCTTTTTTAAATAACTACAGGGTGTTTATGTCATTAGACAGGCATACGGCATATCATGAACCTTTGTTGGATGTAAATAATTTGCTTTCATACAATTTCTAAATAAATTGCATAGGTATTATAATTATAAGGTTATATTTTATTCAAACATGTCATCATAAGCAACCAGGGTTCTCTTAGGATCCTTGGGTGGAGGTGCATTTCTCGGTGTTGCTGTTGGAGTCCAAGATCCTGCTGCTTGAGGAGGTCTTCTCACAAATGTGACTCGCCACCCTTCTTCACAACCATCCAGAGCAGCATGTGCATGTGTTGCCATATCTGCACTCTCAAATGCCAAGTAAACCCTGAAATTTAAAGTTACTTTCATAAATAAAATAATAAACTGTACAAGGTTAATATAAAAGTACAAAGCACTAGTATTAGTAACATTAATAAAAATATAAAGTACAAAAAATGAAAAATGAATTAAATTGCATTAAAATACAAATATGAGGGTGTTGCACAGAAAAAACTAACATCTAAACATCCAAATAGTTTTTAATAGTAGCTAAGGATCTAATAAGTACAAGCCAATGAAACATACTATAATCTTGAAAATTTAAAAGTGGAAGCAAAAAATTATGGGTATTATATAGACATCCGGTACTCGCTTTCAGAGGTGGGGAGGGTGGGGAGGGGGGAGAGGGTGCCCTATGATGACTCAAGATATGTGGGGACTTGGTTCTATGACTGTTATGATGTAAATAAAACAATTATTGAAATAATTATATTTTTATGTTATTTTATAAACATGTTTAATTGCCTTCATCAGTTCTTCGAAAGCATCTTTTTTATATTTTTCAATATTTCGACGCCATAAATATTCTATAATCAAATCCGAAAACCAAAATTGATAAAGCAGCGCAATTTTTGTGGTGTAAATGTATGAAAACATAACCTCAAAATGAGATTTATAAAAATTCATAAAAAAAAAACTATGCCTTTCCGGTGGGGGGAACAAAGAGGGGGGGCGCCCTCTCCCCCCTCCCCATCCCTCCCCACCCCTGAAAGCGAGTACCGGATATCTATAGCCAACCCAAAATTATAATTTATTATATTATGGATAGTACTTTTACCTGCACATTTTTTTGCAATTACTTACTTATCTTCCTCTGGCTCTTGTGTAAAGGTAAAAGGTTCAAATGATGCCAGACGTCTTCTCATGATTTCTTCAGTGATCTGTGCTCCCAGTACTTGCAAGAAAGTGCCTTTGCCACTGGCATGCACCACTTCGTTTCCACTGCGTGCACCCTTTTCCTCCCTGCAATTAAATATCATTATACAAAATAAACTGTTAGTACATAATATGCACACCACTTTGTATTGTGTTGAATTGGCCCAGCAAATCTTTTAATATCTGTAACTAAAAAAAAAAAATTGGCCTCCTGACAGGTTAACTTTGTTTTTATCACTATTTTATTTTAAAGTTTTAGGTAATTTTTAGCTATGTATAAACAACATGAAGAATTATTAGAGGGACTAACCATTGTCATCCTTATCCTTACTATAATATTATAAATGGGAAAGTGAGTTTGTTTGTATGTTTGTTCCGCTTTCACGCCGTAACTACTGAACCGATTGCTTGGAAATTTTGCAGACGTAAAGTTAGAAGTCCGGATTAAATAATAGGGTACTTTTTATCCCGGAAAATTAAAGAGTTCCCGCGGGAACTAAAACTCCTCAATCCACGCGGACGAAGTCGCGGGTATCAGCTAGTCCTACATAACTTTTTAAGAGGGTGCTTATCAAAAGCATGACTTACTTTTCCCTTGCAGTGACAAATGAATCATATAAATATTTCACACGTGGTGCAGATTTATCATCCGGCGGTGGAGGTTCCTGAGAGGCACTAAATGGTTGATATGATGCAACACCACCTGTGGCTCCTGCTGAACCACTAAGCTTTCGCTCCCTTCCTGTAATAAGTGCAGATTGTTTTATAAAAAAGTGAACAGATAAATAAACAGAGGTTTAATTAAATGCAAAATAAAGAATAGGTAAGTTAATTCCTTCAGATTTCTTGCACTTGACATATAAAACTATGCATTCATTTTTAGGCACTAGAACAAAAATACGTGAAAGATTAATTTGCACGACATAATAAAGTAAGTACGGCCTATGGTACGGACAAAACAATGTAAATAAATTATTCTTACCAGCTCTCGGTCGTTTAAAAGTAGCGTTTTGAGGTTGAGGAGGAGGACTTTTTATAGCTTGAATGGCACCACTCTTTATAAGTTTCCTAGCTATTTCACGAGCATCCCTTGCCTCAGTGGGGCGCTTCGGTAAAATTGGTTTTTCTGGTTCTTGTTTAGGTGCTTTTAAGGCTTGGAGAGCTTTCTTTTTCTTCTTTAACTTTTGGTATTTTGCCTGTAGCATTAATTCTTCTTCAGTTAAATTTGATGGAAAATGTAGATAAACCATATTTTCGGTTTATTTTACTTTTGTTGACCGAAAAAACTAACCGAAAATCGAAAACGAAATCAGTCAGAGAGACAAGTTGAACGAAATATCAACCAGATATCAACAACACCAGCTGGATAACTTGTCTCTGAACAGTGAACACTGAGGCAGAGACAAGTAACTTAGCTTTTTTTTATTTAACTGGTTTAACGGCTCTGGATTCTGGTCCTTCTGAGCAAGTAAGTTAAAAGGACACCGTAGTTAAAGATGATCAACACCGTTTTTTTTTTAATTTGTTTTTAGGCTCAGGTATTTTGATAATCTCAAAACTTTGATTTTTATCTACAGAAGCTCACAACCCGTAGACAGAGAAAGATAGACGGGTCGTCACCGTGCACAGTATGCGAAAGCGATAGTTTTAGGGTGTGTTCCGATATACACTGAGAGCACTGTAAGGTATGTCGTCAATTTAGTATACTGCGAAGCCGTTCCTTTATAGTTAGTTAAACTAGTTACTGTTTAAAACGGAACGTAGTCAGCACTGAGAGCACGTTATCTCGAAAACGCCAGTGCTCACAGTACAAAAATGGCGACGATTTATAACCTCATATTATATTTCCCTAGGATACTGCGGCAGTATGCTGTCATTCCATAACGGAACGAATTTCTCCCCAGTAAGAGCACTGAACAGTGCTCGCAGTTTATCGGAACATACCCTTAATATAACTACATGTATGTCGGCGATACGCCAGGGTTTCCACGCGCAGAGTCCATCACAATGAAATAACACACTGAATATTACGTAGTTTATTTCTGCACACTTATTGGTATAGAAGTGACCGTTTTTACATAAATCAATCGCTTTTATAGTTTCCTTACAATTATAGTTTCCTTACAATGGATCAACCGGATATAACAAATACAACTTTCTTTAAAACAAATGAACAAAACTAATTAGATACTCATAAAATAAATCTTAAAATATAGCTTAATATTTATGATAAATATTTAAATGTAACTTCAGATGATTTCTATTAAACAAATAATGTTTCTTTTAATTTAAACCATAGATTAATTATAAACCAATTTATATATTGTCTTTGATTTGAACGAACATCCGTTTAACAAAGTCCGTTTATAGATGGCGCTGCAAACAAGGTTCGAATGGAATTAGGCAAAGACTTATTGCCTAAAATAATAAAATTTGATACAGGAAAATGATATTAGTTCTAATAAATATTAATTTGAATATTTATACAGTAAATTGAGTATTTTAACAATAAATGAAACATCAATCGTCTTCAAAATATTCAAACAGTCAAAACAGTGCCTTCTAAATATCAGACCTTAATAAGTAACGGTTTTTATGTTTACAAATAACTATTTTAAATTAAATCTTATATATTTAAGACATATAATAATATTATATTCATTTAAATGATTAAACTATAAAACATAAATATCAATATATGCCGATAGATAGCGATTTGCGCCCATATGTACAATATCTATATAGCAACCCTTATTGCCATCATACAATTTTTATCATATTTTGTGGGGAAACTGCTAATGCTTATTACTAGTTGGGAGTAAATAGATAGTGTCAAACACGCACTATAATGATTTTAAACTATCGCAATTTTTTACTACCAGTGAAAACAAGAAAAGAAAACGAAATTCAAATGGAATGTATTTTTAATCAATATGTTTCGCTATAAACATACAATTCAATTCACTTCCGGAGCGGACACCCTTAAAAAAAGTTAAGTTCGTGTTGTAATAAGGGAAATAATACAAATTAAAACTAGTTTAATTTATGAATATAATGATCTTATAGTTTAAATTTTAGAACAATATTTTTCAGTGTAAAATTTCTCCCTTCAGCTGGCGCGGCCATTTTAATCGTTCATTTAGTACATTTTTGGACAAATGTAGAGTTAAAGTAGTAGGTAATTAACTATGCCATTAGAAGCCAAACTTTTGAGCATATTTTTTAATCAATCTGAATGCAATAATTTTATTACACCCTTTCAAATTTATAAAAAACTAAGATGTTATACTCAACCCAACAAAAAAAGAAGAGTTTATCGGTAGGTAGGTACCATTTATATGTAACGTATTATAGTTAGATTAGTACTTAGTAAGATAGAAAGAGCCGGCGCGGTGTTAATATTATAGGAGTCTATATATTAACACCGGCAAACCAATAAACCAACAACACTTTCGCATTTAGGTACGAGTATATTAGTACCAGATGATTCCCGCGACTTTGTCCGCGTGGATTAGGATTTTTTTAAAGCACACTAGGTAGCGCATTTATAAAATTGACAGGTGTACATTTTGTTTCAGAACCTTAAAAAGACTAACCGTGCCACATCATATATCTCCCTACGTGGGCCACATACTAATTGGACATTTATTGAAAAGTCCCCTTTTCGGTTTCGGAACATTTCTCCACGTTCTCTGGTTGGGTTTTTGATGTTAATGTGAGTGTAATCTATGGCACCTGCTGCACCTGGGAAACCTGCAATTTGGAACATTTTGCTTTTGATAGCTGTCAACTCGTTCAATGGTGGAAATTTCACAAACTGACCCACTTTAGAGCCAGAGATCTTGATACTCTGGCTATGACTTTGCACACCACTGCCTGGCTCAATTTATGGTGGTCTCCACAATCTATCTGTAATGTTAGGTTGAGTTTAATATACTTACCAATCTACTTATGTACATAAAACTTTTTGTAATGATTAGATAGTAGGTATATAAATGCTCACGTGAAAGTTTCCTGTAGCATAAAATCTCATAGCAATAAGGAGCTGAATAATGGGTGGAATTGGCAGCCCTCTTTTATTATTATTTGGTGGAATGCCTAACAGGGGCAACATTAAGTTTACTAGGTACAGTGTGTTTTTTAAACCGGATTCTTTTTTGAAACTCGTTGTCATTATAGCATTCCAACGGATTGGAGGCGTCGCGTAAATAGCGTCGAGCCGGGTATTCGTATGGCTCACTATACATATTATACTCAACAAACTCTTCGAAAGACATGTTTGGAACAAAATACAAATCACGAACAAATCGTCGAAGACGACGTTTTCACCGCGATTTAAAGTCTCGAGGATGCCTTATGGCTGGTCGGGACGTACCTTGAATTTGGCAGTTAATTCCTTGACTCGAATAAGGAAATCGTGCAAGTCGAGGAGATATTTACCAACTAAGCATACAAATTTCCTCGAGTGACGTCGAGTGGAGGCGAAGAAAGCTCGAGGAAATGTTTAAGAATACGGCCGTGTAAGACGTCTTAATTTTTTGGAGGAGATAAACAGAAAATTTAGAATAAAAGAAAAAATAAAAATTGTTTAAGTAAAAAGATTTCATGACAGAAATACAAAAAAATAGTAAGTAGCATACAAGTAATAAGGCCCGGACTCCACTAGAGCGGAGAGGAGACTCGTCTCCTCTCGAGGTGAGATGTGATTTGAACAACCAATAGAATTTCGTTATTCCCTCATCTCGTCTCCGCTCAGCTTCAGTGGATACCACTGAGGGGAGATGTATCATATTTGTATGGCGCGATCGATGCGGAGATGTGAGATGTGGCTCGCAAGCTGGCGGCGGCGCGCAGCGGAGGCGAGGAGATGTGAGCGGCGTGCTGTGAGCGGCGCCACTATAGTCATTTATCCGGATAATATATCACCAAAGAGTTATATATACCACGACCTTCACCGATCTCTATAACAGATGAAACGTACTTTTTATTTTTATTTAATAATGGATAAATACGCCTAAAATAGGTTGCCTATCAAAATCCCTTTTTGACGAATTTTTCCACAAGTTTATTGTATAGTGCGCGTCACGTAAAAAGAACGCTGAGGGACAGTGGAGGGGATGTGTCTGGGTACGGATACAGTCGCGTCCTAGCTTCCTATCGTTCTCTATATTACCTATTGTAGGTTTATTTTAGAATCGTAATAGGTACCTATAGTTCCTCCGTCGCGTCCCCTTCTTACCACCAACTAGATCGATAAATCGCTCAGTGCGCAGGTAAACTGCCAGCGTTCTTTTTACGTGACGCGCACTATACCTAGCCATTGCGCTTGTTATAAAAAAGGGGGATGAATTTATTTCTCGTCAATCCCATAATTTGAGTCCAAAGGAAAACTAGCACTGCCAAGTAGACTTTTTGTGACGGGCAACTATGGAACCCTTCTACCCATAGGCTTAGAATGTACAAGACCAACAGTGACAGATTACGGTGTTACAAAAAAATAAATGTAAATGTGTGCGTGAAATAGTGTTGTCTTGACTCTAGCATAGTATTATCGATAGTCTTACTGGTGAAATCATAGGACTCTAATGAGTTATCTTATCGAAGTAAAATAAAACTATCTTTTAATTTATAAAAATCAAATACACAAATAGCAACAAAGCTGCAGCTAGGTAACAAATTATTTATTGATGAGATGACCATGTTTTCTCTAAAAAGTTTTTCAGCGTTACAACACAGTGCAACATCATTAGCTGCAACTTTATTATTATATAATTATACTAAGACTACAAGTTTTTTATTTTATAGCTTACTAGCTGATGCCTGCGACTTGGTCCACGTGGATTAAGGCTTTTTGATTCCCGCGGGAACTCTTTAATTTTCCGGGATAAAAAGTAGCCTATGTGCTATTCCAGATTATAATCTATGTCTGTGCCAAAAAGACAAATTTCAGCAAAATCGGTTAATTCATTGTCGCGTTAAAGAGTAACAAACATCCTCACAAACTTTCGCATTTATAATATTATTAGGATATAAGTGTGATGTGATGTGATGTGATGTGTTCGCGCCACCTACCGAAGCTCACCAGTACTACGTTACACGGCCCGTCGCCGGCAGCGGCGGCGTTTAAAACAGAGATGTGTTTTAAAAAATCTGCCTGAAAATATACACTATAATTTTTTTGAGAAATAGAGCAATTTTAGGGATTTTTCATTAAAATTGTAGGTTTTCCGCCGCTATTTTTTTAAAGAGTGCAAGTAGTTTTAATTTGATTCATTACAATAATACTCTGATATAATGTATAAGTGACAAGTTAATAAAAATAAATAATAACTATATATGGCGCTCAAGTCATAGCTAATGACCTCCCCGATAAGCACTTAAATACAGTAATGTTCTGAATTACCAGAATATACAGTATACCCTGTATATATATTTCACATACATATGAAATCTAAGACACGCCAAATAAAACAAAAATTAAGGAAAATATTTATTTCGTTTTTTTCTTTTACAGGAAAGTAGCGTTTTATATTGTACTCTACACACTTAAGCTTATGAGCAATCACGTCAAACCTACCGGCAGACACGATTATCGACTATCGATAGTACTAGTATGACGTCATCACTTTGTCAATCCCTATCGTAACCAACCGTTTTTAAGTTTTACACAAAATATCCAAAAATTCGTCATTTAGCAATGTAATTTGATGAAAAGTCTTAAGGGGAACCTATTATCTAAGCTTTCAATACTTATTTTGCCTCATTTTCAAACAACAAATGACGAAATAATGATTATGAATAATTCAGAAAAATATTCAGTAATTACCTGTGAAACGTGTATTTATGCGGGTTATTACGTCTTGTAACGTCACATTCATTCACTGAACAAGACACCATGGTGGCAGAACAAAGATTTTAAGTTTTAATCGTAAGACTATTAATTAAATGCACAAAATTCACCTCGACTTGGAATAGGCCGGAACGCTAGGGCCTCTTACTCGCGTAAAAAATGACATACTGGCCTTTTGTTTCGCTATCTCTTTTTCGCTCGCGGCAGTGTTTATTAACTAAATACCTCTCGCTCCCACGCTTTGTCAGTCTATTCTATTGAGCGTAGCGAAAAAATTCTAAGTCTATGCTTCTACCTACTCTTCGTTTGTTTATTTTCCTATTTCAAAGCGCTGAATATCCTATATGTTACTTGTCTCTGGCTGAAATAGGATAGATGTGTTACGCTCAGAATACAGATTGTTCTTTATTCTGAGGTGTTATGTATTATATTTGCAGGCTTCAATGATCTCAAAGCTAAAACAAGCGTTCGGTTTCGATTAAACGAGCAAATTACAGAGGATGTTCCAAATGGTGAAATTTAACATTCCGTTAATCTATTTTTTTTTGTTGTCACTATTAAAAATATCTGTTGATTGGAAACTTCTAAATTGAAACTTAACTTTTGAATTATTTTAGTATGCATTATGTAAATACATTTAATATTTAACCAAGACTATGGTAGGTAGGTACGGACAAAACAATGTAAATAAATTATTCTTACCTGCTCTCGGTTGTTTAAAAGTAGCGTTTTGAGGTTGAGGAGGAGGACTTTTTATAGCTTGAATAGTTAGGAAACTTATATAGAGTGGTGCCACTCTATATAAGTTTCCTAACTATTTCACGAGCATCCCTTGCCTCAGTGGGGCGCTTCGGTAAAATTGGTTTTTCTGGTTCTTGTTTAGGTGCTTTTAAGGCTTGGAGAGCTTTCTTTTTGTTCTTTAACTTTTGGTATTTTGCCTGTATATAATATGTAAGTAAAAGATAATCAGCCTGATTATTAAAACATATTTCTATAAAATTGTTTCGCCTTTTTATTTTCTACAGCTTGAAGTCAACAACACAACTTGTGTTGTGATATTATTATGTCTGTGATAGCAACCAAAATCATCTTTACATAAAAACATTAAACTATTATCTGTGACACTCCCCCTCACGATGATCTGGGTCTATCCCACCCCAAGGTCTGAGTGACTGTGGAGTGACTCCTATCATCTTGAGCAGTTTTATCAACTTTGGTTGTGGTAAAACCTTTGTTAAAAGATCAGCCTCCATGCTATCTGTGTCCTTGTAATGGATCGTTATCAGTTTCTTTTGGACACAGTCCCTTATGAAGTGTTCCCTTATGCTTATATGTTTGGACCTTTTTCCAGTCATCAAATTGTTGGCTAATTTCTGTGCAGCCAAATTATGATTGTAGATTGGCACAGTTTGTTTAGCCACTCCAATATCTTCTAAAAGTTGTTTTAGGTGTAGAGCTGCCTTTGCGGCCTCTGTCATTGCCATATATTCAGCCTCTGCAGTTGATAAAGCCACAACTCGTTGCTTCTTTGTAGCATAACTGATTAGACCACCTCTGCCTGAAGGTGCTGAAGGAAGCTGTGTCAGAGTATATAGAATTTTAAATCTCCTTTTGACTAATTCGTCAATTAGTCAAATCAGCAACTTTTTTCGAACGTCAAAACGCGCGCGGGGTGTTGTTTAAATAGTGAACACTGGACATTGACGTCATCGGTCATCAAAATGCGACGCACTTTACTACCTATTTATTGATTTGGTAAATCGATGATCGATACTTTAAAATGGGTTTTCAAACTTTTATCAGGGAATGCGGATATTACGACTTTTATAATATATCTGTTGACCGAGAATCATGAAATTTGTCTAGAAGCAAGGTCTCACTGCACAAGTAGGTATAGGAAAATTCCGAAAATCTATAATTAGGGTTCCGTAGGTACTCATTGGGTGTCGAATTGTTTGTCAGGCGCTACCAGTTCAGTCCCATAAATGTAAGCCAATTAATTATTTCACAGCTGATTACGTGTTCTTATGACATATTTCTTGTTATTTAATAATAATTTATATTGAGTACCTAGTGGTACGGAGCCCTTTGAGGGAGAGTCTGACTCGCACTTGACCGAGTTCTTCCATTATTTTATTCTACAACAAGTTAACCCTTGACTGCGATCTCACCAGTGTGCTTAGCATGCGCACCACGAGATTATCTCGCGACGAGAGAGAGAGATGTTGTACCCTAATATGCACAAAACGCGGTATATTACAAGAAAAAAATTGTCGGCATGTAAAGGTTCGTAGAGAAAAATACTACAGATAAGAAATTTTACTTTTATCTCTACTTTTGACATTACGAGACAAGTGACCATATTAGCGTCGGTATAGACAAATAGAGATAACGAGTAGGTAGACATAATTTTTCTCGTTGTGCGCATGCTAGCCATACTGCTGTAGGCAATGATGCGATCTAATATCGTAGCGGGCTAACCTGATAAGAGAATGGAAATTATAAAAAGTAAATCCATAGATACTTACCACTAATCGGTTTCTAGTTCTTCACGGCATCGTATCGGAATGCTAAATAGCTTGGCGGTACGTCTCTGGCAGGTGGCTTTGTGCCGGTAGGGTGGTAACCATGTGGTAACTAACTAGTACGCATTGTTACGTACTTACTAGAAAACTCACAGGTGTTGAGAGCCCAAAAAATGCTTGAGGTGGGCCCGGTGTCACTATCTCCTGTCGTAAGCAATAAACTATAGCCATAGCCGAAGGCTCCCACCTGACCAGACAAAATTCAGAAATTATAAATTCACGTATACTTAAGAAATATGTAGGTCCCTATCAGACGAATTTTATATACCTACTAGCGGACGCCCGCGACTTCGTTCGCGTGGCTTAATTTTTTTAATTTCCATAGGCATTCCTTAATTTTCCGGGATAAAAAGAACCCATGAAAAAAAAGACGTGTGGCACTCGGAGACTGCCGCGGTAAAGCTATTGCATAGCATTTTTTATGAACTTGCTATGACTAGGTAGGTACTTGTGTTGTTGACTTCAAGTTGTTGAAAATATAAAGGCGAAATAATTTTAAAGAATTATGTTTTCAATAGTCCGGGTGTCCAAGGGGAATCAAAAACCCTCAATTGAGGTTTTTTTTTAATTCTTAAAAATTATTTCGCCTTTATTTTTTCAACAACTTGAAGTCAACAACACAAGTAGTCATAGCAACCAAAATCATCTTTTCATAAAAATAGTCTTTTTATTTTCAACAACTTGAAGTCAACAACACAAGTAGTCATAGCAACCAAAGTGTTAGGTATTTTTTCGTTATGGAATTTCTGGATTCGGTCTCCACGCTCTAGGCCCGCGATAGAAGCTGTGCAATAGCTTATACCTAAACCCGCCGATCCGTTGCTCTGTTGCGGCGTGATTGAAGGACTATTTAACGTCCGTTGGGATAGAATTTATAAAAACTGTGAATTATGTATTTCATAATTTAAACCGGTAGCCCAAATATCAAGTTTCATGGTTATAACTTGAAAAAACGCCGGCCTTTTACACCACCTTGTAACCTCTATTTTAGCCGTTTGGGGGTGGAATTTTGAAAAACTGTTACACATAATATGTACTTCTTTATATTAGCCAAAATCCCAAGTTTCGTTGTTATAGCTTGAAAAATATGCTGATAAATGAAGGACATTCATCCCCTATTTCATCCATTTGTGGGTCGAATTTTCAAAAATGGTGAAAGACGTACTTCTGCATATCTAACTGAAAGCGCAAATGCTAAGTATCATTGACTATAACTTGAGAAATTAAGGACTTTCATACAAACTTTCAACCCCTATTTTATTAGGGGTGGAATTTTGAAAAACTGTGCCACACGTACTTCTTTTATTTATTACCTAAAGCCAAAATACCAAGTTTCGTTGATCCAACTTAAGAAATATCTTGAGAAATGAAGGACTTTCATACAAACTTTCATCCCCTATTTCACCCCTTCGGGGGTAGAATTTTCAAAAACTGTGAAACACGTATTTTTTAATTTTTAACCAGTAGCTCATATACCAAGTTTCATGGAAATAACTTGAGAAATGACGGACTTTCATACAAACTTTCAACCCTTACTTCACCTCCTTAGGGGTGGAATTTTGAAAAATAATTCCTTAGTGAGCGCCTACGTCACAAAAGCAACCTACTGTCAAAATTTCAAGTTTCTAACCCTATTGGTTTAGGCTGTGCGTTGATATATATATCTGTCAGTCAGTCAGTCAGTCAGTCAGGACTTTGAATTTTATATATGTCACCGTAAGATTGTAAAAAACCGTAACATTGTAATCCAACGCTTTTTTTTCCGATAGATTGTAAACAGTCGAAAGATTGTGAACCGTTCAATGTTTTAAGCATAGACTTATTATTTAAGTGTCAATTTTTGAAATATTCATTGTATTTACGTTTTCTTGTCTTTTTCTTGTAGGTTAGGTTAGGGTTCAACATAAATAACCAAGTAGTTCTTAGGTTAACCAAGTAGTTATTAGGTTCTATCGGGTTAATAAACCTAACAGATTACAATCTACCGAAAAATAATCCTTTATATTGTAATCATTCGACAGTTTACAATTTCGCGAGTTAGATTATAATCTTACGGTGACATATATATAGATAAGCTGAATATATTGTATGTATGTGTATGTAAATTATTGCAATTATTGTTAACGTACCTACTATTTTTTTCAAAAGAGCAACCACCGAGTTTCTTGCTGGTAGTGGTTCTTCTCGGTAGGAATTCCGAACCAGTGGTAGATTCATTCGACTATTCATAAGCACTTGTAAAAAGTCTATTTGAATAAAAATCATTTGAATTTGAATTTTAATTAGTAAAAAGTTAAGTAAGTAAGGTATTAACTTATTTTTGTAATTAATAACGTTACTAGAATCACGTTACTATTTCTAGTTACTTGATTAGTAATAACTTTATTATTTTGTGACTCATACATAATGCAGTTGCGTAGGTAATTAGGAAGCCGTTTATATTGACCTTACGTAAATGCATTTCATTTTGTGTTCGCATTCGGTAGGTACGCGTCTTACCTAACCACAGTGCCTCGGCTTTGTTTTAGTGTCCACTGTAGTGTCCACTCGCGACGCTGCTTTCTCTCAGTGCCGCCTCCCTATATATTTTTTGTATTTGATTATACCTACTTAGTTACATATTCGTAATAATGTATTTCAAGGGAATTTGTGTCATTTTAATTTTGGCTGCTATTTGTTTAGTACATACGAATGCATTTCCGCGAGATAGCAGCGTGGTAAAATCTGAAACGGTGTCGAAAAATCCAGACTTCTCGGAAACGAAAGTCATTCCAAAAGAAACAAGCTCACAAATTGGTAAGTGCGTTAACTTGATGAACGTTTTTCATTACGTAGTGTTGAACCTTTAGGTACTTAGGTAGGTATGATAACTAAGTAAATTGTAAAGTACCTATACCTACAGCTCCCTTAACTTAATTGGTAAGTACCTACCTAACTAGCAGTTTATTTTATTCGAAGTTCGAGCATTATTGTTACTTAGGAAGAGAAATGTTCCAAGGCATTATTATTACGCGGACGCGGGTGCTTAATTAACATGTTGAATGGAGAAGTTTACCATTTTTTTAAATTTACTATGAAAATTAAGACAAAAATATGAATTAATTATTAAAATATCTCAACAAATGAAATAGGTAGATAAGGAACTTTAAAGTTGCACTTGCAAGACGGGAGACGTGACGTCATAATTCCCTATCAACCGACTTTATAAAGCCAAATAAAAGAAATAAATGGACTTAACGTGACTTAATTGAATTAAAAGCACATACCTAATTTGTGTGTGAATATAATTTTGAAGTATTAAATCTCGGCTAGGTAGGTACCTATTAAAACTCACTCACAAAATTTCTCACTCGAGTTAGATACAGCAATCGGTGTAGGTACATTAAATAATTAAACTTTTAAATCGTCATTTCTAAGTCATTTATTGATGGATTAAAAAAAACACAGATTTATTAGTTTTAATCTATCTTTTACTTCAGTTGTGTTAAATATGAAATTCACAACATCATGAAACTTCGCCATTGCGTGGATCACTTGTTCAAAGATTTTTTATCGCATTTTTTTTTAGTAGATAAGGTTCCTTATTCTAATTTAAAATGCGTGCGTAGGTGCGTACTGCCGTGCGTAGGTACCCCTTTCATGCGTAGAATGTACCTAACTGTGTAAGTAAAGCCTCTTCCTGTGTTTTGCTAGGTTTAGGAAGATTAAAATGTAAATTCAACGCATATAGTTACAAGATTTTTATAAATACTTTATGTTTATTCCTTATTAAGCTAAAATAAAGGGCAAACTCTTATTACAATAGCTAATAGGTACCTACCAATAAAACACACTTGTGTCAGATGTTAAGTGCTGAACTGCTGACTCTTTCTACTTAGGTATCCTAGGTACTCTACATCTACGTTGCAATACCTACTTAGAGTTTGTAATATTATAAGTAGCAAAATAGATGCGCGTAACTGCCATTCTTTCACAGTCTGACTTTTTTCGAAGTGGTCATGAGCCGAAGATTTTAAACTGTTAGAGATATAGGAATTTGCTATAAGGAATAGATCGTCGTTGATTATAAATAAAACTAAAATAATTATATTTATGATTTTCTAAAACTAATACGTACAGGTCAGGAATCGAACCCGCACTTAAAAAATAACATTAAGTAGGTAAGAGTCACAAATTCACGATATTATAAAAAATCATTGGTAGGAGTGCTTTTATTATGTGGAATTCTATAGAGAAACTACTCAACCTACATAAATAATATGTTTAAAAACACATACATATTTTTATGCCTGACAGTTTATATATTCGTTCGCCTCACTGAACGCTCCAAAAATACATGTGTTTCTATCATTTACCTACAAGTTAGTCCTTGACTGAAATCTCATCTTTTTTTTTATTTAAGCTATTGCATAGCTTCTATCGCGGGCCTTGAGCGTGGAGACCGAATCCAGAAATTCCGTGATGAAAAAAAACCTAACGCTTTGGTTGCTATGACTACTTGTGTTGTTGACTTCAAGTTGTTGAAAATACTACAAGTTAGCCCTACAAGTTAGCCCTTGACTGCGATCTCACCTGATGGTAAGTGACGATGCAGTCTAAGATGGTAGCGGGCTAACCTGTTAGGGGCGTGACAGTTATATTACACCCATACCCCTATTCGGTTTCTACACGGCATCGTACCGGCACGCTAAATCGCTTGGCGGCACGTCTTTGCCGGTAAGGTGCTAACTAACCAGTAGCCACAGCTAAGTCTCTCACCAGACTATACCAGATAAAATACAGGATTATAAATTCCCAAATTAAATCTGCCGGGGATCGAACCTGGGACCTCCCACGTTATGACAACAGCGCTCACATCACTGTGCCAGGAATACTTGTCAAAATACAAGTGTGTCGTCAAAATACTTAAGCTGAATAATAGGTACTTATGATTAATAATTGTTTTGTAAATTACGTTCCAGGAATCCCAGGCCGTGTGACGTGTCCTTATGAAGAGGCAACTGAGTACTTAAGCTGCCAGGAGCATTGTTTACCTAAAGGATACTCATATGGTATATGCGTTAGTGGTACATGTAGTTGTATTTAATCGCTATGTACTTACCTATTTATTAATATATACCTTTTTTTTATAAAGTTAAGAGGTTGTTTTCTTTAAAAGAAGAATACTTTGTTACCCACTATAGGCACCATGTAACTTTTTTCGATAATCTTCTTTAATTTTACTCATTTTATAGTTATTTAAGTGTGAAATTTAGGATGTTTGTAACTTTGCCACTTTGTATGTTTGTTACTCCTTCACGCCACAGCGACTGAAGTTGAACGTCGTTTTGTGAAACCGAAGTGTTAAGAATAAAACGGCATAGAAAAGATTTATTCATAATATAATATAATTATTAACTTAGTATAATTAATAATATCATCAAGTAAATTATAGATAAATTCTATAACTTGTTTAATTTTCATATTTTTCAAATATCTCACCTAGCTTAAAGTAGAGTCGAATATTATCAAATAGACACAGAGCAATACAAAAATTGTGTTGTTTATTTAGATTTTTCACATAGAGTTAAATTTTCAAAATCAATTGACGAAATAGACTGAGATTTGGCTTTTACTTGATTAGGGCATACTACTAAGCGATTGGCTTCCCTTGTAATAATACCCCAACTAGCTTCAACATCATCTTTTGTAGTAAATCGCGAACAAATAACAAATCGAATAACATATCGACTCCTATAGGTACATGCTACCATGAAAACTTCTTTTTTAGCTGTTAAGTTTTCAAGCAATTGTTTGGTTAATTTATCACCATTTTTGAGTCTAAAACAAACTAAACCCAAAGTTGGTTCTGGTTCCACCACGAATCTTTCATCTGCTCGTACTAATTTAGCAAAATGTTGTGCCAAACTTATATGATTTCTAATGTGGCTTCGTAGGCCCTCTGCACCGTACATTTTTATCACAGTCCATAATTTAAGTGCTCTAAATCTACGACCTAAAGGCATTTGCCAATGTCTGTAATCTGGTACTCTTACTTCTGATTTAACATCCTCTAAATAAATGCGCTGAACGTCAAACGCGTTTATCAAGTCGTAACTGTCTTTAACCCACATAGCCGAACAGTCAAAATTTACAAGAAGCCATTTATGTACGTTTACATCAAATGAGTCAGCGTATTCTACTCCTTTAATTATATGTCTGTATTCAGGGCAAACACATGCAGCTCCGGCGTAGGCAGCATCAACGTGCAACCAAACATTTTCTTCTTTACAAACGGGTCCTAACTCATAGAGAGGATCGTACGCGCAAGTACCTGTAGTGCCTACGTTGGCAATGACGTAACACGGTATGAGACCTTGAGCTTTATCTTCCTCAAAAGCTTTCTTTAATGTTTCTCCCCGCAATTTGCAATTTTGATCGGCTTTTAAGAGTCTCATTTTCATCGATCCGAGAACTCCAGCCTTTTCAACGGAAGAGTTGCACTGGTCAGAGGTGTATGCTACGAATTTTGTTTTAATTAAATCCTCATCTATATCTGGATCGTTTTCAAGAAGTCTTCTAACCATTTTATCTTTTGCAGCTAGCAATCCAACAAGTGTTGCTTCACTGGCAGAACCCTGATAAACAAAAAATCACATACCATTATACAAATTGCTTCTAAATAGAATAATAATATTATGTGCGTGATGTAAAATGCTCTTACCTGTATAATTCCACCACCAGGTCCAGCGGAGCAATTCAGAAATTCTTTTGGTAAGCCCAGGAGTTTGCCAAGCCAGTTCATTGTTACAACTTCTAATTCCGTGCACGCTGGGCTCGCTATCTAAAATAAAAAAAATCATTTCAATTAAATTAATATAAAATTTGAATAGTTTACGGTTTACATTATAAGTTACTAACTGATGCTCGCAACTTCGTCCGCGTGGATTGAGGTTTTTTGGTTCCTGCGGAAAATCTTCAATTTTCCGGGATAAAAAGTAACCTATGTGTCATTCCAGACCATAATCTATCTCTGTGCCAAATTTCATCCAGATCTGTTCAGCCGTTCTGGCGTGATTGAGTAACAAACAGTCATCCATCCATCCATCCAAACTTTCGCATTTATAATATTAGTATCGAAGTATAGATACATATTTAATCAAGCTCATTCATAGTCATAGAGGTATTTTCACGCACCCAGGTAAATCCCACAACTGATATTCCATCACATAAGAGACTGCCAATTGTACTGGCATAGGAACCCCCTGTGGGATAGTAGGCATGAAATTGCGGGGACTGCCAATGTGTCAGCTGTAACAAAAATAGTTTTTCATGATTATCATCATCCTTCAATTCAAATCAACAAATTATCACCAACCGTAAATGGTACATGCAACATATTTACGATACGATATTATGAACCCACTAAGCACGAGTCTCCTCTCAGAATGAGAAGTATTTTGGCCATACGGATAGCCAAGTGCGGATTGGCTTCATACCCCATTGAGAACATTATGAAGTTGGAGCACTTTCGGGCATGCTGGTTTTCTCACGATGTTTTCCTTCGTCGTTAGCGTGGGTGATATTATTTAATCAATGTTTTAAGCCTTCGTGGCTTAACGACATTAATTTAATGTTGTTAACAGGTACCTACGTCATGATAAATACTTTCGACTACTTATTTGCCCAGTTGGATTATGAGTGGGTCAAAATATCGACAGTTGAATAATAATAATAATTCATCGTCGTATTTATCGTGATACGTACCAACGAAGTTAAAACGCACGTAACTCCCAAAAGTGAGAAATGAAATAGAATTCCAATTTTTACGCTAGGAAGAAGTTCCATGCATAAAACTATCTGCATTTGTACTGCAAGCAAACTGTACGAAGTTCTGACTGACCGCCAAGTAGCCCGCGAGCAATTACATCTGGGCGCCTTTACCAACTGCTGGTCGCATCAGCTAAACTGCAATTTAGCTGTTGAATTGCTATTGTAAACGTTACAGTTGTCATGTCAGTAATGCTCATCTAATAATACAGGAGACTCGGACTTGTAATACATGTACGTGACGTAAGGTGCATGTAGGTATTTATTTCTCAAAAATGTATGTTTTTACTTACTCCGGGCATCACAGTTTCATAAAAATCTTTCAGTACGCTTTCCCAATCCTCGGGCTGCTCAGGAGCATTTTCTGGTGCAGATTTTATGAGGTACCCCGGTTCAACTGACGGTAAAACGTTCCTGTAATTTAAAAAAATCCATATTGAAGTTATGAACAACCTAGCTGCATCGGGTCGACGCTTCACCGTCAGACTACACCACGTCACTAACAAACATTTCACGCTGCCTACTTTCTTCAACACCTTCATCATCATTTCAACCCATTACCGATACCGGTTGAAATGATAATGAAATGGCCGGTAATTATACGAACATGGATCGCCTCTCCGAATGAGAAGGGAATATTTGATTATATTTCAGGCATACTGGCATACAGGTTTCCTCACGGTGTTTCCCTTCCCTTACCCTTATAGGATCACTTCGCTCTCCGTCTGTCTGTCTGTCTGTCCGTCTGTCTGTTAACTACCTTTTTCTCGGGAAGGCGTGGAGGTATCAAGTTGAAATTAATAAACATAGGTCTACAGCCGAATATGGCTTAAAAAGTTATAAAAATCTTTATTTCAGGGGGGCTCTCATAGAAGCGAATGTGAAGTAAAATATTTTTTATAGCGTTACATTACTACAGGGTTGCGGTCACCGAGTAGGTATGGTCTGTGGTTGCGGTATATCATTTTAAAGATAATTAGGAATAGAGTCCAAAAATATATATTTTTTAATGTTTCCCCTAAAATTGACGAAATGGGGGGCTTTCAAAGTGGAGATTTTTTTAACGTCTAAAGTTGACGTCAGAACTCTCAATTTTCTGAAAGGCTGAGCCTGAAACTTGATCAATTATTTGAATCCTGTACTTGAACAACAAATACAAAAATAACATAAATATTACTTATAAGGAGACGAAATTATTTAATTTTTAATGAGCTTCATTATTTTTAACAGAACTTCACAATTATGTCAATAGATGGCGCTCTGTAATGGCGATACCGCGAGGTCTCAGTTCGGGGCGAACCATTAGTAGGTATATTATGTATTATGACATCTGTCTTGTTATTTACTAGTTTGTGGTGGTACAGAAAGTGCGCAAAGGCACTTGACCGAAATAAAAAGTACCTACTACAGGTCCTCAACTACACTCATGCAAAAAAATCACGTCGATCCGTGCTCGTTATCGTTGCTCTTTTGCGGCGTGATTGAAGGACAAACCAACAAACAAATACTTTCGCATTTAAAATATTAGTATGACTATAGGTAGGCAGGACGACCGAATCTGCAGCAATATAGTAATGTCTGCAATATATACCTACTGTAGGTAACGTTAACATTTTTGTCATAGCAAATCCATAAGTACTTAATATTATAAATGTGAAAGTGTGTCTGTCTGTTTGCTACGCTTTCACGGCTCATTGGTTCAACAAATTTTGATGAAATTTGGTACAGGGGTAGGTTTATCCCGGAAAATTAAAGAGTTGCCGCGGGAATCAAAAACTCCTAATCTACGCGGACTAAGTCGCGGGAATCATCTAGTACCTAATTCATTTAGTTTGCGCTTCCGATATGTACCTAATGCTAACGACATTGATAAACCTAGCAGCTAGGCGCTATTAAATTATACTTAGGCACTAAAGAAGGCGTCATTGCTAATGAAAAAGCAAAGGATTGAAAAACATCGTAAACGAAACCATCGTCTATGTAAGTAAATAAGAAAACTAGTACCTACTTACTAACTAATGAATTATACCCAATAAAAGTAAAATTATAAAATAGGTGCCTAACTATATTAGCCTTCATGAAATTTACATGGAACCAACTATACAGTCCATTGTATTATTAGAAAAGAATTGTTATAAGTTATAATCGATTCAGAATTTAGAACTAGGTATGCTATGAGATAGATATTATCAAGCTACTCAGCGTACCTAAGTAAGTAGGTAGGTACAGAATATTTTTAAGCAGTATAATCCCAATCTCTTCCTATCTTCAAAACGAAATTGAAACAACATTATCTATCATTATAATCTATATATTCATCTGTCGTCTATTTTCTATTACTTCTTTACTTCTATACTGTGTATTTATCCTATATATATATTTTTACATTGTTTATATATATACAATATTTATTTATTAATATTATGTTTCAGTACACCCCTCCCGCTTTCTTTTAAAAGTTTCCTCTGCCCTAAGGTTGCCTGGAAGAGATCGCTGTTTAAGCGATAAGGCCGCCTGTTGTGCCGTATCCATTAGTATGTTTGTTTTTTTTCATTTAATCTCTTTGTGTACAATAAAGTATATTTTACTTTACTTTTACTTTTACTTTATAATATTTTCAGGAACGACTTGAATATAAAACATTAACTTTTTCGTCTTTAGTAATACCTTACTTATAAATAATTACTAGATGATGCCCGCGACTTCGTCCGCGTGGATAAAGATTATTAATTCCCACGGGAACTCTTGAATTTTCCGGGATAAAAAGTAGCCTATGTCCTTCATCGGGATGTAAACTATCCCTGTACCAATTTTCATTAAAATCGGTTTAACAGATGGGCCGTGAAAGCGTAGCAGACAGACAGACAGACACACTTTCGCATTTATAATATTAGTATGGATATGTAATGCATTCCCATTTATCTTTGATAGTGAAGACCGTGTCAAAATCAGTAAGCAGCTTAGCTTCAAGTACGGACTTAAGGCCTCAGATACTTATTTCAATTATTTTTTAGACATCCCATTTGTATACCTGAGTATTTAAAAATATATTTTATAACAACATATACAATGAATAAGGCCCTGAACCAGATAATATCTAGGTATTAAATCACAGGTACCTAATATTAATTAAGTTATCGCAAAGGTCTAAACTCTAAACTAAACAGGGAAAACACTCAGCTGCACATTGGACTCCATGCAGCTGAAAATGACGCTTGGTAGAAATGGCATGAAAAATGGTAGATGGTAGGACCTATTTTATATATAGGGTACGTACGTAGAATAAGTTTCCTCCTTAATTTTCCGGGATAAAAAGTAGCCCGTGTCACTTCCAGATCCTCAACTATACCCATATTATGCAAAAAACCAACACAGAAACACGCCTTCGCATTTAAAATATTAGTATATAATTATGTTTGCAAATGGAAAATAAAACTTAAAATTATTTTTCTCAGCTTACCTATTATTATAAAAGTTTAATAAAATATTACGCATATAATTAATTGAAATGTTAATAAGTATTAATTCTTCGATGAATATACCTACCTTACATTTAAATTGTCGAATCCGTCATTTAATATGTTCCTACATGATTTCAGTTTTGTATGTAGATACATTGAGGTCCCATACGATGAGATCATGAATATAAAATACAACCTAATAAATAATGATGCCCGCAACTTCGCCCGTGTGGATTAAATATTTTATAATTGTTTTACCTACCTGTTCCGTATGTTATCATAGTAATCGGCCAGCATGTCGATTACCGCTCGCCCGCACTCCCGAAATTGCTGCGAATCCATGACGCACTTCACTAATCGAACTTCAATCACGAGTTGCTTATTTATTATTCATACAAAACAGTCAATGTTCACGTAAAGTGTTTTCTTGAAGAACTATCTGACACTTGAAGCTGGGAGGGCGTTTGGCGACACAATGGTGAAACAAGTTATTGCGATGCGAGTTTATATGCGCTTCGCAGCTTTCTAGATACCTAGTTGCTTGGTTGTTAATGCAACAATCTGCGGAAGTAATATTTCAGTAAAAGCAAGAACATTATTAAATAATCAAATGTGTGGGTAGGTACGTATCGACGAATTATAACTTTTCATAGAACTGATTAGGTAAATAATAAATACTAGGTTTAATGAGAATTAACGTAGACACTCTATACCTACCGATATCATAAATGCAATTCTTAGTTATAAAACAACAGGGTGTCTGACAGGGGATTGCAATCGTAATAAGTGTCTGACAATGAACAACGTGGTTTCCAAAACGATGAATTTGAGGAGCCACCTTTTCTACCTGATAGTTGATACCTTCCAAAGCAACCGTGATCCAAACTTCATAGTCGGGGATCGTTTATACCTCTATTACAGACATACATAGAAAAACTTTCAGCTTTAAAAAAATAACGAAGGTCTGATCGTCGCGGGATCTTGGACCATTTATCGCTGGTTTTTAATCCTGTAGTCCCACCAACTTATCCGGCGCGGTGGCCAACTTTGGAACTAATTTTTATGACTGTTTATTTTTTTTATTTTTAATAGATACCAGCGATGCTGTCACCGGGTCAGATAAGTTTGTGGGACTTATATAACTTGGTTGCTTGGTAGAGATAGCTTCAAATCGATAAAGCCGCTAATTTTATCGACTTTTATTTTAAGTTTTATTATTTCTGTTCGGTGTACAAGATTAAGTATTTGAGGTGTTATTGTATACTATGAAATGCATAAGTTAAAAAATAAGTAAAATGTGTCTAATTGTTACCACTAATTCCCGGAAACCTTTTTTGTAGCATTATTACACGAAAATTACTAAGTTCCTAACTCGAATCCCTAAGCACATTTTCAAGGCTGTATGGATATCAAAGTAAATAAATTAATAGTAGACTCTTATGCGGGGATTTATTTTGAATTAATAAATACTAATATATTAATATACAACGTATAACCAAATAAACACATTATATAATTTGGTATTTTACTCGCTATAAGACTCGATAAACAAAACTCTGTAAGTGCGTATATCCATTCCACACTCAGATGTAAAGGTTACAGAGTATTTTTCAGCTTTGTCTTGGGCTGGTATTGTGACAGGTAGAGCCAGGAAAGCACTTGAGTGCTGAGCCAAAGTGACTATTTCAAGTCTTGGTTTGAGAACTCTTGATGTTATTCGATAAGTTGTCTCGCTGCGTAAAATATGTTGTACTTCTGACAAATTAGTCCCACCTTCTTCAAGCAGCATACTCAAAATAATCTTACCTGTAGCTGTTTCTGAAATGAAGAACACTTTTAATGTAATATTATTTTAGGTTATTTTTTCTTTATTTATTTAGGGGCTCTTATATTTAATGACATGTCATATTTTAGGTTGATTTGTATTATGTGTAAAGGTGCTTAAGATATCGGTTCGTTTTAAGAGAGCTTCCATAGAAAAGCTTTTTATTTGTACATAATATTATTACAAGTATATGTATTTTTTACTTTTACATAGCAGCGATGGGATCTGGGATTAATTTACCTTCTTCCGCTCTCACTCCGACATAAGGTACAATAAGTCACAAGCCGCAGCACATTGTCGACTAAATTGAATGCACTATAGACATACACAGCACATTTTTATTTAACTTTAATACATAATACTAAGTTTATGAATTTAGTGGGGTGATATAGCAAAACATCTCTTACCAATAAGTTGGTCAAAAACATGAATCATTACTTCTGAAGCATTCTCAAGAATAGCGTACCGCAGTGATTTCAACATCAATTCGTTTCGATGAGGAATCATCAAAACAGTCGTTCTGTAACATTCACAGGCTTCACCGCAACTGCAGGGATCTATTGGCCATGAATGCACTTTCGTTTGTAATGTATCTATAGCCAAGTCCCAACGAGGCTGTGTCGTCACTCGAACAAAAAATTCTCCGATCTCACTCCTAAACCAAATCCAAGAATTGCCTATTTGCGTACTGAGACACATAATTTGCAAATGCAGTTTATGATCTGGTATTTCCTGTCCAGATTCTTTAGGCAAACCAATAAGTATAATTTCCTTGTCAATTAGACATAGTCGTTTTACGCAAAATCTTGGTCCAGAACTATCCTCGAATCTAACTGGTATGCAGGGTTCTTCATCCGTTAAATAAAGATTGTATACACTTGTAACTAAAAATGGCGATGCCACTAAAATGTCTACTTTATTGGGTCTATATAAAGGACCCGTTACCTTACACTTTCTAACCGGGTTAAGCGATCCTACGTGTCCATGGAGCCGGAACACAATATACGTGTCAAATATTCTTGTCTTGTTATAACCATGGACTAAAAGTATCGCTGCTTCCTTTTCAACAAAATTTGCTGTATATTTAATGATAATATGCATTTTTTTGCCATTTTCGATCGAAGAAGCTTTCTCAACAGAGAAATTATTTCTTGAATTGTTTAATAGTATATAGTTAAAAATCAAAGATTCTTGACTTGCAGGGCTGATCGCAACTTGTCTAGATGAACTCCTTAATAGAGGTGGATCAAATTTAATTAAATCTTTTGGCTTAAACATCGGTAAGGTAACATACAGATGTATTGACAGAAATAGCATATGCAGATAATTTGGGCCCAATAAATCTTTACTAGTTAGTGGAAAATAAAGTCTTAATAAATTTGTCGCCTCTATTATAAGACATGCATTATTAATGATATCACCATCAGCGTTATTTTCATCTACTTCACAGAATAACCGAAAGTGTTCTTCTAGAAATGGACAGTAATTTAATATTACAGATATTAAAGCTATACCATCAGATAAATCGGTAGTTATATTTGTAATAACTTTAATTTCTTTTTCTTTCCCTCGAAGTTTTCGATGTTGCAATGCAATACTTTCATTATACCAGTCAATTAATATCTTAATAATATCCCGTGGTTGGGAGCTCAAGCAAATACATTCGAAAAAACAACTGTCCATCACAAAAACTTTGTAGCTTTGCAAAATAAAATCAAACCAACTTTGTTTATTCAATCTGTTAAATAATGTTACATTTTCTTGAAGTTCTTGGGTAAAAATAATATCAGCATTATATTTTGGAGTAACGTTTTCCGAATAAATTATAAATTGCTCATGACTTAATAATAATTTTGCTTGTAAGGTCCATAAGTATGCTCCACGTGACCTCAATAAGCTTATAATTTCGCGGTAAGTATCATGTATTTCTTTAACACATTTAAATGAATCATCAACCCCAACAACACTAGAAAAGATAAGAAATATTAGATGGTCCCCACGACTTCGTCCACGTCGATTTAGTTTTTTTAAAATTCTCTAGGAACTCTTTGATTTTCCTTAAGAAAAATTAGCCCCGGGATGCGGCCTATCTCTGTACCAAGTTATGTCAACAGTCGGTGGAACAGATGACCAGTGAAAGCGTAGCAGACAGACAGATTTCACCTTTCACCTTTTTAATATAAGTATGGATTAATGAAAAAAATCATGGAGGTATCAGTTTATAATTATTATTGTAAACGCAACAACTTACGATATTTTGTGAACGTGTTTCATTAGTGGCCCTGCAATTCTCCTCATAAAATTTAGATATGAGACGTTAATTCCTTTTGATTTTGCTACACCTTGTTGTGATGAATTAATAGCCGAAGATATCGCGTGGAATGTGTCTGGAATTTTGGGAAACAAATCCCTGCGAAATCCTTGTTGAAACATCCATTTTTCTAGAAATGTTGTGCATGTTTCCATATAATTATACAGATCAGTTTGTGTATTTACGGGATAATATGGGTAAGGATTATTTTCGGGTACTACAAACTTCTGTGTATGTAAAGTCAGTGCACAATAAGTAAAGCAAAAACATACTTCAACTTCGCACCCTGACCCGTTGCTATGTTGAAAGTTTAACATTATATTACGTGCATAACACGTTTTACAAGAAACTGAAATTTTCACAGTCACTACGGTAAAATAATTTTCATCTTCTTGCACTATATCTGCATTTAATATTTCCACTGTTAGGTTTGGTTCTTCTTTGGAATTACAAGAAAATAATTCTTTTTCAGATTGCCCTTCCATTTTAAGCTCGAGTGTTCGAATAACTTGTTCACCTATATAGCAAGGCGCAAAAATTATTCTGTATGTATCTGGAATCATAGCTGGAGCCTGTCTTTTGCCAACAAAAGTTAAGTTGTAATAAGGAGTAGTCATATGTTTGTCTAAATATAACAAGGCGATACATACAAATCTACCATGACCTTTCGGATGAAATTTTACAGAAAAACTTGCTTCGTTCCCACGATCTAATTCAAATTTTATTTGGCTTTCATTTACAATAGACTGATGTTCTTCAGTATGTATATCTAAAGTAAAATAAGGAGCAAGTTTTGATGTCAGAATAGTAACATTCAAGTAATATTTAGAAATATTAGTCATAGTAAAATCTATTGTATTTTCTCCATTAGGAACAAAATTGAATATAAACTTGTCAACTGAAAAATGTATCCAAGGCACTGTAATTACTCCAGTTATTCGGCAAAAACTTATATCTTTATTTAAAGTTTTAATTTTAACTTTTGCATTATTTTCGTAAGACCTGAAAAGAATTCAATATGAATATGTTGGTATATAGGTTGATAAATAAAATATATTTTCAATAACTTATTTATTAACCTATATACCGACTAAGTAAGCAATATATCAAATATAATTTACTTCTCAAATTCTTCAATATAATACTTTAATTCTGTCGAACTTGTATCATTATTTGGAGGTCCTAATAAGTCATTTATTTTAAAAGGTATATACATTTCATACTCTCGACGATATATATCGTAAATTTTTATGAAAACAGTCTTTGATTGACCTCCTTCAATTATAAATCTAAATACTCTTTTCTTTTCGTTTCCTTGGGCAACATATACATTAAATATGTTTTCATCTCCTGTATCTAATATGTCTATCACAGTTTTTAAGGTACTGATATTTTGAAATGTTACTGGTACAAAGGAAATCATATTACAAGGCACTCTTGGCATGTATATATTCCTTGGATGAATTATTATCTTTGGTTCTACTACATTTCCACTTACAGGTAATACAACATTTTCTTTATTGTTTATTTTTACAAATATGTCAAAAGCAAACTCTAATATACATGAAATTTTAACAATGATATCAAAACTCATCACCATTTTTGGTCGAATAGAACCAAACATTGGTTCTATACTAAATCCTGGAATCAAAGGCTCTAAAACGTGAAAAAGAGCAATTTCTCTCGATGAATTTTCAAGTTTTACCTTTTCAATAGTTTTCGTATTTAAAGCAATGTCTTTAAAAGCAACCGCTGGTTGCAAAAACTTTATTGATAGTTTACGCGTTACAACGCTCAGTTCGAGAGGTATATTTCTCGTGTATGTACTTATGGAAAGTAAATTAACCTCGTGAGTTTTTGTTTTTGTAGCTTTGCAAATATATAAAAGATCACACAATTTACAAGAATGTCCTGGAATTGTTCCTGTGTTTGGAATGATTTCAAATGGAGTGTCTTGATGTAAGTCATCCCATTTAAAGTCGACTGATAAGTTAAAATTATTATAAATTCTTATAGGTACAGAGGTAACAAAACTTTCAGTTGTTACCATTCCAAATTTTAAACTCTTTTCATTCATCAATAATGTTGGATTTCCTACTTGCAGTTTATATGGATGTTTTCGGTGATATATATTATTTATAGCGTATTGAAATGTACCTTCAAAGTTTCCTTCAATATATCCATGGCAAAATATTATAACATTCACTTCTGCAAATGATTTGAGTTTTATTTTGAAAGTTACCATTTTGTTTTCTGTGTAAAGTATGTAGTCATCTTTTAAAAGTTTAATAGTAATGTTATATTTGGTTCTATTTTGTATCAAGAGGCATTTTTCACCATACGTAGATAAACCAACTCTTCCAAAATCTATTATAAATGGAATAAATCTAATAAAGAAAAGGTCATTTAAAGAAGCACTTTCTTCATGCTTTACACAAAAGTTTTTTTTCAGCTTATTATTTTGTATGCATGAAGAACTAAAATGACATTCTTCATTATCAGTGCTATATTTTTCAAACTTAGGTTTTTTCGCATGCGACATTTTTGACATTTCAAGGTATTTTAGCGCTTTCTTCTTTCGGTATTCTTTAGCTAAGAGTTCATTACCAATATAAGTATACCTAGCATTCTGATCGTTTAATTTGTGCAATGATTCGACAGTAATTATTTGTTTAGATGACTTTTGATATATTACATTTAACTTAAAGCGAACAATGTAGGTGATAAAATTTTCACTAATATTTTGAGAAAAAGTATCATGTGGGTTAATAATTTTGAATTGAATGGTATTTTTCAATTTTAAACATGTAGGTTTTATAGTAATAGCAATTTTCTTAGAAGTGTTTGGTAATATAGTGAAATTATCAGGTGTGACTTCAAAACCAGTAACTCTGAGGTATTGCATTTTTGCACTCATTATACTAGACTCGTTGCGTATTCGTATAAATTTCGTTATTTTGTTGTTAATTATAACGTTTCCAAAATTTACAGTCTCAGGCGTATGGAAAACTTTGCAATACTCAAATTGGCCACTGATATAGTATCTACCAATTTCTGAATGAAATTCATCATAACAACAGCGGCTTCCATCTACTCTTATTAACCTCAAGTCAAACACAAATCTGTTATCAAAATTTTTACAATGTCTTGCTTTGGAAATACATTCATTTCTTGGCGTAAATGTAATTTCTATGCTATGACTATCTTTTGGAGTAATAAAAAATGCTCTATGTGATGCAGATATTTCGTAAGCCTCGTCAAATTTCTAAAAATGAAAATAAGAACACATATAAAGTTTTGACTTTCGTATTTTAAAAAAAAACATGTAGGTACTCAAATAAATTCAAACCATTAAGCATCCTCCGCAGATTGTTTTAAGATATGCTGATATATTTAGGTCGACTTCCACATCCAACTCGAGCGTTGTAGAAAGTCCAACAAAAGAAATTGGGAATTCGACAACTTTGAATCTTTTGAAAACATTATCGAGATTATAAGAATTACAGGTAGACATAACGAAATAACAAAAAATAAATCATGTATTTAAATAATGTTGATAAAAATCAAGCTAGTATTATGAGTCTATGATGGATGAAAATAAAAAATAATAAAAAATCACAACATTAATTGACAATTTGACATGGTATTGACAAAATCTCAGAACATAAACATTCTCTAATTAGGATTATAACCATAGATTTATTTCTATTTCCATGGGGACTTAGGAAGATATTATGTCGAAGTTTGGTGATAGACCCAAGTCACAGACCCAAGTAAACCACGAAGAAAAAGTATTTTGTGGTAGATACGGAGTTACCACCCCTAAAACTCAAACACTCTCCAGATTTATCTTCTACAACTTACAATTACAAAAACATACTCAGCAGACAAAAAAATAATTTAATACAAAGGTCTGTTATAATTTAAAAATTTTCTTTCTTCACTTCGGTAGTCGGTACCAGACCAGATAAGTAGGAACGAAGTGTCCCGTGAACGGCATAACGCGCTGGAGTAATATTGTAGATGGATGTAAGCATCGGGGGTGTGTCGTACGACTCGGGAAAATTAGTTCGGGGCGGGGGAGCCCCGCGCCAACCCTACTCCGTCCGCGTCGGTTTATCAGATTCAGGGGGTAAAAAATTACTTCTCAATGGGAGGGCGCGGCGAGTGCGAGGCCTAGGGCGGGCGTGGGCGGGCTGCCACGTGGTTCAGGCTTTCATCCGCCGCGACGTCCGTTGCATTTCTAACACGCTACAAAATGAAAACGCGCTTGTGTTCGATTTTATACGTAGCGCTACGGAATGCTGTGGTGTAGATTCAAAAAATTGGTTTGTGATTATTATCGGACAGAGTGGATACATTGGGTTTCTGTGAAGTGGATGTTGGGGCGGAGCGACGCGACTCCATGGACCCGTCACTTGAAGCTATGCATCCTCTTGATCCGCCTCCGCCTGACGTACTTCTCGCATTATTGGCCAGAAATAAAGCTCTTGAAGGTAGGAAAGTATCTTTATCTTGTATGCATCCAAAAAATAGCACTGATTACAAAAATAGCAGGCACTGTTATAGCATGAACTTATAGTAAGTAAAAAGTAGTCCCTATTTATAATAATATCTTCGAATAAAGCAACTTATATAAAAGTGATGGAATTTCACAGAAGTTCGTTTAATCATATACTAAAGGCCCACAAAAGTTTGAATTTCGAGGGTTATCCATACCGAGTGCAGTAGGTTATTTTTATTTAAGTTAAATATTTAAAATTCATTTTAAAAATTACATTATGATATAATTAGCGGATTTTCATTACGTCCATTTGCTAACGAAATAATAAGCATATATAGTGTCCTGGTATCTTGGCACAAAATATTATATAGAACCGTTTCATACTTCATAGACGTGTCACGGATATTCTCGCCACTTCACAATTGCAAGTCGAGAAATTTTTTCTTTGGACGTCACTATTTGGGCCACCATGTATATGAATAATTTACTTCCCGTTATATCTCCTCGTAAAAATACTAATGCACCGTTACATTGCAAATTTTATGTGAGATATATGAAAACAATTGCACAGCAAAAAATAATATCATTCAAACATAGGTACTAAAATTCTACATCAATGATTCATACAAACAAAGTTATATGTTAGTAAGACTGTGTGTTAGTTACCTTTTTATATAACCCACACGAAGTGGCAGGTAGGTATCAGCCATCATCTAGTAAAAATGCCTAAAAATTGAAGACATGATTGATTGAGGGACATTAGAGCTGCTGCAGATTCAGATGCAGCAGCTCTAATGTCCCTCAATCCTCAATCAATATGGTCACCATTATAATTTACAACTCTATTAGATTTCTCTGGATCATTGGATAAATGAAGTCACTCTTCCCTTATCAAGTTATGAGTTTGTTGTGGGCTCTTCTCAGACCAGGGCGCGTTTGGAACACTCGTAGCTTTAGTTTTAAGATACCGTCGTTAATTATCTCATATCGTACTTGACGTTCAAAAAGTGTACTGTGTACCAATTTTGAACAAACATACTTTGACTCTGACAAACTTTCTTATTACGGATTTGGTTAGATCAGGAATTGGCTTCTTTTTTACACTAGAATTGGTAATAAGTCTTTGTAGTAAACAGGCTCGACCATGTAGAGTAGAGTTTATCTGGGGTCTACGTCTACCTTTTGTCGAATTTCAAAAATTTAAGGTCCATAAGTTTATAAAAATGTAACTCCCAATTTTCGAAGTTAGTGAACGTGTTCATACAAAATAATGATTGAAAACGAAATTTTTCATAGTGTACGCTACAATTACGGGACTCGGCGCGTGGCGATGCGGCAACGCGACGGACGCATGCCGTCGGCGGCACGCGTCTCCCTCTACAATTCCTCGCCTACCGTTTTGTTTATACTTTTTACCAGCAGGGCTCCAAATGCACGGTAATCAAGTTAAGTGCTCTTACACAGGAGCGTCGATGAGCTCTTTTTGATTTTAACGCTACCGGCACCTATTATTCCGATAACGTCGCACTTAGCGAAATTGATCTAATACGGTTCTACCTGCATATCGATTTTGCTTGATGTGATGTGTGGTGGCATCTATATTCTAAACTAATATTATAAATGCGAAAGTTTGGATGGATCGATGGATGGATGTTTGTTACTCAATCACGCCAAAACGGCGGAACGGATCTGGATGAAATTTAGCACAGAGGTAGAATACAGTGTGGGATAACACATAGGCTGCTTTTTATCCTCGCGGGAACCAAAAAAGTCGCGGGCATCAGCTAGTTCATAAATTAACCAGCATTTGGAGTTTAATAAGGGACTTAATTTCAATTTGACTGTCTATAAATCTATACTTTTATCAATTCTCAATTTTAAATGGAAATATCTCACACTCAATAATAACTAAAATATTATGTAAATTTTTTGACAGTTTTCGAACGAAGAAGTTGAAAAGAAGTTCTTTTTTGGGGAACATTTTAGTTAATTAGGGAATAAAGTACTGTCGAACTTTTAAGCAACAAAGTTTTTGAAACCCGTATTTCAAAAACGTACGTGCGTGTTCTGACCTTGATCACTTTTTAAATAGAAATCAGAGAAACAACCACATTTAATAGCAATTAGAATGGGTTTTACCACAGAACGTGGTACCACAGAATAGTACGTGTTTTATTCCCTAAAATCACATTATATCCACGTACGAGTAGACCTAGCGATTATGATGTTAGGGAGCATATAATCGCCTGCAGCAAGTCTGTTATTATTTTTGTATACTCGCATTGTGTTCAATATGCATTGTATTAGCGGTCGCACAAATTTCTACTTAGGTATGGGAACGAACAAATCCGTGTGAAAATTTTGTATTCATTTCGAAATTGTATATCTAATAATAATTATTATTATACATGCATCCATCCATACTAATATTTTAAACGCGAAAGTATTTCTGTCTGTCTGTCCATCTGTCTGTGTGCTTTCACGGCCTATCTGTTCAACCGATTTGGATAAAATTTGGTACAGGGATAGGCTGTATCCCGGGACATAGGCTATTTTTTATCCCGGATAATTAAGTAGTTCCCGCGGGAATCGAAAATTCTTAACCTACGCGGACGAACTCGCGGGCATCATCTACCTAGTATTTAATATAATTTAATATAATATTATAAATTCGGAAGTGTGTCTGTCTGTCTGCTACGGTTTCACGGGCCAACTACTCTACCGATTTTGATGAAATTTGGTACAGAGATAAGTTACATACCGGGGAAGGACACAGGCTACTTTTAATCCCGGAAAATTTCCCGCGGGAAAAAAAATCTACGCTGACGATGTCGCGGGCATCATCTAGTTAATAATAATAGCCTATGTCCTTCCTCAGAATACAACCTATCCCTGTACCAAATTTCATCAAAAGTATTTATTTGTCTTGTAAAAATTTCAGTAAGTGTCGGGGATACTACTACGTCAGTTCTATTATTTATTCTGTGATACCAAGGTACTTGTAGTCTACATGAATTGCAAAGTTCATGTCTGCAAGCACCGTAGATATCATTATAGTCATTATCCTAGATCCTATGCACGGTCGCAGAGAGCCGTATTCCAGCCAATTACAATTGCAATTGTAGCAATAATAGTTGGTCTTTCAATTACTTAAATCAATTTGCATTTAAAGGATTATAAAACGTAACCGGTACCTAAGTGACGGAGGCAAAGCCGGAAGCTGACGATTCGCTGCGCACGCGCTGCCACGTGGCCACTTCCGCAGTTAATGCGACAACATAATAGGCGACATCTCCACTTTCCCGCCTTTGATAAAATACTTCCGTTGTATACCTACATGACATTTTCACACCATTTGGAGATTACTAATTTAATTAATATTTTTATTTAGCTTTCTTAAAGATTTGGGTTCATAAATCTTTTGCAGTCTGTCTTTTGCAGATTTAAGTTTAACAGGACGCACGAGAATTAATAATATGCAAGGAGTGATCAAAGCCACTTTTTATTCCTACGGTATTTTTAAAAATACAACTCCACAATCGGAAGAAGTCGGAAAAAAAAATTAGTCAAAGAACACAGTTTAAATACTTACAATGATTAATTAATTATTACTGTAGATAGAGAACTCGAAAAAGTAACTGTTACGGCCCCAGCAGGAAGGGATTCTAAATTACTTATCAAAATGGGGTTACAGTAACTTTATGGCTCCGATTCGAAACTAGAGCGAAATCATCATCCGTACGACGGGGGGTGCCATCTGTCTACCCTCGGACCCTAGCTAGCTTACCTTGCATATCTACCTGTTCTAGTATCTACCTATTGTAATACATATTATAATAATCATACTTAATATTATAAATGCAAAAGTGTGTTTGTTTGTTGGTTTGTCCTTCAATCACGCTGCAACAGAGCAACGGATTGACGCCATTTTTTGCACGGGTATAGTTGAGGACCTGGACAGTGACATACCTTTTATTCCGGAAAATTAAGATGCGCCACAAGATCAGTCACAACGCACGCGTTTCTCGCAGATTTCGTGCGATTTACTAGCGCTATGTTTTTATCAGTAGTAGGTGTCTAACTTATAATTTTCCTAAATAAAATATGATTAAGTAGAATTAATTTATAACAGAAAATTTATTTCTTATTATGTAGGTACTCCAATGTGTAGTCATTGGTTAAAAGAAACCTCTTACAGACGTTAATACCTTTACAGTGGAATTCATAAACGCTTGAAACGCTCACCACCGAGACGTTTCAAGCGCTATGTGTCGAATTCAAGCTTTTTGCATTTCATAGTCGAAAGAAACTCTCAATTTGGCCGCTAGCAGCGGCCGAATACTGGTTCACCGATTTCCGTTAATCAGACACTGCCAAACAAGGCTTTTGCTTTGACATGAGTTTGACATAACATTATTTTTGTTATTTGTGGGCTATTTGTGCATAATAAATGTTGGTTTTTGATAAGAAATGGAAGAAAAATGTGAATAAATCCACCAATAATCCAAAGTGTAGTGTAAAGCGAATGATGGCTATACATTGATAATGAAATCGCTAATTACAGGCAGTGCATATAAAACTACGACGATTTATGCTGTCCTGATACATACTGGTATTTCCGGAAGTCACTCTTCTCGTTCTGAGAAGAGGCACGTACTCTGTATTTAGGCAGTGGGCCGGGGAAGGATTGAAACGACGGCAATAAACTATTGCAAGAAAGAAGTGCCGCATGAGGATGGGCTCGTGAAAGACGCCACAGTCGGCTAGCCTATATAAAGACGCAAGGCTAGTAAACGCAAAGGCTATTTGATAGTATAAAGAACTGGGTAAACAAGAAACAAGCTACACAATTTTTTATGATGACTCAGTATCTCATAGGACATAGGATGTTGATGAATAAATACATATCGAGCGCAAAATAAAGGAATTTCACTATGCACTACACACTATACAGTGCCTATTGACGATTCCAGAACATACGCTGTTCTAATATCCTCAGTATGAGCAAAGATCTTGTATCGCTGGTTTGAAGAAGTTGGAATAAAGGTCGTGGATCAATTCATTTGGTTGGAGGGTCTCATATGAAATGTGCATTGCTTAAGGCGAAAAGCAAGTGGCTAGCAATACAAAAATCATTATAGTAGATTAATTTCCTTCTTCAGCCTGGTATATATCTATTTAATTGTTAAAATAATATTAAATGGATTATAATATTTTGTAGTTTTCTTTATTACTCATTCATTAGCAGTTCCAATGAGCAGCAGAGATTTACAACAGAGGTATCATGTTTGGTCTCATAAGTCAAAGACAATATATAAACCAGTATTATAATTAATCTATGCATAAGTATAAGGTCTCCATACAATTATTTATTTGAATCAGGCAACAATATTTAAACATAATATTATTATAACACATAAAATAATACAATACAATAGAATTCTTAAAATACTATAGATATAATTCTAAAAATAAGTATATTATAGTCTTATAAAACAGAAGAAATTCTTGTTCTCGCTTCCCTGTAGCGACGGTATACTATGCCCTCAGGCCAAAAGTCTGCACTGATGAACACTTCTTTGCACCAGGCCGGAGCTGAAGTAAGTAGTTCTACTGGACTTCAGTTTATGGAGAGTAAGCTGCACTTTTGCTAACTTCGAACAAACATAATATCTTCGCGATATTTTTGTATTCGCTCCAGGGCAATTCTTATACGTGTAGAATGTACCGAATAATCTGAGCCTTGGCCATCTCTGACTTCATGTGGGTTATACAAATCATTATGTTAGGCATCACCGCTATCAAGGTGGTATGTGGTGGTGGTGGACTGCCCGTAATTAGCGATTTCATCATCAAAGTATAGCCATCATTCGCTTTACACTACACTTTCGATTATTGGTGGATTTATTGGTTTTACCACAAGTACAAACATAGAAAAACATATTGTATATGACTTAAATCACATTTTTCTTCCATTTCTTATTAAAAATCAACATTTTATTACGCACAAATAGCCTACAAAATATACAAAAATACTGTTTTCAAACTCATGTCAAAGCAAAAGCCTTGTTTGGCAGTGTCTGATTAACGGAAATCGGCGAACCAGTATTCGGCCGCTGCTAGCGGCCAATTTGAGAGTTTATTTCGACTATGAAATGCAAAAAGCTTGAATTCGACACATGCTTGAAATGTCTCGGTGGCGAGCGTTTCAAGCGTTTATGAATTCCACTGTTAGTAGCTTTGTATAATCCTATGATAATAATCATTTAAATGTCATTTACACAACTTATGAATCGTCATTTGAGCGTAACGCGAACGTACCGATAACCATTACGATCAACCCCTGTAATTAGCAAAACCATCAAACATTTAGCAGAGGTATCGCTTCCCTACCTTTTTCATAAATCAATCACATCTCGAACGATTTCACGCACAACTTTTCACAAAAGCTTAAGAACGGATCTATTACTAGTATTAGTACAGTAGTAGAAAAACTGAATTGGTAGACTGAAAAACTTTCTGGTAGAAGTTAGTACCATTGTACTATTACCTATTCTGTGGTAGTACGCCGTTTATAACGAAAAAGATACTTATTTGTAAGATAGAAATTTAAAAAAAAAAGCTTTTTGTGCGACGAAACATTTTTATTTTATTTTTATACTGTATGCATGGAAGTATAAAGAGTTCTTTTATAGGTCCATGCCCGTACGGATAATTTTAAATATCTACAATAATTTCAAAAGTGGGCGGAACTAATTAATCCATAAAATAATTCGGTTTTTTATACATATCACACAAAGGCGGACGCAGAAGTCATATTTAGTAGAGTGATTTTATGAAGGGAGAATTCTTTGATTACTTGAACATAAAGGGCTTCTGTTCAAAGCCCGTGATCAGCTTTATCCCTTTGTTAGAGTTTTAATCAATCAGGGAGAGGCCGTGCAGTTTTCCAGTCGCTGTCATCAGTTCATGGTTTTCTTGCCTAAACTAATATAGGGTCAGTAAAAACCTTTCTATTGACGATTTGCGCTGAGTGTTTATTTAAGAGTAGGAGATAAGAAAACCTTTAGCAATATCTCTTGATTACAAACATATTGATTCAAAAAATCCCTTGATTATAATATGACCTCTGACATAATTATCAGTTGCACCACAGAAAGTTACAGCTAGCAAAGCCAGTGTCAGAAGTCATAATAAAAAACCGGCCAAGTGCGAGTCGGACTCGCGCACCGAGGGTTCCGTACAAACATGTAGTAAGTTTTAAATTATTAAAAAAATACGAAAAAAACACGTTTATTGTACGGGGACCCCCCTTAATATATATATTTTTTTATAATTTTTAGTATTTGTTGTTAAAGCGGCAACGGAAATACATCATTTGTGAAAATTTCAGCTTTCTAGCTATCACGGTCTATGAGATACAGCCTGGAGACAGACAGACAGACAGACAGACAGACAGACAGACAGACAGCGGAGTCTTAGTAATAGGGTCCCGTTTTTACCCTTTGGGTACGGAACCCTAATAAAAAGTAGAAGAACCCTTGATTTGTTCTACCCGAAGAAGACACCTTCAAGACACCTACCGCATTCGATCAAATGGTGCAATCGATTCTAGAAATAGAGTTTTTGATTTAATAGCAGGATAAAAAAATATTTGCGTAGGTAAGTACTTCATAAATAATCACATCACACTAATATTATAAAGGCGAATGTTTGTATGTTTGTTACTTTATCACGACAAAACTACGCGATGGATTTGGCTGAAATTTGGAATGGAGATAGGTTATACCCTGGATAATAGTTTAAGAAAGTCCCGGAAAGTCAAAGAGTTCCCAGGACCAAAAAGCCTTAATCCACGCGAACGAAGTCGCAGGCATCAGCTCGTATGTGCATGCACTAGGTCTTTGAAAGCTTACGTATCTATATGGTACGAAAATCTGCAAATTATTTCAAAGTTTAGAAAAATATATCTACTTATTCAAATTCAAAAATATCTATAAGTAGATGCAATTTTGAGAATAATTCATCTAGGTCCTACTCCATGCAGTGATAAAGTATCTATATACAGGGTTATACCAGTTTTTGGATCGTGTTCTAATTTTTTACGAAAATGGCGCGATTTTGAATCTTGATTTTTGTTAGACAAAATTGAATTTATATAGTTATCCGGTATACCTAGGTACTATGTGGTGATTATACCTACTTATCTGGTCTTTTTATTTAGATATGAGATTTTAGATTTGAATGTCTTAGTGGTATTCTAATAGGCATTTTAGTACATCTAGCGATGTAAGAGATTTTTATCTTGATAAGGTTCCCTAATAAATGAATATCAAAACAATGTGGGTGAGGCTCGTGAAGCAGATGGCAAGGGGTGCGATTGCGTGTCTAGTTATTATTACACAATACACTCATATAGGTAGCTGACTAGCTTCTCTTTGACTTCTATTACCACAAATTGAGTAGAGTACCCAGAGCATATATTTTCGTTTATAGAGCGGGCAAAGCCAGTTCATAGTCTACTTGAGTGAATTTGCACGTTGGCTTTCAAAGTTGCACTAAAAAAGCTAATACGATGTCTATCTATGATCAGTGCGAACTAAGTACGTAGTTGGTGTGACTACCTCGTTGGTCTAGTGGTTAGCATGTTCGACTGCGGCTAACGAGGTCCCGGGTTCGAGTCCCGGGTATGGCCTTATCAAGTATTGGGTTATTCTGACAAGAAATTCTCAGCACTAGCCCGGAGTTAGGAAGTCGGAGGTGTTCCACCCCCGTGCCTCGGAAAACACATGAAGCCATCGGTCCGGCGCCTGATCTCTCGCCGGTCGTGTCGGATTGTCGGACCCATCGGGTTATAAGAGTAAAGCAACAGGGAGCGCACCTGTATTTGCGTGCGCACACCTTGTACACTATAATATCTAACGCGCAGATGGCTAATCTCTCTGGAGATGCTGCCATGGGCGAAATTCGGTCGGGAGGACATTATTATTATTATATGTAGTTGGTAGATTACTGTACGTACTGTGTGTACAGGTATGTACTTCCAAATGTTACATATCGTCTGTCTATATACCACTCGATATGCATTTACTTATAGGAGAGCGGGAATTAGAGCTTAGACCCACCACGGAGGAGGCCTGTGCCCAGCAGTGGGACGTTAATAGGCTGTAGTGATGATGATGATGATGATGATGCATTTACTTACTCGTTTCCTTATATTATACCTGTTAAGTAAAATACTGTAATTCTTAATCATGAAGGTAATTAGTCTACGATCCACGTCATAAAAATGATCTAACAATAAAATTATAAATAATGTCATAGAAATAAAATAATCCTTTAATTTTACGACTCTGTGTTAATAGTTTCCTGATTGTAATTTTTCAGCCAGGTGCCTTAAGTAACGTCAACCGATAAACCACCTTTGACGACCTCAGTGGCGCAGTGTTGAGCGCTGTTGTCTTAACGTGCGGAGGTCCCGGGCTAGATCCCTGGCAAGGTCAACGTGGGAATTTATAATTTCTGAATTTTCCCTGGTCTGGCCTGGTGGCTTTGGCCGTGACTAGTTACCATCCTCCCGGCAAATACGTGCCGCCAAGCGATTTCGCGTTCCGGTACGATGCCGTGTAGAAACCGAATAGGGGAATGGGTTTAATATAACTCCCTGCATGCCCCTAACAGGTTAGCCCGCTACCATCTTAGACTGCATCATCAGATCACTTATCACCAGGTAATATCACAGTCAAGGGCTAATATAGTAGATAAAAAAAGAGCCCAGACGGTTGGACATAGGTCACAACTCTCAAGGAATTCCACATGCTGCAGCCTTGCGCCGCGTGGCGTCACGCCAGTGCTGAATTTACACATTTGCCGCCCCGAAGCTATAAAATTTTTGCCGCTCCTTCTGACTTCTAAAATTAGATACACTGTTCTTAATAAGGTTAATTCCTTTTTTTTAGGGAATAATCTAGTTTCTAGATTATTTTTACAACTTTTTTTTCTGTACCAAATTTTTTTTGCCCAGTTTTGCCGCCCCCCTAATTTTTCCGCCCTAAGCTTCAGCTTTTTCAGCTTCTATGGTAAATCCGGCACTGCGTCACGCTGTTATTATAGCGTTTCGTCGGTTAATGATGTCTGCTTTAATAAATAATTCACATAAAAAGCAATAAATGTCCGTGTCTGGCGTTAAATTATAATTGCGTAGGTATCTTAAAACGTTTTCGCCTTCACCTTGTTACGGCGAACAATTTACCTAAATAGGACGTTAAAGAGAAAATTAAGGAGACTAGCGACCTCGGCTGCTCATTACGGGGTAGTATTAAAAGCGGGGCCCGTCTGATAGAATATGTATTTTTACGAGCGAAGGGCGAAACTTCGTGCATGTTTGATGCGTGCAATCTCGGCCCTTCCACCTGCGCAGACCGTTTGCTGTTTCACCAACTTTGCTTCATAGGATAGGAATCGTATATATTTTCCTGTGGCCGGTTGCACGTTTTTCTAGATTTTCTTTAATCCATACTTGCATACTATGTAATATGATAATTGAGTAAAAGTAAAAGTTTGTCTGTCTTTCTGTCTGCTACGCTATCACGACCCACCTGTTCAACCGATTTTGATGAAATTTGGTACAGGGATAGGTTGTATCCCAGGATAGGTTGTATACATATGCTACTTTTTATCCCGGATAATTAAGGAGTTCCCGCGGGAATTGAAAAAACTCCATCCTCACGGACGAAGTCGCGGGCATCATCTAGTCAAATATAAATAGCTACAGACTTTGCAAAGGAAGTCATCGCAAAAAACCGGCTTTTAAAATAACTTGGTTATAGCATTAAATAGGTAGGTAACAACCACAAAATTGGGGTTGAAATTAGCTTCAAAAGTAAAACATTCAATTTAGAGAAACTATGCGAATATTCTTATTTAATACTAGATGATGCCCGCCACTTCGTCCGCGTGGATTGATGTATTTTGATTCCCGCGGGAACTCTTCAATTTTCCGGGATTAAAAATATGTCCTTCGCGGGGAAGGACATAGGCTATTTTTTACCTTAGATCTCTGTTTCTCTATCTCTGTACCAAATTTCATCAAAATCGGTTGAGTAGTTGGGCTATGAAAGCGTAGCAGGCAGACAGACAGACACACTTTCGCATTTATAATATTAGTATGGATAGTATGGATTATTATATTGTAGGACTTAGTAAGATTTTGATTTATCTGAGGTACCAGGGTATCTTTTTCAAATTTATTATAAGGTAGATAAAGGTACTCAGAATTCCGAACTGCTATTGATATTTTTGCTGAAATAACTGCGTCATTGTAACTTGTAGGCAATTGGTAATGTAGGCTTATGCAGCGGGGGCGGAATGGGAGGCGAGGGTAGGCATGGGGAACTGTAATCAAGAAGAGTAGAGCCGTCCCCAGGCGCCGCCCGCCCGCGCCTCCCCGCCTGAAACCCGCACGAAACCACCTCGAGGGCAATGCCTCAAAACCTCTATTGACTTTTCGTTTGCCAAAGAATAATTCTTACGTTTTCTTTGTTTATATGAAATCTCAATATCCACATAGACAGGTTGCTCAGCAATTACTACAGGTACCATTGATTTTTAATCTTAAAATCCATTTAAAATTACGATCCTTTTTCACCTCACCGCAAACACTAAAATAAACAGTAGTCGATTGAACAGGCGGAAAGCAAAGCAGTAATGAATTAAACCTCGGGATAATTATTGGGAAGTCAACATAAAATGCTTTGTAATACACAACATTTGTGCCAACAATCGGACGGTAATGCACGGCTTTTGTAAAACAACAAAAGTTAACCTGTCTGCCCGTCCGGCTAGATGGAATTGAACGATTTTAGGGTTGCAAGGGAAGCAATGACATGCCAGAGTCCCGACAATGCGCTCAATAAAACCAAAATTCTTGCGATTTAAAGATGTTGCTGTCACACCAAACTAAGTCATAGTGCTTTGAATTAGAAGCTCAGTAGTTGTTTAAAAACTGTCTGATATAAATTGGCATACAAATAGAGTTGCCATTTGTTATATTATACCGCATGGCGCGTTGACAGTACGATCATTTTATAGTATGCAGTTATGACTTCTGACATCAATCGCGTTAATGAACAATTATTATTTTCATAGTAGGTAGGTTAGCCTGAAGATGGATGGAAATGTTAGGTTTACCTACCTGGCTGTTGTGTAACAATCGACATTCACCATAAACATGCCACGTTATCATAATACTTACCTACTTACTTTGAAACATTTCTAACATTCTAAAAGAATAATATTCATTTAGTTAGGTTATTGATTATTGGAAGACCTCAATTAATAGCTCTGATATTAAAAATGGCACGAAAAATATTTCAGTGGAACTTGACAGTAGGCAGTTAGGTTTTGTTTTGTTTTGAAATGATTACAACAGAAGCGTTTTATTTTCTTTTAAATTTCTTCCAGTCTCCGAAGTATAATCTCAGTGTTTAAGCATCGACAAAAGTTATACCAAGTCATAGAGACGTAAATCGAGCGATTAAACGGCCTAATAGCTAATACCATTAAGTGATAAATGCAGCGAGCCGCGTATGAATAATTCCACTGGATGGATACAATGTACGGCTTTCGCTAAACGGCTCCATATTTTCAAAATCCCCATAGAGCAATAATATTCAATGAGGCGAGCGAGAGGGATGTATTGTTGGGTGTAATGTGAAGCGAGATGGGTTGCCAGGGACATCGGATGGCAAATCCTGGAGATTAGCGCGACGAGAGCGACATGTGGCCTCCCGGCACTTAGCGTACAACCCTCCGAACTCCGTAGGCATTCCCGTTAGCGTGGACGCAATCCGGCTCCGCAGCCGTACGTGTCGACTCATTCGTCATGTACGGCATACCCATAACACATACAGGACATTGTAAATATTCATTTTATGTTATAAGACTTAGATGGCATTATTATATATTTTTTGGATTTTCTCATTTGAGTTTTAAATTCTTTAATGTGAACAAAAATAACTGAAATAGGGATGTGCGGGCTCAATGCGCTGCAGTACCTGTAGGTATATTTACGTTTAATGGTGAGATAAGGAAAAAACACTTAAAGTATATTCTTTGAGTACCTATATAAACAAAGTAGATCTAGGTGCCTGCTTTAATAAAAAAAAGTATAATCTTTTCTATATTTTATGAAAATGCGGGTAATTTGCAATTTCTAACAGCCCACTTCAGACAGTTACAACATTTGTCACAATTGAATATTTACAGCGTTTCAAAGGGTCTCAATACAAGGTGTCCACTTGTATCGCGATACTATCTCGGATCGCGAACGGCCGTGAATCCAAAGGTCGATACGGGTCATAGAAGCCGCGGGTCCATTCAGAGTCAGCGAGGCGGAACGCACGAGTATTCTCTTCGTTCACCCATACTATGGAACAAACTATACCCATACTACTAGGTGGAGAACGCACATGACGCCATATGTCGTACGCATTACCGTTCCACTCACCATGTACCCACTGCCCTCCAAGATTGATGACAATACTACGCATTCGAGCGTATTAGGGCATGTAAATGTTATGCGATTACTTAAGCAAATGGCTTTTGAAATTTTATTGTTAAAAGTATCTTACTAATATTATAAATGCGAAAGTTTGGATGGAGGTAGGTATGTTTGGATGTTTGTTACTCAATCACGCCCCAGCGGCTGAACAGATCTGGCTGAAATTTGGCACAGAGACAGATTATAGTCTGGAATAGAACATATTCTATCCCGGAAAATTAAAGAGTTCCCGCGGGAACCAAAAATTCTCAATCCACGCGGACGAAGTCGCGAGCATCAGCTAGTTTTTCTATAATTTCATGGTGGCCGATTGTTACTAAAAAAGCAGGTCTATAATATTATGCCTGCCTGGCAAACTACCCATACATATCAATGCTATTAAAGTAAAGTACCTCGTATATATCAGTAACTAATCACCGCCATTGGAATAGAACTCATAGAATTCATGGTAGAGGCTTCTTATCTATTGTAGGAATCAGAACAAGCAACAAATGAATTTAAAAAAGAATTTAACAGCTGAAAAAAACATCTCAATCGACGTAATATTATCCAACTTTTAATAATGTGATGAATTGTTCGATTGTTTTTTTTATTAAGATACAAAGATGATGCAGTTGAGATGGAAGTGGACTAACCTGCAAGGTTATCGCAGTTTTTATGTAATCCATACCCCTTAAGGCTTAGTGCTTACCAAAAGTCTGGAAAGCTATCGTTTCGGTATGTTTTCTTTACCCAGCCACGGCTGAAGCTTCCCATCAGTAAGCTGTTGCAGTTGCATAGATTCCTATCCATTTCCTATCTATATCCTATACATTTGAAAAAAAAAACTACTTAAAATTACTTTCTTATTTACAATAATTTACATATTTTATGTGTAGGTATGTTATGTTACAGGCAAAAGAGCTACTTATACTCAGTTAAAATCTCCTTATAATTAAATGCATATCTTTCTAATTATATTTTAATCAGGAAAGAAAATGAGAATTATATAATTTATACTCAATAGGGAATATGCATAAAATTTAAATTTGTCTCAAATATTTTTTTCTAGATTCTTTATTGTCTTTACATTATACTTAAAAGTTATTTTTTTTATTTAGTTATTATTTAAACCCAGACAATATTAAATAGAAAGTGAAAAATAAGGGAGGCAAATTCAAACTTGCAAAACGCGTCACCATTGGTCGAATCGAAATGTGACGTAAATGGTCACGTCAGTGGATTTATCGGCGTCGATATTCATACTGTGTTAGTAGTGTTTGTGAGAAAAAATTGTTTAAAACTGTATTCCTGTGTGATTACTTGTTTATATATATATTTGTAGTCAATCTAGGACGGTGACAGAAACTGGTTTTGTCAAAGCACAATCGGATAATCTACCGAAAATAGATGCATTTATGATGTCAGCATATTTTGCATCAAATCTCGATTTTACGAGCGCAGAGATCAAAGCAGTGAAAGCTGCAAGGTAATTATTATGTTACATGGTATATTTTAATCCATAACATAGATTTTAATGCATAAATATTTAAATAATACTTACAACTAAACATAACCTATACGTAACCATTTGTCATTAAAATTGTTCCTAAACTCCTAATTTACGGGAGTGTCCCCGCCGAGACGAGCTAAGCGAAGCGAAGCCTCGTAGCTTTAGTTTTAAGATACCGTAACCGATTATCACCATCATGTTTTCTATGTAATTTTTAACGTCAATAAGTGTACCTACAGTGTACCTATATTGAATAAATGATTGAGTATTGAGTACTTACGTTAAAATGATCTTCACAACAAAATACAACCGATAATGGAGCTAGATTATCCCTTCTCGTCATCTTGCACCATTTTTCTCGTAATTTCGCATCGCGTGGAATACGAAAAAACACTTTATCGGGTGTACTAAGAGTAGTATTTTTGCACTTCGGTACCATGCAATACTTGTAAGAAGGTTTTTTAACTTCTTCCATAATTTGTGTACTTAGCAATTAAAACTGAAAATAATAATTATGAAGTAACTGAACTGAATCGCTATAGTAAACAAACACGGGACATAACCAATGACGTCATCAAAAGCGCGCGATTAATAGTGGCGTTTGAACGGCTCAAATTTATACTTAACTTTGAAATACCAATTAACGTAATTATTTGACTATTTTCAAACCTATTTATATTTTTTACTATGTTATAAAGATGTAAATGATTGATTTAAGAAATAAAAATAAATCATGCATATTCCCTATTATCTTAGTTCGATATTCATACAAACAAAGCCATATTTTACGCCCTTAGGGGTTGAATTTTCAAAAATCTTTTCTTAGCGGATGCCTACGTCATAATACGAGTATCTATTTGTATGCCAAATAGCCCGATCCATCCATGTTTTGAGCTGTGCGTTGATAAATCAGTCAGTCACCTTTTCCTTTTTTTATTCCATATATATTTAGATAGGTACCTACAAAAAATGAGTATCTATGTATACATCATGCCCTGTGATGGTAGGGCTAACGAATTGTATAAAACTTTATGCTCAAAATAAACAACAAAAGAGGAGGCTGTTGAAAGCATGTCATTCGTTTTGTAGGGTCGTTTTCACCCTTGTTGTACCGCCAAAACACTTGGCACAAAAAGTGTAATAGAGTTAAGTAATGATCCCCACTAGAAAACAAGTGAAACACAAGCGCATAATATGTAATATGTAAAGCAGGTACGCGTAGACCGAGCATAGAGGTAATTAGCTACCATTTGGCAGATATATTTTTTGTTTAGAATATATTTTGGGTTTATAGTTAGTATTTGATAGGAAAAATAAACACAATTTTTCCTATGTCGACACAATAAGCTCTTTTCATAGGGAGAGAAATGTAATACACTATTATTCTTATCTAATACAATTTTTTTTGTTTCGGATGGGAAAAACAAAATGTCTGGTACCTCTACCTCGCGCGTTCGGAAAACAGATTCTACTGACAAGAACCGGCAAGAATCACAGAGTATGACAAGAGTAGTAGACCAGATAACGTTAGCGTCGGGAAGAAAAAAAGAAAAAACATGCATAGTGTGTGATTTATATTGGTATAAATTAGAAGCGAGGTGCGACGGTCGGGGTTTTAATCCATCGCACGATTTGTTCGTCAGTCATCAAAAATCTATACCACTATTATAAATGCGAAAGTTTGGATGGATGGATGGATGGACGGATGAATGAATGTTTGTTACTCAATCACGCCAGAACGGCTGAACGGATCTGGATGAAAGACACAGAGATAGATTATAGTCTGGAAAAGACTAAAAAGTTCCCGCGGGAGACGAAGTCATGGGCATCAGCTATAATATACCTATCTCGAATCTCGGTATATACTTAGGTATAGGTACTCGATATCGTTGCTGCTTGATATAAATTAAAAATTAAACAGTATTAGCTGAACGATTTTGTAATAACGTTGACTTTTTCCATTAGCAAATAGGCACCCCCGTCTGAGCTCTGGTTAGGGTAGCCACATACGAATCAAATGTATCACTAATAATGGACCCGAAGCGTCCTGACCCTCGCGATTCAATTATCGCGCGGGGCTTACATTGATCTGCCGACGGGTGAAAACGATACTTGTGAGAGATTGCTCCATTGTTTTTTCTCGCGGCTAAAAAGTTACTAGCACGCGTCAACGTTTTGATAAGGGTGAATTTGTGTGCTTCTGTAAACGCACTGTGTAAATCTGATCATGTGTTGATTTTTAAACAAAACATCGTGAGATTGGAACTATGACTCCTAATATCAATCACTTACTTATAATAAACAAGATTATAAAATGCTGAAATTAACTTAAAAAAAAAACACTTAAGTACTTACTAGCTTTATTCCGAGACTCCGTCCCCATGGCTTTAGGATTTTTTAAAAAGCCATTGGAATTTTTCAAGAATTCAGTTCAAACTGAAGTTTCTAAATTAAATAGTTTGAGTTGTAAATTGATGCGTTATAAATTATTTCCGTTTTCGGTAACGCTTCCGGACTTGGTAACGCTTGATGACTTGTTTTAGTATCCAAAACAGTATAAACACTCTTATAAAATAAATAAATAATCCATACTCTATTTATATTTTATATTATTAGTAATAAGTACCTATATGCGAATGTTATGATGAATGAATTATACCTGTTTATCTGTTACCTTTCCAGGGTCATCTCTTTAACTCATTTTGACGAAACTACGAAGAAATTTGAAATAGGTTGCACCACCTGAGGTCGACCATAGGCTACTTGGAAAATTCAAAGTTCTTCCGGGAAGATACATTGCATCCCGAAGATATAGGCTAATTTTTAGTTCGGAAAATGAAATAGTATTAATAAACCTAAATTCACGCGGATGAAGTCAAGGGTATCATCTTTTTTGTATCTCTGGAGTTAAAAGGTTTTAATTTCTATAATATCTGCCGAACCTATTGAACATCGAGCTGATTGTGGCACTGCTATTACAATTTTTTAATAATAAATCACGCAAATTTATTTTCATCAGACACAAAACAAGAATAGTAATTTATAGTAGGTACCTACGTAATACGGACAGGTGCTTCGGTAAAAGTCGAAGCATGAGGCGTACCTACCGCGGGTAAGGGATTGTTTACCAAATTCAATTATAGCACCGCAGAGCGCCTCGGCTGTGATTCTACGATAAACCACGCTAAATCAACCTGGTTTCTCGTGTGAAAGTTCATTGTTTTCCCCACTAACATATTTCTTTTTTTGCCCTTTTCACTTTTATACTGTTGTTAGTTATCGTAAGTTGTTTCTGTTATTAATACTGAAACAGTTACTTTGCTATGTTCTGTTCCCTCTGATAAATCTGTCGTTAGTTGTTCCTATTACTAAAACAGTTACATGCTACGAGTATGTTATGTGCCCTCTGTTATATCTGATATCAGCCTGGATTAAAAGGGTTGGTAGGTAATCCTCACAGATCTTAAAAATTTAGAGCTAGGGCTGGTCAGTTTTGGTATTTTTCTAGAATTTATGAATAATATGTTTTTTTAAGCAACGTCTTATATAGGTGCTCAAAGCTACATTGCTGACAAACCTCTTCCTATACTATTGTGCGGCATTAGGTACTTATTAGACGAACCGAACGATTAATGATAAACCAATTAGACGAGCCATTAGGCGGGTAATGATATTTAATTTTAATACGATGTAATCTTTTGATAACAAAGGGTGGTGATTATAAAAATTGCACAAAAGTTGCATATAAAAGTACTTCATTCTTTTAATGAAGAGTCTACCTACTGCCGGAATCAATAATGTATTATCATCACCCACGAACGAATTTCATAAGTAATAGGTATGTTTACGGGAGACCTCATTTGTTTCAATTACATCAACTGCCAAACACATCTGCTTAGTAGGAGCTTTGTGTCACTAAAATATTGAAATGAATTTTGCTTTAACTCATAGAGGGCAAGTTCTTAGGAATACAGATGAAGTGTGAAATGGAAGAAAACTCAAATGTAGGTATGTGGAGCCGATTAATGAATATAACTTAGGTAGGTATAAGGTACAGTTAGTAGTTACGACACTCATAAAATAATATTATGTACCTATAACTTATTTTTTCAACAATAGTCAATACTGACATAGCCACGTGTATCAGCCAGTCTTCTTATACACTTTTATTGGTATAATAAAAATGTTATTATTATATTACTGACATATGGCGTAAATAGCAAATCACTTATATTCCGATGCACCGGTAATTACCAGTTACCTCATAATAAAAACAATAGGGTGTATCACGCGCTGAATGCATGCGATCGCCCTATTTGATCACAGAACAGATGCTATCTGAAATTAATTACACTTTTATTAGAAAAAAATACAGCGTCCTTTTAACATTTATGAGATAGGTACTTATGGATTGGAGGCATATATAATCAAGTTTAGCTTAGATACCATACGGAAAATGTGAGTAAGCTCTATGAAAAAAATGTTATAGGTATAGACCAAAGGCGCGGGCGGTTCCTTTAACATACAAATTTCGCAACATTTTCTTATTATAGTTGTATAAAATGACTATTCCTTTATGCTATGACTTAAGTATGGTTTATTAATAAAAATACAAATAAGACATATTTTTTACCTATAAAATTGATAGGCTTTGAGTTATATTTTTGCTTTAGGTATAGGTATCTTTTCCTAACCTAGATCATAGAACACATCTAAGTGCAAATATTGCCTTTTTTTGGATTTTAAAATATACCTATCTATTACAAGGACTAGCAATGTCTTTTTACCCGACTACAGTATAATATCTCCTCAAAATACGATCACGTCTTTGTTTTGTTAACCGATTCCACCTATTTTTTTTCATTATTACTGATGAGGTGAAGGTTACATGTCAATGGAATGGAATCTTAGGATTTCTCACGAGGTGAAGAAAATCGCGTGCAAACTCATTAACTAAGTACTAAGTTACTTGTTAGATATGACGCGGGCATTGAATTTGTTACACCATAGCACTACGCAATTGGTTTTTATGCTTGCACCAACGTCACATGCTACTTGTACTATTAACTATTCTGTGCTACTTGTTTGTCTATGAGTCAGATATTTCCTGTTCCAAAAGTTATCGTTAGAGTTTTAAATTGCCCACCAAAAGCTAGCTGAGTGAGTGCCAGAAGTCAGTATTTTTTTAATTACAAATAAGTACTAGAACCCTGACTTTTACAACCCAAAGTTTTTTTTTTATAATTTAATATAAAAAATACTTTTTATACAACCGACTTTAAACTCCCGCGCCAACTTTACAACAACAAGCACACGCTATACAAAGTACTTATTTTATTGTTGATATTTTAAAAACCGCTCGATAAAATTTATATGGGACCACATGGGAAGTATGCTCTTTCAAATAAAAAAAGAATCATCCGAATCGGTCCACCCAGTCAAAAGTTCTAAGGTAACAAACATTAAAAAATCCATACTAATATTATAAACATACTCATCATCATATTATAAATGCGAAAGTGTGTCTGTCTGTCTGTCCGTCTGTCTGTCTGTCTGTCTGTCTGCTACGCTTTCACGGCCCAACTACTCAACCGATTTTAATGAAATTTGGTACAGAGATAGGTTACATCAAGGGGAAGGACATAGGCTACATTTTATCCCGGAAAATCGAAGAGTTCCCGTGGGAATCAAAAAATGTATCTGTTCAACCGATTTTGATGAAATTTGGTGCAGGGAGAGGTTGTACGCCGGGGAAGGACATAGGTTGATTTTTATCCTGGAAAATTGAAGAGTTCCCGCGGGAATAAAAAAAAACAATCCACGCGGACGAAGTCGCGGGCATCATCTAGTAAAAAATAAAAATACAGTCGAATTGAGAATCTCCTCCTTTTTTGAAGTCGTTTGAAAATTTGTTTATCAATATCAAAGTACAAATTTTACAATACAGACATAGTTTAGTACACATTGAAAAGATGATGACCACGACTTCGTTCGCGTGGATTTTTTGATTCCCGCGGGAACTCTATTATTTTCCGGGTTAAAATGTAGCCTATGTCCTATCCCGCCATGTAAGTTGTAACCTAACTAAGTATATTCAATTTCATCAAAATTGGTTGAAAAGATGAGCCGCTAAAGCGTAGCAGACAGACAGACAGACAGACAGACACACTTTGAATAATATTAGTATGGATTATGTAATACTCAGTGTTAGTGGACGCAACCCCCGTAGATTCCTGTAGCTCTACGGGCTCTACAGCGAATAATCCTCTTGGAAAACTCATCAATCAACACATGGTAGAGTTTTCAAAAATTTGGCTTGGCGTAGGTGTGGATACTATATACTTACGCGAGTTACGCAAGATTTTCGATCCGGCCTTATTTCTAGTCTCTAATTAGGTATGAAAAAACTGCAAAGTTTCAGCTTCTTTGGTCTCCTAGCTAGTGCTGGGCGTTGATGAGTCAGTCAGTGAGTCAGGACTTTTCTTTAAATTACTGTACGAGATTCTTTGTCATGACCAAAGCAGGTATTCAAGAGAATCTACCATTTTTACTCGGATAAAATGAATTCTGGAACAAAGCTATGGAAGAAGGTACCTATAAATTTTTTTTTGGTCATTTGATGATTATTTTATGTGCATAAACAGTTCTGGACACTATGTCAAATCGGTCAAATTGGCAGGGAGTGTTAGCGTGCGTGCGATATTATCTGTGGCGTTCGGACGGGCGGGCGCGGCGCCATCTGTCAGGCAGATGCGGCTGACGTCACGAAGCCCCGCAGGGCTTCGGCACGCGCCCGCCGTATCTCCCCACGACAGCTGATCCATCCTGATTTGCACCTCTTGCGTTTTATGATTTCCTACCGGTTCTTTTATGTTGCAGTTATAAAGTGATTAGGTATGATCGGAAGCTTGAAAGGCTTCGTTCCTATTTTCTACAGATTATACATAACTAAAATGTATATATAACTTAATATAAGATTGTTAAAAGTGAAACCCGTGAAACCACATGGAAATTTGCAAAGATAGGAAAACGTAAGATAGTATACCTACCTAAGGTCGAAAAAAATGTGTGGCGAACCAAAAGTCTTCACTTATTGTACCGCTTCAGCTCGCAAAAGTGATAAAACAGTATTGAAAAGCCGATAACCTTAATGTTATTGTTTGGTTAAATGTTATTCTTAATTTGTTGTTTTATGTGTACTTATTATGTTTATAATCTAGTGTTATTGGAATCACATCGTGTTTGTGATCTGTGTACCAAATTATGTGCTTTTTCCGTATTTTTGTTAATTGTAAGCTAATTAGTTGTAAATAAGTTTTTGTTTAATGTCACTCTAATTCTGTAGCCCGGAGAGACGCATTGGGCAACTGTAAGGTCTCTTCGGGTATGTTATCTAAATAAAATGAAATAAATAAAAATAAAATTATGGAGTTCAAACTCAAAGTAGCCTAATGAAAGGTTAGGGTAAAAGTTCTAAGCCTATGGCTTAGAATAGCGAAAAAATGTCTATGACCCGACCTTATGCTGTCAGCTTTTAGGAGGCGGCATCATCAAATTGGGCCCGAACCACAGAATAGATAATCCGAAATAAGCACAGGTGCAGTATGGTCTAGCATGAATTATACTTATCTTACGAGTATATTACTAGCCAATACCCGCGACTTAGTCCGCGTGGATTGAGGTTTTTTGGTTCCCGCGGGATCTCTTCAATTTTCCGGAATTAAAAGTAGCCTGTGTTATTCCAGACTATAATCTATCTCTGTGCCAAATTTCATCCAGATCCGTTCAGCCGTTCTGGCGTGATTGAGTAACAAACATGCATTTGAGGTTTTTTGGTTCGCGTTTATAATATTAGTAAGAATTTGTCTGTCTGTCTGTCCGTCCGTCAGTCTGTTTATTTTATTGGACAGATTTATACTGCAACTTTGGATTAAATTATAGAACATTTCATCATCATCCTCAACCGATAGACGTCCACTGCTGGACATAGGCCTCTTGCAAGGATTTCCACACGCCTCGGTCTTGCGCCGCCTGGATCCAGCGGCTCCCTGCGACTCTCTTGATGTCGTCTGTCCAGTGAGTAGGGGGTCTGCCAACGCTGCGCCTTCCCGTGCGTGGTCGCCACTCCAGCACTTTGGGACCCCAACGTCTATCGGTTCTTCTAACTATTCAGCCTAACTAAGCCTAACTCAGCATAACTATTCTAACTTCAGCCCCGCCCATTGCCACTTCAGCGTCGCAACACGTCGAGCAATGTCGGTTACCTTAGTTCTTCTGCGGATCTCATTTCTGATTTGATCGCGCAAAGAAACCCCGAGCATTGCTCTCTCCATCGCCCGCTGAGTGACCCTGAGCTTTCTTATGAGGCTCATAGTTAGCGACCAAGTCTCGCAACCGTATGTCATCACACTCTCACATCACTGAGGAATCTTGGACGAGAAGACATCTCGAAGCTTCCCGAACGCTGCCCAGCCAAGTTGGATTCGGCGGCTCACCTCTTTCTCGAAATTGGACCTACCTAGCTGGACCATGTGCCCCAGGTCTACAATTTCGAGTGCAGAGCTCCCAACCATTACTGGGTGCAGCGGAACATGAGCATTAGACATGATTTTCGTCTTACTCATGTTCATTTTAAGGCCCACCTGTTGGAAAACTCTGCTGAGGTCATTGAGCATTAAGGTCACCCAGAGTCTCTGCCATGATGACTACATCATCGGCAAACCGAAGGTGAGTGATGTACTCGCCATTGATGTTGATGCCAAATCCGTTCCAATCCAGAAGCTTAAAGACGTCTTCCAACGCAGCGGTAAAGAGCTTCGGGGAGATTACATCTCCCTGTCGCATCCGCTTTAGTTGGATTGGAATCGTAGTCTGGTCCTGTATACGAACTGACATTGTGGCGTTTTCGTACAAATACTTCAGCACTTTTTTTTTCTTTTTTTTATTTTGTTTATTAACCATATTAATCATTAGGTACAAACTATCTTAAATTATTCCGTCAAACTGCATAGCAGTTTGTTGACGGGATCATGCTCTTATTTAATTACAATAAATAGGTAAGTACCTTCTCACAATTTCATACTCAATAATTAACATAAAATTAAAAAATAAGTTTTTTTTTTTTAAATTTAGAACTTAAAAAAACATAAAAATGTGCAAACAGAAAGCCAAAAATTGATTTAATACTAGTTTAAGGATTCAAGGATGCTCACGTGAAGGATCCGGGAATGTTTTAAGCATCTACAGTTCCCTCACATAAACATCCCTAAGTTTTTTTCTTATTACCCTTTTATATGCTTTATTGCCCTCCGAGCTCAGCGACCCTAGTGTTGGGGCACTTGCGTCCCTGAACTCGCTAGGCAACTCATTAAGCAAGGTGGGAACAAGAAATCGTGTAGTCCAGCTACCAAAATAGTTCATCTTACGAGGAACCACCAATTTTTTATTTGTTATCTTTCTAGTTACCACCCTGCCCTCTGTACGTTTCTTATACTCCTCATTGAGTGCTTGCTCCGACAATAGTAGTAGTTTGGATGGATAGTAGACTTGGATATACCGGTAGTCTATCCGGCATCTCTGCAGTGAACTCAACACAGCCCAAGTTTCCACCGAATCGAAGGCTTTCTCACAGTCCACAAACGCTAAGCATAGTGGCCGGTTATACTCTTCAGTCTTCTTCATAATCTGCCGCAGCGTGTGAATGTGGTCTATGGTACTAAAGCCTTTTCGGAATCCGGCTTGTTCGGGAGGCTGGAAGTCGTCGAACCTACAAGCGAGACGATTCGTTATGACTCTCGAGAACTACTTATAGACATGGCTGAGCAGCGAGATGGGTCTATAATTCTTCAGCAAGATATATAATTCTTCAGCAAGGTATATAATTCTTCAGCAAGGTATAGGACATTTATTACCTCGAAAAACAAATAGGTTCCTTTGGGATAGGAGATGAAAATTTTGGTCGATTAAATGATTAAAAATTAAATTTGATTTAATTTCGTGGAGTAAACCCCACACTTAATCTCAATAGTTTTTGATCATGTTTTCATTACAAAGCTTATAATGCTGTCAGGTTACTTCCATGTGAATTTCGTGAAGATGAGTAGGCAGTTCCAAGATAGAGGGCGGAACAGGTAACAGTAAACCAGTTCAGTGTAATCATACTAATATTATAAATGCGAAAGTCACTTTGTTTGTTGGTTTGTTGGTTTGTTGGTTTGTCCTTCAATCACGCCGCAACGGAGCAACGGATTGACGTGATTTTTGGCATGGGTATAGTTGAGGACCTGGAGAGTGACATAGGATAATTTGGCACAGAGATAGATTATAGTCAGGAATAACACATAGGCTACTTTTTATACCGGAAAATTAAGGAATTCCCGCGGGAATAACAAAAAACTTAAACCACGCGGACGAAGTCGCGGGCATCAGCTAGTAGCTTCATAAAAATATTTATCCATAGATAATACTTAAGTGAAGGCTTAATATACTAAGGGGTTAAAGTGCGAAACCCCAGCGGGTCTGAAAATAAAACAAATCTAGACACATTTCCGAGGCACGCCTGTCTTATTAATTTATTGGACGAGCGCAGTACGGCTTGGGTCCGGCACTGTCAATATAGGCAGTATCTAATGTGAAGCGTCTTTTATACTGTAAGATTGCGTGTTGTCCTAAGTAGTTACATTAAACTGCAACAATAACATCAGTGTAATGCTGCTTAGGTTGATAAGTAAGTGCATGCGCACGCGACGCTACTTAAAAACGAAAAGGTTACAAGGGCGAAACAAAGTCACAGTATCTAGTCATCTACATCATATTATAATTTAATCATCATCATTGATATTTTAATTATGCTACATTAAATGTGGCTATACGATTGGTAGGTAGGTACATAAAAAATCTGATAAAAGTAGAGTCGTCGAAATTTGCCTGCATGACAAATATACCACGCCTAATTATATTTGAGTAGATACTTTCACGGACACTTTTTGACGTTCGTATCGTTAGTTCATTCTGTAATTTTTTTTTATCAAAGGTCTATTTTATCAGTGTCTAATATCTATCAACATTATGAGCTCAGTTCAAGTTATTAGCCTTATATTTGGAGAAGTTACAGGTTGTATCTCCTCTGTCAAAAATGAAATTAATTTGAACCCAACGTGTACCAATAATTCTGATGAAGATCTTCAGGGTTGGACAAATCCTAAACATGTGTGTGTAGTTAATCGCTCATGATCAGTTAGATATTGATATTGATAGGTACAGTGCCTAATAAAAACATAACCTAAACGTAAGATAGGTATTCCTAATAGAAATAATTGCAGTTTTTTTATCCGGTTACAATCATTATTTTAATATACAAGTGCCACGTGCATTCACGTCCCCGGAAAACTTTAGAGGCATAGCAATCGAAAGTAAATTTATCTCACAATAAACTTTAACAAAAACTATGAATAGAAACCGGCATAAAAGTTTTTTTTAAGCTGTTCAGTTAGTTACGCTAACTTTTTTCTGATGTCGTGAACAAGAAGAGGAAGCAATGCTTCATAATCGGTTCGTTGTAGTTCTAACTACAAAATAATACTATGTTTGTTTGATTTGTTTTTCTTTTTTTGCGTTCACCTTGATGTTAATGACTACCAGTCATCATCACCATCACCATCATTTTAACTTGTGGACATCCACTGACGGAGATAGACCTTTTCCAAAGAGCGTCACAGCATCCGGTCCTCAGACTTCCTCATTCCTCAACCAGCCACATTCCGCCACCCATTTTAGGTACCTATATCTCGGCCCCATCGGCCATCATGCTGATTTCACGCCGCTGCTTCTACGTTCTTACGACACTGAAATATAATTATTAAAGTTTATGACGTATCTTCCTGAAAGGTATACCTACTATTGAATATTCTGTGATACAGGTAAATCAAATTGCTTTATTATAGACTTACTAATATAGATTTACAATCATCATACCTACACTGAGTTACTGGTTGATTAATTGCTTCACACTTTATAGGTAACGGTAACTTTTTTAAAGGAAATTGTAAACATCTGACTAGGTATTTATGTTTCTATTTTTGCAAAATCTATTTGAAGTCCGTCGATTTTCGCATAACAAAAAAAATGTAGGGCACAGTTATCCTATTGTTTCAATAATAACAACTACATATTAATAAAAGATGGGTTTCATCTTACCTAAGCTAGCTTTCCGCAAAAAAAAAATATCATGAAGCAGTAGTGAGTGTCGCATATTGCTTCACGAACTACATAATATAACTACCCAACTAATTAATGATTTGATCAAAGAAACTTTTAATTAAACATTTACGAAAAATAATGATTCTGAAGTCTACATTTTAAGCTATTGCACCGAGTAGTAAATGGTCTGTGAGCTATTTGCATAGCTTCTATTGCGGGCCTTGAGCGTGGAGACCGAATCCAGAAATTCCATAACGAAAAAAACCTAACACTTTGGTTGCTATGACTACTTTTGTGTTGTTGACTTCAAGTTGTTGAAAATAAAAAGACTATTTTTATGAAAAGATGATTTTGGTTGCTATGACTACTTGTGTAGTTGACTTCAAATTTTTGAATATATAAAGGCGAATTAATTTTAAAGAGAAATTCTTTAAAATTATTTTGCCTTTATATTTTCAACAACTTGAAGTCAACAACACAAGTAGTCATAGCAACCAAAATCATCTTTTCATAAAAATATTTCGCCTTTATATTTTCAAGAACTTGAAGTCAACAACACAAGTAGTCATAACAAGTTGATAAAAAATGCTATGCAATAGCTTTAACGCGGCAGTCTCCGAGTGCCACACGTCTTTTTTGATTTTTGCCTTATCACTAGCAATCAATTTAAGTGCACGTTACCGTAAAATGAGCTACACAAATTGATATCCTTGTATTTACAAGTTAGTTACTATCTAGGACCTAGGTGTTTACGGACATTATTATTATCCGCAAGTTGTAGCTAAACTAATGTGTGTGTGTGTACGGTTAGCAGTAATTTTACTCAAATCCATGTAACTTAATATAAAATATAAATGCGCAAGACGTGTGTCTGTCTATCTGCTACGTTTTCACTGCTCAACTATTCAACCGATTTTGACGAGAAAGGTACAAAGATAGGTTGCATTCCGGGGAAGTATACCGACACACGCTACTTTTTTACCGGAAGTAAAGAGATCCCTAAATTCACAAAAAAAACCTAAATATACTCGGTCGAAGTCGCGGGCATCACCTACTTAAAAAATAATTAACCATGTTCTCTGTCCCAAGCTGATGTTATTGTCGCTTTTGCCATTGAAACCCATTGGTTTTGTCTTATTAGAGCATTGGGTGCGAGCAAGCATAACTAAATGCGGTGTATAGCTCCCGGCATGCGTACGAGATTCGATTTCAGTGAAGGAACAACGAGTTGCAAGCTCGCGACTCGTCACGGTTGCGTCATGCCCGCCGCTTTCTTCTTAATGTACCTCATTAACCGAAAACTCGTTCGCACCAAAACAATGTGGACTGCGTTCCAACTCGTAACCTGATTCTCATTTCTCACAGTTGCAGCTAACATTCGACACGAAGGAAATAAATCTCCACAATCACCTTATGAGAAAACTTTCGTGCTCTCTCGTTATGAGCGCTCATATTAATTCATAACGAGACAAACAAAGTTGGTACGCTTATTAAAAATATTTGCTGAGTAAACAAGCGTCCCTCTTTCGTCGGTTACCCTCAGACATGGGCCACGTAGTGGTCGGCAAATATAACTAGATCAAAGCTTAGAAGTTTGTATAAAACTGGATAGGTATTCTCCTATATAAGCAAGTAGCGTAGCTAAGACAGGATTTTTGAAAATTAATTCCCTTGGGAGGGAAAATAGGGGTTTGAAATTGACCTATATGAAAGTCTGTCCGTATGAAATGAGAATCTTGAAATGCTTATAATATCATAAGTCTATGCTTATAATAAATTAGTCTACGCGGACCAAGTCCCGTGCAAAAGCTAGTCTAGAAATAATATTGGTCATACAAGTAAATATCTACCAGTAGTAAATAGTAATAGTACGATTTTCTACACAGCTTTCTCTTCCAGACAAGTGTCCACTGTCCCATCTAAGTATAATCATCATCGTAATAAAGGAAAATCAATCATTTATACCGTTTTTCTATTGGATGACAATAAGTTAGTCCTTGACTGCGCTCTTACCTGGTAGTTGTAATTTAAGGTAGTCTAAAATGGAAGTGGGCTTACTTCGAAAGTGATGGTAGTTTTGTCAAGCCCCGTTTTTCACAAAGCATCGTACGATCGACTTGATGGCACATCTTTGCCAGTAGGATGGTCACTACAGCCAAGGTTGAATCCTCCCACCAATCAAACCAAAGTAATGAAAGTATAGAATTCATCCAAATTGCTTCTGCCAGGAATCAGACTTGTAAGTCCACAGCGTTCCTAGCTTAGGAGGGACTAGGGAAGGTAAGTATCAGTTACATATAATCCATACTTCCATACTAATATTATAAATGCGAAAGTGTGTCTGTCTGTCTGTCTGCTACGCTTTATCGGCCCATCTTTTCAACTGATTTTGATGAAATTTGGTATAGAGATAGGTAACATCCCGGGAAGGACATAGGCAAGGCGTTTTATCCGGGAAAATTAAAGAGTTCTCTCGGGAATTAAAAAAGTTATTCCACGCGAACGAAGTCACGTGCATCCATCTACTAATAATAATGTCCTTCCGACTGATTGTCAGCCACGGCGCCATCTACGCGGGAGATATTATAGTGCATAAGTGTGTACGCATACACAGGTGCACTCTCTGTTCCTTTACTCTCATAGCGTAATGGGACACAACGTAATTGCGAGTATACCCGACCCGGTACTCGAACCTGGGACCTTGTCAGCCGCAGTCAAAAATGCTAACCACTGGACCAACGAGGCAGCTATCACATCAAGTAATACTAGTAGGCTTTGAATTTAGAACAAATTAATTATAAGAGGACACAGTTATATTTTGTTTAATTTACATTAATTTACCCACTTGTAGGCTAGAGATGCAATTTAGTGAATTGTGAGTTCTGGTTTAATGTTAACCATGGCATGGTTAACGTTGTTTGCTTAATATATTACTCCGCTATTGACACAGTGCGATCATTAATACAGACGAGGGCCCACTTATTAATTTTAATAAGTGGGGGGACTGGTTTTTGTGGGGAGCGATGACAGCTCGCAGTGTTTGTTTTATTAGTTTTGATTTTATGGTTTTTGCTGCCTTTATTCAGTTACCCGCTCGAAAAATATTGTTTTTATTTCACCAACAACAAAGATAGGGCTGATATAACTTTAAAACCGTATATGTCAATATGTTAGAAAATATTCAGACTTAAACAAAAGATTTAAGTCCTACGACACAACTGGAATGATATCTTTAGAACTTAGAAGGGATCACAAGGATCAAATTTTCTTATATAAAATTATAAATGGTTTAGTTGATTCTCCCTATCTGTTAGGGAGAATTAATTACTTTGTGCCTAGACTATCAAGACGTCGTGTTAAAACCTTTAGCCTAGCTCAAACTAAAAGAAACTATGGCCAAAATAGATTCATAATCAGAACATGTAACACTTTCAATCATCGATATATATGTAAATTGAGGTCGTTGCTTTCAATAAAAAATATGTACAATTAGACCAGTTTCAGCACAGCATTGGAAAATACGTAGGTATCAGAATCAAAAAAATTACATAAAGTACTTAATATTATTTTGTAGAATTTATACATATAAGTAACTAAGCTTAAATTTAATTGTAACTTTACTCTTTATTATTGTTTTATTTTATTTATTTTTTTCCAAATTTATTTAACACTTCACAAAATTACTCCCGTAATAACCACTACATTTATATTTAATTAGTGAATACTTTATAGGCAAATGTGTAAACTATATTTCAGTTGTTATTTGTAATTTAAAACGCTGTATGTATTCCAATAAAGAAAAAAAAAAGTAGGCCTAGATCAACCACAGATTAAAATTTATACAAGCTTATCTTACTAATCTTATTAATTACTATAATATTATAATTGCGAATGTTTGGATGGATGGATGTATGGATGTTTGTTACGCCCCAACAGCTGAACGGATCTGGAGAAATTTGGCACAGAGATAGATAATTATCAAAATAATATTAAAAATATAGCCTATGATGTTATTCCAGACTATTAATTATAATTAATAGTCTGGAATAACACATAGGCTATATTTTTTATGCCGGAAAATTAATGAGTTCCCGCGGGAACCAAAAAACCTCAATCTACGCGGACGAAGTCGCGGGCATTAGCTAGTTCATATACTTGTCAATTAATCATGTCTCAATGCGACGCCTCTAAATTTGTACGCCTATCAAATGAATATAGCAATACAGCCTCAAGATGATAATTCTTGAAGAAAATTCTAAAGCCAACCGATCAGAACAAATAACACGAATTTCAGTATTATAAAAAATTTAAATAGTAAAGTTTTCATGATTTTAGTTACTTTCTTTTTCATTTTTGACGAAACCGAAATTATAATTTAAGCAGGTTATGGTAAACCTGAAACATAAGGTATGACAACGTATGGCATGCCAGTTTCTATTCATTTCACAATACCCCTATTAGTTTTTAAGCGGCGTCGTATCTACCAGAACGTTCAAACGCTTAGCGGTACGGCTTTATCGTTGTTTACCTACTAGCTACGGCTGAATCTTTCCAATCGAAATCTCATCCTAATCCTAATTTACTTAGTTTCCGAACTACCACCACCACCACCACTACAGCCTATTAACGTCCCACTGCTGGGCACAGGCCACCACTCTCTCAGGAGAGAGGGAATTAGAGCCACCACGCTGCTTATGCGGTTTGGCGGGCTTTTACCATGTTACCATTACTATTACAACTATAAATTAAATTAAATAATAATTTTTTGGGTGGTGTGACTAGCCGCGGACGATGGGAATCGAACCTGTGATCTCCGACTGAGGGTCAAGGTTTTAGCAAAGCACTAAAGCCTAACCCCCACAGCTAAAACATCATAAAGGGTCTCTGGACGAGTCGACGTCACGTGCCGCCTGTCGCGCATCTCTAAATTGCATTTTAATCTAATTAGAGGGTGATATAATTTTTCGGTTCCAACATAATCAGATAACAGAGACATTATCGAATTATAGTCCCATTCGCAGTGGGCGGGAGTGCTCGGCCGTGTCATACGCTCGTAATTATTCATTCTAATGTTGTTAAGTAAATATTTTTACAAGTAGGTAAATGGAATTCAGATTTCCCTGACAGGAGAAAAATAATACATGATCATTGTCATAACATTTACCTATTATTTTTCTCCTACTATCTCGGAAATTGCTTCATTATTTATAAAAAACAATACGTACAATTGGCTCTTTTCTGACCGCTAATACTCGAATAGGAAATCAGATCATGTCCATACAACACAACGGACATCACAAGGTTTTTAGCGTGATTAGGTACATCGACAGATCGTAGCAAAAATAGTTGTAAAAATATTAAGTATATCGCATCTTCGTGGTTTCTATAGCAGGCAAATAAAGAAGTCAATAATAGGTATCTAATATCTTGAATAGACCTATTGTAAGTATTTATGTATCTAATTTTGACAATGATAAACAAACAATGTGTTCCTATTTGTTCACGTATCGAGTATTGCAAATGTTTTGAGGGGTTTGTGTGCGATCGTCTCATACGATAACTATTTTCCCATAGTAACGTAACACCATAATCGAGGGCGCGCCACGCGCTTATAGAAATTATGTCTTTGGGGAACCAAACATTAAGTGACAATTTTTTTCCAGCTTAGGTCAGTACCTTGGTACTTATATCAACCTACTTTAAGTTCATACTCCTAGTTTTCGTTTTCATGCTAACGTTAGTACATAATATAACTATCACTGAATTAATAGGTCTATAGTACTTAAAATTGAATACTCGTATTGATATTCAAAAAATATAAGTCTTATGCTTTCAAAACCCTAACTAATAGTCTTTAGCTTGTGTGATCTAAAGCTTTAGCAGCGGCTGGTTCCCGGCAAAGAGGTTTATTTTTACCCACCACAAGTTACCCCGAGTTGTGTTGTGTGTTGTCGCACTTCAAGTTGCGATCTCATTTGGTAGTAGGTAAGTGACTTAGCGTTCCGGTACGAAGCTACGTACAAACAGATTAGGGGGCACCGGCACCCCGATCGGGTTAACCCTCTACCATCTTAGACCGCATCATCATCGTGAGATCGCAATCAAGGGCCATTAATTTGTAGCAAATCATACAGAATAACCCACTTTCGACGATCTGCGAATTGCGATGTAGGTACATACTAATAATAATAATATATTTTCTAATCGATTATTTGAAAGGCCAATGTAAAGCTTTATCAGGTCTAAAATTGATACCGGTCGACTAGGCGGCTGTCGCATCCGATGTGCAGATTAGCGGCAAGAAGCTCTTGCAGTGCTCCGACCCTCCCGGTGCGCGCACGCGTCGCGGCCCAAGGGAAGCACGCGACCACCCTTTGCAATTATAAAACTAAATATGAGTACGAATATTTCATAGTAGCTATCCTTCGTTGGAGCCATCCTGGTTCAAGCTATATAATAACCGTTAGGTATTGGGGTTTTCTGTCAAGAAATTCACTGTTGGTAACTACTAGGTACGGCTACCCGGAGTTAGGAAACTGGTGAAGGTGTTTCAGCCTTATGCCTCGGAGAACACGTATCTAGAGCTCATATAGACAGCTGACCTCTCTGTGATCATGTCGGATTGCTGTCCCATAAGACAAGGAGAGTAAGGGAGGAATATAGAGAGAACAACTATGTTGGCGTAATACACTTGTGATCTATAATATCTCCCACGCAGCTAGCTAATCTCTATGGAGATTGGCGTATGCCGTGGCCGAAATTTGGTTGAGAGGAAATTACTAGCCGACACACTTTGGATTCGTTCGGTGGGAAGTTCTGGAATTAGGTAGGTACTTTCTTAGTGGGGTGCCATGGGTTTGACGCTTTAAAGAAAACCCTACATTTAAAAGAAGACTAGTGATCCTTTAAATACGTTAATAATAGGTCCTTACATATTATGAAATTGCCGTTTTGTCGTTCTGGCCACTTTGATCTCAAATATCTCCTCTTTGGTTAGGAATTTTAATTTCAAATTTATACAGCTACTAGCTGATGCCCGCGACTTCGTACGAGTGGATCGAGGTTTTGTGGATCCCGCGGGAACTCTTTAATTTTCCGGGATAAAAAGTAGCCTATGTGTTAGTCCAGACTATAATCTATGTCTGTGCCAAATTTCATCCAGATCCGTTCAGCCGCTCTGGCGTGATTGAGTAACAAACATCCATTTGAGGTTTTTTGGTTCCTGCGGGAACTCCTTAATTTTCTGGGATAAAAAGTAGCCTATGTGCTATTCCAGACTATAATCTATCTCTGTGCCAAATTTCAGCCAGATCCGTTCAGCCGTTGGGGCGTGATTGAGTAACAAACATCCATCCATACATCCATCCATCCATACATCCATCCAAACTTTCGCATTTATAATATTTATTTGATTGATTATTTGATAGATTGATTTACTCATGCTTTTGTGTTTTGAAAACCCTCATTCATTTGTTTTTTTCTTTGCGTCACTCAGTTTACAAAATGGAAAACTTAAAATTCCGCGTTATTTACGAGAACGAGTTCCATCATGGCACCAGTGCTGCAAAAACGGCTCGAAGGATTAATGACGTGTACGGCGGTGGTGTCACAAAAGAAAACACAGTGCGTTTTTGGTTCCAACGTTTTCGTTTTGGAATTTTCGACCTGCAGAACAAGCCCCGTGCATGGCCGGAGACCTAAGTTGATAATGAATAAATGAAGGCTATTGTGGAAGCGGATCCATCGCAAACCACGTCCAAGCTAGCTGCAGGTTGCGGTGTTAGTGATAAAACTGTTTTAATCCACTTGAAGCAAATTGGAAAGATGAAAAAGCTTCAAAAGTGAGTACCTCATGAATTGAGTGCAGCAAACCGACAAACGCGCGTCGACTGCTGCGTTACATTACTCAACCGGCACAATAATGAAGGGGTTTTAAATCGAATTATTACCTGTGATGAAAAGAGGATCCAATACGATAATCGGAAACGCTCATCGTAATGGTTGAACCCTGGCGAACCAGCCAAATCCTGCCCCAAGCAAAAATTGACTCAAAAAAATTTATTCGTGAGCGTTTGGTGGACTTGTGCCGGTGTCGTTCACTACAGCTTTCTTAAATCTGGCCAGACGATTACGGCGGATATCTATTGTCAGCAACTGGAAACCATGATGGAAAAGCTAGCTGCTAAACGACCGAGGCTGGTCAATCGGTCTAGGCCACTGCTGCTTCAGGACAACGCTGGACCAACCACTGCACAACAGATGGCTACCAAATTAGAGGAATTTCAATTGGGATGTCTAAGACATCCACCGTACTCCCCGGACCTTGCTCCTACAGATTACCATTTTTTACGAAATGTGGATAACTTCTTGCAAGGGAAAAAATTCAACTCCGATGGGGCAGTCCAAAGCGCCTTCAAAGATTTTATTGATTCCCGTCCGAATGGTTTTTTTAGTAAAGGGAACAATGAACTACCTATGAGATGGCAAATGTGCATAGATAGCAATGGTATATACATTGATTAAATAAATATATCATGTTTAAAAAAAAACGACTTTATGTTCCTCCTTTAAAAAATGGCAATTTCATATGTAAGGACCTATATTATTTGTCAGTTATTAATTTTCCATTTTTATAGTTAGGTATATGTAGCTCCACGTTGGAGGCGGATGGAAATATCTGAAGTCTTAGGTTTTAAAAGTTCCACCAAATGAACTGTAGTACTTCTACATTCATAAGGTTTACATTTAGTTGAAGGGAAAGAGGTAATAATATGTTAAAAAAGTAGGTACGATACGTAGTTGATAGGTACTAGAAGGATAATATTATGATAATTTATGTCTCGTGACGCTTTGTAGTAGCCTACTTAGCTTTCAATAATAACTAGCACCACTACTGTGGTGTGCTGTGTGGTGAGTGGTGACGAAGTACCAAGTTGGCGTTATTTCGACGACACGACGGCACACGACGTTTCGGTACGCTACTCGTTTGTAGAATGTTACAGCGAAAACACACTAAACGTCCGCTTCTGAGAACGATGTATTGTCCCGTCACACTAGTGAGCGCGCTCCATATAAAAGCGAATGACGCAGCTTGTATGTTTTAGCTCTTAGTTACATACTTTGAGATACCTAGATTTCACAATAGTATATTGTGATACAAGGGTGGAAAGTAGGTTATTGCAAACGAGCTGTCATTAATAAGCCCGAGCCGAAGGTGAGGGTTTTTAATGTCACGAGTTTGCAATAACCTTCACACCCGTGTATCACACGACGTTTTTCAATACAGTTGTGGGAAATAGTAATAAACAAATAAAATAATTACAAGTTTATTTCAACATACATACGTACATAGTAATTAAATTCTGAAAATTCAGAGTAAAGCTTGAGCAATTAACAACTTTGTTAACAAATATTTATCGTCTGGCGCTTCATTTAGATATTTCTCCACGTCATCAGTTGTCAATACTTTTGATTTTTTCCTATAAAACCATCAGAGTGCCGTTTCATGAAAGCTGATAATTTTAGGTAACTTTGGAGATCTATGTCATTATTTGTTTTGAGAGTAGTTTTTAACATGGAATAACTTGACCACAATGTAGATGGTTTATATTTTCCACTCAATTCATGAAAATAAGCTAACAAAACATTTTCTGAGAATGACTTAGTTTTTTTATGTTTTCTCCATGAAAAAAAATTATTGTAAGCCGTCATATATTTTTCTCGATTTTGGGGGCAAAATTCCATCATGCGCAGTTTTCGCCTCAGATAAAATATCTGGTGGAGTTAATTCCATTTCATCATTAGTACTAGAACTCATATTAACAAAAATATAATCAATTTATCACATAAAAAATAAATAATTTCAGCAAATGGCGCGTATTTACACCTGGATGTATTTTTTTTTTCAACGAAACTAGGCTACGGGTTCGTACCTACGCGTATACAGCCTATTCGATTTTTGTCAAATGTTGAAAATAATTAAATTAAAACTGGTAATTAAATATAATCAACAACCATTTAAAATAATTTTGGAAAATCAATGCTAAAACGCACGGATTCATTCATTTTTCCTCGTAAAAAGCTTATCCGATTATATTCAATGTATGAAAACTCCTTGCTACTAAACTTTTTTAATTGACTTGGAAAATTTAAAACTAAACTGCAAAAGTAAGTGTCGAGCTTGTAAAAGTAAGTCACGACCGTGTAAAAGTAAGATACCTATGCGAAAGATTCAATTTTCGAATCATAACTACAGCCTCTGAAAGTGCGCCATGTTTGACAACTGTAGTGAAAAATTAATTTTTTAATATATATTATACTATATATAGCTCGATTACCACTCACTCACTGATGTAAGGTAATTCTAATTTCCGCCGCCCATGAAAATTTGCAGCACCAGTTGCCGGCTTTTGAGATATTTGTTTATCCGTCCTTTGAAGAGATCCATGTTATAATCATGAGGGAACATAGAAAATGGAAGCTAACTATGATGTCCCATTTCATTCATTGTTCTATTTGGATTGTTGTTAATGAAACATGATTGGTAGGGACCTTTGTAAGAATAACTAGGCATATCTACCTACTTCTATGGTAAAATGAAGTATATTATGCTCGACATAAAACATGGGTGTTTCAATGCTAGGGCTGCAAATCGATCCCGAAGGGATTTGCACAGGAGAGACGGTGCACAGTGATTTATGTGCTCGTAAAGTCGCACACGCCGGTGCCCTCGCGCTCACTTGTATAATTCATTGCGTCGGGACACGCTTGACCACGGTCTAGGCCGGATTGCGTTACAGATTTATTGTGTGAAGCTACCTATTTGTCGAGGAACTTCCGATAAACCTATATTTAGATATAATACGATGCTCGCCATGTTATACACAATCTCTAAATTAAAGTAAGTAAGTACTAAATCTAGTGCTGTCTTTTTCCGTAGGGAGTGATATGAATAATTTTTTCAACAAGATAGCAAAGCTCGTTTTGTTGCATGTGGCTAGTTTTAATAACGAAGGATTCTAAGTTAGAATCCTGATTGTAGTGAGGGATTTAAAGGTGCGAGAAAAAAAACTTTGATAATATCGTGTGTGTGATGCAAACATTTTCACCTCAAGGGATTATACAAGATGCTTTTCACCTCACTAGCGATAATATACCTACAAGATGTAAGAAAAATATTGTGTCTACCTTGATTGAACAATATACCTACTGCATTACATTTTACTCTAATGGTGTTGAATTACAATCTCCGTCATTGTAAAGAAATAATTAATAACTTTTTTGCTATCACTTGCTCAAAAACCTTAGAAAAAATTGAAGAAAGCATCTTTAGAGATGATGAATCTAAGTTTGAATGGTTAGATTTCGTAACGTAGCATGTTCGTAGCATCGCATCTGTTTGTCGGTGCTACGAAGATAGTTAAGGCACTCGTAGATAATAGAGAGAGAAGATCTCTCGTTTAAATTATGATGATATATTTTTCTGTTTCTAAAGGAGTACGAATTGTATAGAATCTTTTGTGCATAATTATTAAATTATGTACCTACTTTGGCGTGGTGTTGTCTAGTTTAAAGATTTGTCTAAAGGTGGTGAAGCTAGTAAAATGAAATATCAACTTATAACTATTTTATGGATATCGCTTTCATTCAATTTGAAAGATTTTCCGTGTAGTAAAAGAAAAATTTAAAAGTCTTAAACATTTGACACCGTTTGTGAACTGAACGCCCCAAGAGCAAAACGTTCAATACCATACGCGCTGAAACGCGGATTTTCCTTGCAATCGATCGCTGGGTGGACCCGACACCACCGATACTGGGATTGGTCGAGAGGCGTGTTGGCTGTTATCATCACAGAAGAGTTGGCCAATAGCGTGAGGGTGCTGATAAGAGGGTTTGGGGTAGGTTCGTGGGGTGGCGTCAGTACGCCGGGTGCAGCGGCTCAGGGCGGCCGCGGATCATGTTGGGTGCTATGATGTACCCCGGAGTGGAGGACGACCTCGGGGACATGCGCGTACCGCCGATACAACTCGAACACCTACCCGAAGTGCTTCTATGTACGTAGTTCCAAACGTGATGTGTGTGCTACGCTGTGATTTGTGAGTGTGAGAGAGTGTAGGATTACGTGTGCACTATCTAGATATAAAGGAACCACTTAAATACTTACCTATTAGGTATTATAACAAATCTATTGGTATATATCGACTTTGGCGGCTAGAAAACAATAACACATAGATATAATATACCTACCTTTAATTAGGTCCCAACCATAGCTTGGTATCCTAGGTATTTATGAGTTAGCCTCTAATTAGGTGTATCGATCATATTGACACAAAGATATACTCATGTACACTGCTCCCGAAATAAGATCCTATATAAGGTGATAAAATATACTCGTAATGTAAACTATCTAAAATAATATTATAGTCTAGCATCTTCGAACAAATAAACATCAAAAACATTATCCTCCTAAATTCGATGCGGTCGGGTAGATGAAGCCATTATTTCAATCAATCAAACGATCAAAACAATCTGTTTTTTTTTATTGTAAATTGTTAAAGTAAATGGAAAACTATCAAGTGTAAAATGTGGTTCTAAGAATAAAGTGGGTAGGTAGGTAGGTAGAGCCAAAGACAATAATATATAAGGTATTATAATTAATCTATGGTAGAACCAACTAATTGTGGCAAGTACGAGTAAAAACTCAGTTGCTAGCGTCACCTAGGTACGATCAGGGGGCATACTACCACCGCTTAAAGCCGTATTATTTTAATATTGTTGACGTTCGTGTTGTAGTATTATAATCATTATTTTAAGGACGGCAAAGTACGTGACATTCAGCCATTATTTTGAAATAATACTGCTATAAGCGGTGGTAGTAACTCCCCAGGTAGGGTTGTCGAAGATTGGTACCTACCCAAATATTTCAGTAAGATATGACACTCAAGTCATGAACTTAAAGACCAATTTACTTGCACATCTATGTATGTGAAGATGAACTAAATTACTAACACTACCTAACAAGCCTAAGTAGATTCTAAGATATAGGCAGTTTTCTAGATAATTAAGTATGTATATAACCTATATGTAAAGTTTATTGGTAGGTAAGTATTTCAACGATCCACTATAATAAACTAAAACCACGTTGTTCACTAATAACATTGTTTACATAAGTATACGTCACTGTTACCCAATCAGTGCTTTTGAAGAGTAACCGTCTAATCATATCCTAAAACTTTCAAGATAGACACTTTCGTGAAACTTCTTAAGAAGGTACTTTACCACTGTTTAATTTGTGTAACGTAAGATGAATCATTACCATTTTTACCTAACCTGCTTAAATTTTTGTTCTATTCTCTTGTTTTACATCCAATAAATACTGTGTGTAGGTATCTATTTGCTTACCTGCTCGCGACTAGGGCCTCATAGATTTAGAGGTTATTTTACAAAAAACCCATGGGAATGGTTTGATTATACGCTTTTTTAACATGGTTCCTAAAGAGTTTCTGGATTCGCCATTGTAAAAATTTAAACACTGTGTTAAACAACATTTTTTAAGTCGAGATTATTATAGGTACTATCGACAATTTTCTTGGTGACAAAATTGCATAAAAGCAACCAGCCTAGCATCTAGTAGCCCGCAAGTCAGTACCTAACAATTTGTTGTATTGTTTACTTATTGTAAACTTTTTCTTTTTGAAAAAAGGGCAACTGCGAGTTTCTTGCCGACTCTTCTCAGTAGGATTAGTTTTCCGAACCGGTGATAACGTCTTGATGTATTTTATTGCGACAAAGTTGTCCTACGTGAAATAAATAAATCATTTATCATTCATCGAATATGAAAAGTCCATCAACGAGTTGCAAACTATCTCTGCATCACATTTCTTCCAACTATAAAGTTAAACAGATAGGTCGTGATACAGGCAGACAGACGGACAGACACATTTTCACAAATGTATATAAATATTAACATGGATTTAACAAACACAAATTTATATTTCAGAGTATGAAATATGTTAGTAGGTAGGCAACCTTAAACCTATTATTGATTAGCAACACCTATCGCAAACATCAATTAATATACTTACTTGTTAATATTTTTTTTCCCATAAAACCCAACGTTGTAGGTAGGACTAAGTAGATTGAAAGCTTGTAACTTTCGGAAATAATAATTTAATATAAAAAAATATTTTTAAACAACCGACTTCAAACTCCCGCGTTAACTTTACAACAACAAGCACACGCTATACAAAGTACTTATTTTATTCTACTATATAAAAATAAGTCGGGTTTTCCTTCCTGACGCTATAACTCCAGAACGCACGAACCGATTTCCACGGTTTTGCATTCGTTGGAAATGTCTCGGGCTCCGTGAGGTTTATAGCAAAGAAAATTCAGGAAAAATTTCAACAGAAAAGCGGGAAAATCTTTTTAGCGGGAAAGCCATCTGGTGGCGAAACGGAGTTCGCCGGGTTTGCTAGTTGTTGATATTTTAAAAACCGCTCGACCGAGATCGATAAAATTTATATGGGACTACTTGGGAAGTATGCCCTTTCAAATAAAAAAATAATCATCCAAATCGGTCCACCCAGTCAAAAGTTCTGAGGTAACAAACATAAAAAAAAAAATACAGTCGAAAAAGAAAGACTTTATTTCCTTCTTCACAAAAAGGAACATATAAATTCCCTACTTGTAAGTAGGTACATCCTTAGTAATATTATAAACGCGAAAGTTTGTGAGGATGTATGGATGTATATAAATAATAATAATAAATGATTTATTTACCAAAAAAAAAACAACGTGGTACATAACCCAAAGCTTAATTAGCTAAGTAAACAATGTGGAACCCTGATAACTAAACTGAGTAGATACTCGTATGATAGCTATCAGTGCTCTCCCCGATATGTGGTAAGTACAGTAAATTAGCCTTGGTCAATTTAGGTGTTACAATTATTTAGGACATACCTAAAGCTTATAAGATGCATGCTGGTTGTTAGTTTACATGCGTTGTGTGTGTGTGTGTGTGTGTGTGTGTGTGTGTGTGTGTGTGTGTGTGTGTGTGTGTGTGTGTGTGTGTGTGTGTGTGTGTGTGTGTGTGTGTGTGTGTGTGTGTGTGTGTGTGGTGTGTGTGTGTGTCTGTGTGTGTGTGTGTGTGTGTGTGTGTGTGTGTGTGTGTGTGTGTGTGTGTGTGTGTGTGTGTGTGTGTGTGTGTGTGTGTGTGTGTGTGTGTGTGTGTGTGTGTGTGTGTGTGTGTGTGTGTGTGTGTGTGTGTGTGTGTGTGTGTGTGTGGGTGTGTGTGGGTGTGAGAGTATCTTAGGCTTAATACAGTATTTATTTTGGGACTAACAGCAATTTTTCTGTGGTATCATAGTCCAGATCAAGAAGCCAGTCAGTAACTTGTTTTTTACATTCATAGACAGAGTACGAGTCGATGGAAAATACTTTGTTAGATTTATTATACAAATAACAGCCAAGAAAAGCAAAAAATCTTTGGGAGAAGTTAGTGTTATGCTTAGGAATGTTGCACACGGTATTTTTCCGCCGTTTATCTTTTAAATTATTAATGACTGATGGATCTATAATTTTATGCAGTTTTAAAATAACTTTTAGAATAAACAGTTGCCTTACTGTCAATACTTTACATTCTTTGTATAAAGATGTAGTAGAGTATCTGTAAGGTAGGAATGAGCTCACTTTAAGTACAGCCCTTTGTGCCCTTTCTAACCTAAGAAGACGAGTTTTTGCTGCACCACCCCAAGAGTCAATGCAATATGTCAGCAATGACTCACATAAGGTGTGGTACAGCATTTTCATTACCTTTTTGTCAGCAACATGGCGAATGTTTCTAAAGATAGCAATGAGCTTTCGTATTCTACTAGTTAAAATATTTATATGAGTCTCAAATAAAAGTTGATTGTCAATGACTATTCCTAAATACTTCACATTATCCGATCTTTCTAAGGAGGGACATTGACATTCGTTTCTATGATTAGAATTAAGACACAAAACAGAATGAGCTTTAATATTAAAATTATCCAGTGAGGGTTGTGCGTGTCGCGAGATTGTGAATGTTAGATATTTAGTTTTCCCAGTATTTATACTCAAAAGATTGTCATACAACCAGGACATGACCAAGTTGAAACCTTGTTGGGCATTATAAAAGACGGTTTCCCAGTTGTTTCTCCAGAATAAAAGTGTCGTGTCATCAGCGAATGTTATAATTTTACCGTTTGTCAATTCCAGATTGCAAAGTTGAAATGGATGGATGGTATGGATGTTTGTTAATTGTTACTATTTCACGATAGAACGGCTGAACGGATCTGGATGAAATTTGGCACAGATAGATTATAGTCTGGAATAACATATAGGCTACTTTTTATCCCGGAAAATTAAAGAGTTCCCGCGGGAACCAAGAAACCTCAATCCACGCGGACGAAGTCGCGGGCATCAGCTAGTTTATAATCTGAGAAGGATGTCATTATGTACAGTAGTGCTACGTCTTTAGCTTGTGTTTCAAGACTCCTCACTCCGGGTCCCTCAGATACGAAACATCTATGCAAAGGCACGCATATGAAATTCCAGATGTCCCAGCGCTGATTTTCAGTTTTTCATTTTAAATTTTTACCCTGTCGAGCCATTGAGGCTTCAGAGCTTTTCGGTTCAGGAAGACAAACAATTTTCTCTTTTGTGCAGCCAGTATACCAAAGTGCGGCGGATGTCACGAGATGATAGTCGACCGGTACGTGCTGAAAGTGTCCGACCGAACGTGGCACGCGGGCTGTTTGCGGTGCGTCGAATGTAGAGCTATGCTGTCCGGCAAGTGCTTCGCGAGAAACAACCAGCTCTACTGTACCGAGGACTTCTTCAAGTAAGCCTCTTATTATAACCGTGAACCTTAAAATATACAGGGTTAAGTCATATTTTACAAATCCTCCCTACCTACCTACTAATACTGATTAGCTTTTGTTGTAGAAAGTTCAAATAAATCCGATATTTTTTAAATAAAAAATTAAAGTATTCAGTTAACACTTTCGCTGCGTTACGGCAAGTATTTTGCCGTATTTGACGGTCAGCCAGTGCGGCAGCTAGTTTTCCTTGTTTTGCGCACGGTGCGGGGGTGATTTATCTATGTTCCCGTACGTGTAGGAAAGAGACAGTGATTTTTTCTATATGGTTGCTTTTAATATAATGATATTGTATACTAATAATGTACGGCAAAATAGTTGCCGTAACGCACAGCAAGGTAATTATTTTTATTCAGTGCGGTACGGCGACTATCTTGCCGTGCCCCCCCAACCCCGCGCCTCACTGCATGCGTCCGCGCGGCCTCGCAGTTTGCATTAGTGTTGGCCGTAAGTGCTCGATATTTTTTATGCAAAAAACTACGCGACGAGACTTTCACGTAAAAAACATGATATGAGTAAGGGAATTACCTACTTTTTAAAATTTATTTTATTTCGTTAAAGTTCCTAATATGATCTCATCATAGATTAAAAATAAAAAGTAATTACTAGTGGTTCGCCCCGAACTGAGACCTCGCGGTTTCACAGAGCGCCATATATTGACATCAGTGTGAAGTTCTGTTAAAAATATCATCATCATTAAAAATTAAATAATTTCGTTTCCTTATAATATTTATCTAATTTTAGTATTTGTTGTTCAAGTACAGGATATAATTCAAATAATTGATCAAGTTCTACAATTCACCCAAGTAGACTCAGAGACCTTCGCTTCGCTCGGTCAATAATAATTTGGTACCCTAATATGAATCAAAATTTAAAAAACCTATTTGTATTTATTATTATTTATTTATTAATCAGTGTATTTGTACTAAACTTACATGAGTGACTGCTTTTTATTTTAATTTTTTTTATATTTAAATATATTTTTTTAAATTGGCGATAGGTACTTGTAAGAGTAATTATTATGTTGACTAATTATGAAGAATTATGTTGATTTATACACTTAAATTTGTTGTGTCTTTAATAAAGAATATCTTTAAAATATCGATTGTCATTTCAGAAGTAAACCCATCCCTAGCAATTTTTTAACTTCTATGCTATACGGCATATATATTGCCGTAAATGACTGATTTTGAAAAATCTCTGTATCTTTCGAAATATCATAGAGAACCCGGGGCTACCGCAGCTAGGTATACACGAGGATGTAGCCTATCGATTTGTTCAAAAAACCCATTGATATGGTGAGTTTCCACGTCTCCATGGACTTTGAAAGTCAGGTTCCGGTACGGCAAAATAGAGGTCGTAACGCATATCAGGAAATATAGATACGGGCAGTATTTGTCTCGTACCGCACGAGCCGTAGGTTTAGGATCCAATGCTGCCGCAGCGAATGTGTTAAGCGGGTCTCACGCCATACTATACGCAACGCGCATTCTGCGGTCTAGTCATTGTTCGACTACTGCCCACTATTAAACACAGAGTCTGCAGAGTCTGTTATTGTTGAGGTCACCCTGGCTTAGTATGTTCAACATCACGTTCTCAAATATGTGTTGATTGAGCCATTCATATACAGATTACGATATTCTAGAATTAAGTTTAATGTTAACGCCTTTATCGTCTGCCCGTTAGTGACCACTGAACAATTTAAGTTAACCGCCTATCCACTTACATTAATATTCGATTAAGTAAACCCTCGGTACTGAAAATACCCAACCAATATCAATCAATGCTAATATGTAAGTTTAAACCATCAGATGTAATAAGGAGAAATGCACTGGCGGGCAAAATCAAACTACTACGACTAGGAACTTGAGATTTAGCATGCAGGTATATAACTGCTCTATATAACTTACATCCAGACATACCAAATAGGTATATTTAGAAATTCTACCTGAAAAAACCCAGAGGGGTGCAGCTTTTTTATTCAGTAGGTACAAGTCAAGCCTTTGATCGCGATCTCACCTGGTGGTAACCTACCACCTAAGTAAGTGTTGATGCAGTCTGAGATGGTAGCGGACTAATCTGTAATCTGTATATCGTTTGGCGGTACGTCTTTGCCGGTAGGATGGTAACTAGCCACGGCCGAAGTCTCCCGCCAGATCAGACCAGAGAAAATTCAGAAGGAAATTATAAAAAATCGCAATTAACCCTGCCGTGATCGAAACCGAGACCTCCTGGTTATAAGACAAGTGACAACATCTCTCACTTCTGCGCCAGTCATCAAAAAAGCCAATCATTTGCAGTCATTTTGCAGTAGGTACATAATACAATGTCACTTTGATAATGTTGTTGGTTGCGGCTGTTGTCCCAGGCTCTTCGGCACGAAGTGCGCGAGCTGAATTAACACATATAACATTTTATTCCGGAAAATAATGAGTTTTTTTATCCACTACAAGTTAGTCCCAGACCGCGATCTCACCTGATGGTAAGTGACGATGCAGTCTAAGATGGTAGCGGGCTAACCTGTAAGGGGCATGGTAGTTATATTCAACCCAGACCCCTAATCGGTTTCTACACAGCATCGTACCGGAACGCTAAATCGCTTGGCAGCACGTCTTTGCCGGCAAGGACGTGCTAACTGGCCACAGCCGAAGTCTCCCACCAGCAATCAATCTCACTTCTTATGTGAGGCAATCAATCGCAAGGGAGTTTCTGCGAGAATCGTAACCTTACTTTTATCAACGTGGACGAAGTCTTTTTTTTTTATCCACTACAAGTCGCGGGCATCATGTAAGTAGTCAATGTCACTTTGATAATGTTGTTGGTTGCGGCTGTTGTCCCAGGCGCTTCGGCACGAAGTGCGCGAGCTGAATTAATACATTCAAAGAGTTTCTGCGGGAATGAAAACACTTATCATCAAGATGAACAAAGCCGCGGGCATCATCTAGTCAATAATAATACATTGTCACTTTGATAATGTTGTTGGTTGCGGCTGTTGTCCCAGGCGTTTCGGCACGAAGTGCGCGGGCTGCGGGCAAGGCATCCCGCCCACGCAGGTGGTGCGGCGGGCGCAGTCGCACGTCTACCACCTCCGGTGCTTTGCGTGCGCCGCGTGTGCGAGGACCCTGAACACGGGAGACGAATTCTACCTTATGGAGGACGGCAAGCTCGTTTGCAAGCCGGACTATGAAGCGGCGAGAGCGAAAGGTAAATATCTAAATCATTTGTAGTGACTATACCTATCTCTCTGCGGCGTATTCCTCATTACTGAGAGTCATGACCCCTTTCCAATAATCAAATAATGGTAGGAGTTTTCGTGGGATAATAATGCGGTGGGTTCCCACGTCCTTCCGCATAAAACTCGACTATAAGTGTTGACTTAGGTTTTTGTAACGATCATTATATTTGCTGGTTACGGCTTGACGTGCTCTCCGAGGCACGGAGGAAACGAAAATACCAAATTTGAACCTCCAAATTAGGTCATCCATCCAGTTACCTTGCTTGCCAGACTAAGGTCAACGTTGCTTAACAATCGCAATCAGCTGATGTCAGCACCTATTCTTACCTACTTATTTTAACGGTGACAGCTTAATGGTTTCTATGACGCCCGACCTTGTCTCAGACTGATAAACAAGAGTTTTTGTTATTCCAGTATAAGTAAGCCATTGACTGCGATCTCGCCTGATAGTAAGTGCAGATGCTGTCTAAGATGGTAGCGATGGTAGTTTAAAATTTATATTTAGCTATGTACGGAGTTACTATAAAGTCGTTTATAATATGCATTTATAGGTGATTTCTCTGTGGCAGGTGAGGGCTCCTTGGACGGCGACGCCGCCAGCAAACGACCGCGAACCACGATAACTGCCAAGCAGCTAGAAACGCTCAAAAGCGCGTACAGCAGTAGTCCGAAGCCAGCGCGGCACGTGAGAGAGCAGCTCGCCCAGGACACCGGCCTTGATATGCGCGTCGTTCAAGTTTGGTTTCAGAATAGGTGAGTTTAACACACAGTTTTTTATTCGTCCTAGGTAGGTACTACGAGAGTAAAGGACGAACTGTATAGGCAACATACTGACGAAGCCTATCCTGATAGCCTCCCTTCTGAAGCTTTGCACACCACAGTATCGGGAAGGACGGCCAGTGAAGGAAGGAGGTTTTAGTCCGTAGGGCGCCGAGAAAGGTGAAGTCGGACATAGTATTACCATTAAATTTGGCTGGCATCCAAGAGGATTTCCTCCTCCTCAGGAAAAAAAGGTAGGTAAGCTATGAGTTAGCTCTTGAATAGGATCACACCTGATGATGCAGTCTAAGGTGCGGGCTGATCTGATAAGGATGAAGGGTATGATACTTATATCAAACCCAAACCTTATCCTAAACGGTTTCGACACGGCATCGTACCGGAACTCGGAAGGCCGAAGTGTCCCACTAGGCCAGACCAAAGACAATTCAGAAATTTTCAGAACATCCCTGCCGAGGATCGAATCGGGGATCTTCCACTTATAAGACCACGGCGCTCACCACTGTGCTAGGGTTCCTGATAGTTTCTTTCATTGTACTCATTTTGAGCCCTACGATGGTACGGAACCCTTCGTATGCGAGTTCGACTTGCCTTAAGTCTTTAAATACGAGGTATTTAAACTAGTTAATGTTACTATACCCTACCGGTACCTGATATCGAATGATATATCCATTTATAGCATAAACTCTGACGATATCTAAGGTAGGCAAGTAACAAAAGATTTAAAAGCGGCTAATCAAGCGTCAACCGTTTCCACCACCATGTCAATTGATAAATCGATTTTGTATATCTATAATCGATTTTGCTTTAACGGTAAAAGCGCGAAGGTGAGTTAGCACTAATGATTTCAAAATGGTCAGTGTGTTAACAAGACGTAGGCAAAGATTAATATTTTATGGTCCAAGTCGTTAAGTTTTACTGAAAGTACCATGATAAAAGAAAAGTAATGCTCAGTCAAGTAAATCTTATTTTCCGCATAAAACTGATTATACACAAAAGTACAGAGATTTCAATAGGATCATTCAACACAATGCGTTTAGCAAACTATTGGCGACCTTAGTATTATACAAAAACGCTATAACAAAGCGATGACCTTTATCAGAATAGGTTAACATATTTGGTACAGATACCTATTAACCCATACGGCTTCTATGCAATTGTTGTAGGAGGTCCTGGGTTCTCTTTCTGGCACGGGCATTTCGGTTATTTACCAAACTACGAAAAAGACGAGGCTATTGAAAGTTCCAATTTGATGTCTTGAAGAAACCGATCAACAGTAATTAGGTACCTATTTTAAGTTAGTCTGCTACTATGTTAAACATGCATTTTCATAGTATCAGTGGTATCATCAAGAGAGTTCGGCGAAAATCTTCGGATTTTGCACCTGGTAGCTTTTATACCTGTACGTGCTATAGCTATAAAGCTGTAGTTATATGGCAGCCTGTTTTTTGTCGCAATGAGTATGCTCTGAAGGCCCCGCTGGCCGCTACAGCATCACCGGATGTTTTGAAGAGCGCTAGGCATCGCCGCGCCGTGCTGAAGTTGGGTGTGAGGCCTAGGACTCGACTATATCGATTATCGGAGGGCAACATCTTCCTACAAGCGCCTCTTGTGAAGTTTGAACCTCGGCTCAGGCTGAAGTTGGGACGAGTGGGAGGTCGGGTGGAGCAGACTAGTAGTTACTCCCTGGCGTGCGTCCACGACTGGGTCTCTTGTACATGAAAGTTTAAATGTAAAGGCGCCTTTAGGCTAGTTCACAATCACATTACCCATATGCAGCCGTTTAGCTATCATAGTGTGTTTGGTCTCGCGCGAACGGCTATCGTCACGGCACCCGTCACGCCCCGCGCTTTGGCCGCGCCTCGTAAAACGCGCACGTTATCACAATGCTTGACTTGCAATGCCTATTGTGCACGCCACATCTATAGAGTTACTTTTTTATCAACTACCTACAAGTAAGCCCTTGACTGCGATCTCACCTGATGGTAAGTTATGATGCAGTCGAAGATGGTAGCGGGCTAACCTGCTAGGGGCATGGCAGTTATATTAAAACCCATTGGTAGGTACCCCTATTCGGTTTCTACACGGCATCGTACCGGAACGCTAAATCGCTTGGCGTCACGTCTTCGCCGGTAGGGTGGTAACTAGCCCCGGCCGAAGCCTCCCACCAGGCCAGACCAGGGAAAATTCAGAAATTATCAATTCCCAAATTGACCCTGCCGGGGATCAAACCCACGACCTACACACGTTAAGAGAACAGCGCTACATACTGCGCCACGGAGGTTGTCAAAACATATTTTTGAAACCGATAATGAATATAACTCGCAATTTACGTTAGCAGAAATAACTTGATCGTGTCTTTCAGAGGTCCAAAGTACAACCTGATTTCAGCAGTTTCAATTATAGGTCCTGCGGTAAAACCAGCTGAGAACGTGATGAGTCAGTAATAAAGTCATACGAAAACGGCAGAAAATGTGATGGCTTTACGTATTCGAAAAATAATAGAAATTGATCGACAAAAGGCGAAATTTACTTACATTTCTTTTGATTTTCTTTTTCCAAAAGCGTTTTCTTTCAACAATATGATTTCCTTTCTCGATTTTTCAACGCATAACGTAGTTTTCGATGCGGGAGGTTAATGATCAGTAAAGGAAAAGTTCACCCCTTTGGGAGGAGAAAATCAGATTTCAGAGAGAGAAATTTTTCTCACCTTATTTTTCCAAAGGTTCTTCAGCAAGTTTTCTCGATATTTCACATGCCACTAGTCAGACGAGTATCTTAATAATATTATAAATGCGAAAGTTTGGATGGATGTATGGATGTATGGATGTATGGATGTTTGTTACTCAATCACGCGCCAACGGCTGAACGGATCTGGCTGAAATTTGGCACAGAGATAGAATATAGTCTGGAATAGCACATAGGCTACTTTTTATCCCGGAAAATTAAGATGTTCCCGCGGGAACCAAAATAACCTCAAATGGATGTTTGTTACTCAATCACGCCAGAACGGCAGAACGGATCTGGATGAAACTTGGCACAGAGATAGATTATAGTCTGGAATAACACATAGGTTAAAAGAATTAAAAGTTATTTACCATATGGCACAGGCAAATGGGTACAACACTAATATTGTTGATAATATAATAAAAAAACAACATTTGATGCAGATCAAAAAGGACCTATATTCATCATCACCTGATAAAATAAATAAATACAAATCCAGTCTAACTTATTTCGGGCCAGCTTCGGAGCGTATTGCTAAGACACTTAAAGCACATGATATACATGTTGCATTTAGGACCAATAATACACTTAAAAATATTTGTAACGGTAAAGATAAATTAAACAACAAACAAAAATCGGGCATTTATAAACTCGAATGTTCAGAATGCAATGCCACATATATTGGTCAAACAGGTCGTAAATTTGATACACGCTACAAAGAACATATGGCCGCGGTTAGGAACAACCAACCCCAAAAGTCACATTTTGCTAAACATCTTCTAGATAGTGGGCACAAATTATCTTCCAACCATTCATATGAAATCTTACACACTTGCGATAAAGGTATTCGACTGAGCATGTTGGAACAATTAGAAATAATAAAACATAATAATAATAATCAATTTAAATTACTTAATGAACAAGTTAATGTTTCAAATTCACCACTGCTTCGATTTTTTGGAGGGGGTAGGTTTCCCGGGGGCAATAGTGGTGGGGGTTTAAAACACGGTATATAACACCGCGCATTTGGCACGAACGTCACTAGACAATCTTGCATTGTAAGGTCGACATCTCCTGAAGATGCTCCGGTGTCGGGGCGAAACGTGCGTCGAGAATAGTATAAAAGTCTTGTGTGGTGGTGCATGTGAGTGGTGGTGGCATTGCTTGCTTGGGAACTTAGCTTTCTTGCTTGGTTGGGAAGGTAAACGGTGCTTCTCTTGTAACTGCATGCTTGACCATACAGAATTTTTTTCTGTTGGCGGATTATAGCAAAATAATTGTATTCTTTTCTTGCTACATAGGCTACTTTTTATCCCGGAAAATTAAAGAGTTCCCGCGGGATCCACAAAACCTCGATCCACGCGTACGAAGTCGCGGGCATTAGCTAGTTATAAATAGTTCCATGATGTTTCCATAAAGATAAATCAATAAAGCAGCCATAACAATAACAGCGGTAAAAGTAATTTCGGCCATTGTTCCAATAATCCATAGCGGCTATATCGCAGCACGGAGTCCCGGCGGACTGGGCGGAGGCTTAATTAAGCGCGCTCTTTGTCGGGCTCCCTGCCGCTTTGCTAATAGCACACGCTAAACATACGCGATAGGGTACAGTCTGTGCTGGGTTACGTATTTTGAATCGATTCCTGTGGAGTTGTTTTTCCATCAGTGATGAATTTGAATGCGAGTTACGTAACAGTGAATGCACACAATGTCCGGTACTAATGATAGAGATGGTAGACATAATAAGTATTAACTCGGAGAAAGAATACTATATTAGGGTATTTCTTCGAAATTTCATTCTTTGACTGATTCATATGGGCAAAATTTAATTTAACTTTTAGCTCTGTAACACGCGTTCATATAAAAAAATGAATACCAAATAACACATATTTGAATGAGGGACTCGTTTTTATAAAGTAGATTTCAAGATATATCAACGTTCAAATATTTTGTGGCCATATGAATCAAAATTTGTTACAGATGAATCAGAAACAGAAATAAAAAACCGGCCAAGTGCGAGTCGGACTCGCGCACCGAGGGTTCCGTACAAACCTGTAGTAAGTTTTAAATTAAATGTTTTTTTTTAAATATTTGAGTTGATTGAATGAAAGGTAAATTGCGATTTACGATTAATGACGTATTAAAAAAAAACTACTTACTTGATCTCGTTCAAACCAATTTTCGGTGGTAGTTTGCATGGTAATGTACAACATATATTTTTTTTAGTTTTATCATTCTCTTATTTTAGAAGTTACGGGGGGGGGGACACACATTTTACCACTTTGGAAGTGTCTCTCGCGCAAACTATTCAGTTTAGAAAAAAATGATATTACAAACCTCAATATCATTTTTGAAGACCTATCCATAGATACCTATGGGTTAGATGAAAAAAAAATTTTTGAGTTTCAGTTCTAAGTATGGGGAACCCCAAAATTAATTGTTTTTTTTCTATTTTTGTAAGAAAATCTTAATGCGGTTTACAGAATACATCTACTTACCAAGTTTCAACAGTATAGCTCTTATAGTTTCGGAAAAAAGTGGCTGTGACATACGGACGGACAGACAGACAGACATGACGAATCTATAAGGGTTCCGTTTTTGCCAAATTTGGCTACGGAACCCTAAAAAGAAAAACTTTATGTAGATGGGATCTGTATTAAGAAAATAATTATATTATTTTAATAACAGCTTTAAAATCAACAACAGTTTTTATGAACAGTGATCATATCACGGAAAATCTGATAAATCCAACAATTATTCTTGTAAAACATTTTTGAAACTCCAGTATAATAATTTTTGTATTATGTGGAATAGCGAGAATATTGTAGTACAACAGAAATTTTAACTATTGCTATTAATATTTGTAATTCATTAAATTTTGTTATGTACTAGAAAGTTATTATAATTGCTACATTATATTATTCTCTCTGTTTATTTATTTTTCCTTGTACAGTTTCATTAGTTCTGTTTATTATACTTATTGACTTACTTAGCAATATAACCTTTCATAATTCAAAAATCTAAATATGAAATGCATTGTTTACTAGATTACATTGTTTTATTGAAATAAAATGTAAATAAAAGTGTAGTGTAGGTGATAAACACCAATGCAATGGTGTAAATATAAGTAATAATAAAAGCTATTTAATTTAATTTATTTATTTAATTCAAAAATCGCAGAAGTACAAACTTATTCTAATAATGGCACTTTTGACATCAGTCTTTGTTAAGCAGTCTTAATTATAAATAAAAATAAACAATCACATTAGTGTATTTACTACTAGATAACAATAAAGTAACAAAAATGAGATCAACTTTAATTAAATGGCATTTTTGACATTAATCTGTCTATGAAACTTTCATAGAAACACATAATAGTATGGTTAACAAAATCAAAGATGAAAAGGTACTAAAAGTACCATTTTCGGGTACTTTCCCTGCTTTTTTTCCTAGCAATTTTTATTTGCTTGGGTGTCATATTGCGAACTGACACAATTTTACCTTGTCTCTTTCTTTTTAAATAAAGTTCTTTCATTTTTAGTTTCCAAGCAGCGTACTTTTCTGGATCTTCTCTTATTTTTTCCATCCTCCTACGTTCTGCGAGTTTCTTTTTCTCCTTTTTTTCCTCCTTGCTTTGTGGCATTGTTATAAACTGCAATATTAAAATATCAGAAATTAGATAGAGACTTTGACAAATGAATAAATTGATATAATAAGGAATAATCATGTGTGAGATGTCCTGGATATTTATTAAGTAATATTAATTCTTAACACAACACATATCAAAAGTGTCGTTATGAAGAATAAGTTTAAATACTCCTGTGATTTTAGAATTATTCAAAAGATTATAGCTAAATTATTAATATATATTATATATATAATATTATTGCATATAAATATTTTATACATAATGTTATATACATTATTTATAATATATATATATATATATATATATGTAATTGATTTATTTTATGATTCATATAGGGTTTTGACCATATTAATCAGGCACAGATTAATCAGGATTTTGCCTACGATCATGCATAACTCATCATACATACAGACTTTAGTATTTGTATTTTTCTACACGAATCTATAACCCAAAAGCATCACACGAAACTCAGATTAAAGTTTTAATACAATAAAATAAATTTTATAAAGTAGACATTGTAATCAGTATGTCACATGAACCAAACACATATGAATCAGATATTTACCTTCGTAACACCGCGATCCAAGACAACCAGCCGCACCTTCGCCTTCCAGCTCGTCCGTTGCACGACTGGCTTCCCCCCGCGCGGTAAGCCAGACTCTCATTATCATAACCTGACCAAGTACAGTCAAGCGCAGGGTAGGCCACATTGATCAGTATTATACGCCGGACACTTCTTATTTACTTAATTATAAACACACTAACGTAGTTATAACTAATACACATTTTTTTTGTAAGAGGACAATTAATTTCCTTTCGATTAAATTATATTTAATATTGATGTATGAGAGGGAAAATGCGACATCGACCATTTTGTTCCGGAAAATGGCAAACGGACACGTCATATGGATCAGAAAAATGAACTTCAAATTTTTTTATTTTGTAGCTAGACAGCATTTATTTAAAAAATATCATTTGTCCTAGTTAGGGATAAAGCTAAACTGTACAAAAAAAAAATTACATGCTGTTTTGTTAGTTGGTTACAGAAATATACCCATAGAAATCGAAAATTTTGTCTCTGAAGAATTACCCATTACCTCTATGTGTATTAATCGCTTAGGTTCTTGTATTACGTCTCAGCTCAGCTCTGCTCTGCTTTCTTGATGTTTCTTGATGCTTTATTAATTTTTGTAAGAAAACAAACTACAAAATAATTGAATTATTTGTAACGCAGTAATTAGGGAATTAACTAGAGGTAAATTACCTAAAATAAATACCAAGTTTAGAATGTTTCAGTCCGGTAGATAATAATAGATTGGTAGGATACTAGATAGGAAGTGGATGAGTTCAAAGAACAAATGAATACTTAGTAGATTGCTCCTTCTGTGGATAACATATCCTAGGCACAGTCTTAGTCTATTCTATAGCATTATAAATTTAAGACGACCAAATATTTTTGTTTCAAAGGAGAGCAAAAGAGAAGCGGCTGAAGAAGGACGCAGGCCGAACACGCTGGTCGCAATACTTCCGGTCGATGAAAGGTGGAGGCAGCGGCTCGCCCAGACACGATCGGCTTCTCGACAAGGATGAGCTGAAAATAGACTTGGATTCCTTCAGCCATCACGGTAAACTTCATAATTGGCTAGACTTAGAAAATACTTACAATTTGAGCCACTTGATTTACTATTCCTAGTTCCAAGACTATCATCATCATCGTCTCAACGTAGGTCTTAGACTAAAGAATTTTGATTCAACCAACAGCCTATACCTGTCCAACTTCCAAAAGGTGGAGGATCACAATTCTGGGTGATTTTGTTTTATTGGTTAGGACATACATACCTACATATCCTTCATATCCTGCTTTAATATAGTGATATACCTACCTATATTGATATGTAGCCGAAATTGCACTAGCTTTATTCACGGAAGTCGCTTACATGAGTAGATAACTTACATGATGTAATAAGTTTTGTAAGAAGTGAATCGTTTGCCAAATATGTTAGTAATGTAAGTTATTTATGTAAGTAGCAAGTGTAATTGCGGCTTATGTCATAATCGATAATTCAACCACGGCCTTTGCAGAGTTAAGCAACGACAGCTACAGCACAGCGGCTCTGGGAGGTGAAGAAGGCTCGCCCGCAGGAGGCGCGACGGGGACGCGGTTTGGTGCCACGCCGCCTTACCTGCGCGCGCACTCGCCACCACACGCACACTACCATTACCCACCAGACCACCTCGTTTACACCAACATTGGTAAATGATTTAAGTATATTAATTAATCTTCATTTAGCAGAAAAATAGATTAGTTGCAATATGGACGGCACATGGACGTAAGTCCATGTCATATATGTCACCGTAAGATTGTAAAAACCGTAAGATTGTAATCTAACGCTTTTTTTTTTCGATAGATTGTAAACAGTCGAAAGATTGCGAACCGTTCAATGTTTTAAGTGTCAATTTTTTAAATATTCATTGTATTTACGTTGTCTTGTCTCTTTCTTGTAGGTTAGGTTAGGGTTCGACATAAATAATCAAGTAGCACGGTTCTATCGGGTTAATAAACCTAACAGATTACAATCTACCGAAAAATAATCCGATATATTGTAATCATTCGACGGGTTACAATTTCGCGAGTTAAATTATAATCTAACGGTTTTTACAATCTTACGGTGACATATATAAGTAATTCGAGCCAGCGCGTAGCGAGTTCCTTAACTTTTTGCACCTTTTCAAAGATGCTCTGAATGAATTTTCTTTAAAATAATGTTGTGGCATTTTGGAGGAATTACCTACTGATATTCTACTGGTACTGGAATGTTCATCAATCTATGATGTAAGATTCCACTGGTCTTAAATTTCTAGGTCTTAAATTTCTAAGGGCCAACGTTTGATCCAAAAACCCGTGGATACTAAAGTTCTGTATATTTAGGAACTAATAATTTTCAAACTTTAGAATTTTTGTAACAGGTCAAGCGATGAGCGGCGCTGGACTTGCGGGAGCAGGCGGCGCATCCGACATGAGCAGCTCATCGTCCCCAGCTGCGGGAGGGTACCCTGACTTTCCTCCCTCACCAGATTCCTGGTTAGGAGAGCCGCACCACTACTCCCCTCGTGGTTATCCCTAGCGGCGGCCACCACCGGCGCACGCGCAGCCCGCGCCCCCGCCGCTCCCCGCACCCTGCCCCGCTCACGTGCTCGCCGTACAGCCGCTTGAACTCGTAGTGAAACGAGAACTGTGATTGATGCATGAGCAAAAATCGTGATTTATTACGAAAGACATAAAACTATAGGTAAGTACAATGTAAATATCCTCGATTATCTAGAATTCTAGACTATTCTATTATAATCAGTTAAAAGTATTTATTAATATTCAACGTGAAATCGATTGGTCAATGTGCTCTCACGTGGTCCTTTCGCTTACGAAATTAATACAGAACTTTTCAATTTTATTGTTAGGTTTATAATATCATGGTCGTGGAAGATTTGAATAAAATTTCACTGGTGATCTATTAATTCCGCCTTTAAATTCACTTTTAACAGAAATCCTCAGTACAGGTTTTAACATAGCGTTTAGGAAATAACTGAATTATAATGCATTCACATACGAGTACCACGATGTTATAGTGGCGGTAAAAGGGAGAGACGCAAATGAAAGAAGACTTTGGTTAAATTAAAAGCTTTGAAATTTGTAAATATCTTAATACCTACTTAGCCGTAATTTTTTTGTGATTGCACAAAATTGTATCCAGGATGCAGTGTAATTAATGTATATAGTTTTAAAATTAAAATAAGTTTTACTGTAAGCCAAAAGATGGATTCAGAGATCGAAACATAAGATATCTGGTTATATTTTAATGATGATTGTAATTATTAGATACAAATCTCTTGAATTAGTCGTTATTTCAGGGACATTATAATTATTATTATTTGAATGCTATATTATAATATTATCTATGTTTATGTAATCGTAAAAATAATTCTGTACATACAAGGAATGTAATTATTACTTAGAATAGTTCACGTTTAATTTAAATAAGGCAATAGTGATATCATACTTTGTGCAAAAAAATCTAGTCGAGATATAAATGGTATAATAATAATAATAATAATAACACCTATGCGGTAATCGATTTGAAGTTTTATTTACAAGTTCTTTGTTATTATTTTTTACAGTATTTACAGTTCCGTTGTAGCCACTCCCCAGTACTGTTGCATTCGGCCTTCGAGGTCCAATGAGTCTTGGGACGGTGCTGTTTTTTCTTGTATAACAGCAAAATCGTACTCTAAATGATACGGCATAAGTCTCTGGAGTGAACCAAAATATGCAGCGTTTGGTCCGCCATTTGGCATTCTACCCGATCCAAATCGAAATTCAGGTTTCAAGTTGTTGCCGAAAGATCTCGCGCTCCCAAAATGTTTTGATAGAAATGGAACTTTAGATTTGTTTTGTCTCTGAATCTCTCCTTGTCCGGTCAAATGGAGTTGAGGACTACTTCCAGATAGACCTTTCAAATTTTTAAGGCTACCATTTGACTTAATACCTTTTGAAAGATTATCAAGTTCTTTATCAAAGATCATTTGAGTATTTTGTTCTAACATGTACTCCCAGCACTTAAATTGTTCATCAGATGAAGGAACTTCCCCATTTCTTCGCTCATCGTCCTTTTCTTCTTCAACTCGTACTCGTATTGCTCTTGCCACAGCACCACGAGGTCTTCTCTCTGACGCTCTAATATGTGATCTTACACTTGCATAATGTTGTTGGCTTACTGTTTCGCTCGAGGGTCTATCGCTTTGTCCACTTGGTGAAGATCTATCGCTGGTTGATTTGGGTGGTGTAATAGAATGACAGCAGGGTTCCAAACGAGAGCAACAACAATCAGGCCTACATACAGATTTATTAGTATTAATTGTATTTCGAAGCTCACGCATCAGTAAATCGACATCGGGACGAACCGTATCAAATCGAACAATAATAACAGATATACATTCTTCTGCTCCATAACTTTGAGCTAAGTCTTGCAATCGCTTTGCTGCTAGAACTGGATTTCTTTCAGCTCTTACTTCAGAAACAGCTGCATCTACCGTAACAGCATTCCAGAATTTGCCATTTCCTAATATCAAAAATTCATCATCTTCTTTGATAACTGTTTGTATAATATCAGGATCAGGTACTGTATCTGGATACCGTGATGAGTAACCTAAACGTTTATTGTTTTCTATACCTAAGCATAAAGGTCCGGTACAGCGACTTAAAACCGCTTTTGTGTTGCCAACATTAGCTAACCTTAAATTATATTTTCGGGTTGTTTGGCCAAAACCATTTTCCGGTGCAATTATAGGTGATAAGTGGCACATAATAAGGCAAGCACCTTTTCGTTGACCTTTTTGCTTTAATTCTCTGTGAGCTGAAAGGACGACATATTTCATGTACTCATTTACAGTTTCTTTAATAGACTTCTCTTCAAGAAGGAGTCCTGGTAAAGCTGTTTGTAAAATTTTAGGTACTTCAACGTCCGTTTCGCCATCGATTATTGCAAACAGACCTTCCTTATTACAAAATGATGGAAGACGAATTTGAGCACAAGATAGTTGCAAAGACTTATTGGGACATTCTGAGAATCCGGCTACCCAAGGGGTAGCACCATTTAATTCTTCATGATAATTGCTTTTTTGAGACCATGATAGTGCATTTTGTCCCGTGACATCGACGAGACTCAGTGGGCGTTGACATTTATATGCATTAAACTGTGATGGATCCATTTGTAATTTTTTATTGCACGATATATCAAGAAATTTCAACTGTTTCGGAGCTAATAACCGTAGATCGATACTATCCAATTCGTTATGTGCAAAGTCCAATATTTTAATTGAGGCACTGCATGCAAACATCGGTACACTACGTAGTCTATTTGAATGAGCACGAACCACTCTGATATTATTCAGCTGTGGCAAGTTATCAGGTAGCTTCGTCAAGGAGTTGCCTGAGATTATCAATTCTTCAATCTCTGGCCAGAAGTTAAAGCTATTTTCTGGTAGGCTTGTCAAACAGTTGTAAGCGATATGGAATGTCTTTAGTCCACGAAATGTTATTATAACATCTATGACTTCGTCTGTTAAACAATTTGCTGTCAGATAGAGCCGCTCTAAGCAATGTGGCGACGCTCCTCTAACACGAGGTAAGCGGCTTAGCCTGTTGTTTGAAAGGTTAAAAATATTTAATCTGTCACAAATTGAGAAGAAATTTTCTGGAAGTGTTTGGATGCAGTTGTCATGAAGGAGCAATTCTTTTAAAGGTGATCTCAATCGAGGCATTGATGGAAAATTTGTTATTTTATTGTGTGCTAAATGTAAATGACTAAGGCTGGAGAGTTCACTGCAGAACAAGTGGTCCGGAAGTGACGTTAGTTGATTGTTACTGGCGAAGAGTTTGGTCAGGTCTGAACACCCGCTGAGCCATTGTGGCAAGGAAGATAATTTGTTGTGTGATACATCAATCTCCACTAAGTTTATAGGGGGCACCATCGTCGTCAAGCTATCCATTTCTGAAATAAAACGGTAAATTTTATCCAACTACATTTCCGTACTATCAGGTTCAGGTAAACTACAGGAATAGGCGATGATTACTAAAAACTATAAAAATAGGCGATTATTGATAAAACCAGATGATTGCCTGGTGGGGGGCTTCGGCCGTGGCTACCACCCTATCGGCAAAGACGTGCCGCCAAACGATTTAGCGTTCCGGTACGATGCCGTGTAGAAACCTAATAGGGGTTTGGGTTTTATATAACTGCCATGCCCCTAACAGGTTAGCCCGCTACCAACTTATACTGCATCCTCACTTACTATCAGGTGAGTCAAGTCAAGGACTAACTTGTAGAGGATTTAAAAAAAACTTACGATTAAAAGGAGCGTATAGTTTTCGTAATGAAGCCCCGTGTAAGGCCAGGTGTTGGATGACATTGTGGGCTGCATACAACTCTCGAAGACCACGCAAAGCAGACAGAACTAGTACTTCAACCGCGTTGTATGATACATCAAGTGATACTAAGTGCTGAAATAAGTAAAAAAGAAAAACAATGTCTTACAACCTATCTGTTACCTCCCAGCCCACATCATCTAAGCTCCAGCAACAACAATGATTCGGGATTTTAAATTGTAGAAAAAATTATTTACTAACTGCATAGATACCTAATGCACAATGTAGAGTCACTTTTATTTTTTCTGGATATTTCAATAAGATCAATCGATTTTTTAAGAACTTTGCATAAACTATAAGAAACTCTATCGAGTTATGCATTGGCAAGCTGATGCTCGCAACTTTGTCCGCGTAGATTTAGGTATTAAAAATCCTGAGGGAACTCTTTGATTTCCCGGCATAAAAATTGCCAATGTTACTTGAGGAGTCAGAAGAGTCTAGAAGTCTAGGTACTCAACTACACCCATGCAAAAAATCACGTCGATTCATAACTTTGTTGCGGCGTGATTGAAGACAAACACACTTTCGAATTTATAATATTAGTGGGGATATGATGAGTCCTATAAACATGTACCTACCTAATATATAATACTTATGTATAACTTAAATATATTATAACGTACACTCTAGTTATTGTTTCAAAAAATAACGATTCGTGCATAAAAATCAAGTAGGAAGGTAAGGCCTACCTCGTAATTGCCAAGGATAATGCTTCCTTTCAGTCTGTTATGACGGAGGTCGACGTTCGTCAGCGGTGCGCGGTTCTCGCCTCTATTTTCTTCCCCTGGACCCATTTGATTTGTGTTATTTGACTGAAAGGAGCAAAACAAACATATATATAAAAATGCATACATTTCTTTAGTGAATTTGTTCTGTCTGAGCAGGTCTGAGCTTTTTCATTATAGGTACATACATAGGTAGTATTTTAAGTTTAGGGAAAAATCTATAAGCTTTAACAGTAACGTGGTTACAGTAAGTAGGTACTTACATCTCGTATAAGTACGGAGCAGATTACCTACTGTACATAAAGATTAATTTTTTTAGTTGTTAACAAAGGATTCCAAGTTCCAACTTCCGCAATTTTATTGGTTCCATGAACCTGAGTGGTACTTAGATGCTTAAATTAGATGTCAACGATATCCTATCCATCGGTTTTATTCAAAACTAAGGATAACGTTTTTCTATTTTAACTTACTATATTACGATTTACGGCTATTCATTATTTATTTGTACTTTATATAGATGTACCTTACACTATTAATTTCATTACGTATGTATATTATTTATAGGTACATGGCATAGGTCTTGCGTACTGTCTTTCTCTTTTTCTGGACAACGCCCGGAACGCTGACTCCAAAAACAAATGCATACGTGAAATAAGCTGTGTACCTTTCTTAACTTTTGTGTGGATTTGATGTTGATTCCTTACGAATAAACAAAAGAAAAATATAATCAAATAAACAATTACTTATCTACTTACACCAAAATGTTTTATCAGATTCTGCGCGGCTACCAAAGTCCTCAGTCGGGGAAGACGTAAAATGTTATCTAGGGAGTGTAGTTCGTTGTCACTGACATTGATCTCTTCTAATCTGGAACAGAATTCAATCATAACTTTTGTTGTCTTTTTGTTCATTTTTGACTTTGCTCACGATCATTTGTAATGTGTAATGTGAAAGTACCTAGGGTTTGAGTTCAATCAAAGTTGGGCTACAAGTGACTTACGAATGACGAATTTTTTTTCAAAAGTTGGGTTGTAGTAGTGCGTTAATTGTACTTGGGTACTACTTAGGAGTCTCACAGGACTCAACTTAGATGAGCATCGCCACATTTTTTAAATATTGTAATGCCAATTTGTGCTTATTGTACAGCTATTTAAATTTATTTTTATATTTTTGTTACATCACTTTTTTAAAACTTAAAGCGTAAGCTTTTCTTTCTGGCTAACCTGACTTGCAGATTCACTTCTAGATTCATAGGATTGCATCGAAAAGGGGAAGAAATATAAAAAACCTATCTACACACATATTATACACACATAAAGTAACATTCATTGCGTGTATTATTATTATTATTGCTAGCCTGACTTGCAGATTCACTTCTAGATTCATAGGATTGCATCGAAAAGGGGAAGAAATATAAAAAACCTATCTACACACATATAGGTACACCCATAAAGTAACATTCATTGCGTGTATTATTATTATTATTGCTAGCCTGACTTGCAGATTCACTTCTAGATTCATAGGATTGCATCGAAAAGGGGAAGAAATATAAAAAACCTATCTACCTACATATACACACATAAAGTAACATTCATTGCGTGTATTATTAAGTAAAATTATGTGTGAAATCGATATAATTGATTGTATCTAAACGAGACCAATTATTCTTACGAACACGTAGCGCAATCAAATTTTAAGGCCCACCTTTATGCATATAGGTATTGGAAAATGAGATATTATAACAACTTAGGAGATACTTGCCCCTATATTTTCGTGTTAGGTCAAAAACTATGCAACTCTCATATTATTAGAATATCCTCCTAAACCTGTTAAAGAACAGATCTATTCCGAATGGGAAATCGTACTTTCCCATTTCCCCCTTTACTATTTTTCCAATTATACCAAATTTAGAATAGTAAATAGGTATATTTTGTAGACCTGTGAAATATTATGTAGGTAGGTACTATAAATATAATCTTGTATACCTACGCCTTGGTTTTAATAACACGTAAGTGTATAAAACAATACGTGTTCGGTGATAATAGTGTCTATGTAGTGAAGTTTCGCCTTATGTTAATTTTTGACCCAGAAAATCATTATACCGTGACTTAAAAATGTACTTATTTAAAGAAAATCATGGTTCTATTAGGCATAAAACGAATATTCTTCTATGTGTTGTTAATATTATTATAAATATAATTATAAATGACCGAAGAGAAACCGGTAGAAAATATACCTACCTAGTAGAGGATTTACTTAGCGACACGAGCGTATTAGTGAAATTAGTCATAGTCATAGTCATAGTCATAGTCATTTATTCGTAAGTGAGATTACACGTCAAAAAGAACAATTTTTTTCACTTTAAAATAGGTACATAACAATATGTCAATTACAGATTAAATTATATCATTAAAAAGTCACATTTAATAATAATAATATATATCATATAATAATAAAAAAGAAAAGAATATTCTCAGTACAATTATTCAGAAGTCGACATGAAATAGGTATAAATTACTCAATTTTTCTTTGTAAAAACTCATTATAACTGTAGAACGACTCCTCGACAAGCCAACTCTTCAGTTTTTTTTTGAATGTATTAATATTAATCGCATTTTTTATGCTGAGGGGGATCCTATTAAAAACATCAGGCCCCATTCCTGCAACCGTTCTTGAGGTTTTCTCAAGCCGGTGGTATTTCGGCATCAGGCGACTAGGATGCCGTAAGTTAAAATTCGGCTTATCTCCCCTAACCGCAAACTCATCCTTATGTTGTACCACATACATGGCCACATTGAAGATGATTAAGCTGGGTAGGGTTAATATGCCCAATTTTCTAAAATACGGCCGAGCAGGAGTGTCTTGCGGAACGCGGGCTAGTATTCGGACTGCGCGTTTTTGAAGAATTATTAAGAAACCTAATTAAAATACGTGACGGTAATAATGAAAAGAACCCAAAAAAGAAAATAAACTCAATTTCATAGCATAAAAGCGTTAATAATTGATTTCGGAGAACAAAGAAATCGTTGATAAAGAATAAAGGGCTATTTTGTATACAGCATTAGAGTATACTATAGTATACTATAGTAGAGAAATTAATTTTCAACCGACTTCAAAAAAGAAGGAGGTTCTCAATTCGACTGTATGTTTTTTTGTACGTATGTTGCGCGATCATTCCGCCAATTATGAATCAATTTTGATGATTCTATTTTTGTTATAATATGATCATACTTTAGAGGTGGTCCCATATAAATTTTATCGAATTTGACTAACGATCGAAGCGCTTTTTGAGAAAATCATCAAAAAACTAAATAATATACACAGATAATGTTTTTTACTTTGTAGTTTAAGTTGGTACTTATAGGTATAGTTTTGAAGTCGGTTTTTGTTATAGATGAAAGCGAATAGTTATATTTTAATTGATATTAGAGATTCTCGATTAGACGCGATTTTTTTAAGCAAAGTAACTTCATAGCACCATCAAATCTGATTCGAATGATGTGGATATCTTCATACTGTTAAAAAAATAAGCTCAGGGATCTGGTTGGCTCCATTTCAATTTCATGAAGGTGTAATGAATATCTTAGGATATGGAACCTGGAAGACGAAACTTCTCTGCAGGTAAGATTTTAAAATTGCTGGCAATCAGTAATTTATAGTTTAGTAAATCCTACATAACAACATATTTGAAATGAGAATCGTCAGAGACTTGAAGTCGAAATATCTGACTATGATCAATGGCTTACCGAATTTAATGTTCACTTTATCCAATTAGACCACTTCCAGCTTTCTGAAGCCATGTTTTAATGTCACTTATTACACTTGTATAAGATTATCTTATGAGGCACGTAACTGTTTATAATATGACCGCAGTTGTTGTTAAAATCCAGAAAGTTCGTGTTAGGTGTGTATGACCATCACTAAGAATATATTCTTACTGACCGCCGTAGGTTCGCGCCCCACCGCGTCTTTGAGCCACTACGAACACTAGCCAAGACAGTTTATTAAACTTCATAGAAATATTTAATTTTTTAGGCTATTAATTATTAATTTCTTGTATAATAATTAATTAGTCTTGCGGTAAATACAGAAACCCACTGGGAAATATAAAACTAACAACTGTTACTTTTAGTGGTAATTTTAATCTAATCTTTAAGAGAACAAACTGATTGATTAACTTATCTGCTTACAACTCGACCACTGGACGGATTTTGAATGTGGGTTTTCTAATCTTGACGAAAGGATTTTTTGAAAACTTTCAGCGTGTTTTTGTCAGGCACAAATTAGAATTGTTTTAATAGTCCGTGTGTTTACTTTTCTTTGAACCTCTAAGGAGCAAGAAGTTTGAACAATATTTTCAAGTAGCGGATATCATCTAGTATATTAAATGTTAGTATAGTTGACGATGAATTTGGAAACACTTTTTATTCAAGAAAAAAATAACTCAACAAAAAATATATTCCGTCGGTCAAAAAATATACCTAAAGGGGAAACCGTAGCGCCGCGTAGACGATGGCCTACGTTACCATGCGTTTCATCTTAAAAACTTCTTAAACATTGGCAAAGGCATGCCGCTAAGCGATGAAGAGTACCTACTGATTAGTGGGTATTGGTCTGCCATATACCCAACTGGATAGCCCGCTACCATCTTCACCAACCATGTGAGATTGCAGTCAAACTTCAAAGGCTAACTTTAGTGGAATACTTATTTTAAAAAAAACGGCTCAAAAACAAAGAAAGTGTCTAGTCTAAAGTTTGCTTCAGCCTCAGTTTGGCAACACCGCCGAGACGCAATGGACTCAACCGATGTTACAATACACACACATTATTGTACCGTCTATCTACGGACGATCTATGCAATCGTTTGGTTTTTCACTCTCGATTTCCACTTTCGTCACTATTTCCTGTACTTAATTATAATATAAGGTACATAGGTAGGTATATATAATGTTAATGTTAGATGCATATTTTCAACTTTTAAGGTAGCTAATTAACACTTTTGTAACGTTTTTATGATTTATCTTTGTGCCAGTTATAAAGTCAATTATTTTTATTTATAGCAGCATTTCGAAGTGAATGTTTTTGTTGTACAATCACAACGTACTTATTAAACATTAAATACACAGGCGCTTACAATCAATCATTAAATAGGTAGATACAGGTAGGTAAATGAAGAGTATGCATTTATCAACAACGCGATTTATCTGATCAGTATGTTGGTAATTATTCGCGGAACTAAAGAATGAGCGGAAGCGGTAGATACAAAATAATTCCTTCAAAAACCATCCGCAAGTCATGGCTGCAGTCGATAGCATCAAATAATTGTTAATTAAGAATTTAATCACAATGCACGTACACGTACATAAACCACAGCCTAAATGCATATACAGTGAGACGACGACGCCCTTGATGTTCGCGAACTGAGCCGGCTTTGCCAGTCGTGTCACCTACATAGGTACTCAAACGACTCATCCACTACTATGCAAATTGCAAAGTAATCTGCTTCTGCCGGTCGGTATAATCGAGGGATTATACCTTCCCGGTCTCACCCCTGTGAGACCTTGCTCTGGCTATAGGTACGCTTCGGCCGACTGTATATAGTATCTCTGTTAGGATGTGCCTAAACTAAGAAAAATAATTAGGTAATTGCTATACAGGGTCGTATATACAGTACATAAACACCATAAATGGGAAGGTATCAGTAAGTATGCTTGAATGTAACGTGATAAGTCAATGATAGTTCTATATTATATACAAAAAGGTGATAAGTACTTTAAAGGGACAAATAAAAGTAGATAAAATATTCCTAACTAGCTGATGCCCGCGACTTCGTACGCGTGGATTGAGATTTTTTGGTTCCCGCGGGAACTCTTTCATTTTCCGGGATAAAAAGTAGCTTATGTGGTATTCCAGACTATAATCTATCTCTGTGCCAAATTTCAGCCAGATCCGTTCAGCCGTTGGCGCGTGATTGAGTAACAAACATCCATACATCCATCCATCCATCCATCCATCCATCCATCAATCCAAACTTTCGCATTTATAATATTAAGTAAGATCAGAAGTGTCAAAACTCAAACAAAAGTAATAAAATGAAAAGAAATCACTCCTATCGGCTTAAATAGCTCAATCAATCATACAAAAACAATTATTGTGTTACTTAGCTGAAAAAAAAAATAACTCATAACCAATGCAATGACTAATGAACACTAAATTTAATTAGTTAAAACTCGTCAAACACCCAATTAAATAAAAGCAATAAATCCATCACACTGCAGGTTGCAAACAAACATGCCTACTTACTTATTTAAAACCGGCCAAGTGCGAGTCGGACTCGCGCACCGAGGGTTCCGTACTCAAGAAGTAGGTATAATAGGTAGGTATAACCTTTGTTAATGAACCGCAAAACTAACTTTGTTTGTAGAGGTTTACTGTTAATATCAAAAAATTACGTTTGTTGTATGGGAGCCCCTCTTTAATATTTACTTTATTGATATTTAATTATTTATTTTGAAAGGTAATATACAAGTTAATATTCTGTGAAAATTTGAACCGTCTACCTGTTACCGTTTTTAATATTGAGCAAAAAAATACGAAAAAAACACGTTTATTGTATGGGGACCCCCCTTAATATATATATTTTTTTAATTTTTAGTATTTGTTGTTATAGCGGCAACGGAAATACATCATTTGTGAAAATTTCAGCTTTCTAGCTATCACGGTCTATGAGATACAGCCTGGAGACAGACAGACAGACAGACAGACAGACAGACAGCGGAGTCTTAGTAATAGGGTCCCGTTTTTACCCTTTGGGTACGGAACCCTAAAAAGTACGAAGTGATCACGCAACAAACACCTACCTAAATAAAGCACTTGATAAAACAGCGAGACGCTATATTACTAGAGGTTATGTTCCGCAAAACCATCATTCAGGCTACCAGAAGACACTGGTGCTTATTGACGATAGTGACCGCTTCTACAGTAAGAAGACATGTTGAAGATGTCTCTGAATAAGTTTAAAGTTAATGTAAAACGTAAACTCATTAAAAATCTTATTACCATGTAAAAGATTACTTAAATGACAAGGAAGCTTGGCAATGATTTGCTCTAATGGCTCTGATAGTTCCTTAGTTAAGATGATTTGCGAATTTAAAAAACTCGGCTGAGTTTGTTGTGGGCTTTTCTCAGACCAGGGCACGTTTGGAACCCTCGTAGATTTAGTTATAAGATACCGTAACATTATCACCATTATATTTTATAAATAAGTGGACGTCAATAAGTGTAGTGTGTCTACCTAAATTGAAAAAAAAACATTATTTGAGTTTGAGTTTGAAATATCAAGCAACAATGGACCAGTTTTACCCCGATTCATTCTTATGTCTCTTATGCAATCGTAACAAGATAGAGGCAAACCTAAATTTAAAAAATTTGGTCGTGTTTTGACAGCTACATGACAGTGACGATCACAATCACCAATGATTGGCTGAAACTCACTCACTTCTTATAGGCTGAAGTGCACTTTTGTAACAATTGAGGCTATAGCAATGTGATAATCACAACTTTCGCCATCGAAGAGCAGGTGAGAACCACTGTTCTCGATGTATGAGGTCTGCATCTCTGTGATCTACAACTCATTGTGATAAAGATACAAACAAGGCCGCCATTTAATGGGGGTTGCGCGTAAAGTGAACGTAACCGGCACGCTCCGGCACACAGATGTAGATAGAACGACGCCTGAGCGACGTGCACTCGGTGCTAAAATTGGCACACAACGGAAACCCACATAATTATTTACATTAACAACAGTCAGCTTAACACCTATCATAATGATGAGAAAAGTGTTTTCTGCGTCATGAAATCTGGGGGTCGCTGGTGCTTAGGAGCTGTGCTTCTATCGTACCAAGTTTGTACCTCTTATCGAATACTTAGTGTAGAAAAAAGGTAAACGAGTAAGTACGAGTAGCTTCTCTCTGAAACGATTAAGTACTCTGAACTAACAATAAAATTGTGATACGAGTCAAAAACTTAGCTCAAGCACGCTCAAGTCTGAGGAAAGGACAAAACTATATAATAATAATTAACTTATGAAACAAAAGCTTATAACAGAGTCAAAATAAATAAAGCAATATTTTAATAGATTCACATAGCTTCGTATGGACATAGAATGAACGGTAAGAAATCTCAATGAAATCGGCAGAAACGGAAAAAGTCAAATAAAATAAAATAAATAGAATAGATTCTAAGTTCTAACGTAGACTAGCATAATACTACTACAAAAGACATACTAATATTATAAATGCCAAAGTGTGTTTGTCTGTCTGTCTATCTTTCTGCTGTTTTTAACGCCTACTCTAGTTCAACCCGATTTTGACGGTTTCAGAGATAGGTACCCCGAGCCTGGGGAAGGAAATATGCTCAAAAATCCTCAAAAATTTCCCACAAGATTTTTCTAAACCTAAAGCGTAGCAGAACTCGCAGGCATCATCTAGAAGTAAATATGCACATAATATACATATAAACTATTCCGAGTGCGTGTTAGGAAGAAACCAGTGATTTATGATTTGCATGCTTTTTATAACTAGGCAGGTAAATGCTGGCGTAGCTCTGATAAGTTATATCTTGTAAAGTATCTTTCCAATTTATTTACACGCATTACAAGTTCAATGACTTCTAAGTTCTAACTGCTAAGTGCTAACGTTAAATTGCTAAACATTTCTTTCTAGAAAAAATTGATTTCCTATGTTTTAAATTAAAATAGTGCGTCGCCATACGTCAATAACTGGCCTTATTAAAACATAATTAAACAAATCGATTGTCGCAATTGTTTTACTCGAGTTAGGTACTCGAGTCTAAAACACACACAGAGCGGTGATACCGTGATAAGCATAGCCCGTAGGCAAGCACTAGGCTGGTCTAAGCCACTATAAGCTTAGACCTTCGGCATCCAATTCCTGTTATCCGTGTGGCCTACCACATTTGTGCTATTTCTGTGGTTCGATGCCAGTGCCAGTCCCAGATAACTAAAAAGCTATGGCCTACCATCAAATCAGACCAGGAACAGTTTAAAAATAAATTTCCGAATTGCCTGGAATCCGGGACCATCCACTTATAAGAACATACACACAGCGCTCACCATTGTGCCATAGAGGTCTTCAAAAGTTTTGAATCAAAACGTACTTTAAAGTTACGCATTATCTACGTAGGTACATCCTATCCAACATTTTCTGCAACCGGTCTTTGAGGTCGTGATGAGCATCAACTATGAAGTCAGTGAAGGAGCATACCATTTATCTAGCAAAGCATATTGCACAAAAGTATCAAAGCCGGGAAGGTTGATACTGAGATGCGGAGCGCCACGCTTCGCTAGCGGAGCGTTAAGAAATAGACACGTAATGGCAATGTATACCGATTCAATGTACTCGAACTGTGCGCCATAATATGCTCTTCGGATTCGTAGTAGGTACATTTAATTTAATAAAATACTAACCTAAGAGTAAACAACGAAAAACAACAACAAACACAATAATAAAATACTCCAATTAGAAAATAAGTAATTATTGACTAGTCTTTTGTTTACTAAGCTGCACATAAGTATCTCGAGTAAAGCCTCATACCTACAAGAGATCTACAATCCGGGTAAAAAATGTTTGGTATTGAGAATATCTTCAGTAAACTTCCTAAAAAAAGCCTTCCGAGAGTACTATTTTGCTGATCTTCTCATAGCATGCGATTAGTATTAAAGCTTTAATTTTCTTCTCATACAGCTAAATCTATAAGGGTCTCGTCTATTTAGTCCTATGACTATTGCCGGTGATAGCTAAGATTAAGAACCTTGGCATCCTGTTCAGAAGGTCTGGAGTCCCCTAAGCTTTTTGGAGTTATGTGCGTTTGAAAAGCAATGAAACATCACTGGCAATTATTGGTAATGGAAAACATCGTTAGGACACGTCTTCTACGCCTGACAGCTCTCCGTAGCGATCTGAAAGCTTTGTGAAGACTGCCAATTCGCACTTAGCCAGCGAAAATCCTTCTCATTCTCAGGGGAGACATCTGTTCTATAACGAGCAATGGGTCGCTGAAAAATCCTAATGTCTCCCCAAGGGGGGCAATCAGGGGAGACATGAGTCCGGGACCGAAATGATGAAGGGCGAAAACACACTACGGGTAAAAAATCTGGCGCACAAAAAGTCCCCGCGAGCACTTTTGTACGAGATGCACAGACTACCACGAAACGACGAAATGTGTTTTTAAGCGTCCTGTCTTGACCGTAATGTGTTTGCACCCTAACTCTTAATATGCCTTTGAGTAAGGAGGTTGGGTACTTACTGTGTGAGTTGGCATATTTCCTTGGGCAGTTCAGTGATCCTGTTCTCACTGATATCTAGATGTGTGAGCGCTTGCAGTGTAAACGTCTGCGGCGGCACAGCAGGTAGGGAGTTACCACGCATGCGCAGCACGCGCACTGCAAACCCGTCGGATGCATGTTGGGTAAGCGCCACTGGGAGGCAGGAACGACCGCCCCCACTCAGGTCCAGGACGTTTGGTGGTTGCGTGCTTTGTGTGCCCTAGGAAAGTAATAGTTAGATGTAAAATTACTTCTTTTAATAAGTTATATTAAAAATATCAAATGTAAGTCAGATCTGAACCACTGAAGGGATTTTCGTCAAACCCATTCCAAATAATTCTTAAAAATCGGAATATAGGTTTTGATCCTAAAATGATAGAAACACATGCATCGGTGGTAATTTTTAAAAGGTTTAAATTGCAAAAAAATTCAACCCCTCTCTTACTTTTGTTCAGAGTTTTTGTTGTTCAGAATTTGTATGCCTAGATTATGTGGAATATTTATGGGTAATAGGCAATAGCAGCTCTACCAATCCCAGTCCCGGTTCTTTTAAGTGTTCAGGAGCTCAGACCCTCCATACCTCTACTAAACTCAAAACGTTAAAAACAGGTATAATTTGAGATACCGCGGTTAATCTGGACTAATAAGTATTTAAAGTTTAGTTCGCGCGCGAGGTAAATGTACTCTGCATTCAACTCGCGCGCGAACTGTAGAAGCTGAAGCATGCAAATGAAGGCTCCACTGGGCCGTAAGATCAAAAGAAGTTAAAACTAAAGATTGCGTAATCCATGCCAAAAAATAATCCAGTGTGAACTCCAGTGCTATTCGATCCACTTGGTGCATCCAAAAAGTGGATTCTAGTGGACTGAGAGAGAAATTCCACCGGGATTTAAATTAAAAAATTCTAAAACCACGAACTGAAAATGTTCATGGGTATATAATATGTACAATATGACCCGAATGCTCATTTTCTTGCTATTAAAAAACGAAGTTGTCGTGAGAAAGGGCTAGTTTATTATAAGGAAGTTTAAATTAGTTGTTATAAATTTAAGAACACATTTAGACTTCTAGGTAAATACTTCAGAAAAACTGAAAGCTCAACTTCTGATAGTTACTTACTAGAGCTCAAATTATTAGAAAGAACCTTGACCCCCTTTTTCCCAATATGCCATGAAAGGCGTAGCTAGGAGCGTGTCTGGTTTTTATGTTCATGTTGTGATTTACAATATTAATTACATTTGTTTACATGTTTTAATTTTTGGGATAGAATAGGAAGTAATGATTAGGAGAAACATACCAAGTTTTCACAAATGTCTTTAGTCGTAGGTTCTAGACTGTCCATAAATATAGCACTTTGCTGAGAAAACACATCTAAACTATCGATCTCCTCCTCTTCGCACTTCATTTTATTATTTTCCACCATTACAATTTTATTTAATACACACACTTGATATTTTACTACACGCAGGTAACAGAACAATGAAAATTTTGAATTTAAATTGTGTTCATCATTTCCTCAGTCTAACTTAGAAGATTTGTTAGTTAATTTAAATATGATTGTTATTCTGAAAACGAAAACAAGATTAATGTTGTACTAGTAAGCGACTTGTAAGCTCTATTCGCGACTACTACCCGCGGGCGACGAACCCGGCCAATGCTATGCTCAAAGACTACGAAGCATTCTAAAAGTAATTTGATATTCCAATCACGGTTGTATTCACTCGATAATTTTAGTGTCCTTGCCTTTCTGCTTCGGTCATTACAAAGCTTGCTTGAACTTGGAATTTTAACGACATCACTGTTTCGAGTGTGCTTACGTTTCTATGTATTGCCAGTTTTGTGTGATACGTTTCTTTGTATTTATTGCAGTTACCGTTTATTTGAAAATATTTCTATGGTTATTTTAATTTGATTGAAGATTTTCTCGGTTTGTCAAGAGATGTGATTAGGTGTCGCGAAAGAGCGCGTCGGAGTTACTGCTTTGTGCCGCTTTGACTGACAGGTCGGAACTCGTAGGCGCTCACGGCGTAGACATTTCGGATTTCGACCGTAACGTCGTTCTTAATCTATTTGACGGAACATCTGCAGTTATTAGTACTTATTTATTACCCTCGACGAAGCGGAGACGGTATATGTGTTTGCCCTAAGAGGTTGTGTGTTTGTTTGTTTGTTTGTTTGTTTGTTTGTTTGTTTGTTTGTTTGTTTGTTTGTTTGTGCACTTTTTTGTCACCATTTTTCTCAAAAAGTACTGGGCCGATTGAGATGCGGTTTCTTGCATTAAATACGTATAGCTTGTGAGAAGGTTTTTAGATATATTTTAGGACCATAGACAACCAAGCTGAGCTGTAGTCTATGATTTTAATATTTCAACATGTTACCATTTTTCACAAAAACTACTGGGCCGATTGAGATGCGGTTTTTTGCATTAGATGTGTATAGCTTGTGAGAAGGTTCTTAGATATATTTTAGGACCATAGACAACAAAGCTGAGCTGTAGTCTATGATCTTAATTTTTCTATGTGTTAAAAATTTTCACAAAAAGTACTGGGCCGATTGAGATGCGGTTTTTTGCATTAGATATGTTTAGCTTGTGAGAAGGTTCTTAGATATATTTTAGGACCATAGACAACTAAGCTGAGCTGTAGTCTATGATTTTATTTTTTCAATATGTTACCATTTTTCACAAAAAGTACTGGGCCGATTGAGATGCGGTTTTTTGCATTAGATGTGTATAGCTTGTGAGAAGGTTCTTTAATATATTTTAGGACCATAGACAACAAAGCTGAGCTGTTGTCTATGATCTTAATTTTTCAACCACTGTAACCATTTTTCACAAAAAGTACTGGGCCGATTGAGATGCGGTTTATTGCATTTAGGACTTCGTGCGATTACAAAACAGGAAACTGGTACCAAAATTTAAAAAAATCAGCGCCATTTTGAAATTCTTTGTTAATTGACCGATTTCGTTCAAAATCTATATTTAGGGCTCCCTGGGGTCACAAAACAGGAAACTGGTACCAAAATTTAAAAAAATCAGCGCCATTTTGAAATTCTTTGTTAATTGATCGATTTCGTTCAAAATCGATATTTAGGACTCCCTGGGGTTACAAAACAGGAAACTGTTACCAAACTTTAAAAAAACAGCGCCATTTTGAAATTCTTTGTTAATTAACCGATTTTGTTCAAAATCGATATTTAGGGCTTCGTGGGTTACAAAACAGGAAACTGGTACCAAAATTTTAAAAAAATCAGCGCCATTTTGAAATTCTTTGTTAATTGACCGATTTCGTTCAAAATCGATATTTAGGGCTCCCTGGGGTCACAAAACAGGAAACTGGTACCAAAATTTTAAAAAATCAGCGCCATTTTGAAATTCTGTGTTAGTTGACCGATTTCGTTCAAAATCGATATTTAGGGCTCCCTGGGGTCACAAAACAGGAAACTGTTACCAAAATTTTAGAAAATCAGCGCCATTTTGAAATTCTTTGTTAATTGACCGATTTCGTTCAAAATCTAAATTTAGGGCTCCCTGGGGTCACAAAACAGGAAACTGGTACCAAAATTTAAAAAAATCAGCGCCATTTTGAAATTCTTTGTTAATTGATCGATTTCGTTCAAAATCGATATTTAGGACTCCCTGGGGTTACAAAACAGGAAACTGTTACCAAACTTTAAAAAAACAGCGCCATTTTGAAATTCTTTGTTAATTAACCGATTTTGTTCAAAATCGATATTTAGGGCTTCGTGGGATTACAAAACAGGAAACTGGTACCAAAATTTTAAAAAAATCAGCGCCATTTTGAAATTCTTTGTTAATTGACCGATTTCGTTCAAAATCGATATTTAGGGCTCCCTGGGGTCACAAAACAGGAAACTGGTACCAAAATTTTAAAAAATCAGCGCCATTTTGAATTTCTGTGTTAATTGACCGATTTCGTTCAAAATCGATATGAAGGGCTCCCTGGGGTCACAAAACAGGAAACTGTTACCAAAATTTTAGAAAATCAGCGCCATTTTGAAATTATTTGTTTGTTGACCAATTTCGTTCAAAATCGATATTTAGGACTCCCTGGGGTTACGAAACAGGAAACTGTTACCAAAGTTTTAAAAAATCAGCGCCATTTTTATTTATTTTGTTATCACCATAATAAATGAATTCAGTTTTGTACGGTAAAATCTGTACTACTTGTAAGTCTAACCACAACCCGTGAGCTGCTTTAGCAGCTCGCGCACAGGGCGAAATACTAGTTAGATATATATAGCTTGAGAGAAGGTTCTTAGATATATTTTAGGACCATAGACAACCAAGCTGAGCTGTCTCTATGATTTTAATATTTCGATATGTTACCATTTTTTACAAAAAGTACTGGGCCGATTGAAATGCGGTTTTTTTCATTAGATGTGTATAGCTTGTGAGAAGGTTCTTAGATATATTTTAGGACCATAGACAACAAAGCTGAGCTGTAGTCTATGATTTAATTTTTTCAATATGTTACCATTTTTCTCAAAAACTACTGTGCTGATCTAGATGCGGGCTTTTTGTTTTAGATATATTTAGCTTGTACCTAGATGCTGCCCAGGGTATCATGATGGAGTCAGGAGGCGATCATGGGAACTCCTTAAATTCTCATCGTATACCCGTCGCGTTTGGACTCTTTTGATTTGTCCATTTGAAAAGGGTTTGGCCATAGTCCACCACACTGGTCAAAAAAACTACTGAGCTGTCAAAGATGCAGTTTTGTGTTTTAGATATTATGTAATATATACGTTTGCTACGTTCTAATTGTTGTTTCAAAGTTATAAAGGTCAAAGGTATAATGGAGCTCTGCAGTTCGTCGTGGGTTTTTTTAAAATTTTTAATTTTATTACTTGTGTATAAAATAAACTGACTGAAATATTAACTCAAACCGCTGCTGAGTGTATAAATTTGAGATTTAGCATACTTGACCTCTGTATAACGAGAACTCCAAAGTTACAAATTTCATCTAAGCGAAGCCTATCCGCTAGTTGACTTAAATATACCTAGACACAGTCGTTTGAGAAATATTAAAAATAGAGATTTTTTCACCGGAAAAGAGTTCCCGCGGAAATCATAAACCTTATTCCACGCTGACGAACTAATACCTATAATATGACTCTTAAATTGACATAGGTCTAGGCTCTATTATTAATTAAGTATTATATTAAGCTATAGTGATATCACAGTTATAGTGCAATATAGGTATAAACACAAAACAATAGAAAGTACTAACGACGCGGACACTCTTATAAGCAAATAAAATTAAACGTCTCAGGTCCAACACACAAACTTTTAATTGAGCACTTCATGGAACTCCATTAAGTGCTAACACGTAACTATACGCACTTACATAATAAAATGTAGGTAAGATTACACAACCCTATCAAATAAAATTATTCATTGAAATGTCAAAAAGTTGACTGAGTGAGCAGATTTCTAGCAATTTGTCGCGATCGTTGAAGCATCGTTAGTTTGAGAAGTGTACCGGAATCAAAGCCCAATCTGCACAAATCATCGCATTTTATACAGACAAGCGCGTTTTGTATAGACAGCGGAGCAATTTGTATGAATTGTATAATCTCCGTTTCGTAGAACTTTCCATAATTTTTATAGATAAAATACTTACCATGGAAATAAATCTTACATTTAAGAAACAAACTTATTTTAGTAGAAAGGGGCGAGTCGTCAAAATATGAATTTAAAGCGTTCAGAACTTCAGACACCACCCTCTTTGTACCCTCATCCAATCAATTATTATGTCACTTACGTATCTTATAGCTTTTATTACATAAAAGATACTCATCCGGTGCGTATCAGTAACATGCAAAAGGTTCTGTAGCCATTATAGGCAAAAACTTTTACGTTTATTATTTCCCATTTGACCGAGCGAAGCGAAGGTCTCTGAGTCAACTTGAGAGAATTTGCACTTGTCCGTCCGTCCTTCCGTCCGTCCGTCTGTCAGAGCCCTATAACTTCTGAATTACTGAACGTAATTACTTCAAAGGACTTGAACAGTGCCACTATGCGAGCTTGCCTAGGTGTCAAAAATCAATGTGCAGCAATGATTTCTTTATTATTGTAATTGTAATATTTTATAGTTTTCAGATAAAAAGTTTCAGGAGTCTGAAGGCTCTGAAAACTGAGAAAATAAATAAAAAAGGTTTCACAAAAAAACTGCTTTCCCACACTAGATGGCGCTAGTTATTGTTGTGAGCGAGTCTAAAAAAATATTTTCAAGTATGATTTATTTATTATTGTAATTGTTATATTTTATACTTTAAAGATAAAAAGTTTCAGGAGTCTGAAGGCTCTGCAAACTGAGAAAATAAATAAAAAAAGGTTTCATCAAAAAACTGCTTTCCCACACTAGATGGCGCTAGACGTTTTGGTAAGCGAGTTCAACTATTCGATCACAGATGGCAGAAATATGCAATGTCAAAGGGCGTTTCTTTAAACGCAGTGGTTATTTCAAAATATAATATGTAAACCAATGGCCTCCAGCCGAATATGGCTTAAAAAGTTATAAAAATCTTTATTTCAGGGGGCTCTCATAGAAGCTAATGCGAAGTAAAATATTTTTTATAGCGTTACATAGGGTTGCGGTATATCATTTTAAAGATAATTAGGAATATAGTCCAAAAATATATGTTTTTTAATTTTTCCCTTAAAATTGACGAAATTTTAAGTGGGGACGGGGGGCTTTCAAAGTGGAGATTTTCTAACGTCCAAAGTTGACCTCAGAACTCTCAATTCTCTGAAAGGCTGAGCCTGAAACTTGATCAATTAGTTGAATTATATACTATTATTCTTACTTGAACAACAAATACTAAAATTAGATAAATATTATAAGGAAACGAAATTATTTAATTTTTAATGAGCTTCAGTATTTTTAATTGAACTTCACAATTATGTCAATAGATGGCGCTCTGTTATGGCGATACCGCGAGGTCTCAGTTCGTGGCGAACCAGTAGTATAATATGGTGTAGCTTTTATTACAAAAACAAGAATGAATAAGATAAGAACCTCATAAAGAAATCATTAAAATACGATACGAAACGATACGATATACGAAAACGATATATCATTTGAGAAGATGAATCAAAATATTTATTTCGCTTTTTATATGTTCAGGATTCAGGAATTATAGAAAAAAAATACAAATTCTGTACAAATTAAAAAAAATTATAAGACTCATTATGCTTTAGCTTTCTTTTACTGTGTTAAATTTTCATGATCTTAGATGATTTCGGCTTTGACACAAAAGACACTTACGGTCAGGCGGGCACACGGACCTACTGTACGATACTATAAGGTTCGTTGTTTTACGAGTACTACGGAACTCTAAAAGATACACGTGCCAAATTAAAAAGTGAACGAAACAAAAAGTTATATTTACCTCTGTTAACCAGCTGAACCACATGTTACGTTCCCACACGGTGTTGAAGCCGAGGAAGAGATGATTGACTCCAGCATCCAACAAACTGTTCCCTTGATAACGCGGTTTGACGCATAGCACCAGCTTTTGGGCCTTTGGCGGACAGATCTCGATGGTGCCACCGCTTATCTCTAACATATCCCAAGCTATACCTGTAACACGCAGATCAATCGAAATTTTGCAAAATGGATTTTAGGCTTCATAAAACTACGAATTTTAAAAGTTGCAAAAATAAAGTGTCTTATATAAAATAGCAATTACTTAATAAAGTTTATTTACATTACGCACAACGCACAATATTACACAAGTATTACCTAGACGTAGCGTTATCTAAGCAGGAGTTTCACTTACCATATGTGTGAAGTTGAGATCCTAGAATATGGGCAACTCTTGGTTTCCATTGTGGGAATACGTGACCCTTGAGAACGTATACAGTGCCTGAACGTAGCACTCCGCCGGACCGGCTTGCAGGGCCTGCACACCAACGAAGTATATGGCGCAATTCTGGGTCTACAGCAAGTCTCAATCGCCTAGCTTCTGATGACCACCCGTTTCTAGCCAAGAACTGGTCCTGAATTCGTAAAGGAAACTCGTTCAACTCCAAGCGCCGTGAATTTTCTCCACCAATTTGTATCCAGAGCGTTAACTCCTCACTGAACCCGAGTTTCTTGTTTACATCTTCGACGGTCGTGTTTGGGGATACCTTTATGAGTTTGCTGGGCGCATTAGTCGCGTAGGGCTCGAGGCCATCGAAAACGCGTATCCAGGTAAAATCAGAGCGTGGTTTGAACCCTCGGGTGGAAGCGAGTCTCCGAAGCGATTTGCGGGGAGCGGAAGGCGATGAGGCATGGAGGCCGTCGTCACAGACCATGGCGCGGATGGACGCAAGGCGCGGAGGCCGACGCCGCAATGCCCGTGCCCGAGACCGCCAGCCGGAGCATGCCGTTGCATTACAATTGGGTCGACCGTGGTGGGGGTGGGAAACATGTCGTTCGGTCAGTCGGGAATACGACACGCAGACCTAATTTACATAATATCGACATCTTAATTCTTAATGTACATTTTACCTAAATTTATAAACTTTTACTAAGGTTATGTTACGTTTTTTTATCCACTTTTATTTTCTAAATAGTATCCCGTATCCGTTATAATAGGTCTAAAGTTACTATACGTATGAAATAAAATGGGATAAGAGAGCGCCAAGCGTAATGCTTGGTTCCGCACCGCCACACACCCCACCTGCTGACTCACCTGCTGTGTTCGAGACCGTTCGCCCCTCTTTAAAGAAAATATGAATCAAGTACTTATTACAAAATTGTTCTAAAACATTCAAAATATTCCTATAGGTATTTCTCAAAACTATAAACTTATCCTTTTTGGATTCTGTACTTTGTACGACTACGTCGCATAGTCCGTCGCCTGGATAAACTTGTAAGTTGTAGTCGTAGACGAGATGGAAAGGAAAAGACCACGCGGCCTATCACCAAGTGGCTGCTGGTTGGTCGGACCAGATCAAGTCACTCTCAGGCCTTCGCATTATACAACCGCACATGCAGAGGGGACTGTCTAGTTCCTAGCGCTATGCATATGACACTTCATTGCAGACAAGAAGAAAATACAATAGGACGTACTTAGTGGCTGCTGCCAATCTTCTTGTCCAGCTGTTGATAATGCAGTCGTGATTCCCTGTTTGCGAAGACTCCACGGTATAGACACATAACCAATTTCAATAATCCTTGATCCTTAAAAATAACCAACTAAAGCATATTTTTAATTGACGCGACGCGGTCGGGTTTTATTATTCAATCTATCTGTAATCATATTGATCTTAGGCAAAAATATCCATTAATTACATAAAATAAAGCATCTACTACAAACTCTAAACTTATATAATTAATAACTTACTTACAATTAAAACTTAGTTATTACGTAAATAAATTACACTTATTACCAAGTAAATACATTGAGGTAAGTACAAACTACCAAGGATGATTCTTATGTATTTTTTCATTTCCACACGCACACGTCGCGTTGCAAGTCCCTCGCGTACAGAATTCGGGCACTTTGACCAAGGAGTCGCAGTTTGAATAGAAATCTTTGACAGGACAGGAGTTGGTGCAGAGAGAACCCGAGATGCAGTGGTCTGGGCAGTCGTCGCATTGCTTACCCGCTTTGTAGGGGTACTGGAGAATTGTATCGTAATTGCCTCTGAAAAGATATTATACTTACTAAGTCAAATTCAAAACTTGGCTAATCCCAAAAAATAACGTAGTTCCCACGGAATTAAAAAAAACTTAAACCAAGTAGACGAAGTCGCGGGCAACATTTAGTAATTATTAACGATATCTTAAAACTTATCTTTATCTTTAAAGCTACATCAAATTCATTGAAACTTCAATTATTTGTACGTTCAGTCATTTGGGCTGTAGGTTGTCTGTCAGTCACTCAGGACAAAGACTTTTATAGTTATTGATAATCTCTGCACGTAGTCTCGACATCTACAATCTGTAGGTACCTACATCTAAACGTGAACTGTGCAAGCTCCATTAAAATATAAATATAGGTACCTACCTACTCGTACTAATAAGTAACTAGTCCGAAATTATTTAAAAAACATTTTTTTAAATAAGATTTTATCGTCTGCCATATTGAATTTAGTATGACGTCATTTTGGTTTCGTAATCTTCTCACTTCTCAGCAAACCCTTTCAATTGATACACATTTCATGGAGGTGCATAAAAAATAACTAGGGCGCTCCTTCTTATGGTACCTAATCTTAACCCAATATTAAGGTGGATCTTTGGGAGTCCACCATAATATTGGATTTAGAATGACGTCACTTAGCTAAATGTCATTCAAACTAAACCGTAAATCAAAAGTTCAGCTCTAATCGGATGGAGATAATAATTGTTTAAAAATCCAGTTGCTATATTTGGCCTAAACAAACCCACATATATTATAGTTAAATTAAAGCTTGTAAAATTATTCCATATAATGGTATTGGTAAGTTACCCAAAGCTCTCTAGGATTGCAGCATTAACAACTCCTGAAAATGTCCAATGGCTCTCGGGAAAATATTAACTATATTATTTAAATAGAACCTAAATTCAATATCCGAGACACTATGCCGTAATATCTCACGATAAAGTCATAATAATCTATTCAGTTAAGCAAACCATAATAATAACATGAATTCGTATTGTGTAATTAACACTTATTGATAACTAGCTGATGCCCGCGACTTCGTCCGCGTGGTTTAAGTTTTTGTTATTCCCGCGGGAACTCCTTAATTTTCCGGGATAAAAAGTAGCCTATGTCACTCTCCAGGTTCTCAACTATACCCATGCCAAAAATCACGTCAATCCGTTGCTCCGTTGCGGCGTGATTGAAGGACAAACCAACAAACCAACAAACCAACAAACAAAGTGACTTTCGCATTTATAATATTAGTATGATCCTTGTTGTTTAATAATGTAACTATACTTAATGGCATTCTTGCATCGGTAGATACACTTTATATACCACTAGCTGATGCCCGCGACTTCGTCCGCGTGGTTTAAGTTTTTTGTTATTCCCGCGGGAACTCCTTAATTTTCCGGGATAAAAAGTAGCCTATGTCACTCTCCAGGTCCTCAACTATACCCATGCCAAAAATCACGTCAATCCGTTGCTCCGTTGCGGCGTGATTGAAGGACAAACCAACAAACCAACAAACCAACAAACAAAGTGACTTTCGCATTTATAATATTAGTATGAATGATATTATGATGTACCTAAGTACATATAGAACAACTGGCCATTTGTACGTCTGTTACATTTAAATGTGATTTTAACAAACATCGGAATGCCAAAGCGGTAATAAATTCTAATGGTTCATCTCGAAGATTTTCATATTGGGTGGGCATGTTTTTGCGTGAAACATTTACACGTTATTATTATTATTATTTATTTTATGTTATGGTTAAATTGAGGCAGTTGCGAAAAAACGACCTATTATTACGTAGGTACCTACTCGTAATGTGGTGATATAAGAGCGGTAAATAGGTTTTTACATACGAGTTGACTAGGTAATGTCAGCCCGATGACGCCAGTAGAGGGCTGACCATCGTCACGAGTATGTAGAAAGTTAGAAACCTTAACGCCCGTGTATCACACAATATTTTTCAATACATTTGTGCGAAAACTTGAAAATAGAAGTCGAGTAGGTAGGTACTAGGTACTCACTAGAATTTTTCACGCCCATATACTTATTTCGAGATTTTTGGCGGCAATAGGCATGATAACAGTAACCAAGAATCAATGAAATTATGAATTTATCTAATGAAATAGGATTCGTGGATTATAAAAAACGTATTTATTTTTCTATTTCGAGTGAGATTGCTATTTATTTTGATAAAATAAAACTATAAAATACAGAAATCCGCCATAATGGATTAAACGCCAAGAAGCGAATGACGTCATAATTGTTTGTTTTCGAGCTTTGAAAATCAGACTATTGTTTACTGCACACTGCACAGAGTCCATTGGTAAATACAATAGTGACGTCACAAACGACGCCATGACACCGGCGAGCGTTTTGGCGTGAATTTTAAAATTGAAATTTCAAATGCCAATTTTATTAACCAAACCTTATTTTTCTGCTGAAATAAGATATTTTTTCGAAATAGTAGATACTTCCGAACATAATCTTACCATTTTTCAAAATCAGTAATCATGCCTATTATAAGCGCGGTTTTTTCTCAAATTGGGTATTTTATAAGATGAGATTTACCTAATTTCATGATGCAAATCACTTCTACCCCTCGTATTTATTGATTAAAGATATATACTACGGCGCGTTGTTGTATTTGCGTTTTTTTTATTGGCTTCTAGTTCTTAACTCCCAGCCTGGACTATTCAGCCTTTACTTTTTTGATTTATAAAACTGGTTTTTTTTTTAAATTAACTATATTAAATACGATTTCTTATTTTATGAATTAGCTAGCTGATGCCCGCGACTTCGTACGCGTGGATTGGTTCCCGCGGGAACTCTTTCATTTTCCGGGATACAAAGTGGCCTATGTGCTATTCCAGACTATAATCTATCTCTGTGCCAAATTTCATCCAGATCAGCTCAGCCGTTGGGGCGTGATTGAGTAACAAACATCCATCCGTACTTCCATCCATACATCCATCCATACATCCATCCATACATTCATCCATCCAAACTTTCGCATTTATAATATTTATTTGATTTGATCGATTCACATCTAAATGTCATTATTTTTTAGATTTTCTGCTTCTACATACAAAGTCAATATTATTATGAACCTTCTTGCAAGAAAACTTTTTATTTAGAAGTAAAGTGGACTTACAAAAATTAAAAAAAAAACTGCAAATTTACTGCACGAGGGCAGTAAATTTAACTTACAAGCCCTGTTTACTGCCTCTGTAAGTGCAATTTTCGAGCAAGTGTATTGAAAAATATATTATCTGTCAAGTATGTGCACGGATTTTCACTGAGACTGATAAATGACTTCTCCCAAGCCTGCGTAGGTAATATTTTAAAAACAACATTCACTAATATTTTTTTAAATACCTACAAAACCTACCTTATTTTAACTCTACTCGTATCATGTGTACAAAACATTGCATGAATGAAACGACTATTTAAATTTTAAATTGTCAATAGTCACAATTGAGTTCAATACCACTCTGATTCGTCCGTGGCTGTCTGTGACTAATATTAGGTATATTTTGTAAACAAATATATTTGATGCAGTCCTTATTTTTGTAAAGATTTTTTTTTTAATATCACTTCTTTCAGTAATACGTAGTAATACGTAGTAATACGCACAGAACAAGGAAGGAACGCACAGAAGAAGGAGGCTCAATTTCTTGAGCTGAAATATCAAATACTCATATGTCTACGGTTCCTTGGAGCTGTGAAAAAATTAAGCTTCTAGTCCAACGCAATCAAAAGATACAGCCGTTTATGCTGCAAATTTTCGACACTCGCAAGGGAATCAAAACCTACAGGGTACTTCCCGTGAACTCAGAATCTTGAAATTTGGTACGAAGCAACGCCATAAAGCACAGATATAGGAATAATTGCGAAAAGCATAATTTTTTTGTTACATCATATACTTAATAAAAATATTTTTAATAATTTTAAAGCTTGGTTTAAAATTATTATGGAATTACCCTGTAGGTTTTGATTCCCTTGCGAGTGTCGAAAATTTGCAGCATAAACGGCTGTATCTTTTGATTGCGTTGGCTTAGAAGCTTGATTTCATTACAGCTCCAAGGGCCGGCCACCACATCGTAGACGGCCTACCACGTCACAGTTTGTACGGAACCCTCAGCCGGTTTTTTTATTAATACTTACGTACTATACCTATACCTGGGATAAGCGGCTTGAGTTTCCCGAGCTTTGAAAGAATAACCTTAAACCTTAAATACTTATTTACTTCTCCCACTATCCGAAAGATAGAAGAATCGTTAATTATTGAACAAAATACTTCCAGTTGGTACTTTTATGAAATTATCACTTTAAAACAGACAAAACGCTTAACTTTATACCTACTAACAAAATACCTATAGCGAATAATCCATGCCAATAATACATATTACATACCCAGGACAATAGTGACACACGTAGTTATAAAACTGTCCCCATGGCCCTCCAGCGCAGCGGGCCACGCCACAGCCAACCTTGTGGCTCGTGGCCCAAACCATTTGCGTGTAATGGCCTACCGCCTTTAGATCTCGAACTGGTGATCCATACGTGAAGTTCTGATACTCAAGGAACCACGACTTAAGAGCAAAGAACCTGAAAAATACATGCATACGTAGGTATCTTTTACTACCTACTTTCGAGAAAAGCTATGGGAGAGCGTGTGACAACACAATAGTATATAAAGTACCTAAGTTTCCGTAGCCCTGATTAAATAATTAAAAAAAACAAATAAGTAAGTAATAGTTTAAAAAAAAAACCACGGCACTTGGAGTAAGATACCAAATTTCGAATCTGCTTTCCTTCATGAAACAGAACAGCCGTTGATCTTCAAACATCTGTGCAGAGTTTCTTGAATTATAGCTTCTTTCAAACAAAAAACTGATCAAAATCGGTCTAGCCGCGTGGGAGCTAAGTACTATGCCACAGATATACAAATACACACATACAATCAAGCGGGCTTTGTGTCAGGGGGTGAAAACAATTTAACCGCAAAATCAAAAAGAAATCAAATCAAAATCAAAGAGAATAATCTTACTAATACGAATGGATTAAGAATGCGAAAATGTGTTTGTTTGTTGGTTTCACTTGAATCACGCCGCAACACAGCAACGCATCGACGTGATTTTTTGCATGGATATATTTGAGGACCTGGAGAGTAATATAGCCTACTTTTTATCCCGGAAAATTAAGGAGTTCCCGTGGAAATAAAAAAAAACTTTTTCCACGCGGACGAAGTCACGGGCATCAGCTAGTCAGAAATAAAGTTATTTTTGTTTCTTTCTATATAGTTTAGTTTAAATACATACATATCAATATGTAATAATTGACTCAACTGCTGCCCCAAAACCTTGGCCCAAAACATATTGATTTTCGGAGGTTACTGTCCGCCTTATTGTTTTTATTGTGACGTCATATCAGCTAGTATCATGGTGTCTTTCTTGCAACCAAGACGAATCTAACGACACCAATATATTTTCTCGGTTTATTGATTCATGTTCAAGAAAAAAATTGTGCACCGAACCTACGGTCTACTACAAAACAATTTTTTTCCCAAACATATAATTACATGTACGTTCACTTACATATTACTTACCTAGTATACACATAAAAATAAATACACTCCAAAACGCAACTACACTAAACAAAGAAGTTTTTGTTCATAACATATAGGTAAGTGTAGGTAGAGCCACTTTACAAAACTTGGGTTTAAATATTTCTTAGAAATTATTGCCACAATGCTAACATGAATTAATCATAAGGCAACATAGAAGCTTTGCAACCAACTCCATAATATCTTTCAACCACAAACAATTACTTATAGTTATGCCGACTTTAAAAAGCACCTAACGTATATATGCACTTGCATTGTCTCTCGTAATTTAGTATAGGTACATAAGACTTAGGTACTGATTGTATTAGATTTCTAGATGAAGCCCGCAATATCGTAAGAATGGATATAGGTTATTATCCCGTGGGAACTCTTTGATTTTCCATGATAAATCATGTCTTTCCCCGGGACGCAACATAGTGTAGGTACCTGTGTACCAAATCTCGTCAAAATCGGTTAAACTCATGGTCCATGAAAAGGTAAAAGACAGACAAACTCTTACATAAATGTATTATTATAGTTATATTTTTATATTGTTCATGTAGTCTGTTTTGATGACTAGATTTTTTTAACACTTTATACGCTTTGTGTAAAATTTGGAATGGGAAAAGTGACCCCAAATTACAGTTATCATACTAATATTATAAATGCGAAAGTCAGTTTGTTTGTTGGTTTGTTGGTTTGTCCTTCAATCACGCCGCAAAGGAGCAACGGATCGACGTGATTTTTGGCATGAGTATAGTTGAGGACCTGGAGAGTGACATAGGCTACTTTTTATCCCGGAAATTAAGGAGTTCCTGCGGGAATCGAAAAAAACTTAAACCACGCGGACGAAGTCGCGGGTATCATCTAGTATCATATAGAATGGGTATGGCCATATGTTCCTGTATTTCACAATTAGGTATACTTCTACCTAATATTACTTATTATTTACCCAAGTGTTTGTATCACAAGCTCTACTAATACTTTACCTTCCTATCTATATATTATTATACTTACGATTCCTAGCTTCTTTAAATTGAATAGATATATATTTATACAAATATTATAAATGCGAAAGTTTGGATGGATGTATCATGTAAGTATGTATAAATGGATGGATGGATTTTTGTTACTCAATCACGCCAGAACGGATGAACGGATCTGGATGAAATTTGGCACAGAGATAGATAATAGTCTGGATTAACACAAAGACTACTTTTTATTACTTGCTTTTTTATGCGGAAGGACGTGGGAACCCACCGCATTATTATCCCAAAAAAACTCCTACCATTATTTGATTAATGGAAACGTTTGAGGGTCGTGACCCTCAAAAATGAGGAATACGACGCAGAGAGATATTTTTTATCCAGTTCCCGCGGGAACCACAAAACTTCAATCCACGCGGACGAAGTCGAGGGCATCAGCTAGTATAATATATGTATATGGTACTCTAGATGTAACATTATTATGTACCTATATACTTACTTAGTAATTCAGACAGATAAAAACTAATATATAATAATAGGCTTCAAGAAGGAAGTCACATAATAAAGCTGGCAGGTACTAAGATAGGCAATTCAAATTAAACTATTACAAAGGGCAAATTATCATTACCATGTCAGTCTGTGAAATCTTTAATAAGGTATACACGAATCCCTCATTATCCTCGCAGTAAAGGTAAAAGATCGTGACGTGAGAACTTGAGTCTTGAACACAGACGGACGAGGAAACACGCGAATATCAACAAAAAACATGAAGAGTAATTATGCTTCGTTACAAATATAGTTTCATCTCGTACACGAGATCTTAGATGTAACCTTGACTTATTTATATAAGAACCTAAATGCACGCTAATTTGGTATGGAGGTATGCACAGAAATAGGAATCTGCATGGTTTAAATTTAAACGTCAAATAATAAAAATAAAAATAAAATTTTGGTGGCAAAAATTGACGAGTTCTAGCAAAAGATCGATATTTGGTCGTATTTGGTCATCCAAACCTACGGAAATAGAAAAGTTTAAAATAAAAATTATAGAAAAAAATTGTGGATTTTTTGACAGTACACTAGTTTAAGTTTTAATTCGATTGATCGTATCGTATCGAATTCGATGACAATGTAGCATCAAAGTAAAATGGACCCAAAAGCCCTTGATTTAAAGTCACGAATTCAGTTGGTTTACAGTTTGAATTTGGAAACGTATCCAAATTTACAATTTGAATTTGGAGCGCTAGCTATGAATGCAATATATGTATACGAAATTGAGAACGAATATACTCATTTTAATTAAGGCTCGTTTGACTTTGACGCTAACTATTGTCATCGAATTCTACGATCAAGAGAATTAAAACTTTGACTAAGCGTACAAGACGAGGGTCAATAGGTACTCATTTTTTCGGTCGCTGTCAATACCCACACTGGGTCGTATGGCAAAAGAGGAAATAAGTAAGTCAAGGTAATGCGGGATCGCATATTGACTCAGTGTCAATACTGAGTAGGTAGGTACATAATAAAAACACTTATATTCTATATTCGCGTATTACATATGGTTACCTAAAGATATGTTCCTATCAATTACTAATGACAGTTATGCAAACACCGATATGATCCGGAAGACTGGAGTGGAGTGTTCATTCCAATAGTAACCGGAAATAAGAAAAACATCTAAGTATGAAATATTTATAACGTACTTACCTACTCATTAAATTTTTACTCCCATTAATAAAAACACGGTATAAATTGCATTTTTGATACGGGGCGTGACTAACCTCGTCTTTAACGCTTTGATTAACAAGTGCTGAAACACACTGAGCGTATCTTGCGCCGCTTATATCGCAAGATAAGCGATGCAAAACTAGCCGCGCAAGTAAGTGTGTTTTGGCCCTTAGAAATAAACGTTACCCATTGATATTTAATAAATTGTCTTACCACAAAAAATCTATTTTTTTTAAACCTGTCAGATTTTCGCCACAAAAAATTGATAAACTTAGGTAGGTAATTGGTTTGACTGGATTTATGGTGTATCAGCTATTATTCCGCGACAGTCCGCGTGGATTAAGGATTTTTCAAAATTTCAAAGAACGGTTTGCTTTCCGGGGATAAAAAGTAGGCCACTTTTTGTGCCCGGAAAGCAAACCGGATGTCACTCTGAAGGTCCTCAACTATACCTATACCATCACTTAGACTCGTTTTTTTGCTTGCTACAGAAATCAAAGAAAACTTTTCAAAAATTATCTTAGTAATCTTTATTTTTAAGTAAGTAAAACTGTTTCGGCATCTTTTTTCATAAAGGTTCATTATGGTCGTGAATAACCCACAGCTTTATTTCTAACGGTTCATACAATAACGAAAACGTCATACCTTTCATTAAAAAGTGATTAATTTGCGTTAATATGTTATTAACGCATTTTATGCAAAGAACATTCAAACATATTACTTCACTTACCACGGAGTTTTATGCGATGACACAAAGAGATTTTGTCCGCAATTGCCAAGATAAGGTACTGCGTTTTCTTTGGGGTCGTTGTGCTGAAGGAAAATGCACTTTTCTGCATATTTTTGTGCCTTAAGCGCTGCGAGTGGATGCCATGACTGAAAATTTAAATTAGTAATTATTGTACAGCTGTAAAAAACAATATGCGTCTATGAAGTATTGCATTTTTTTGTCGATGATTGCCTGACAGTAATTATGAAACTTCATAGGTGATTACTTAGGTATGTTAAAAGTTTACTTAATGGTTGGACAGATAATAAGAACTAAACTTTATAAGAATTCGCTTTAATTCTCAGTCTTCAGTAACTCACCATTAACAACATGTTAGAAGAAGTAGGTCGAACTTTAGTTCGGAAGAAGTTGTGATAAAGAACGATTTTACGCCTTACTACCGATCTTCGAGGGCTTAGGCCATCATCAGGAATCTTGTTTGGCGGAAATAGTTCTGGAAATAGTTATATAAATAGGTAATAAGTAGTTAATAAAGGCTAGGTATAAATAAATAACTAGCTGATGCCCGCGACTTCGTCCGAGTGGAAAAGTTTATTTAACTCCCATGGGAACTTCGTAATTTCCCGGGCTAAAAAGTAGCTTCTGACACTCTCCAGGTCCTCAATTACTATACCAATTCAAAAAATGCATTGTTACCTACTCTGTTGCGGTGTGATTAAAGGGCAAACCAAGGAACATATTTAACTACTACGAGGGCAAACCAATAAAAAGACATACTTTTGCACTTATAATATTAGTATTTAAGAAAATTAATTTAAAATTTTCACAACGGAAGGCGTTTTTGTTTTCGGAAAACCTTTGTTTTCCCTAGAGAAAAATTAATGTCGTTGTGTGCAAGTTGCGAAATTTCAGAAAGACAATTTACATTAAATAATAGTATAGAAAAGTATAGATTAGTTGATGTAGGCATATCGTTACTTACGTTGGTTTCCCCAGGATGTCACACTTTGCAATTGTATAATACTATTGAAGGTAAAAAATAAATACAACCAAGAAACGGTGCCAGAAAATTTCATCTTTCAGTGGGTGTAAACCTAAAACAAAAAGGGTTAAAGGTAACCGGACGAATTGATGAAAAATCTAATTTTTGATTTAATTATAAGAATATGGCACTAACTACGGAATTTGGTGTAGGTATTTTTCTCGTATCAGCAACACCACAATCTCCTTTAAAAATAACAAGGGGTTGCTAAACTAATCAGTCACCCTTTTCCTATATCGGTCCCAATTAGGGCGGTACGCAATTTTTCAATATTTTTGCTATTATGTTTTATTGTAGTTTGCGTTAATTTAGAGAAAAATCAAATTCACTAAATAATCAATTACATATCCATGTATTAACATAAACCATTAAGAATTCAGTTCATAGGAGATTTGAGAAAAATTATAACAAGTTGAATTCCGCTTAAAAGTTTATCTATTGGTCCGGGTACCCTAGCCTATAAATATGCACGCATGTATTGCAATGCGACTTGCAGACAGTTGACAGTTGACATCTCTTCCACGTAGATGGTAATAATATGTAAGAAACATTCACGGAAGTGTTGACAACAACCGTACAAAGTTTCAAACCAATCGCCAGGATAACGATGCATATACGCATAGCAACGGACGAACGAACAAGACGTACCTACCAATAACACTCATGTAGGTATTTCTATAATATGGTAGATTATAATGTCTATTTACTATTCCCTGCAAAACATTGCGAGAAGGAAAATGTATCACGGTCTTTTATATTTTATTGTACTTCCCACACGAAGTAATGACCTTATGTGTCAGTAACTTGTACGGTAGTTCGATAGATATAAAGTGAAAGAATAAATAAAAAAGAAAGACCTAATAAGACAAATCTAAACGACATCTCATTTAATAAGATCGCAGTCATAGGGACTGCCAATAGAAGTGAAAACGAATATAAAAAAAAATATAAGCCATAAAACTAAGGCATTAAAGTTTAATTACGAATGTAGTACATTTAAGACCTATTGTCTTCGTAACAACGCGAGCATGTCGGTGATGCGAATCCACAAGTTTACCCCCAACCAAAAAGTGCTCAACGTGGCTTTCACTTAAAAAAGTTTTCACTTAAAAAATAGGCTGCATGCGAGGCCGATAAATTTTTGATACTTAGATCTATAGATACAGGATACATGATACACCCGTAAAACCTTTCTGGTGCAGTCGGGTAAAAAGACGGCTAATAATTATAAAAACATTCGACTTTCTTAATTATTCGATCTCCTTAAAATTGTAGCAGTAGCATACCTAGTATAGAAGGTACATGTATTCCCATACTCAAAACTTAGGTACATCCATCACCAATATTTACAATAGTATATGTAAACAGCTGGGCGGAATTGTAAGAACGTACATGAGTGGCCAAATTTTTTTTTTTTAAATTATTATAAGAACTCCTCTGATATGGCAGTCAGAGACCTTTTATACTGATGAATGGCCTAATTTAGAAACCATTTGCTAATGCCCGCGACTTTTGGCTCTCGCGGGAAAAATTTCATCAAAATCGGTTGAGTAGTTGGTATGTGTCATTCCAGACTATTATATATCTCCATGCCAAATTTAATCCAGATCCGTTCAGCCGTCCTGGCGTGATCGAGTAACAAACATCCATCCATCCATCCAAACTTTCGCATTTATATTATTAGCATTGAAGTATAGATTAATATGCATCTGCCAGTCTTTGACGAAGGCGTATTATATGTATAGAAGATTAAAGCAACGCTGCGGGGTTCCACGGGCGTAGGTATCTTTAAACTGGCAGAATTTTAAGTACAAAATTCAGCAATTCTAGCACAAAATCAGTAAGTAGTCAGTTTCGGGAAAGTCCCGTGGGGTTGAGAATCTGAAGTGGCCATGGGCGAGGCATATACCTAGTTCGATGAACCGATGGACAATGAGGTCCTAAGGAGAAAGGTGCTGGAATGGGGACCCCGCACTGGAAAGGTCCGATGATACCTAAGTACTCGTATATCAAGCGAATCGCAGGTAACCGTTGCGTCGTTATTTTCAATGGCACTTGTAGCATAAATAACTAGTTATTTCTAAAATTTTGTAGGCGTCAGCTTATCTATACTAATAAACTCGCCGGCATATTTAGCGGAACATAAAAAAAAGGTCCATACTTAATTAAAAAAATATGGTTTTATTTTAAAATCTACTTACTACACTTCTTTTGTTATTTAAAGTTTCATTTGTTTTACTTAAAATGAGATCACATTAAGAACAGATTTTGCGAGTTAAGGCTATTTGTGAAAAATGGTACATTTTTGAACTTTTCATGTAACCGGGAAAAGTGAAATTTAATATTAAAATAACAATTAATTAAATTAGAAAAATGGTGATTAATATCGCGTATTTCCTCCACGTGCTCTTATTAAAGTTTCTACCCGTCTAGGCATACTGAGAATGATGTTATCGATGGTCTCCTGGGATAGTCTCCGCCATTCCTCAACTACGGCGATTCGCAGTTCACCCACGTTAGCAGGAGCTAGAATTCTGGACTTAACTTTTCTTTTCAGCAAGTCCCAAACGTGCTCTATTGGGTTCATATCCGGTGATCTCGCCGGCCACTCCATAACAGTGATATTCATATCATTAAGATAAGCTTAAGTTACCCGAGCGGTATGCGGCCGAGCATTATCCTGCATAAAAACAAAATCGTCACCGATATATGGGGCAAACGGTACGACATTTTCTTCTAAACCTTCTCTGATATAGCGGTCTACAGTCAGACTCCCTCTGTCAATCAGTACCAAGTCTGTGCGAGCTCCCAAACAAATGCCCGCCCAAACCATTATTGATCCACCACCGTATGCAACTGTAGTTTCAAAATTTGTCTGAATGTATCGTTCTCCTTTGCGTTTGTATATTCTTTGCCTGCCGTCAATTTGATTTAAGAGAATTCTGCACTCATCACTAAACAATACCTTACTCCATTGGTCCGCGTTCCAAAGTCGATGTTCCTGAGCAAAAGTTAACCTGTTTCTACGATGATTTACCTCGAGCCTTGGAGCCTTGGCGGGCATAAATGAACCCAAACCAGCTTCTTCGAGCCTTCTTCGTACCGTACGCTCACTTACGGTTACACCCCGCACTGCTTCTAACTCATGTCGGGCTTGGACGGCCGTCAAACGGGGGTTCCTACGTACACGAAGCCGAATGAAACGATCATCCCTACTCGAAGTGCGTCTTTTTCTGCCTTGTCCTGCTCTTCTCACATAAGTACTGGTCTCCTTGAACCGTCGGATACTGCGATGGATCGTTGAAACTGGTCGACGAAGATCTCTGGATATCATTCTGTAGGTTTGACCATTTCTTCGCATTTCGAGTGCCTTGGCAATCTCCGTTGGGGCTAAGTCAGGCATAATTCAGTCATCAACTCCAGAAAGATACGCGATTTAAAAAAACTAACAAAAAACAGTATTTCAATGAAATTTTAAATCAAACTCAGAAGGAAGAAATACTCGAAGTTCGCTCCAGATAAGGTGTATTTGAATAAAATTAAAACAATTGCATAAAATGTGATGTTCAGTTGTTTTCTTAATTTGAAAATATTTCTTTTTAAATTAAATGACGTATAAACCAGCCAGCAACCTTATATGATACTGATATCAAACCTTTTTTTTATGTTCCGCTAAATATGCCGGCGAGTTTATTATAAATGCAAAAGTTTGGATGGATTGATGGATGCATGGATGGCTGGATGGATGTTTGTTACTCAATCACGCGCAGAACGGCTAAACTGATCTGGATGAAATTTGGCCAGAGTTTGGAACACATGGGCTACTTTTTATCCCGGAAAATTAAAGAGTTCCCGAGGAAACCATAAAACCTCAATCCACGCGGACGAAATCGCGGGCATCGGCTAGTTCATTATAAACATGAACCACGAAATGTACCAATTATTGTTGTATTCGTTACGGTTGAAAACATTGGACAAAACAATAAACGCAACACCTATATTACAAGCGTTGACAATTCAATTTAGGTATCATTCCTTGATATTTTTAATTTTCATACATTTAACAAGCATTCCTGCTGTAATTAATAATATGACCTGGCCCACAGAGCAGACTATACCGCTGTTTGACGAAAACTTGACAGATTTGGGTTTACCTGGAGGAACCGACCTCCGTGGCGACCTCCGTGGCGCAGTGTGTAACGCTGTTGCCTTAACGTGCGGAGGTCCCGGGTTCGATCCCCGGCAGGGTCAATTTGGGAATTTATAATTTCTGAATTTTCCCTGGTCTGGCCTGGTGGGAGGCTTCGGCCGTGGCTAGTTACCACCCTACCGGCAAAGGCGTGCCGCCAAGCGATTGAGCGTTCCGGTACGATGCCGTGTAGAAACCGAATAGGGGTATGGGTTTAATATAACTGCCATGCCCCTAACAGGTTAGCCCGCTACCATCTTAGACTGCATCATCACTTACCATCAGGTGAGATCGCAGTCAAGGGCTAACTTGTAGTGGATAAAAAAAAAAAACCTAGATACAAAAAGCACTTATATAATATTTTAAGTAGGTATAGGTAGTACCTACCGTATACCGGTAGAAAAAATAATAAGAAAAATATTTTCCGCGGAATTATGTACCTTTCTACTTTAGTTAGTTTAATAAATAAGTAGGTACTGTTTATTATATAAACATATTATTATAAATATTTTCATACTAAATGATGCCCGCGACTTCGTCCGCGTGGATTGATGTTTTTGCATTCCCGCGGGAACTCTTCAATTTTCCGGGATAAAAATAAAAATTTCATCAAAATTGGTTGAGTAGTTGGGCCGTGAAAGCGTAGCAGACAGACAGTCACACTTTCGCATTTATAATATCAGTATGGAAGTATGGATGTATGAATATAAGTGAATGAAAATTAAACCAATATATAGGAAAAAAATATAGTATCTAAGTAGGTACTTACTATTATTTAAGAATCCACGTGCGTGTGTAAGAAATCAATTTAAATATTTCTACACTAAATTCACAATTAGGTACTCTAATATTAATTATTTATTTATGTCATGTAGCAGAGGTATTTATAGTTATACTGCTGTGTAATATTAAACTTTTAAATAAAATAAGGCGAGCTCGCCACCACGCTATTCGAGTGTAGGAATTGAAATAAATGAAAATTGAGTGGCCGGCTGACCGAAGTAGGTAGGTATCGGACCTATTGTTATAAAGCGCTCCTACAAAAATTATCCTTAACAGTCTAAAGTACGAGAAAAAACTGAATAAGCTACACCTCAATAGGTTTAAACATTGATGTAGAATTTTAATGGGTTTAATTAATGATTTAATTCATCAAAACTGACACGGACTAAGTACCTACCTTCCTAGCTACCGAATAAATAGTTAGGTACAATAGATAAGAAGGTATGTGCTATACCTACCGACCCATTGTTGCGAACTAATTCATGTTCACGTGCTAAAACGTTTCAGTTTATTTTTAATACTCGTGGCCCGAGACTCCGTAGAATATTTTTTGAGGTTGGACCTTATTTGATAAAAAGTGAAACATGTATAGACTATGGAGTTGTATACTGTGAGGTCCTTCTGCTTCGCCTTATTTTGGCAATCAAAAATAAAACAATCATTCGTCATACACTATTTTTGTTAAAATCAATCCCGATTTTTACCCACGACGCGGACGCAACAGATACTTTTGGCGTTCGAGGTTGTGTGAGCATTTTATCTTTTTAACGTACGATATACCTAGGTACTTAACATGTATGGTTTTCCTTACCGTTTTCCTGAAAACTGCTGGGTCAGTTAATAGTGCAGTTTTCGCATAAGTAGTTAAGTTTTCGCGCTTTTGGGTAGGTTGTGGATACCTATCTATAAATTATTTTTATGGCTAAACAAGCAAGTTATCTAATACATATTATATCTGTGCCATAAGGGCGTACCGCTATCGCGTAGAGTGAGTAGACTGTAGAGGAGAAGGTGGTAAGTATACTAATGTGGCCCCCTACGTTGTATCTGGGGGCTTATGTAAAAAATATTGCACCCAGAAATCGAATAATTACACGTTAAAGTGTTCCTTTCTTATTCGTCTACGCATGCTTGACTATGGAATAGGTAATTAAATGAATTAAACTGCCACAGAATAATCAAAAGCAAACATAACCTAAAAGTATGTAAAGGTAGTAAGGTAAGGTACCTAACTTGAGATCCAGTCACCAGTGAGGGTTAAATATGGCACCCTGGGGGCCATATTATATGTATTTAGTGCTATTTAGACCTAAATCGCAAACATAATATTCACTCTCAGGACTTGTGTTGTAAATTGTCTGTCTGTCAGCGGGCTGTATCTGATAAACCGTAAAAGCTAGACAGTTGAAATTTTCACGGAATGTGTTACATATCTATTGTCGCTACCTATAACAACATATAATAAAAATTAAATTAAAAATAAAGCCCCATACAAGAAATATGATTTTTCGGTGTTTTTGCTGTCTCTTGAAACGTACCTAATATAATAGATAAAAGACAATTATGAAATTTTCTAAGAGTGAGAGTTTTCTATAGCTGCTATAACAAAAAATAATTAAAATGAAATCATACCTAATATTATAAATGTGAAAGTGTGTTTGTTTGTTGGTTTGTACTTCAATCACGCCGCAACGGAGCAACGGATCGACGTGATTTTTGGCATGGGTTTAGTTGAGGACCTGGAGCGTGACATAGGGCATCAGCTAGTAAAGTTATAAATTAAACGGGTCCCAATATAATAAACTTGCATTTAAAAAGTACATAGTGTTAAATCTTGTACGATGGTACGGAACAACCGAGTAGTAAACCTATTGAGAGCTAATAGCCACATTTTCGCTTTGAAACACATCTCACCACTTTCAGGTGGGGGACGAGGTAATAATAGCATTTCTTATTGGCTGGCTCAAGGTCAACTTTACACAGTTATAAGTACAAAGTATAGGTTACCGCGGCACTTGGACTGCCCGCTGCGCGACAAAAATATGTCGATAAAAATTACCATTGGAAAATCAATACAAATAATTTTATTCAAACAGCAAAAGACAACCATATGTATGATTATAGATAATTACCTGATATATAATTTTTTTTTAATTGCCCAAGTGCCCAATTTCTATACTAAAGAACAAGTTTTCAACAACAACTTTTAATCAAATAAATAATAGACATCTAACCTGTTCTTCTACTTCAGAATTGTTCGGAATTTAATGAAATATAAGTTTTTACTCAGTAAATTAATTTATTGGCATTCAAGTAGTCTAAGGCTATCGATATAAGTTATCGATAGTTACACGGGCTACACTGGGCTATGCGTGGAAGAGACGGAGATATGTAGAACTACATGTGAAAGACAAAGAAAAACTGAAAGACATCAACGGGTTCCTTTTCATTTTGGTAAATATTTTTAAGTGTTTTATTTTTTTGCGTATTGATGATTTTCATTTATTATTACAAAACTACACTTAGTTATGTAATGTTATCCCATCCTTTACATAGCTGGAGGTATTGCTTCTCTTTCCACGCCATTTAATGCTACAAAGAGGCCTATTTTTCGTTTTTTACTCGATCAGTTTCTGAGCACGGTCGAATACGGACTGAGGGCGGCTATAGGCACAAAACGTAGCGTTAGTACTGATAGTGCTAACGTTTGGCTGGTGAGGGGGCACGCTATGCTCAGTCAATTGGTTGTATGGTCTGTGTACGGAACCCTTCGTTTGCAAGTCCGACTCGCACTTGGCCGAATTATTTCTAGAGATGTACGTAACAAAACTATGTTATACTATGTAGGTATATAGCTACGTATTTACTTACAATTCCATACAATTTAACGTATTTATGTATTTTTTTACTAACCTGTCTTTACATCAACTTGAAGTAAATACATAGGTATTTTGAATAGCTTGAGTAATTTAGGTACCAATTAAAATATTTTGTTGGTAGCTAAGGATGCGTACCATAAATCATTAAAATACTTTGGATAATTTCTTTATATTATTATGGGTATGGATTAAAGGTGCCTATTGTTAAATTTTTATGTACCTACGCTAAAAGTAACATTAGGTATCGCGTAAACCTTGGGGTACGTCCTCAACGTTTGTGAGAAACAATGTCTTGTAGCTAAATATGTCTTGTACTTAAGAAGAATCAAGAATTGCAACCCCGGAGCCAGATGTTGATGATCATGTAAAATCTCAAAAAATATTTTAGGGATCCGTAGGTACTAAAAAAGCTGACTACAAAGCACTACTTTTAGGTGCGAGTATTTTGACAAGCTCTAGATTATTAGCTGGCCCAGCTGTCCACGGCAAACGGAAAAAAATAAAACGCATTTTACGAGTGGGCGCGTGTCTCGAGTCAGTTTATATTCATAGGCCTACTAATATTAGAAATAAAGCGAAAGTGTGTTTGTTTGTTGGTTTGTCCTTCAATCACGCCGCAAAGGGACAATGTACCTATTGGGGTTATCTTTTGCATGGGTATACTAAGTTGAAGACCTGAAGATCTTTTAAATCGAATTTTCAATGAGTTTCCCCGTTATTTTTAAAACCTAAATCCACGCGTACTAAGTAGCGGTTTTATAAATTAGAATGCAGGTAAATAGGTACGTAATTAAAAGTAAGTACATATCTCGAAGAAACACTTTCATGGATCTTAATATTACTATGGGAAAAGAATATCATAATCAAAATTATAAAACAGGTAGGTATGTACCGACGCGATATGCGATCTCACGGTAGGTAGGTAATTCTAGTCATTCAATTATCTCAACGAATTGATATACTTAGTAATAAGTACTCTGCCTATTCGGTTAGGTACTAACTATAAATTGACGCCTTGACGCTTGCTTGGCCGTGATTACATTAAAATAACTAGGACGCTGGACGATTAGTTGGCATGGAACAATTTATATTTTGTTAGCTCTACTTTTTTTACCCGACTGCGGAACGCACAGGGTTATGTGTTCATCAGTCTATATATGTATTTTTGTTCCTTGCAGGACAGCTACAGCCTAAACGCGTGGACCGATTTTGATGATTCTTGCACCAGTTTGTGCCGAGTATATCAGTAGAGTATCACTGTGGAAGCCGAATTTGAGAAAAAACAAAATGGCGCTCTCTAGAAACCATAATGTAACAAATTAAAAAATTAAAGTCGATAGACTATGGCAAGTGGGGTATCGATGAATAGGTCTTGCAAAATCATAGTTAGGTTCCCTTAATCATTTTCTCAATTTATCGATCATTTAGGATTTACGAGGTTTCAAAGGTTCATTTTTAGTGTATTCCTTTGTGTCGCACTTCAGACAAAACGGCTGAACCGATTTTGATAATACTTGCAACACTAGATTTATCTTAATCTTCTGAGTGTCATAACGGAAGCCGAATTTGAGAAAAAACAAAATGGCGGCCTCTAGAAGCCATAACGTAACAAATTAAAAAATTAAAGTCGATAGACTATGCCAAGTGGGGTATCGATGAATAGGTCTTGCAAAATCATAGTTAGGTTCCCTTGACCATTTTCTCATTTTAACGATTATTTAGGATTTACGAGGTTTCAAAGGTCCATTTTTGTGTATTCCTTTGTGTCGCACTACAGACAAAACGGCTGAACCGATTTTGATAATACTTGCACCACTAGATTTATCTTAATCTTGTGAGTGTCACTACGGAGGCCGAATTTGAGAAAAGCAAAATGGCGTCCACTAGAAGCCAATTAATAAATAAAAGTCGATAGGCTCTTAGCCTATCAATAGTCGATAGGCTCTATAGCAAGTGGGGTATCGTTAGATAGGTCTTTTAAAATCACACCTAGGTTCCTTAAACCATTTTTCCGTTTAAATGATAATTTAGGATTTACGAGGTTTCAAAGGAAATGTTTAAAGTTCCTACTCATATCATCTATGTCTATCAAACTAGGTGGATTATCTCAAAAACCACTCAACCGATTTTAAAAATTATATTACTTATAGAAAGCTACATTATTAACAAGTAAAAAAGGGCTATATTTTTTTGTGGCGTGCGCTGCCTAAATCGATAAAGTTACACGACAACAATGTATGGTGGAAACGTGCCTCTCAAAAAGTTCAAAAAAAAAGTCCGCGATAGCATATAGCTATCTTTTAAGGTTGACTCACAATAACCATTTTTATGATTTTCAAATTTGGTCACTGCTTTACTTACGAAGGTGTTTTACCAATATAGTTTTAATCGTTAATTACTTATCACAATAAATATCTTACTCATCTCAAGTATTTAATTTAGACAAAAATTGTCCTTTACACCATTCAATTGAGATGAATATCTTATGAGATATAGAAATACAGTAACCTCATCAGAAATGTCATCAAGAGAATGACGCGGACCACAGCGGATAGGTAAAGGGTGAAGGTGGGGCGGGGCGTACTCTCACAATATCCATACTAATATTATAAATGCGAAAGTGTGTCTGTCTGTCTGTCTGTCTGTCTGTCTGTCTGTCTGTCTGCTACGCTTCCACGGCCCATCTATTCAACCGATTTTAATGAAATTTGGTACAGGGGTAGGTTGTATCCCGGGGAAGGACATAGGCTACTTTTTATCCCGGAAAATTCGAGAGTTCCCGCGGGAATCGAAAAAACTTGGTCCACGCGGACGAAGTCGCGGGAATCATCTAGTAATAAATATTACAGTAGTATAGTAACATATTATCATTGTATACCTAAGCTTAATGTGACGAAATAACAAGTCTCAAAAAACTTGATGATTTTTACTCCTTCAATCGATCAATCAATAAATTCAACAATGCCACATGCAGCGCATATTCGACTATCATAACTTCCGACTAATATTTTTAATGTCTATTAAAATATTAGTTCCGAGTCCACTTAGTTATAAACTAAATACTAAATAAATAAATACGTCCACTACGTACTAAATACGTACAATTTGTGTTTTTGAAAATACTTAAAAATACCTACTTTTTTGCATTGTCTATGGGCATTTTCGTAAGTGGCCGACGTTCATTGCCGAGGTCTCGTGACGTCGATGCGATAGGACCCTCGAAAATTAATAAGCACATTTTTAGGGAAAATAGCAGATTTACGAACTTTACCAAATTAATTTTAGCATTATAACATATGCAAATTTGATGATGGTTATGGTGATCACCGCTCGTCATTACGAATAAATTAATCCGATGCTCATTACTACTTCTCATACAAAATACTTATTAGTACCTTTGGTGCTACCACAGAATAGGTAATAGGTGCTGATAAAACGTCGCCTGTTTCCGATAAATACTTAACAAAAAAATTTGAAATAAAAAAGTAATTTATAAAAAAACAAAAAACCCGACTGCTTGGATACCAAAAAGTATAAAGCAAGACATGAATTGAAGTATTTCATTATTATCAATTTAAATCGTATAATATTAATAAAATGTATCAAGGCGCAGTCGCACGTCCTAAAGCTAAACTTAACGTGCGACTGCGCCTTGATAAATTTTATTAATATTATACGATTTAAATTGATAATAATGAAATACTTCAATTCATGTCTTGTTTTATACTTTTTGGTATCCAAGCAGTCGGGTTTTTTGTTTTTTATAAATTACTTTTTTATTAGAGAATAGGTTGGTTAGACATTTATGCTTTAAGTTCATCATCATAATATGATCAAAATTACAAATCAAATCAAATCATTTTATTGCAAAAATAGGTACATTGCCTCTTCGGGCGTGCAATAGTGGTACAAAACAGTTGTTACACTAATGAACCTCTTCAGCTAAGGCTAAGGTGTAACTGAGGCCTATTTTTCAGGGTTAGAGAACAAAAACGTTAGGTGGATTGGAGAGGAGAGGGTGAACGAAGTCAGTTTTATGATTATGTAGAAAAATAAAACATGCGAAAAAAAATTTCGTTCCAAAACTATACCTACCTACCTTTTTATCAAAACACGCTTGCTTGTATCTAAAACTACCATGGATATTTTTTATAAATATCATGCTTATTATCTGCACTGACAGGATTATTTACGAGTTCCTTCGTTACAGTAGCCAGTTAGTAGAGATCTTCAACCTCATCTCAAACCTATTTTTTTACCCGACTGCGGAACGCACAGGGTTATGTGTTCATCAGTGTTATATAGGTTTATATGTTCCTTGCAGGGTCCAGCTACAGCCTAAACGCGTGGACCGATTTTGATGATTCTTGCACCAGTTTGTGCCGAATATATCATTAGAGTATCACTGTGGGAGCCAAATTTGAGAAAAAACAAAATGGCGCACTCTAGAAGCCATAATGTAACAAAAAAAACCGGGCAAGTGCGAGTCGGACTCGCGCACGAAGGGTTCCGTACCATTATTAATAAATAATTACCTTTGTTAATGAACCGCAAGACTAACTTTGTTTGTAGAGGTTTATTGTTAATATCAAAAAACTATGCTAGTTAGAGCATTGGCTATAGTTTTCCTGTAAAATATACGTAAATTCCTATTGACCATAATTATTTCAAATTTTTCGATTGGTAAACTCCGGAGATAAGGGGGGGGGAACGGTATTTTTTTAGACATTTTCCCCGATAAATCAAAAACTATCATAACTAAAAATAATTAAAAATCTGTTTTAGAATGTACAAAGTAAACCCTTTGATATGATACCCCACACAGTACAGTTATCTCACTTTTAAATTTCAACCCTCAGATTTTCCCCCCTTTTTAAATAAGAACAAAAATAATTTCCAATTTTTTTTAATTCCAGTGTCTTTGGGCCACTAATATACACAACTATTCCAAATTTCATGTCGATAGCTTCGGTAGTTACTGAAATAATCGAGTGTGACGGACGGACAGACGGACAGACAGACGGAGAAAGTCGCACCATAAGGGTTCCATTTTACCATTTTGGTACGGAACCCTAATTAAAAAATAAAAGTCGATGGACTATGGCAAGTGGGGTATCGATGAAAAGGTCTTGTAAAATCATAGTTAGGTTTCCTTGATAATTTTCTCATTTGAACGATCGTTTAGGATTTACGAGGTTTCAAAGGTTGTATTCCTTTGTGTCACATTACAGAAAAAACGGCTGAACCGATTTTGATAGTAATTGCACTAATAGATTTGTTTTAGTCTTCCGAGTGTCACAACGGAGGCCGAATTTGAGAAAAACAAAATGGCGTCGACTAGAAGCCAAGTAATAAATGAAAGTCGATAGGCTATAAGCAAGTAGGGTATCGTTAGATAGGTCTTTTAAAGTCACACCCAAGTTCCTTAAACCATTTTTCCGTTTAAATGATAATTAAGGATTTACGAGGTTTCAAAGGAAATGTTTAAAGTTCCCTCATATCATCTATATCTATCAAACTAGGTGGATTATCTCAAAAACCACTCAACCGATTTTAAAACTTATATTACTTATAGAAAGCTACATTATTAACAAGTAAAATAGGCTATATTTTACTTTCGAACAAATTAGAGATCCTTACGAAAATTGCAATAATGTTAGTTAAGTCGGAAAAAAATCATCTCATCTGAGAGCTTACGTGGCGTGCGCTGCCTAAATCGTTAAAGTTAAGTTCCTCTCAAAAAGTTCTAAAAAAAGTCCGTAATAGCATATAACTATCTTTTAAGGTTGACTCACAATAACCATTTTTATGATTTTCAAATTTGGTCTAAACAGTGCGCCTTGATACATTTTATTAATAATATACGATTTAAATTGATAATAATGAAATAGTTACTTCAATTACTTGTTTTATACTTTTTGGTACCCAAGCAGTTGGGTTTTTTGTTCTTTTTAAATTACTTTTTTACTATTCAAACGAACTTATTCAAGAGAATCTACCACTATACTATTCTTACTGAGAAGAACCAGCAAGAAACTCGGCAAACTAAATTAGGTACCCAACTACTAGCTACTACAGTGTAAATAGTTAAGCAACCTAGGTAGCTGAACTAAGTACCGACCTAGAACAGTCTTCAACCCCCATGTCGAAGGAAAAAAGGGAGGAACACATAAAAAAAAAACTACTACTAGCTTGCAAAAATGAGTTTAAAAAAATTAAACAGATAGGGCATCGTCAGATACTTATATTTACCTGACGATGCCCTGTTTGCTTAGGTAGGTATTAAGATAAGCAACTAATCACCTGTCCTAGGTAATCGGCATGTACCTAATAAAATAAGGATTTACCCACTTCTCATAGTTTATTGACTCGTTAATGTGTTTAAAAATTAACAAAGTCAAATTCTCTGTCAAGTTTTAGTGTAAGAACCAAAGTTTCCTCCTCGGGGTCCCAAGTTGCTCTGGACGTATCAGGGTTGATCTCGTGCGGCAGTGGAAGTCGCAGGTGGTATCGAGATGAGTCAACTGTGACGCAAGAGGTGTCGACGGATAAGTCCACATTCTCTTTTTTATCTCCAGGCATCTTTACTCGCACCACGAGGTTTTCACAGCTGGCTGATGATGGTGTCTTTGGCCCCATCTTTGGACGTGAGAATTGAAAAAAATGAATTAAGTAATTCAGTTTATACAAGTAAAACACCAAGTAGATGATGCTCGCGAAATCGCTTGCGTGGGAAATCTTTTATATTCCTGAATACAAAACTTCGTATGCCTCCGTTGATGCCAGGATACAAGTTTAAATCACCTAAGTACCTACGTACGTCTTACTTATCCGTCCCAGCATAATTTCGTAAAAATCGGCTAAGCGGAGAGGCTGTGAACGCTGTGAAGGTAACAGACAGACATTCACTTAGTGCAGGTAAGTATCTATGAAATAGCATACCTAATAATTGACCTACAAATGACGTCGTAGGGACTTCACAAACCCTCACTTTTCATATTATCAGAAAAGCTTGCAAAGCTCGAAGCACGAAGTTTCTATAAAAATGCAGGAGTACAAAATTTTATCGTATATAATATGGAGTAAGTGCGGTTGCGGCATATTACCATAGGATGCAAGCAACTCAAAACCTAGTGCACCACCTACACACATGCCGTCCAATAAAATTACTGTAGGTTTGCACTATGCAGTGCCCCGCAGTGGGCGATATTTTATAGATCAAGACACAGCTTATCTAGTAACTACTAATTTCTGATATCTGTGCCACCGCAAATTGGTTCGTCAACCTTTCAATTCGCGCGCAGAAGTATGGTTAGAGCAGATTACCTACACCCATATTAGGTACCTATACAAAGCAGACACCTCCTGGCCGCTGACGTCCCGAGGTATTTTGCATAAATAATCATTATATTTTTTCGGCTTTTTTACATGATGTGAATTACTGCGAGGCAAAACCACTGACTAACGGCCGGTTTCTGAATTGAGAATTTCATGTTGAATCTGTCTCAAAGACTACTGGACTAATTAAGCAAATTTTTGTTTCTGAATTGATATTGTGTAAGGTTTGAGAGTTGGAACTTGCTGTTTTTGCTTGAATGCTTAATTCAGAAACCGGCCCAATATCAATACAGACACAAAAATTCTGTAATGACGACCTCCGTGGCGCAGTGTGTAGCGCTGTTGCCCCGGGTTTGATCCCCGGCAGGGTCAATATTTTGGGAATTTATAATTTCTGAATTTTCCCTGGTCTGGCCTGGTGGGAGGCTTCGGCCGTGGCTAGTTACCACCCTACCGGCAAAGACGTGCCGCCAAGCGATTTAGCGTTCCGGTACTATGCCGTGTAGAAACTAGAAACCGAATAGGGGTATGGGTTTAATATAACTGCCATGCCCCTAACAGGTTAGCCCGCTACCATCTTAGACTGCATCATCACTTACCATCAGGTGAGATCGCAGTCAAGGGCTAACTTGTAGTGGATAAAAAAAAAAAGTAAGTAACTTGGGCCAATTTAGAAAAATAGTACCTACATATGCGCAATATGACCCTGCGGCGGTGCTGGAAACAAAACCCGGAATCTCTCGCTTAGTTAGAACTCCAGTGTACCTATGGCGTTCGTAGGTACACCTACCTACAAAGTTTCGGCAAAAACCTCGTTACCTGTAGAAAGACATCCTCCGCACTGACGGACTGTAGATAATTCATGGTGTAAACCGGAGCCTTCCTCTCTCCTTCGCCGAAGCCAACTTTGCCCATTTGTTCGGCTTCTTCGGCCTCTTGCTGTTCATATTCCTCTATTGTTTTAGGAGTTTTATTTGCTTTAAAGTCGGAAGAGTTTTTGTTTTCTCTTATTGTGGATATATCATATTCTGCAAAAAATAAGACGTTTTAACTAAGTGGTCATCTAGCTTACGTATCTACCTATTTTATACTAGGTATAACTAATTATGTCTCGTTAATTTATCGTAATTTATTCGACTAATACATAAGACTAATAAGGAGATGATGCTGATGACTTACGGATCCGAGACATGGTCACTGACTATAGGCCTGATAAGAAGGCTCAGGGTCACTCAGCGGGCGATGGAGAGGGCTATAATGCTGGGAGTGTCCCTACGTGATCAAGTCAGAAATGAAGAGATCCGTAGGAGAACCAGAGTCACCGATATAGCCCGAAGAGTTGCGAAGCTGAAGTTGCAATGGGCGGGGCACATAGTTCGGAGAACCGATGGACGTCGGGGTTCCAAAGTGCTGGAATAGCAACCCCGCACTGGAAGGCGTAGCGTCGGCAGATCCCCCATACGGTGCACGGACGACATCAAGAGAGTCGCAGGGAGTCGCTGGATCCAGAAGGCGCAAGCGCCGTGACTTGTGGAGGATCCTTCAAGAGACCTATGTCCAGCAGTGGACGTCCATCGGTTGACGACGACGAATAAGGAGATCCCGGCTTAGAGGCCCGCGTCGGGCGAAGAGTTATATTGGATTTCGCGAGGTAAGAGTCAGATGAACGTAACTACAAAAAATTCAAAAATCGTTTTTTTTCATAAATCGGATCACAATGTGGTCCTCTATGAATTGCCAAAACGACGTATCGATATATTCAATATTTCACAAATTCCAAAAAAACGCATTAACATTTCAACAAATTTCAATAGAACCACAAAAACGTATAATAAATTCCGCTAAATTAGCTTTAATAGTCGTGCAACTAGTAACGGCTATAGGAACGTATTTGCAAAAGCGATATATTTAATTTTAGAAATATTGTTTGTTTCACAATATCATAGAACAATATCGACGTAAAACCTTTTACGTTGTTTTGGATGCTACAAAATTTTGTTTGGCGCTAAGTTTAAAAAGCCAAAACAACGTTTAACTATTTACGTTCCATTGGCACAAACATTTTTGTAAAATAAATTATTTAAGTGACTGCCAAAGCGACGTAATACGATACACGCTACTCTGGCAGTACTATATTCTTTAATAATTATTAAATCCATTGAAAAATACAAACTTACGTTAGGATGGCACTTAAAAGTTGATGTAAGGGCTAAACGTGTTGAAACGCGCAGTGCGGGGAGCTCGCTAATTTGAAGTTTGAAGCATAATTTTTTGTTTTTATTTTAGTAACGTGTTTAAGAGTGTTTAATTAAAAGTGAAAGGTAATTAAAAAAAATCAATAAAATGAAGAAATTCAATCGAAATTGGAAGATTCTGGCATTGCTGGAACCATCTCAGTTTCCAAACAACGAATTCAATCAGATTTCCGAAAAGGTGAGTTTTTGGTCTTTGTTTTTATTGTGTGACACGTATCACGTTGAACGTGTCGTCTTGGGTTCGATTCCTAGGTAGTTTAGTGCAGCAAAGTTACTTTGAGGTCGGTTACTAGCAATAGGTGCCTCCTTTGCTATTCGTGCAGATTATAATAATAATTATTACTATACTCTGCTAATAGGTACTATAACCTCAGAGAAAACAGACACGACTCATACTTACATAATATTATAAATGTATGTAGGTATGAGCAACAAAACACCAGGCTATCCCCTAAAATATTATACGGTGGTCTGAAATTTAAATAATTATACTTAGGTACTTACTTTAACGATTAAATCCTACTATCCTACTATACGTTGTCAGAACCAAAAGTTACTAGGTACTTTGGGGTCAACATAATTATATTGTGGGTGAGCAGTGATAGCACATTGGTTCAGACGTTGGCCTTCTCATCGGAGGTTGGGGGTTCGAATCCCAGGAACGCAAATCTGACTTTACTGACTGCGTAGGTACTCGTAATACGCACTTGCTTCGCGGTGAAGGAAAGTAGGTATCATTATTGATTAGAAAACTCGCATGCCTGAGACTTCTCCATAATTTTCTGAAGCCTGCCAATTCGCACTTGACCAATTGGGTGGGTTATAGCCAAACCCTTCTCAATCTGTAAAAATTAACGGTATCCATTGTGACATTATTTACCTTATTATTTTTTTCTTATCTCAGGAAACTGATGCAGTTGATCACAGCACCATTAACTACAATAATTATACTGACATAGAAGAAATCAGTAATTGCTCAAACCTGGGTATTCAACCATCCTCTACTGATTTAACGACAACTTTACAAGTGTCACCTTCTGTATTGTCAAGTGTTTTGTGTGAACCTGGACCTTCAACGTCACCTACCAAATTATTTACAACATTGGAAAATGTGTCACTTATTGATTTACATGAGGATTTGTATTTATCAAATTCGAGCAATGATTGTGAGCCTGCACCAGATGAATGTATCTTATCATCAAGTGACTTTTCAACTTCGGAAACGAGAAACAACGTTCAAATAAATGATGCTATGATCCAGAAAGTTCTCGAGCCTGCAGCAAATGAAAGTACCTTATCATCAATTGACTTTTCAACTTCGGAAACAAGAAACACCCTTCAAATAAATAATGTTATTACACAGACCGTTCCGGATAGAGAAACTCTTGATATGCAGATAGAAAATAATACATCTGATATTGCTGGCATTGAATCTGTTATTCCTGGCTATCAAAATCGTAAACGCAGACGTAGAGGTCTAGCGGAACCCAGTGAATGGAAAAAGAATTTGAGAAAAGATAAAAAGCAAAAAGGTGAACCTTACCTCTCGAGTAAAGGCATTCTAAAACCAGGAAAAACATTGGGAGAATCAAAGTGTACGGGGGTATGTAGAATGAAATGTACGGACAGATTTAGTGAAGAAGAGCGATTAGAAATCTTTGCATCTTTTTGGAATATAGATAATATTGATCAGAAAAGGCAGTATATTGTGGGCTTAGTAGACCGAGTGCCTGTACAATCAAGACGAACTGCTAATTTAGACAGCAAAAGAAAAATGACAAACAAATATTTCTTGAAAAAAAAAGGAACAACAGAAAAAGAAAAGGTATGTCAAAAATTATTTTTAGCAACTTTGAGTATCTCGGAAACATTTGTAAGATTTTGTTTCAAAAAACTTACAGAAACTAATATTGTTCAAGCCGATATGCGTGGCAAACACGAACCTCACAATAAAAAATCGGAAGATACTAAGAAATTCATACGGGATCATATAAATTCTTTTCCCCGAATGCCTGCGCACTATACGCGAAAAGACACGAAAAAAGAATACTTAGATCAAGATCTGAATGTAACCAAGATGTATGAACTTTATAAAATTAAATGTTCTGAAGAGCAAAGAGAACCCGTTGACATAGCTTATTATCGTAAGATTTTTAATAGAGACTTTAATATAGGTTTCTATAAACAACGGAAAGATATATGTGACAAATGTTTTACTTTTCAACATTTGAACGCAGAAGAAAAAGAGATGCACAAGGAAGAGTACGAAAAGCATTTAGAAAGAAAAAATACTGCAAGACGACATCGTGATGAAGCAAAAATGTCAGTCCAATCTGGTGATATACATTTCGTTGAATATGACTTGGAAGCCATTTGTAATTGCCCTTCCTCATCATCTAAGCTAATTTATTAGAAACGCCGAATCGCGATTTACAACTTTACCATGTTGGATTTTGAAGCAGAAAAGCGTAACGTTTTCTGTTATTGCTGGCACGAAGGTATTGGAAGGAAAGGGGCTGTTGAAATCGGGTCATGTTTATTGAAATATTTGAAAACCAAAGCTGATGGTAAACCGATTACATTTATGTCCGATACTTGTGCGAGTCAGTGTCGTAATGTTTATATTTCAGCTCTACTATTGTACTGCGTTGAAGCTTTCAATATACCAGAAATTAACCAAAAGTATTTTGAACCTGGGCATAGTCAAATGGAAGCTGATAACATCCACGCGACTATTGAACTGGCTAAGAAAAATATACCTATATTTCATCCATCCGGATTCTACACAATTATAAGAAAAGCTTCCCGAAAAAATCCATATAAAGTATATGAAATGGATACAGACGATTTTGTAGATATTAAGCACCTCAAATCCGCATTAATTAAGAATGCTAAGGTGGATTGTGATGGCAATGCTGTCAACTGGCTTAAAATAAGATGGCTACAGTACCGCAAAGACGACAATAAACATATATATTTTAAATATGATCTGGATGATGACGATTTTAAAATGATTAAGATTATAAGAAGAGGCAAAAGACCACCTGTGGAACAAATTTTGTTTAAAAATGCATATGAAACACTATTACCTATTTCCGCTGAAAAGTATGAAGATTTGCAGGATTTATGCAGACAGGGTATCATCCCCTCACAGTATCGTAGTTTTTATGAAGGATTCTTAGTTGGAACAACAGATGATAATGAAGACAATTAGGGATTGTCTATGCAAATGGCTGAGTGTGGATTTAACCAATTGTTTCTTAAAAAATTTACTTTTTCGTTTGATTGATTCCGATGATGATATCGAAGACAATAATTTAAGATTATTCTATGCGAATGGCTATGTTTATTATTAAAATTACAAGTTTTCAGCTATAAATGAAGATTATGTTCTGTTTGATTAATAAACATTTTATTTTTTAATTCATTTAACTAACACAAATTAAAAGTAAGCTTCAGAAATAACGTATTTCAATACGATAACCTCACGATAACAACAGAAAAATAAGGGCCACACTGACGTATGTCTACCGAATTTCAAAAGAACTATTATGGCTATGACATAAGCATATATGTATAAATAATTCTTATCTTATACAAAGCTCAAATAGTATACCAATACAGCGATATATTTTTTTTTTTAGTCAATTGTATAGTTTCTCTTTAAATAGCTGGTAAAGTCTAAGCAGGTGATTTCAGACAGTTTTTTCGCTCTCCTGTAAAGTTTGCGAAAACGTAGTTACGTTCATCTGACTCTTACGTCGCGATTTAAGTATATAATCATTATATGCTTCGCATTCGATCAGAGCAGACGTGTTACAAATTTTTACTTGACTTTTTAAATGTCTCTCACGCAATTATAAGCTATAATATTAAAGAAAAGAGTTGAAAATTGTGCCTTGGTGTTTACGTCGTTTCATCACGCAGTAGTAGCAGAACACCCCGCTCCTCTTCGGGAGAAAAGTACGGTTGCATTTTTCGTCCCACTTACACCCGTACGGCTGGACTGCAATTACTGTACCTACTAGTGACCTTGGTGGCTTACGCTTGGATTCTCGGCGCTTCGATCATGCCTAAACTTACAGACATTCCAGTAAGTCAAAATCTTATGTCGTCTTCACAACCTGACCTATCGAAAATGAGTGACGAGGAAGGGACTCAAGCTTTTCTTCGTAAAAGAAAACAAAGGGAATGCTGCGACGTATTGACAGAGATAAATAATTTCCGTAAAGAAATTACTTCCTTACTCGACCGACATCTGACATTGGTACGTGACGATGTCTCCGCAATGAGAATTCAATTAGCTGAGTTTAAGAATGACACACAATCAAATTTTTCAGAATTACGAAGGGAAAATAAAACCTTAAATGAGAAAGTGCTGTGCCTCGAAAAGGACATTATTGAAGTTGACAATTGCAATAAGTTGTTATCAGATAAACTACTTTTAAAAGAACAACAAGGCCGACTAAATAACCTTGAAATTTCCGGTATCCCGTTTCAAAAAGGTGAAAATCTCCATAGCATTCTCAATTTAGTTGCAACTAAGGTTGGTTTTTCTCTCCTTTCATCCGACATCGACTACATTCACCGTGTCAGGCGTTATCCCCACCATAACCTGAAGAAATCTGGTGATAGCACCCAAAAACGAGATGATGCTCAAATTCAAAATATTATCGTTCGATTTACTCAACGTCACCGTAAGAATAACATGATAGCTGCAGTTCGCGCCCGACGAGCCAACACGGCAGTCTGAAGCCCGGTGACGTCACTATGCAATACGAATAATTTAATATAAAAAATTCTTTTTAAACAACCGACTTCAAATTCCCGCGCCAACTTTACAACAACAAGCACACGCTATACAAAGTACTTATTTTATTGTTGATATTTTAAAAACCGCTCGACCGATTTCGATAAAATTTATATGGGACCACTTGGGACCACAGTATGCCCTTTCAAATAAAAAAAGAATCATCCAAATCGGTCCACCCAGTCAAAAGTTCTGAGGTAACAAACATAAAAAAAAACAGTCGAATTGAGAACTTCCTCCTTTTTTTGAAGTCGGTTGAACTACGGTCATGCATGATGCGGGATGGTGCGACGCCTGCAGTGTGGAGAGCAGTAATCAGGTCAGGTCTCGTCAGTCATCACTCATGTACCTACCTACGTTCATTCTTCATTGATACCTACCTTCATAAGTTCATATTATGTATCCAGTCCCCACCATAGAAGGGTGATAGAAGGGTCCCCCAACTCTTTATTAGATTTAGAAAAATAGTGACAAGCGACAAATCTTTATGGGTCCAAGTGACCATTAGAATCCAATAAAAAGAGCTTACTAGTGGTAGGAAGATCATCTCCTTGCAAAACTTCGGGCTCAGGTTGTCTGAGCAAATCTACCAACTTTTCCATCTGTGATGTTGTGAACTCCATTGTCAACTTCAATCTAGGTGCTTACAACAAATTAAAATTCTTTACTGAGATAATTAATCTACAACGTTTCTATTTTTTTATAACACACAAAAGACCAGACAAAGGGCAATTGGTTTAATAGTAAATCAAGGGTTGCTATGATACTATAAACAACGTATAATTAACTTATATTTAACTGACCGGTGACAGCGTCACTAGAAGATAATATAATGAAAAATAAAAAGACCGGTCTAAGCCACAGGCATAAATGAGCGATAATAAGTAGGTTTTTATGTGGGTTTTTAACTATGCGAGGGCTGACCATCGTCACGAGTTTGTTAAAATCTGAACGCCCAGTATTCATATTATATTTTTAAATACATAATATGTGAGAAAACTTGAAAATAAAAGTCGAGTAGGTAGGTATACCTAGTAGGTACATTTGATTATGTGTAGGTAATTTCTAGAAAATAGTCTTTCACGCCTATACTTATTTCGAGATTTTTGGCAGCTATTTACTAACGCAATTTTTTTCTCACATCTAAAATAACTAATAATTGTTGATTTAATTTTATGATTCCACATCACATTTAAACCTACCACTTAAATTTATTAAATATTAATAATTTAAAAGTAAAATAAGAAAATTCAATGAAACTTTTAAAAATACCGCGCACAGATAACATAATATAAAATATATCTACGACGCGTTGTCGTAATTGCGTTTTTTTTATTGGCTTCATGGCTCTAGATTCTAGCTCTTAGCTCCCAGGCTTAAACTCTATTCAGCCTGTACCGTATTTGTATTTTTATCTATTTAAATATTTTTCTAAGAAGATTTGATAATATGTATTATATTATTTGTCCATTATTGTATAAGTAATAATAATTCTGAATTTAATTTTTGTATATAATTTAATTAGTACCTATTAATCATTCTAAATGTTGTACGCAAGAAATGGCAGAATGCATGATAATATTGTGTTCACAGCGAATAGATAAATCAATTAACTTTTTAGGGTTCCGTAGCAAAATTTGGCAAAAACGGAACCCTTATAGATTCGTCATGTCTGTCTGTCTGTCTGTCCGTCCGATGTCACAGCCACTTTTTTCCGAAACTATAAGAACTATACTGTTGAAACTTGGTAAGTAGATGTATTCTGTGAACCGCATTAAGATTTTCTTACAAAAATAGAAAAAAAAACAATAAATTTTGGGGGTTGGGGTATTTATAACTGAAACTCAAAAAATTTTTTTTTATCCAACCCATACGTGTGGGGTATCTATGGATAGGTCTTCAAAAATGATATTGAGGTTTGTAATATCATTTTTTTCTAAACTGAATAGTTTGCGCGAGAAACACTTCCAAAGTGGTAAAATGTGTGTCCCCCCCTGTAACTTCTAAAATAAGAGAATGATAAAACTAAAAAAAATATATGATGTACATTACCATGCAAACTTCCACCGAAAATTGGTTTGAACGAGATCTAGTATTTTTTAATCAAATAAATATTATAAATGCGAAAGTTTGGATGGATGTATGGATGTATGGATGTATGGATGTATGGATGTTTGTTACTCAATCACGCGCCAACGGCTGAACGGATCTGGCATAGAGATAGATTATAGTCTGGAATAGCACATGGGCTACTTTTTATCCCGGAAAACCAAAAAACCTCAATCCACGCGGACGTAGTCGCGGGCATCAGCTAGTACGTCATAAATCGTAAACCGCAATTTACCTTTCATTCAATCAACTCAAATAGGTATTTAAAATAAAAATATTTTTAATAATTTAAAACTTACTAGGTACAGGTTTGTACGGAACCCTCGGTGCGCGAGTCCGACTCGCACTTGGTAGGTTTTTTTTGATTTATAGAACTTATAACCACAATTTAAATTAGGTAAATACAATTTTTAATTTTTTGAATTAATAACAATAATGTACCTACCTACATCTAACTAAATGTTATTATTTTTTAGGTTTTCTACAAATCATTATGAACCTTCTTGCAAGAAAACTTTTTATTTGGTATTAGTTAAAGTGGACTTAAAAAAATAAAAATAAATTGAAAATAAAACTGTAAATTTACTAGGTACACGAGGGCAGTAAATTTAACTTACAAGCCCTGTTTACTGCCTCTGTCAGTGTATTTTTCGAGCAAGTTTATTCAGTATTGAATTAATAACATTGAAGCCTCAGATTAAAAACCTTTTTAATCTGAGATTGAAGCAATAATTTATATTATTTTATATTTACCTACTGTTCAATAAAAAATATTCCGACTGTTGGCACGTTTTATCTGTGTTTTCAGGTAATGCTGAACTTTTTACAATATAATTAGAATACGAAGGTAAATTTCGCTACCATGTACAAGGTTATAATAGCTTAGGTGGGAAATCGGGCGGTCCCGAAACCAGAAGGCCTCGGTTCGAGTCCAGATGTCTCCAGTCTGATTATTTTTTTCAAGTTCCTTCTTTTGCGAGAAAAAATATAAGTAAGGTACTACTTGGTAAACAAATACGAGTATTTATCATATTTTTTTAATCTATCCTAAAAATATTGTTGAGAAGTTGTTGTTAATAAAATACAAATTGTAGTTTGTTAGCCTATTTATAAATGACGAGATGAGAGAGTATGTCAAAATAAAAGATAAGCCATGCTTTGTAAATTTTATAGAATTTATTTCAGAAAACTACATATTACACACAAATATGAGTATAGTTAAATATTAAGTTATTCAAGGAAAACCATCATCATCTTCTTCTGCCATTTCCTTAGCAAGCTCTAGGTCTTGCTGCTCTCGCTCTCTTCTCTCTTCAGCGCTTTCCAATTCCTTACCATAAGACTTGGGAGGATATCTCATTGCTTTCACACTCTGGTTATGTAACTCGAGGCAGAAGGATATACGCTGGTGGAAAGCCAGCTGAGGTTCCCTTGTACAATACAGGTCTGAGCTCTCCTTGTTACTCATGTATCCCTTTTCTGGGTCCAGGGTAGCTTCAATGACACCATCTCGGATAGCTTTAGCTACAATAAACTCTGCATCTTCAGCTGAATCCAAGCCTAACTTTCTAGCTATATCTTTAGGGGAAATTCTGGAATAAGACATCCCAATAGACCGGATTGCAGTCTTAATAACATTTTGTCGCAGACGCAGAATCAATGTAAAGGTATGGTCATTCCGGAACTGGGGGCCAAAGTTTTCCAACACCTCTCCAAATCTATGCAAATTACCAAGTCTGACTGCTTGAGTGAGTTGAAAGTATGGAGCCAGGGACTTTCTGAGTGGAGCTGTACGGAAGATAGCACGCTCAGGTATGTCACCTAACAATAACTCGACAACAATAGCCAACTTCTGTACCGTCTGTCTGAATCCAACAGCTGCAGTTTGAGGTGCTTTACGCAAAGCCTGCACAAGGTGTTTGTGAGCATCACTGTACTCTAATCTAGCAGCCTTAATTCTACCAAGGTAATAGAGGAATCTTGCCCATTCATTGTTGCTAGCATTCTCCGGGAAGACTGATTTACTGACCAATTTATCAGCTTGATCATACAAGGCATAGTGAAGGTAGTTACGTAAAAGACAATTAATCAATACTGCCTGGCCCTCATAGTCGTTCCTAAGAGTGGATGTACGTAAGCGTGCATGCAAGAGTCCTCTAATGAGTTCCAATTTATTTGTCAGTTCAAAGACTCTGGAGTGATAGAAATAACACTTTGCAGCAATTAGATCCAATGTCCTCCGGTTTTGTGCTGTCACCTTGTTCATTAATAGTTGCGAACATTCCACAGCTTCTTCCAACTTGTTTGTGTCCAACAAACGGAGTAGAACCAGCAGATGTATATAGGCGTCTACTTCAGGGGCAGGTGATTTAGGAGCACTTCTGGACCGCGGCGCTTCTATTTCGACTGCATCCGCCGCGGGCTGCTCGACGAGGGCAATCAACGCTTCTTTGTCAGGGTTCGCTGGAAATACCTGGTTAATGATCGCGCGAAGGACATTACCGTTTAACTTCTTTCTAGTGCTCGGAATAGACCTGAGTACACGCATAGCGAATCTCGGCTCTTTCGAAGAAACTGCTTTATCAATTTGTCTAACATGTTCTCTCAAATCTTGAACAGCGAGTACGTCGGCGTCTTTTTTCACTTCACTCATTTCCACGTCACTTGCAGCAGCCGGGCTGTCGACGTTTTTCATTTCAACATCTTGCTCAGCGGGTGCCATAATTGATTCTTGATTCAAGATTTCTTTCCAAAAGTTTATCCCAAGAAGAAAATGAAACAACAATTTCAATTTTCAATATTCATTCACTTTGTCAACTGTTGTCAACCTTCAAAGTAATGTCAAACAAAACTCAAAAATATGCCGAGTAACTAAAATTTCGTTCGGAAATAAGGGCAGGTGACAAGTAAATAATGCGGCTTCATTAAAGACTGAATGTAGGTAATTTTGGAAACACCAATCCAAAACCGTTAGCTTAGCACCCCCAATCTTATGCTTCTCAAAGTTCTTACCTTCTACTTCTAACATAGTTCTTGGAAATGGTTATCTCTTTCTAAGATATTTATGACAAAAGTCCAACATAAAAAGATTATATAATCTACAGCTATTTTAAATATTTTTATTCACAATGCATTTTCGTATTGTAAATCTGGGAAGAAATAACTATTTTAAGTACCTAAATTCCACAAAACAAAACTTGCAATGGCAATGTTACCCACCACCACCTCTAATGAATATTCAGTCTATATTCATTCTTACTTGTGATCGTGTAGAGTCACCATAAACGCTTTTCGTTTTTTACGTTTAATCAAGAAAGTTATCAAGTGCCTTTAAGTTACTTGTCTCTGGTCATGTCTATGATCTATCTTCCTCTGTTGCAATGAAAATATATGCTCTGTTGTTCGTGGTCTGTGCTTCTCTTTGTCCATAGACAAGACAAAATGCTCGTATAGTTGCCTAACCAATATACCTACTGTACCTACTAGCGAAATAGTGATAAAAAGCTTCAAGTTCTACAGTTTTAATTACTAATGTTACACTCGAAATTTTTCGGATTACTAACATCGCACCACACAAAAGGTGTGTGCCAAAAATTATAAGGCACGGAGGCGCCACGGCTGAAGGGGACCGGTTAATTCTTTACATAAAATTTCAATGTGTTCTGGAAATGGTTTGCAAAGAGGACGTGGTATCATGGTTTAAAGAATTGGAAAGCTATAAACGCATAGATGCTATGTGTACACTGTTAAATATGTGCTTGCCATTTGAATTACGCTTTATAGGCACGTATCTGGAAGAGCTCGGTAAGCGGGACTTCCAGGAGTTGCGTGGTGCCGAACTGAGGGCTAACAACCCCGCAGACCTGGCTGCGGACATCGGAGGAGCAGACACTGACTCGAGGACGCGGCGGAAAATGGCTTTATATGTGTCACTGTTACGTTCGTGTAATTTTGCTTGTGCCACCACATTGTACAATGCTATGGTCAGTTTAGAACAGAGCGGCCTATTGAAGGGCTTATATGGTGATCTCCTCGAAGAAATTCTTCTATTGTACACAATGGCATTACATCATCCAGCTTTTACATTCGACCAGAAGTCTCATTTCGGTGATATACTAGAAAAGTTAAAAATGGAAGACCAAAGGATACAGTATCAGGAACAGCAGGAGCACATAAACGTGGCCCCAGTGAGCTCATGTCACACTCAGCCTAGCATCACCCCCAATATGTCAGTCCCACCACCCAATCTGACTGGATTGGGTCCTCCGCCTGGCTTAATGTTTGTTAAGGCTCCAGTGGTGCAGGTTAGTGTCATACATTTAATTGAATGTATTCCAGTAGATTTCTCACAAAACCATGTGCTATAATATTTCTTTGTTTATTTTATGTTTGTTGTTATCTCATTAAAAAGGCTGCAGCTGATGTTATGATTACTGAATTCGAGTAATTTATGTTTACTAGTGTACTAACCATTGAAAGTCTCTTCCTTTTGGAAGTCAGTTAAAATATTCTCAATTAACCACTTGAGGTTCCTTTAGGGAAGGGAGGATTTAGGAGGTAGATCATATTTTTTTTGCAATGGTTGGTTTATAGCTTTTTATGGCATGTGTGGGTGTACTTTGTCAAAAATCTTCACAAATCTTGATGACAACAATAAGTCCAAATGTTCAACTCGTCTTTGCCTCTGTCAAAGGAAAATTATTATTCAACAATTATTATAAAACGGACCTGACAAAAGATGTAATATCCAACTCCCCTTTTAATTTTATGTTTGATTACTATTTTTTTGTGAAATTTATGTTATTCTAATACTAACTAGTGTACTTATTGCAACCATTGAGAGTCCTTTCGGAAGTCAATTAAAATATTCTCATAGTGATAACATTTATCTAGAGCTAAGTAGGGTAGATTTGTAGAAAGAAAAATACCTGTTCAACAAACTTCATTATTAAACTTAAAAAAAATTACAAATCATATTCAATGATAATTTGTTAAAAAATTTAGACATGTCATAAGTGTTTACTTTTTTTCTTTTACTAGATAAAATTAAGAAAAATACATTTAGGTTTTCGTGTCTTTGTGATATTTGTTTGGATTATTTATTATTGAATTCTTTTACTTACTTATTTGAATATTGACAGTACATGTACACTTGTTTACTTATTTAATAATTAATTATTAAATAAGTAAACAAGTAACTAGTAAATTGCCAGCATCCTTGTCCATGTGCATGAAGCTTTTGAATACCAGATTTTTTCAATACCGGTATTAATACAGGAAAGATTCTATCCAATACCTATCTATATTATAATAGAACACACACTAAAATAAAAACTGAGTACTTCTATATGTTATCCAATTTATGTCTATTAGCATCATGGAGTGTGTGAAACAAAAAAATTGCTTTTTGTGTTTATTGTATTAAAAACTTGTCAAGTCAAATTGTCAAATGAAAACTTTTATTTTAAAATATTGACAATCTTGAAAATACCCCATTGCTGGTCAGATGGCTCAACTTAATTTTGTTGCCTTGAATAAAGTCAAAACACAAACTAATCTCAAATTCAATTGTTATTTAAAAAAAATACATCATAATAAATATTGCATTAGTTATAAAATAGATTGATGGAGTTTCTGAACATTGAAACAATGAAACAATTGACGTGGGACAATGAAATAGAAATGCCAAGCCACATGGTTCTAAATTCAAACACTTTTTTTCTCTTACTGAGTGAGCAAAATCAACTTTTCTTCACTGGTTTTAAGCAACAAAATTGCTCTTTTTGACCTAATGTGGTTAAGATACAAGTTTTAAACTTAGCCAAATTAAAGAGAGTGGCATGTACAAAAACATACACATTTGTTACTGTGTCGTTTATATTGTCACCAATACTGGTATCCCGGTATTAGCCAATACCAGTTTTGCAAGTCCTTAAAGCAACTCATCAACATGTTGTTTTGTATGGGTTGAGTTGAGGACTGAAGAGTGTGAGAGTGTGAATTTTACTGAACATAGTTGCAGTCATCATCTATTTAATAATAATATTTATTTCTATTTCAGCCTCCAAGCTCAGATGCAGTGCCAGATTTAAGTAACTCTTCAGTGCTCACAACTGCGGGTGGCATGGTGCCTATCCTCAGTGAGGTGCCTCACCCACCACCGGGGATCCCGATACCACAGTACAATGTGGGGGAATACTTGCACGGCCAACATGCATGGCCAGCAAATATTATTGTATCACAACTCAATCAGCCACTAGAGGTTTGTCCTTTATGATATATTTTTTTACAATGTTTGTTTATAGCTTATTCACGGCATGTGATAATGTGCAAAAAAAATTGTGCAAAAATCTTCACAAGTCTTGACAACAACAATAACTGAAAAGGTTGAAAACTCGATTTGGATGTTGCCCATGTCAATAATAAATTATTTATTATTTAACGATTATTAAGTAAATAGCAGACCTGAAAAGTAGTAACATCCATGTCCCCTGTTAATTTTATGTTTGATTACTTTTTAAAACTATTGGTTTAAAGTAAAAAAGTGTGTTGACTTTTGATGATGTCACAAGTATTTCAAAAAGTTCCGTACTTATAGCTCGTTTAAAATAAAATGATTTCATTAGTTGCCAAATACTCATTTGCATAAGTGAACAAACAAACATACTAACATTCACTGTTAGGCTTTAGCTTTAACATTGCATACACCTTTATGTTCTCAAAGATGCGTTATGTCTGCCTGTTAAATACTCACGCGCACGTCACTGTATGTTGTTGCCGCGGACGCCATATTGGTCGTGCCCCCGACTCTTTAGTCTATTCTCCCTTATGTCACTCACTATGTCACTGTTCTAAGTCTATGGAGGTCACATCACAATAGATCGGAAACGGTTGCAGTGATACAGGACATAAGGGACTGAAACCTCAATAAGAAGAAGAAGAAGAAGAAGTCTATGTATCTATCACACTATATCTATATACACCACACTGCCAATCTACACTTGGTGAGCTAATGTTCTTCTTCTTCTTCTTTCTCTGGGCTTTTCGGCACTTAAGCACTGGTGCCCGCTGTGCGTGAGACCTCCGGTGCGACTCCCCGCTGGATCACTCCAGCCAGCCGAGCTCACTCCAGAATCCAAGCAGGCCGCCCATGTCGGCAAGGACTTCAGGGAGTGTTGCTGGGGAGCCAATGTAGGCTTCTCGTTGAGTGGTTACAGCACTGCACTCAAGTAGTACGTGTCTTGGTGTCTCCTCGCTCTCCATGCAGGCTCTACACAGAGGGCTGTCGGTTATACCTAGAACATATAGGTGTTTGTTAAGTGGACAGTGTCCTGTTATCATGCCTACAGCCGTCCTGAGTTTAGCTCTGTTTAATTGCAGTAGTTTCTTTGTTAGGCGTTGGTTTGGGCTGGGTATAGCCTCTTTTGTTTGTCTACAGCTGGTGGTGTTTGCCCAAAGTTTTAACCAAGTCTTGTACTCACTGAATGGTATTGGAACGATCGGTTCGGTTCGAACGATCGGTCATCAGCACTCTTAACATTAGCTCCAAACCTGAAGGTCCCATTACCTTCAGGTTTGGAGCTAATGTTAAGAGTGCTGATGAAGGAAACTCTTGTTGTTAATTATTCCTTTTAATGTTCCACAATATTATTTAAGTTAAGTTTTGTAGTAATAGTTGTGACTATGCCTGTAACAGTTTGTGGCATAGTTTTAAACAGCTTGAAGAGTGAATAGGCATCTTCTAGGCAAGTGCGTTCCTACCTAGACTTCATAGTTGCTTTGCGCTTAGCATGATTGCCGTCAAGCGCAAGCCTATTTAACTATTTAAAAAAAAAAGCTGACGTAATTAGGTCCCAGAGCTCAATACGGAGCTAGCGAAGGATGAAGATGACGATTATGGCAACTCTCTGTTTCCAGGTATTAAATTACCAGCCAGCGGGCCCAGTGGCAGCCCCGGCGTCGCCGCTGGTGTCTTCGCCGGGCGACAGTCGCGCCGCGTCGCCGCGCTCCCGACGGCGTCTGTCGCGCGACCGATCGCCGCCCCTCGCGCCGCTGGCTCCGCCCGATCAATCCATGCAGCATTTAGTTGCTAACTTTGACAACCTTGCAGTGGCTGAGGTCAGTAGGCCTTTTAACTGTGATTATTGACTAGGGACTTTTTAGTAAAAGCCAGCAATTAAGAGTGAAGTAGTGCGGAGTCTGTGGATGCTGCACATGCAAGCGCCTGGGCTTGCTTATTGCTTAATATTGCTATTCGCGATTTGAAAAATTAAGTTTATTAATACAACTAATATTCACTTTTAAATCTAACGAAGAAAGTATTCTGTCAACTGTAACAAATGCTTAGTACATCTAGTAAATCTGAACAAGAAAACAATTATTCAAACTTTAACGACTTATGTACGTTAAAGTACGTTATTAAATTACATTTGGTAAATTAATAAATACCTAATAATTGAATTTGAAGATGCGGCACAATATCGGCGAGGAGCGGTTGCGCGAGATCGCCGCCGTGCATCAGCAGTACCGCTCGCTGGAGAAGCTGAACGGCGTGCGGCAGCGAGCCGCATACTGCGCGCCGCGCTCGTCCTCCGACAGCGGCTCCAGCGCCGCGTCGTCGCCGCCCGGCACGCCCGCGCCGCCGCGCCGCCCCGCGCCCGCCGCGCCGCCCGGGCCGCACGCGCCGCCCGTGCCCTACCTGCAGTACCCGCGGCCCTACCCCTACCCCACGCCGCCGCCCGGCTACCGGCCGCCGCCGCCCTTCGCCAACGGCGAGCCGCCGCCGTACCCCGCGCCCGCGCCCTACCCGCCCTACGTGCCCGTGCTGTACGCGCCGCCCAAGCTGTCGTGCTGGAACTGCGGCGGCGCGGGCCACGCGGGCCACGAGTGCAAGGAGCCCAGCATGGAGGAGATGACGCGCGCGGGCGGCTACCAGCTCGACTTCGGCGGCGCGCCCCCGCCCGACGCGCAGCCGCACGATAAGTAGCGAGGTGAGCGCTGTCACCCATTGCACTATGACGGGAAATTGTACACCGTGCGCCAATAGACGATACGAAATGAAGCGGCGCTGATCATTCCGTCTCTCTCGCACACTATACGTAAGCATATCGTGCAAGTGAGATAGAATGTTTAACACCATTTTTTGTGAATGGCTCTTGTTGGCGCGCGTGTTGTTGTTATATAAAGTGCGGCTCTATCTTCTCGGACGCCAGTTGTACTATTCATCGAATCTGCAAAATCGGTAACTTATTTTTTTTAGTCTTAGATTTAAAGATGTAAATGTAGTAAATGTATAAATTACAAGTACAAAAAAATGTATAAAGAGTGTGATGCATCATTTTATTGTACAAATAATTTTATTTATACTTAATTGTGTATAATTAATGTTGAATTTAAAGTGTGGTTATTTACTAACGGATCTTCATCAACATTACCTACTAGACAATGTTATTAGAATCGAGGGAATTCCGTAATATAATTATGTCCAGTGTACATAAATAATAATCGGACATTGTTATCTAATGAGTACATAATTAATTATTATTACACCAAAAAAAAAACCTATTTTAATTTCTAGATATTTAAGATATAATTTTTTAAGGAAATTTATAAAATTAAAAAAAAAAAAACTCGAAATACGTAAAAATATATAATTCTAATTACAAATTGTAATCTGCGAATTTCATAGTTATATTTATGTGACCAATAAACACTACCCTCTTTCTGGTGCAGTCGGGTAAAAAGGAAGTGCCATACTCATTTCAAAACTAAAATATCTTTGCTTAGCTATAAATATATATGGAAATATATAAATTAAAACAAATAAAACAAACAATACACACAACTTAAAACAAATATACAATTAAACAATTGATGCAATTACAATTGATATTTAAAACAAATTAAAATATCTATTACAAAAAAGTTCTAAATAGTGACTTCAAATAAATTACTTTGACTAAAATCTGTTCTTAGATTTGATAATAATCTACAAAGTCTATAGGTACGTACCACCAACTTATCTGTGAGGTGGCGAAAAAGGGAACTACGGCAGCCATCTTTCTTAGTCATTACCTGCAGTCCATCCATCCAACCATCAGCCTATTGGACTGCAGTGCCACTATATAATGGAGAAGTTTCCATATATATTTTTTTAATTTATTATGAAAATTTAGACAAAATGAAACAAAAATATGAAAGAATCAATAAAATATCTCAACAAATGAACAAGTTGGACTTTGAAGTTGCGCTTGCAAGAATAATTTTGTTACATGCGGCGCTCCGTCGTGTGACGTCATCAGTCCTGATGACGCAGCACGTATTCGCTGAGTACGTATTGTGTAGTCGCTTGATTCGTATTTTGTTTATTACCCGATGGCAGAAGTTAAAAAAAATGTCTACAAATATTGTATTGTTCCTATGTGTCAAAGCACAAAAGTTAATAGTTTCAATATTTTATTTTTTCGTGTACCAATTAATATAGAAACAAGGAAAAAGTGGTGCAAACTAATGAAGCGTGATTTAATTGGATCTAAATGAACTAAATACCTATGTATGTGAAGATCATTTTGATGTCAGAACTATTAATAATAGCTGCCTATTTCTGATTGAAATACATATAATAACTATAATATTATATTTTATGTAAATGTAAAAAGTCCTGACTGACTGATATATCAACGCACAGCCTAAACCGCTGGTCCTAGAGACATTAAATTTGGAGGGTGTGTTCTTTGTGAAGAGTAGGAAGGAAAATATCCACTAAGGAAGGGTTTTTCGAAATTCCACCCCCAAAGGGGTAAAATAGGGGTTGAAACTTTGTATAAAACTCCGTTGTTTTTCAAGTTATAGTCATGAAACTTGATATTTGGGATACCAGTTTAAAATGAAGAAATTCGTAATTCACCATTTTTTCTACCCTCAAAGGGCTGAAATAGGGGATGAAAAATTGTATAAAAGTCCTTTTTTTTCAAAATATTTTTCAAGTTATACATCTACCAAACTCGATATTTCGACTTTCGATAAGAAATAAAAAAGTACGTGTCACAAATTTTAAAAATTCTACCCCCGAAGGGGTTTAATAGGGGTTGAAAGTTTGAATGAAAGTATGCGTTTTTCAAGTTATAGCCATGAAACCTGGTATTTTGGCTTCCGGTTTAAAATTACGAAATACGAGTACGTATTCCACACTTTTTGAAATTCCTATCCCCAAGAACGTTAAATAGAGAGTTTGTCCTTCAATCACACCGCAACAGAGTAACGGTACGTCGTGATTTTTTGCATGGATATAGTTGAGGACCAGGAGAGTGACATAGGTTTCTTTTTATCCCCAAAAATTAAGGAGTGCCTGGAAATTATAAAACATTGCCACGGGAACGAAGTCGCGAGCGTCCTCTAGATTACTTTATATGTATGTAAGTACTTAAAAATCGAATTTATTTACAGGTTGAAAATGACACAGAAAATTTTGTCAAACATCGACTAGCTGGGGGACCATTAGAGTTGAAAGCCAACTAATATAAGCCAACTAATCCTCATTAATTTGACTGTCAAAAGGCATTAAAATTCTGATTTCGAGATAGTGAAATAAAAAGTACACTCTTAAATAAAAAAGAAACAAACAACTACGTAAATGAACGAAGCAAGATCCCTGGCGCGACTCTGAAACTAATACTTGAAAGATTCGTGGTGCGCGGTGATCTCGGATAGTACCGATGAGTGATGACGTCACAGGCGAATCAGAAACCACAGACGTTTCGTACTAAAATACGTAAACTTCAATAATCCTTTTCTAAGTCATTTATTGATGGATTTCAAAATTTCTTTCAGTGATTGATTAGTTTTGCTCTATATTTTTATTCTATAACGATACATCATGAAACTTATCCATTCTGTGTTCATCATCATCATGTGAATGTCCACTGTTGGACGCAGGTCTTCATTTGTGAGCGCTACCCAGTCCTATCGTTAGTCCATCGTGCTGTGGAGTGCCCCATAATTACTTGTACGCGATCTCCACTCTTGGGATTTTAGAAGTTAAAAAGAAAATTTGAAATATAATCATAGCATAGGTACTCGTATTTAAAAAAACTCATAATTTTTTGAAAGTTTGTCATTGTGTGTAATATTATAGTATTTTTTCGATCGTTTCGTTTTATTTATTTTGTACGACATACACACATACATACATACATAGTTGGAATTTCCTGACATTTCTCAAATAATGTAACTCCAAAAGAGATTATTCAGTTCACTGACGGTATCGTATCTATATAGACTAAAATATAATCAATACAATTTATAAATTCACATATATTTTTGTCAAGGTTTCCGAAACAAACAAAAACATTAAAGACATGTTTATTTTGCTATCTCACTTCCCATACAAAAACAGTTTATTATGTGTAGATTGTATAATGATATGAATATTTTAAGTCATGGTATATAGTTGCCTTAGCTTTTAACGGGGGTTATTTTAATCTACTAAACTGAAAAAAATTATATCTGACTGAATCAATGTGTTTTGAAATAACTTATAAAATTATAATCCTTCCTCATAAAACGGTTTAAATTATGATGAAAACCGCGTTGAAATATTATAAGATAAATTCATAAGAGAATACACGTGCAAACTTGATTTCATGAGGATACACAATTTATTGCCATCTAACACACACAACAACACACAATACACACACATACATATTGAGGTATCTACACACAATATCTTTTGTTTATATAATACACTTACCTTATAAAATATATTCTTATTATTACACACAAAAATTGTTATTAGTCTTTAGCTTAACATAAGTTTGAACATTGCACTATTATTAATATTTTTTTTATAAAGGCCTATAGTTCAGCCGTGTTTTTGTATGCATGTAAAAAATATTCATGCGGCCAGCGGTAATGCATGATTTCATATGCATGTTGTTAAAACCCTGGAATTATGGAGTTCCCTGTGATTCTATAGCCTGTTCCACTTGTATCAGTGTACAGTTTGCGTTATTAAACAAGAGCTCTGACCTTCAACTTGCGCAGTGCGTTATTTTTCAATCTATTTGATGGCACGAACCTTGCGTATGCCTGCGGCGGTATCTATCTTACATTTAAAACTCTTATATGTTCAAAATTACTTTTTTTGTTACTAAAAAGAAAAGTAATTTAAGACGAGGTCTGTCACAAGTAGGTTTGATAGAAAGTTCGGTCAAAAATATTTGCCACAATGATTCGCATATTAAAATAACATTCTCGTAAATTGTAAATCGATTGTAATTGACATAATTTTTTTGAGGTCGAATGTAGCCCTATCGAAAGCCATGCTATACTCAGTAGTCTGTGTGCAGTTATAGCACTCCTTTAGCAAATTGTCTTCTGCCATAGCTTACTTATTTAAAAATACTAGGGGTAGGATAGGATAAGACTCCGTACTGTAGAGCCAGAGGGCTCGGAAATTTTCAGTCTTAAGACTAGTAGTACTATTCACTGAAAAATATTGCTTGAATAGGTTAAACATTTTTTAGTTAAAACTACTGTTGATAAACGTCTTTAGTCAAAAGTACTATTGACTGTTGTTTTTTTTAGTTAAAAGTAGTTTTGACCAGATAAGAGTTCTGAGTTCTGACGGTAACTATACTGCCACGACTGGTTCGTTGGTTAACCTTTCGTTCTCCCCGCGAACAAAGCTCTTTTTACCCGCAGCTAACTATACAGTTAGCAACTCAAGTACGTAGCTAATCTTTAGCTTAATAAATTCTAAATCTGACTGAATGTTGTTAATGAATTAAATAAAAGTTTCCTTTGATCCAAGACTGATTTCTAAAAGTAGCCAGTGATTTTCAAGATTTAAAAAATCCAGATACTGCTGGAAATTTTTGTTAGAATTTTGTTTAGACAAATTATGTAAAGATATCATCATGATTGTGTAGCTGCAAGTGTGTTTTTAAAATAAAAAATACATAATATGATTAAATGTATTTGAACAAGGGATTACTTTGATCAAGTTCAATAAAAGGCAATGCTCTTAAATTAAATAAAATTAGTGTTATTTTGAAAAGTCATTGTAAATAATTACAAATGTGTAAGGGAGTTGACACTTCGCCCGACGTGTGTGATCATATTTTGTAAATATTCACGATTATTATATTATAATTAGCTGATATGTTTAGAGATTGATTATAATTATTTGTAAATTAATTTGTAATATGAGTGACCCATATAGTTGGATTCGATCGTTTCTATATGATCACTGTCACAAATCACAATTTTGCATTTTACTAAAGTCCCAGTTTTTGAGAGCAGTTCAAATTAGATGGGTTGTAATTGTTTTTGCATAATTATATTTTTTTAGTCGATCCAAATGAGTCACGCGCATAGGTGGGTGCGGTCTTGCAGCCGACTAATCCAACAAACGTTATTACAACAAAGGTATGTTTATTACAAGGTGATGCTTAGTCTCAGTTTTAACATTTGCAATGTTGTTTTTGCAATAATGCAATTAGATTGAACGTAATCGAGCGTTCGATCACATTGGCGTCAAAGTAAAATGGACCCAAATACTCTTGATTTAAAGTCACAAATTGAGTGGGTACAACCGATTTTAATTTCGAAAAGTTTCCGTTTGGAGCGCTGGCTGTGAACGCATACGCGAAATTGAGATCGACGCTGTTAAGGTTCATTTTACTTTGACGCTAATGTCATCGACGCTCGATAAAGATAAATCTAATTTTAAATGTGAAAACTTAGACGAAGGGCACAGCACATTAGTATACCTACCGATCGGTTATTACGACGTTTGTAATGACAAATTCAACTCATCTTGGCGCGCGGCTCTGTGTGCGTGTGCTTGTTTATAAGTTACCATTAACCATTGAAGATAAGTCATTTTGTCCTAAGTCAAACGACATGAGAAAAAATACTTAAGCTGCATCCACACCGAAGTTACTTTTTATGGCGCAGGCGCAACGTTTGCAAGTGTTATACCTTGTCCAACGATTTATTTTACTTCAATTTATTATACTTTATTGCATATGCACGTCTATGATGTGTCATAATTATTGACAGGCAACCATCGACAAGAAAATGCAATACTCCATAGACGCATATCGTTTTTTCCAATAGTGAAGCGACGTGCCCTTTTATTATTTCGTAACTCGTATTACTCATCTAGTAATTACAAGTACATATGACTTTCCTTTCTTTCTTGATAGTCTTTTAAACACCATACATCTTTGGCGATGGATAGTTTCTATGACCTGACGGATTCATGTACATTTAGTGTACTGTTGTATATGACACCGTAAGATTGCAATAACCGTTAGATTGTGATCCAACCAGCGATATTGTAAACTGTCGACGGATTGTGAACCGTTCAATGTTCCGAGTGTCAATTTTTGAAATATTCATTGTATTTACGTTTTCTTGTCTGTTTCTTGTAGGTTAGGTTAGGGTTCGACATATATAATCACGTAATGCCGGCCGCAGGCCGAGCACTTTGGTTTTAACGGGTTAATATATCTAACAGATTACAATCTACCGAAAAATAATGCGTTAAATTGTAATCTGTCGACAGATTACAATATCGCTAGTTAGATTACAATCCAACGGCCTTTGCAATCTTACGGTGACATATATAAATGATTTATTTATATAGTTCTAATATATACTTAGCCATTTGAACGCTTAGGTTGTGTCAAATCGATTTAAACTTCTTCTTAAAGAAAGTCGATTGTTATCAAAAATCCAATCAGTAACGCATTAGAACATCATTGACTCCATCTGCCAAAAGTAAAATAAATGATTGGACAGAGATTAGTGGGAACAACCTTTAAAAACAGTCATCATGATACTCGCTAGTAATTTATGTTATTGGCGATGTAGACGCCCAACAAATAGCAACAAGTGGCCGCAAGGTTTGTTTAATGTTGCAAAACATCCTGTTTGAAAATGTTGCTCTACAAAAACTTCGGTGTGGATGCACCATTACGTCAAAGAAATGCCCATTCACGGCATCAGTCTAATAATCGAATTTCGAAGCCCCGATCCATGACGTGCGGTTTTTATGCCATGGTCCACGGATATTGACTCACAGTCAAAAGGTCCACACGCGCACGGAATTTCCGTGGTTTGGCTTGGCACCACAAGATGGCTTAAAAATTTCACGTTCGTGATCAAATTTTGGGTTTATAACGCGACTTCGACTAAATGACTTAGCAATGGCAAGCATAAATATGGGGCTTTGATCAGTGGCGTGCAGTTCATAGAGGTATAAAAGCACTGCTTACCCTAATGGAAATACGTCAATTCTCATTTTTCATCAAAACAGTAAATAGGTATTTTGACTGACTAATGCCTATCCTAGCTTCAAAAGCTATGCACGCCAGGCTTTGATTTGTATGTCAGTGACGTGGCCGTCGTGTACGTGAGGTATGGTGGTCGTCACAAATTAAAACTGCATATTTACAAGCACACACGTACAGCGCCGCAGGCCAAGATGTATTGAAGTATCTGATACTGTTATAAATTGCATCAACCATCGGTTTTAGTTTAATCATCTGGTAGCGATACAATGACTCAAATGTATATTTACTAAAATGGAGTTCATAAAACATGTACATATTAGTAGTATAATTTTATAAATTGATAATAATAAATAATTACTAGTGCTAGTATTTGAGAATTAAATCAAAAATCATTTTCTACCCTTAATAGTGATTTTACCAGGTTTAAGCTGAACCGTAAGGGTTTGCTACTATAATTAAATAATCCGGTCAAAATACCTTCTTATTTATACTGAGAAGTGAATTTAAATATTTAAAAAAATGATATTCGGTGTTTTGTATTAAACCGTCCTAGCTCGCCACAAAGTGAGCAGCGTTTTGCAATCGTTGAGATACGTAGCGAATTTTTTGTATAAATGCCGAAATGTAAGCATTGAAACAATATTTTTATTTATATTTATCATTGTACACAAGTACAGTATAATATTATTCTAATTAATTGAAACTCCAAAAAAATAGCAGGTAGCACTCACTAGCAGGTATTTTGACAGGACTTTATATCACTCCTTATGAAGGTTGTATGTCCACGTAACGTAATTACTGAGTTATTTATATCTTAACAATTTTATTATGATATTTAAAACAAGTTTTAAAGTATAGAATAATCATAGTGGAAGTAATTTAATGTTTGTATCTTTGAAACCATACCTCCGTAGGTTCAGTGGAGTGTGCCACTAGACAACTTTTGAAATAACTTTTGCTAACTGCATATCATAATCTTATTAATTTTTTACCGACGTAAGCCTTAACCTTTGCGTGCAACATAATTATATATTGTACAACTAGCAAATGCGTATGTCTGTATGATACATAATATATCGCGTAATGTTTTAGAATTATACGTTTGGCATATTATTTTCTAAATCACAACATCATTGCTAAATCACAACCGTTATGTAAAGAGGGAATTAATGAACTATGTATAATCTAATTTTCCTAAGAGTTAATGGAAGAGGTAAATAAGGCTAGGTCCACATTTGATCATTTTGACGTACTTATCTACAAAAAAAAAAAGTTACTACATAAATTGAAATTGTACTAGTTTAATTTTTTACTATCTATTTTCATCGTAAAATGAGGCGGAATGGAGTTATTGTCAAAAAACTTTTTTGGGTGCCATTTTTCCAATATAGCGGCGCGAGCGGCGAAGATGAAACGAGGTGGCAAAGTGAAAATTCGAAAAGAGCACGTTGAAATCGATGAAATCACCAATTTTCGAAACTTCCGGAAAACTTTCCAGGTAAAACTACCAAATGACTGGACTACTAGCGATTAGGATACACGTCGGCGCCACGCTACGGAGATACGATACGTCAAAATGATCAAATGATGGACATAGGCTAAAAACGTTCTCCAGCTAGATTTGCATTCGTTAAACGATTTCAACGTTAGTTCGTCGTAACCACGTCTTATCTGCGTGCAAAGCGCGCCCCTTTATAGTGCATTGTGAAACTACTACGCCGGATGATCGTGCCTAACATTTAAGTAGGCCACTTTTACCGTTTCACAAAAGTTTGGGAAACAATGTGTGGGCGGCCATTATAGATTACGTTCATAACGCAGAAAACTACAATCTTAATATATATAAATCTCGTGTCACAATGTTTGTCCTCAATGGACTCCTAAACCACTTAACCGATTATAATAAAATTCGCACACCATGTGCAGTTCGATCCAACTTGAGAGATAGGATAGTTTAAATCTTAAAAAAACATCAATTCACGCGGACGAAGTCGCGGGCATCATCTAGTAATAATATAATATTCATAGAATGTGTAATTTCTATAGCAAGTTTAATGTTTTTGACGATTTATTATTTTGTAAAGTGCTGTAAGTAGGTGCGTTTTCTATGTAAACCCGTCCACCAGTTTGAAATTAATATTAGTTTAAAAAAAATCTGTTTGTTATGATTTTGTAGTATGTGCGGTTAAGACTTATGTAGGTATAAAAAGATTGTCAATAAGTAAATTTTCAAGAATTATGTAAATTAATGACCCTAGAGCCTCTGGGAAATTAAAAGGAGGTGCTTGAAAAAATTTATAGGAAGTTTATTCTGTAATTGTAATGACATCATAGTTCGTCTTGCCAGAAGAGAAGCCTGACGTCGGATAGCGGTTCGCGAATTGTGCGTTTTTACATTTCTTTAGCTCTTGCCTGCGATCTCATATAGGGATAGTTAGTAATGCATGTAATATGCATGTGGTAGATTCACTCGACTATTCACAAGCACTTGTTTAAAAGTCTACTTGAATAAAATATATTTAATTGATTATGATTAATAAAATTGAAGCAGTGAAGGTTAAGCTAGAATGGGTATGGTAGTTTTAATAGTTTTAATTGGTGAAAGTTGACATATTTTTCATAGATATGTATTAAAATAACGTGTAATGATTCTAACGCGACATATCTACTTATAATGAGAGTCTCTGAACGAAAAAACTTACTTAAGTACGTGCTTCGCTAGAACGCAGAAAAACCTTACAACCGTCAGGTTTTATCAAGCGCTTCGCTGACATTTCCCACGGGCTCTCGGACCATTATTAATGTCTATCTGATTTTGTTGACGCCACAAATGAACAGTTATTATTGCGCCGCTATGCAGCTTTATTTTGTACTAGTGGAAGTATAAAAATATTTTTTTACTTTGTACAGAATGTCATAAAATGTGATAAAACTTTTTTAACATACCTAGTTAGCGATTGTGATTTAGTAAGGTGTGTAGTTGATTATTAAAAAAAAATGTCGCTTTACTAAATAGAATGTACTGTACTCTACAGCGATGTAGTATTTGTAATGTTGTTTTCCCCACAGTTTTTGTCATATTTGGGTACTTATTATGCTGTTGTATTATCTACTAAATTATAACGAAAAGACCAGCATTCAGGAAAACGAGTGTTCGGCCCGATATTATAAGACCTCTGTAGCCCACCAATGCTGTGAATCATTTGCTTCATGAGAAATAAACAACCAAAATCTCAAACGGGTTTTTTATTTGCTATGCCTATACGAATGTACACACGAACTTTACCAAAGAAATCATGAAATGCCCATTTCGCATAGATAAAGCCAGAGAAGTGAGGCTGAAGAACACTATCACAAAATAGATCTCACTTTCGCAGGAATTTAAGATACTTACCCTGTAAAGAGCGTGCCGTAGATTTAGATGTAACTACCATAGCTCTAGTCTTCATGCTCTAATAGTAGCACAGAATAGGTAATAGTACAGCTGGTAGTAGTAGACTAGAGTAGAGCTAATGTAAGTAGGTAGGTACCTATCGAAGAGGTAGGTACATCTAGAAGCCATATCCACGGCAAGCTCGTTTTATTTTAGCACGGAGTTAAAAATTCAAATGGAATTATCTATTTTTGTAGCATTAGGGAAATACATATTATTATTTTTCTACCAAAGACAACCAATTTCTCAATGCTAATATGTAATGCCTTGAATAAGCTTTATGTTGGTAATAGGGTCCTAAATCCGGACATTTATTACTGAATGCTTTATAAGCACTTTAAGAGGATACAAACAATCTGTGTAAACAAAGTGTTTACGAACTTCGTAGTACTTAGGTGTAAATGGGTAAACAAGAAAGTGTTAGTGTACCTACCTAATGGGTTTTCCTATACCCAGATAATAATCACAGTGTAGGTAAGCAGGTAGTTAGGTATAAGTAATATATTTTTACAGTAGATCGTCGCCCATACAAATTGCAGACCATAAGCTCAACACCTCTACAATAACCAAGTTGAATAATAATTTTTTGTAGGTTGTTCTATCACTTTGCAGCGTTATGCAGTTGCTGTCTATTGTAAAATTGTGATGATTAGTAAAAACACGATTGCAACACAGCGTGGTGGACCAAGGCCGTAAAATATATCTAGGAAACTTCTTAGAAGTTATCCATATCTAATGCAAAAAACCGCATCGAAATCGGCCTAGTAATTTTTCTGAAAAATGGTAACATATCTTACTAATATTATAAATCCGAAAGTTTGGATGGATGTATGGATGTATGGATGTTTGTTACTCAATCACGCCCCAACAGCTTAACGGATCTGACTGAAATTTGGCACAGAGATAGATTATAGTCTGGAATAGCACATAGGCTACTTTTAATCCCGGAAAATTAAAGAGTTTCCGCGGGAACCACAAAACCTCGATCCACGCGTACGAAGTCGCGGGCATCAGCTAGTTTCAAAATAAAAATCATGATTTCAGCGCAGCTTGGTGGACTATGGCCGTAAAACATATCTAAGAACCTTCTCAAAGACTATACAGGTAGGCACATAATATCTAATGCAAAAAACCGCATTATGATCGGTCCTCTAAGTTTCCAGGAAAATGGTAACAAAATATTGCACTCACAAACATACAAACAAACAAACCTCTTAGGGCAAACACATACCTACCTAATACCGTCTCTGTTCCGGCATGGGTAAAATGTAAGATGTCTTTCTATTCCCCAATGTCACATAACTATAATATTTCAACTTTTATTTCTTGTAACAACCCACTGTGACTTTGACCCGCAAATTATTTTAGGTATTCCGAGGATGGAACTGATAGTTTTTCGTGTTGCAGAGTAGTGGAATGTGAGCGGAGTGAAGCACGGACGGAAATAAAATGCAATACGGTCAATAATACGTTAATGTATTTAGTTCACTGTTTACATCACAATAATTGATTAAATTATAAGTAAACTTATTTAATTATCACAAGATTAATTTTAGTCAGCCGACAGACATGGCGGGCGTCGGAAGAGAGAGCGCGAATTGTCTCAGTCATAGATAATAGAGCATTTATACCTTATATATAAAGGGTTTTCCAATAAGGGCGGGTCGATGTTGAAATGTAATAAAACGAGCTGTGTCTGAGGTATTAACTAAATTCTTATATTATTTGAAAGGCTCGTCAATGCCATTATGCAGCGAATATCACATCGTTCAAATGTCCGCCACGGCTTCGTACTGTGGCACGGATTCGAGAGGTCCAATTTTTAATGACTCTGCCGCATAGATCCGGCTGAATTTGAGCGATGGCTTGGGTTATGTTGACTTTGAGATCATGGTTTGATTGTGGCTTGTTGGCATAGACCTGCGATTTCAGAAAACCCCACAAAAAAAAGTCTAGCGGGGACAAATCGCACGATCTTGGTGGCCAATTCACGTCACCTCCGCGAGAGATAATCATACCCTGAAATCGTTCCTGGAGAATTTCCATTGTGGCGTTCGGTGTGTGGCACGTAGCTCCGTCCTGCTGGAACCACATGTCTTCCATGTCCATATCATTCAAATTGGGCCAAAAGAAATTGGTTATCATTGACCTGTAGCGCTCGGTGTTGACGGTGGTGGCCTCACCAACGTCGTTTTCAAAAAAGTACGGACCAATGACGCCGCCGGCCCAAAATCCGCACCAAACGGTAACTTTTTTGGGATGCATTGCCACCTGGTGAACTTCATGCGGGTTGGTATCGTCCCATATACGGCAATTTTGCTTGTTCACAAAGCCATTCATCCAAAAATGCGCCTCGTCGCTGAAGATGATTTTTCGTCCAAAATTGGGGTCCTCTTCCAAACGCTTCAAAACCCAGTCAGCGAACAAACGGCGTTGTCTATGGTCATTGACTTTAAGCTCCTGGGTGAGTTTAATTTTATACGGATGCAGGCCCAAGTCCCGACGCATAATTCGCCAAGTTGAAGTCTGCGAAAGGCCGAGTTCTTGTGCCCGGCGAGGAATTGACTGCCTCCGGTTCTCCTGCACACTTTCACGGACAGCGGCGATGTTCTCGGCTGATCTGGCGTTCCTTTTACGTACAGGTGTTGGCTGATTGTTAACTGAACCAGTTGTTTCAAGTTGAGCCACCAAACGTTGGAGACTCGACTTGGAAGGGCCACCGCGTCTGCCGTAAAATGGATGCAACGCGCGCAACGTTTTCACTAACGAACACTCATTTTGATAGTAAAATTTTATCATTTGGACGTGCTGCTGGATTGTGTAACTTGCCATGGTGATTTGGCGCCGCCATAACAACATGGCCGCCACAGACTGTAAAAATTGACCCGTCCCTATTGGAAAACCCTTTAGTAAGGCATACCTATAGGTACCTACACAAGATAAACTTATCAAATGTTTATTAAGTAGGTAATTGGGTTCAGATTATAAGAAACTATATGCCTATGGTCATAGTAAGATACTAGCTATAGGTAAGATACAAGGTAGTTTGCCTGTTATTTTCAGATACCTCAGTAAGTCAGTCAGTGGCTGATGCGTGCTATGATGTGAAATTCGAATGAACGAATACTTACTTAATAATAAAAATGCGAAAGTGTGTCTGTCTGTCTGCTACGCTTTCACGGTCCATCTATTCCACCGATTTTAAAGAAACTTTGTAGGGATAGTTTGGATCCCGGGGAAGGGCATAGGATACTTTTTATCTCGGAAAATTAAAGAGTAGCAGCGGGAATCCAAAATATCTAAATCTATGCGGGCATCATCTAGTTTATAATAAGTAGGTAGGTACCTAATATTATATAATATCATGTTCTTATACCTACCTATTATCTACTTAAAGATACATAAACATAAGTTCATTCGCATAATATATTCACTCAGTCAACTTTATCCTTCCGTTTTATCAAAATGTCATCAATCTTGTCATGCTTGCAGGGGAGGGTGACTGATGTAACATACTTTAGCCGTGTCCCTATTTATTTAGTAATCTGATATGCAAGTGTGAAATGTATCGAATATAGATTTGTTAAGTAGTTATGTCTCAACGGTTCGGTTTCATATTGTAATTTGTAAAATTAAAAAATAGAAGGGCTACTAAACTTACTTAAATACAAAAACCTACCTACATATCAAAAATTCGCGGAACCGGCAGCATTTGAAGTTTGAACCTGCATCTCTCTGGGAATCGCACCCTGAGCGCCTTGACCAACTCGGCCACGGTTCACTTACCTACCAGTGCCGAAATTTGAGATATGCATCTGTAATCCAGTCTTCTAATGCGACTGTTTATGCCATCCAGTAGCGATACATTGCAGTATCGAAACTACTTTCAAGGCCCATATTCGATGGAACTCATTGAACGAGGAATGACATATTTTGCGTTAAACTAAATTTTATAATTTTATTACAGTGCTTCACACACGAGGATAGTTTCTAAACTTACTTAAATATACATATCAAAAATTCACTCAAGGCGCTCAGGGCGCGATTCCCAGAGAGACGCAGGTTCAAATCCTGCCGGTTCCGCGAATTTTTGATATGCATGTTTAAGTAAGTTTAGAAACTATCCTCGTGTGTGAAGCACTGTAATAAAATTATAAAATTTAGAAGGGCTACTGTCAGTAGACATATAATACTATATAGTTCGCGCGCGAATTGAATGCAGAGTAAATGTATGGTCATATGGTGACACATACATTTACTCTGCATTCAACTCGCGCGCGAACTGTGGATAGGTAGGTACTTTAGCGCGTATTATTACGTCTTTCTTACGGCAAGGTTTCAAAAGTAGCCCTATTTACTTATTTAAACCATGTGGGTGTAAGGAGAGTGAAGTATTAGGTAAGATTTACTTTTACCTACTACACAACCTATTTCATACTATGGTATAAATGTAATGGTACCTAACTTAAAAGTAAATCTAATAGTAGGTACGTACCTATTATAATTGGTGCACTAGGAAAACACTTTTTTCGAACACAACTCAGCATAATATACCTACCACGTCTGCATTTTCAATGTGCAGCGCGCGGAAATTGGTCTATGTAAGCGTTTGAATATTTTTGCTTACAGGCAGTGTAGGTTAAGCTTTGTAGGTACACAGCTTCCTACCTAACTTACGAAAATCCTACTAAACTTGGTGTTAGGTACATATTGTTTTTAACAAAAAGGTGAGGACATGTCTGTGGGCTATTTAATAACTTACTTGTGGTAGATAATAGACCGTAATATTAATAATTTAACTTGTGAAATTAGCTCTAGGTACTCTACTACATTTATAAAATGAAAATCTAAGGATGGTTTTATGCTAAACCACGCACGAGTCGGTCCGGTCGCCGTAGGGCACGTCCTCGAATCAATTAATTTGGAGCATAACTATTACCTAGGTACCTACTTGTCCAAGGGCTTATGGCACGTCAAAGAATTGTAGAGCAAATTATTTCGTGCTAGACTGTGCCTCGTCCAATCGTCTTCAAAATTATAAACTTAATATTATAAATGCGAAACCGTGTCTGTCTGTCTGTGACGTTTACATGGACCATATTTTCAACCGATTATGACAAAATTTGGTAAGGAATGGGCCCTGGGAAGGACAAAGGCTTTTTATGAAAGAGTCACCAAAACGAAGTCGCGGTCTTCATTAAGTCAACTATAGGCAGTTTGCGTGGACAGTTGACTGTTGAAGCGATTTACTCGAAGTTAAAATTAAAAGATAAGAACAGTTTGCAAAGTGAGTGCGCCTTGCTCGCGGCACATGCTGCAGTTACAATACTTAAGTATATATAATATGAACAATTTAATTAAACTAGACACTACGAGATACGAGAGGTTACAACTGTTTGACACAAGCTCTACGAAAGTTTTCGAAATATAAGTTTCACGACAAAATCGTTTTGTAAATTAATAATTTACCAAACAAGCTACAGATTGGTGTGCCGTATAGTAGGCCTAGGTATAATGCGTACTATAATAATATCCTCCCGGCCGAAAATCGGCCACGGCGACCAGATCCAGCGAGATCAGCCATCTGCGCGGGAGATATTAGTGCACAATTTGTGTGCGCAAACAATTCACTCTTTGTTACTTTACTCTCACACCCCGATGGGACAGAAAATCCGACACGACCGGAAAGGGATCAAGCGCTGCACCAGCTTAACGTGCTCTCCGAGGCACGGGGGTGTAACACCGCCAACTTCATAACCCCGGGCTAGAACTGAGAATTTCTTGTCAGAATTACCCAATATACTTAATTACGGCCCGACACGAAACTCGAACCCGGGACCTCGTCAGCCGCAGTCGAACATATTAAAACCACTACCAACGAGGTAGGTAGTTACTACTATACAAAGCAACAAGCTGGTCAAGTCTTTGTATAGATTTTATTAGATTTTCGATCGACACAATATGCACCGCGATACTAGCTAGTAGATTGGGTAGGTAAATAAAATATAAAAATCGAGTGATGGCCTGTTGGCAATTCAGAGTCCTAATTCGACAAAATGAAAAGATTCCTGAGTGAAGGTGGTTCGAACCGAAACAATAGTCTGTTTGAACTTTGAAGTCGGTTTAGAAAAGCCATCAAAACCGACGGAGGGTTTCACCGATCGATAGCATGCTTCAATGGTACCTACCTGTAATCTGTCAATTCTGTGCATTAAGAAAATAGTGGTTCATAATAATTCATCAAGTTATCACTGTCGGCAGGCTGCCACGCCAAGCCCAACTTCATTGGTCGGGGGCGTGACTTAGCCTGCCGATAGTAATTCACTATTTTCTAGACTCGCGCTCGAGCGCTCGTTCATTGTTGTCAACCGATAACGGTCCACGGTTGGACATAGGTCAGGTCCCTTTAACTTGCTTTATGTTCGTGGAGGGGCAAGCCAACGCTGCGCCCATTGTGATGACACGGCAGTTCGTGATATGACAACCAGAGTAATCTATAGTCACTCTGGTTCTTCTAAAAATCTTCTAATTTCTTGATTCGGGTGAGAAACTCCATTACTTAACTCTAGGCATTAATACTTAGTTGAGTAACCCTCAGCTTTCTGATTAGGCTCATAGTCAGCGACCATGTATCGGATCTGTACAACACGTCATCACCACGCATTCCTCGAAGAAGTCATAAAGCAGGCCGGGCACTACTTGATTATTTCTGTCGAACCCTAACCTAACCTACAAGAAAGAGAAAAGAAAACGTAAATACAATGAATATTTCAAAAATTGACCCTTAAAACATTGAATGGTTCACAATCTATCGAAAAAAAAGCGTTAGATTACAATCTTACGGTTTTTACAACCTTACGGTGACAGATACATTCTTTTTAAAATCCTCAGTAAACCGAATATATTTTGCAATTACTTACGTAGTAGGTACCTACTATTCTCACTGCTACGACGTAACGTGTTTGAAAGTAAAAGTTTTCGAAATCTCATGACCCAGTTGAATAGAATAATATCTAGTTTCTACAACTTGATGCAATTCAGGAAACGCGCTCAAGTTTGCCTCTAAATCAAACTGCCTCAAGTCACCTGCCTCCAAGATGAGGTTCAGTACTTGAAACTTTAAAGCTTAAGTAGCTACTTACAATAAAATTAGTAAGTAAGTAAATTGATCGAAACTACACCGAAGTGTTACACAGATTGTATTATACCATATTTCTATTGTTATTGTTTTTTTCTAAATTTTTAATTGTTTTTGTTTTGTATCTGTGTTAATTATAATCCCAAATAAAGATTTATTTATTTAAGTGGTCTCCCGAAATTATAGACAGTTTTTGCATCTTGTTACCATATCAGCGGGCGCCAAAGACAGCTGGCGATGCTGTTGTATGAGTATAGCAGCGGGCTATGAGAGTAAAAGGAACAGAGAGTGCACCTGTGGTTGCGCACACACTTGTGCACTATAATATCTTCCGCGCAGATGGCTAATCTCTCAGGAGATTGGCCGCCGTGGCCGAAATTCGGTCGGGAGGACATTATTATAGCAGCATAGACACGTAGGTACGCTGTTTGCATTGGTAGCTATCTACCTAACTTGAACCTAACTCGACGAAAATACGAGCAATAAGATGACGATAATAATATATATTGACGAATTTTGCTCTATACCTATTTCAATTGAAACCTCGAAGGCAACTGTAAATGTACCGCAATCGTCAGAACTTAGGAATACCTACGGTTACGTTTTGTTCTTGTAATATCTCTCCATGGCTTTGAACGGTTCAGATCAAAGCTATTGCGTAAATCGAGCGCATTCCAACTCGTATCGTCACACAAGGATACTATATCTGCAATGCATCACACCCATAGGAAAATAGACAACTAAACTTTAATCCAAAATACTTACTTGATTGAATTGGATAAGCAAGTATTGTGTTACCTGCTACTGTTTTATTAAAATAAACGTTTAAAAGTGTTTTTGAATCGTCAAAGGAGTGTACCACTGGTTCGGAATGCCATTTCTATCGAAAAAAACCAGCTAGAAACTCGGCAATTGCTCTTTTCGCCGCGCATTGTTGGAAATCATTTATGTATAATTTTAGTATATTGGAAATAAATAAATCCACGCTTTTTTAACATTTATTACCTATATAGGGTAATCTAAGATTGTGCATTATGCTTTCCAGTAAATTTTCCTGAGATATTATGTGTAGGGTGGAAATCCCATAATGAGTATTGTTAGTATTCACTAAATCGATGCACTCAAGCGGTATCAATCACAATATTGTTTGCCGTGCACTCGTTTAATGCTTAGGGTTTTCACAAACAAAAATATTCGTATGAAAATCGACACTTTAATAATTGTAAGTAATCTAAGTACTTAAAGACAAATTTACACGAAAACTATGTTTCTTTAATGTTCATAATATATACTGCAATGTATTTCCAGCAAGTTTTAAATAAATGAGTCCCGCAAATATTCCCAGAACAACCTTTGTAACCCTTAAATAACACGTTAATTATAAAACCTCTCTGTTTTCCTTTCCTGACAAGCGATTTCAGTTTGTCTTTGTTGAAACATACCAAGACCACTTCTTTTTTTTAAATTCACCTCTTTTTTTCCCAAAACTCTTCTTTTAGGTACTTTCTTTTCATTCATCAGTGAAATTTACATTTACAAAATTGTTTCACTCTTAAAATTGCAAACTGTGCAATAAACATTTAAGTGGGTAGGTTTAATAGATAAACTGCTTTATAAACCTCATTTTTAAGGATTTTACGTTTTGACAGAGCTTTAACGATCCATGTAGTCGATAGGTACTAAAATTCTACATCAATGATCCATGTGGTATGAAGACTGCGATCTTAGTTGCGATTAGTGGAATTAATGCATGCAAAAAACCTATCACATAAAACCGTGCAGCCATTGTGTAAAGTACTATTGATTTTTGGGTCTAAACAGACGGTTGGAATGTAGCACAACAGCTCGTACGGGCAAAACGTGAGATGGAGTACCACGGGCTGCTAACACAATATTTCGTCGGTCGCCGGCATACGATGTTACGTGCGAATAAATATCAAAAGAACGCTTCGTTTTATGGAACATCTATGTGACTTTATAGCATCGGGAAAGTAGTGAAACCTGTTAAGTTTTAAAAACACTATTCTCGCAATGGACCGGCGATGTTTGTTAGTGGTATCAAAATGATCTACGAATTCATCATAACTTCAAAATATCGCCGCCCTACAACTGAACATGAGTCTCCTCTCAAAATAAAATTGACCTGACCTGACCTGAATTGGTTTGACCATAGTCCACCCCGCTGGGCAAGTGTGGATTGACAGACTTCACATGCCTTTGAACATCAGGTAAGTAATAATTTAATGTAAAAAATTCTTTTTAAACAACCGACTTCAAACTCCCGCGCCAACTTTACAACGGCAAGCACACGCTATACAAAGTACTTATTTTATTGTTGATATTTTAAAAACCGCTCGACCAATTTCGATAAAATTTATATGGGACCACTTGGGAAGTATGCCCTTTCAAATAAAAAAAGAATCATCCAAATCCAGAACTTTTGAATCCACCCAGTCAAAAGTTCTGAGGTAACAAACATCAAATCATCAAATAAATATTATAAATGCGAAAGTTTGGATGGATGTATGGATGTATGGATGTTTGTTACTCAATCATGCGCCAACAGCTGAACGGATCTGGCTGAAATTTGGCATAGAGATAGAATATAGTCTGGAATAGCACATAGGCTATTTATCCCGGAAAATTAAAGAGTTCCCGCGGGAACCAAAAACCTCAATCCACGCGGACGTAGTCGCGGGCATAAGCTAGTAAAAAAATAAATTAAAAAAAATACAGTCGAATTGAGAACCTCCTCCTTTTTTTTTGTGTTTGTTACCTCAGAACTTACCTGGATGATTCATTTTTTATTTGAAAGGGCATACTTTCCAAATGGTCCCATATAAATTTTATCGAAATCGGTCGAGCGGTTTTTAAAATATCAACAATAAAATAAGTACTTTGTATAGCGTGTGCTTGTTGTTGTAAAGTTGGCGCGGGAGTTTGAAGTCGGTTGTTTAAAAAGAATTTTTTATATTAAATTATTTAGAAGTCGGTTGAAAAGAACTATCGGGAATACAGGTTTCCTCAAGATGTTTTCCGTCACCGTTACTTGTTACCTACCGTTACAGCAAGTGATATTTTATTACTTAAAACGCACATAATTCATAAAAGTTAGGAGTGCGTGTCCGAGTATCGAACCCTGAACCACCTGGACATGAAGTCGAACGTCTTAACAACTAACTAGTTTGTGGGTTAACAAAGCTATATTAAATCTTATCTAATATTATAAATGTGAAAGTTTGGCTGTTTGTTACTCCTTTACGCCACAATGACTAAACTAATTTGGCTGAAAGGAATGAAGATAGCTTATAACCTGAAATAATACATGAGCTGTATGCTGGAAAGTTACAGAGTTTAGTAGTTGTCAACTATTAATCATCTAGATCATACTAATCATACTAATATTATAAATGCGAAAGTCACTTTGTTTGTTGGTTTGTTGGTTTGTTGGTTTGTTGGTTTGTTGGTTTGTCCTTCAATCACGCCGCAACGGAGCAACGGATTGACGTGATTTTTGGCATGGGTATAGTTGAGGACCTGGAGAGTGACATAGGCTACTTTTTATCCCGGAAAATTAAGGAATTCCCGCGGGAATAACAATAAACTTAAACCACGCGGACGAAGTCGCGGGCATGAGCTAGTAATATTATAAATTGGAAAGTGTGTTTGTTTGTTGGTTTACGTCATATTATTTAGAATATTACATTATATACAACTTCAGGGTCTCTAACCATTCGATACTCAGATTTGTCTTGAGTAGCACGTGTCAAGTAGACCTCGGTTGCGAGTGGTTATGGATCTAACTGTTGTTATATTGTTACATTGCAATTAATTTAATATACCTAATGTGTTCTTATGTTGCATCCTAAATAAATGACCTAGTATTTGTATTACATATTATTATTTTGCATGTTAAAAACCCTATCCATCACCATACGCAAGTAGGTCTCAACAATTTCAAGCCTGAAATTAATTTTATTTCTATTTTTGTTGAAATATAATTATTTGTTTATTGCTTCGAAACAAACAAACCTAAAGTACTTTGTTCTGCAGATTTTGCAAAGTTGTGGATTAAAATAGATGTGGCTTACGTCACGCGGAGCGCCTTTCTCTGTTATATTAAAACTTTTTGTGAAGTTAGGGCTCTCCAACGCAGATCCAATCTTATTGCTTGTAGCTTCCAACGCAATTAGTAGATAATGGTGTAAACTGTAAAGTATCTACAATATTTTTATATCCCGTTCCTTTCTTATATTGGTATAGTATCCTATATTGGTATAGTAAAGGTAGGCATCTAAAATCCACACTAATATTATAAATGCGATAGTGTGTCTTTCTGTCTGTATGCTACGCTTTAAATCGGCCCATCTTTTAAACCTATTTTGTTGTTTGGTAGGTATAGAGGTAGGTAACATCACAGTACTAAGAGTATCCTAAAATGAAGCAAACCTACGCGACTCGCGTGGCATTCTTAGCATATTTTAATTGATCGAAAAGTGAATTTAGTAAGGACAGCGTCACGCGCGTCGTAGCGAATCTACGGCGTAGCACATGCGCTAGAATGATTATAATGTTGGTGGTTTTCAACCTTTACAGTACGCTTACTCTGAGTTTTTACATTGCAAATTCGATTGATCGATCGAATTTGCAATGTAAAAACTCAGAGTACGAGTACCGCTACAGGTAGGTCCTAAGATTTGTACCACAAACGTATCATTACGTGAAATTGTAAGGTAGGTAATCGTTAAGTACAAAATCCGTAGCTACTTAAATTGTTTTCAAATATTATTGAAAACATGCTCCAATTTCGGAATACCGTTTTCCGAATTCGAGGCCAACTATATAAAAGGTAAGTGAAAACAAAAGGCTCTTCAGATTGATTGCATTGCTTTATAATAAAAACGTGGAGCTAAATGAACATTTTGTTTTTCGGCGGTTAAATTTGTTCCCTAAAAAATTGATTTATTTGGTAGGAGTGCCTATAGCCGCCGTGGCTTTTTCAGTTTTACTACGTGCCTGTCGAATTGAACAAGGCAGATATTTTTTTCCATCTGCTGCCTAATCCACAATACCTAATGTGACTAGTCTGTGATTTGCATATAGTTATCACTGTAGCGGCCAGTAGGGCCTACGCAGCATACTCCATCCGAAAAAAAAGCAGGTAAATTTTATTTAAATCCTGGTTATTTTTTAGGTTATATTTTTTAAATCCTGGAGAATTCCCTATTTTTGTTTTTCTGTGATATTAAGATATATATAATAAGATATATAATAATAAGAATTCAGTGTGGTATAATTTCTGTCTAGAAATGCTCAGTATTTTACTAGTACTGAGTAAGAAGGTTGGGTGAGTTTCCCCCATGCCTCGGAAGAGCACGTGAAGCAATAGGTCGCCTGTCGCCCTTAGCCTAATTTTTTTGTACTGCAAATTCGATTGATCGTATATTTGGGGGTCTGGAATTTGATTTCTAAGCACGCACCTTCTCGGAGTTTTTGGTTTGTGAAGTCTTCAGAACTCCAGCAGCATGATGCACTAAGTAGGTATGGCCAAAACAATTCTCGTTCTGTAAGAAGAGTGAAGAGCCGTGCTCACTGCTCAGTATGTATGCGATAAGTAGGTTGAGGTGATCAATATTAAATTACTATATACCTATCTAATAGGTAGTATATTAATTTCTAACGTGTTTGTGCACTCTCCTAATAATTTATGGTGCTGTAATTGAGGTGCTTTTTAGTCCGGCCATATTATATATCACGTAAATTTTCAACCTTCATTGCTATCGTCATTTTATATTTACAGTACATAATATCTACTGTGAATTAGTCACAATATCAAATCAAATAAAATAGTATTCCCCTTGGTTTGCGTCACAGCCGCGAAACTTTAGCTTTGAAAACTTTCTGAAGTTGCGAAATGCGGCCATACTCTTCCGGGATTAAATAATGCCAGCTTATATTTCAAAGGTTATTTTCTGTTCAAATAATATTGCTAATTCATTAAATTCACACCATCCAACTATGTAGGCCCTCACTACGCTCGTGCATAAAAATACCTCGGGTATGAATGGGCTATCCTGTATCCTGTTACCTTGTAGACAAAAATTTTACTTAACGCAGATATTATCATATGCTGACAACGATGATCTTTTTGTTCTATGGTTTTGCTTCTATATTTTATTATTGACTTTATTAGTATTACCTATGTGTTTGTGTTGCCTCTAAGTTTTATTATAGTATATCTTGATGACTTAGTAATGAGATTTCTCTAATACTTGACTAAGATAATGATTTATATGATGATTATATATGACATTTACCTATGATCTAATGAAATTTAAACTCAAAAATACATAACCATTTGCACACCATTGTATGGTAGGATATGTAAGGGAAATATTATCTTTAAGGCCTATATCTGTACCCATATTCCGGCAAATAAAATATTATTTATTTTTTATTTTATTTTTATCTTCCATAGGTACATAATGAGCACCAATTAAAGTTTTGAATGCATTTGGGCCCTAAGGTTAAGTGGTGGGAATCTCGTTTCCGTCGTCCACTACAACTACTATTTACTAATAAAGGGCACCATATTGCAGAAGTGCCAGGGAGGTTTGCGGACGAAAGAACGAGGTTCCTGCCGCTTTAACTCAATTCGCACGCGTACTTTACAAAATAATGACATGACAGATGATGGCACCATTGCAAACACTTATAGCTAGCTTAAAGCTACTCTTTTGTAATAAATATTTGGAAACCTTAACCTCAAAGTGGTAGAGGCTATAAAGAAAAAATATTAAATTCATGAAACGAAAATCCTATAAATTTTCTCTTTTAACAAAATGTTCCTAAGTTTGTTAAAACTCTTTCCTTTTCCTAAAATATTTGATAACATCAAAGTAGCGGAGGCTTTTCATAGCTCCCACAAAATTTCAACTTTAAAAAGATTATACCTCACTTTATATCGAAGCTAAAGAAATGCCGAAAATTTGTCCAGTCATCTTAAATTTTCAACTTTTTTCGCACTTCCATCATTAGGTACTTTTTATGGACGTGTACATATTTTTCATTAAGTCGAAAATTAGCAAAACTGCAAATATATTGGTTTTAGTACTTTCAAAAAAGCTATTTTTATAGCGCACACTCTTATAGCACAATAAAAAAAACTTAATCCTGCATTCATTTTCCATTCTACTATAGTGTTCAACCAATTTCAAATTTTCTTCTGAGGTAATATTTAAAATGTTTGTGTATTTTTATATTAAAGGTAGACGTTCCAAAGTCTTTTCACGTCTAAAAGCTACGACGAGCTTAAAAGCTCAGCTAAGTGCTAAAACATTATGTTTGTTGGTGTTCACCAAAACTCTGCAATAGTTAAATTCGCTATCCATCCACCATTAACGCCCCACAGCCCATTAACGCCCCACTGCTGGGCACAGGCCTCCACTCTCCATAGGAGAGTGGGAATTAGAGCTTAGACTCACCACGCTGCTCCAATGCGGGTTGGCGGGCTTTAACGACTTTTATTATGTTAGTGATAAGAACCGGGACCGACGGCTTAACGTGCTCTCCGAGGCATCGGGGGTGAAACACCGCCATCTTCCTAACTCCGGGCTAGTACTGAGAATTTCTAGTCAGAAAAACCCAATACTCAAATAATTATGGCCCGACCCGGGACTCGAACCCGGGACCTCGTCGGCCGCAGCCGAACATACCAACCACTAGACCAGCGAGGCAGTTATTTAGTTATTAATTTCGCTATACCTACGGGCTATTTGGGATAATTACGAACAGAAATGGTTGATCACACAATCGGGGTCACAGCCGGTTTCTGTGATTGTGCTCACACACACATTGGTTGATGCACGTTGCATCGAATAAATTAATGTTCGTGCATTAAATAGCGGCAATATGTGGCCAGCATCGACGTTGCCTAAAGCCGATTGCATACTATACACAGTTTAAACCTAGGGTTTAGCCTTATGTGTATAGGGTGTAGAATAATTGCCTATGATTGAGTTATTTATTGCTTAATAATTATTGTATTCGATTTATAATCACCATAACACCTATTTTTGTATTGTTAGACTGGCTTCCCATAGCGCAAGGAATATTGGTTCATGGAGGCCAGGAACTTAGCTAGGTATTAGGTGCTGTTTTATTTCTAAATTTACATTCCTTACTATATTGTTTATTCTTTATAATAATAATATGTTAAGGGTAGTATTTAAACGAGCGAAAATAAATTTAAAAGGTGTAAAAAAAACAGAATATAGCGTACTGAAATACTAAGTTAGCGACAGGCTGTGGGCGACTACAAATATTGAAAATGTTGACTTGAAAATACTAATTTGAGTTACTGGCAATTCAGAACGATCAGTTTAATAATTCTTAAGCGAACACTTTTCTATTTTAGGGACAATTTTATGGCTCACATTATATTCAACATTATGTATATATTTTATATCAAGAATAATTCATTGATCAAATTCGCGATTTTACATAATGTCGGTACATTTTACAAACTTTAGTGCTTCTGAAAATACATTTTTTTAAACTTAAGTTAGGAATATTAACCCGATAGAACATAGGTGCCCGGCCTGCGGGGCACTACCTGAATATTTATGTCTAACCCTAACGTAACCTAACATTTTGACAAATATTGTACTTATTAAACAAGATTTAACGCAGAGATTTTGTACTTCACGAACTTATCTTTTCTGCTATTTTCAAAATAATAATATACTAAAATAGAAAAACAAATATCTCAAATAGTATTATCAGTACCTAACAATACTAATAGAACACCCTAAAAGGTATATTTTTGAAGCACTCAATGTATTAACTCAAACCAATTATAAAGTTACTTACTTGGTTTAGTAGTCGCTAACTCAGTATTTTTGTCGCTAGCTTTAGTATTTCATTCGGTCACTTACAGTCGTCAGTTAATTTTTTAGTCGATCGATTAATAATATCCCATATGTTAATTATTTATAATATTTCGCTGAACCAGTGCAATTGTTAGTTTTTTCACGAATAAAAACTAAATATATAGAATATAAATATATAGAATATAAATTAAGCATAAAACTAGGCCTAGTTTTCAAAAGTAGACTAGACATCATTAACATTTGGAACAGACATTTAGGCTGGTCAATAGGTATACTAACAGTACCTAACTTAGTTTGTGCGATCGGAAACTACTAAAAAACTTTTGGGACATCTTTTATTACTTCGTGCATGATAAAATATCTACCAAAACATGGAAGTTTCTTGGATATATTAACGTGAGGTAGGTATTTCTATATAATTATACTTTCTAGAAATTTAAAATTTCTAGGAACCTTGACTACCTTAGGACTTATAGGATAGAGAAACTTTAACGTGCAACGGGATCTTTAAAAACCGCCAATCCACGACAGATAAGATTTTTGTCCCCTGACCATGCTCGGCCTGCAGCAGGATTTTATATAAATCCATACAAATAATTATTAATAATTATAATATTAATGCGAAAATGTGCATGTCTTTTTTTTTGTCTTCTACGCTCCCGCTGAACAGATTTTGGTGAAATTTGGAAAGCCTAAATCCACGTGGACGAAGTCGCGGCCATCATCTTGATCATAAAATACGCATAAAATGGATATTTTATCTCGAAATACGTACCTCGACAAAGACACGCAATTCTCAAGTTATATATATCTATCTCAAGCTATATATAGTTAGAATATCCTCCTGTCACCATTTGCGCCACATTTGCTAACATCAGAGTCAAGTTGTTCGGTTCAATACGTTTAATCAAAGCCGCGCTCGTGAAACTCCTGAATGCCTTTTATAGGAATCGGGATCCGCCGATCATTTGTATCAATGAATGGAGTATAGACACGCGTTCACGGCGCGATACTAAATCACATGTTTAGTTCCAACCAATTTAGGTCGAAAACACACTACTTCATTTTTATACTGAGCTGCACAGACTACCGCGACACGACGTCCGTTTTGTCCTGTCCTGCGTAGGTAGTGCTTTTTTGTACTTTGATTCATTGACTGAAATTGGAACCACCTAATTAAAATATATAGATATAAGTATATAATAATAAGTGTTTATGTTGTTTATTCTCTATCATAACAATAAGTTTATTTTAGTTGGCCGACGCTTATAAAATTAGACCAAAAATGTATGGAGGCTGGGTGATCTCCTTTACTAGTTTAATATGATAATTGAGTTCAACGTGACTGTGGACAAAAGCTTGTCTCTATAACGTACCTGGTTCCTCACTAAGAAAAGATTTTCAGAAATAATTCCTATAAGATCATAGTTTAAACTCAACAGTCTCTCTCATAAGTACTCGTACCAAACTTAGGCAGGTATGGTAGGTTAGTCATAAACCGAATTACCTAAGAGGCAGGCCTACGAATTCGAAAAAGGACTTCATATAATATCCTAGTAAAGTAATCGAGGAAATTATATGAAATTAATTAACTTGTTGTGTAAAAGAACCACAAAAAATTAAGGCCTGTAAAACAACAGCGGCAAAACATAATTCGTTAATTCGAGGAATTAATTTCCATTATTTACGGCCAGTCGATTACTCGAACCGATGTGCATAAACTATAGCGTAGTAAATGTTTGAGTGCAAATCTAGAATATATTATACGCACTGCATCGAATTGTATGATCAATAATTCCAGTTCGTAATTTACCACCAAACATACATAGGTAGGTCCAGGACCTATTGGTCATTGAGTTGTTGTCGATTGGGGATTTGGTAGGGTTCACTAATGTTTCGCAAAAAACATTTAATAAATGATCATTTCACAAAAAACGTTTCAAAAACTAATCATTTCACAAACGTCGTATTCCGCAAACAATTATTTCATTAAAAAATGATTTGACAAATACTCATTTCACAAATACTTTACTTTGCAAATGTAAAAATGTCATTTACCAATAATTTATTATTTCATAAAATAATTCATTCTTCAAATTCGTAATTTCAAAAAATATTAAAATATAAATTGTTATTTGAAATATATAGATCGCCCGCAACTTCGTCCGCGTACAATCTCTGATTTCATATGAGATTATGAGATTTTTTATGATTTGAATATATTATATGTTACGGGTAATGCTAGAAGATGTAGTAAACCTAGGTTTACACGGGTTTACTTAGCCATAGCTTATCTTGCCATTAGCCATAGTTTAGCTTGGGTTTACCCAAATGTTTTGGGTAAAGTTCGAAAAATAAGTAAAATAAATTTTAATTCGGAATTTACCCATACTCACCTAGGTCTACCGAACTCTGGCTGGATAATTTTAGGGATATGGGTTCTCTCCCTCTCTCTCTCTCACAACCTCCAAGGCCCGGTCGACGGAGCCCCGCTTCGCGGGGCTCCTTATTTCTGGGTGGTATAAAAAGGAAATAACCACGAAGAGGATGGCTCTTCTAGGCTCTTCGTCACCTAAACTATCCGAGTCGGAGTGCCCTGAGTCCCGAGCTCGCTTCGCTCGCTCTTGCATGAGCGGGAGTGGTGCCTAAAAAGGAAGTGGAGAAGCTAGGAAAACCATTCGACCTTCGTTCAGGACCTCCTTCGCCAGCTTCTGGCTACGCTCTCTACAAAAACACTCTAGGGGTAGGACAGACAAGACTGTGTGGAGTCTGAGTGCTCAGATTTCGACCCAAGAATGTCAACTTTTTAAAACGGGCTACCAAAAGCCCAAGGACGGCACGGAAAACGGGATTCAGGATATCAAAACGGCCTGATAGAGTGCTAACTAATGATCGCTCTATCTCTATTTCTGCTTAATATTTCCAATACTTAGCTAAGGGTCGTGATGCCTATCCGTTTTTTGCAGAAATAGGTAAACCTTCTCCCTCTTCTCTCTCCCTGCGTCGTATTCCTCATTACTGAGGGTTGTGACCTATTTCTATTAATCAAATAATAGTAGGAGTTTTCTTGGGATAATAATGCGGTGGGTTCCCACGTCCTGACGCGTAGGTATACGACTCGACTAAGAGTATTTAAAATCTCAGGTTTTTGTAACGATTATCATCAGTGATAATAACCAGGACCGATGGCTTAACGTGCTCTCTGAGGCACAGAGGAAACGAAAACGTCAAATTTGAACCTCCAAATTCGGTCACCCATCCAGTTACCGACTTGGGCCAATGTTGCTTAACAATCGCAATCCACTGATTTGCGTTGTCACAACTAGGCCACTCGTCCCTCAATAACTAGTAGGTAGGTAGACTTTTATTCTACCTGGGAAAAAAAGCAAATCTCAAATATTGCTCAAAATTGTGCCTGCCTAGGTACCTACTTCAGTTCTGTTGACACATCGGCGCGGTTAAATGCACATCAATTAGCTTAATCGACGTCGACCTATTATGTGTACATAGGTAGGTACGTTCAAATAGAAGCCAACTGTGATCCGCTCTTATTGATCACCCCATTTTATTCTTCATTATTACAAATGTGCTGAAATTTTGCTGTAGCTCTGTTACCTGGATTTGAAGTAAAGGAAAGTAGAAACACAAATCAAATCTAAACGGAACAAATCAACACGAATTCGCAATAACAAAGAATAATTCAATATAAGATACAGCTGGGTACGCCATTGATTTTTTAACTGAATAAGATTTTATTGGAAATCAGCCAATTGAGATTACCTTCGTTGAAATGAATGGGTTTTATTTAATTTATAAGGAATACTCGAAGCTACAAAACCTACCTAAACCAAAATTAACTAAATTTATTTTAAATTCCCTTAATTAGCTTTTCGGATATATATTTATCAATAACCTAATTGAGTGTTCGGCTATTACTAAAATACCTGTAACTAAAAAATATATCAACATTTATATTATGTAGCTGTACAGAATACCTCGACAGGATAAAACGTGTTTGTTTTCGCTCTTATTGAACCAAACAATAAGTGATAATTGCAATCTCTTTCTAATTTGCGAGGTGCATTAGAAGTCATTAGGTTGGAATTTTCAATCAGTATATTTAGTCGTTATTTGAGCGGATACATCGGCAAAACTAGGAATCAGTAGTAACCGCGTGCTCGATCGTATAAGCCATTCCTGATCGTAATCGCTTTTAAATGTCGCTGGTTAGTATCTAAATGGTAATAATGCCACACATACCCGAGCCAAGTTGATGTAAAGATATTAGATGCAGATTTTAGAGGTAAACATTCGTGTAATCATTAATTTGAGATTTCAAAATCTATGAAATATATAAAATTCAAAGTCCTAACTGACTGACTGACTGACTGACTGACTTATATATCAACGCACAGCCTTAACCGCTGGTCCTAGTGACATGAAATTTGGAGAGTGTGTTCTTTGTGAAGACTAGATATCCACTAAAAAAGGGTGTTTCGAAATTCCATCCCCAAAGGGGTAAAATAAGGGTTGAAAGTTTGTATGAAAGTCCGTCGTTTTTCAAGTTATAGCCATGAAACTTGGTATATGAGCTGCAGGTTAAAAATGAAGAAATACGTGTTTCACAATTTTTGATAATTCGACCCCCAAAGGGGTGAAATAGGGGATGAAAGTTGGTTTGAAAGGCCTTCTTTTCTCAAGATATTTTTCAAGTTATATCAATAAAACTTGGAATTCGTTAAAAAATAAAGAAGTACGTCTATCACAGTTTTTTAAAATTCTACCCCCAAAGGGGTAAAATAGGGGTTGAAAGATAAAATCCTTCATTTCTCAAGTTATAGCCATAAAACTTGGTATATGAGCTGCGGGTTAAAAATAAAAAATACGTGTTTTACAGTTCTTCAAAATTCAAGGGATGAAATAGGGGATGAAAGTTGGTATGAAAGGCCTTCTTTTTCAACATATTTTTCAAGTTATATCGACGAAACTTGGTATTTTGGCTTTCGGTACAAAATAAAGAAATATGTGTGTCACAGTTTTTCAAAATTTTACCCCTGGTAAAATAGGGGTTGACAGTTTGTATGAAAGTCCTTCTTTTTTCAAGTTATAGCCATGAAAGTTGGTATTTGGGCTTCTGGTTTAAAATAAAAAATACGTGTTTCACAGTTTTTGAAATAATTATCCTCAAGGACGTTAAATAGAGCGAGTTTGATCACGCCGCAACAGAGCAACAGTTCGACGTAATTTCTTGCATCGGTATAGACTGATGAGGACCTGGAGAGTGACATATTTATTTTATCCCGGAAAATTAAGGAGTGTCTGTGGGAATTAAAAAACTTAAGCCACGCGAACGAAGTCGCGGGCGTCCGCTAGTACGAGTATAAAACACTAGATCATACGTCTTCGTGTTTTGTTTTGTAAATTCCTGTGGGAGTTCCCTGTTTTTTCATGCTAACAGACAATAAAAAAGCGTCCACTTGTTATGGTAGTTTGTGCAACTCCCCGGTTGACGTCAACGTACATACAGACAAACGGACGGACGGAGGGACAGACACATTTATAATATTACTAGATAGATATGGATAAAAGAAAATCCCTTTTATTTTCTAATGTTTTATCCTGAATTGATTAAATACTGATTGGGCTTTTCTTTGCGATTTTCAAATAGGTACGCTAAATTGTAACAGTCATATCAAGGGTACCGTACCGTACCGTTCATTTGGCCCACGCATCAGTCATTGGACCTACGTTTACCGTCAGTGGAACATGGGAAATTTTCCCATTCGGTTTTAGTAATTAAACCGACAGTAGTGTTCACACAGTAATTTTCTATGTATTGCCGCAATTTTCTTTAAATTTCTATTGCGGAAATTCGAATACATGCTTCATTTCAAGGGCAAACCTTCATATCAGTCCGATTAAATGTCCGGATAAATTAGTCCGGTTGCTTTCAATTTATTGAAAACCCCAAAAAATAATCAAGCAAATCACATTTTGTGACATGTATAACTGTACAACCGTGTCTTATCCTTAAAATATTAGCCTGATCTTTATTTGAAATTCATTTGAAAAAATACCCAATAATTTTTCTTGTTCATTCAAATAATAATAACAAAAAAAAAAGTTGAGGGCCTTAGAAATGCCGGAGAATCACTTCGCCGTTTGTCTGCCTATCCGTTTGCATTATTCTGGTTTAGAGAATGGATAGAACCTTGAAAATTAGCTTTATGTAGGAGGTATCTAACTACCTAACTCCCATAGTGAGTGAAAAAATTCTGAGTAAAAGTGGTTTAAAATCTACAGCCTCAATATGTTTAATAAGAAATGTACTACCTATATCGAATAGTGGATCCGTTGCTCTGTTGCGGCGTGATTGAACGATAAGTAATTATCGTAAACATACGTTCGCATTATTTTACAGATACGGATTTATTAAAGAAAAATTATAGTTTCTAAACTATTAATAAAGACAATGTATTCAAAAGAATCTACGGTTTACTTTAACATTGATCATGAGTGATTTTCATCCCGCTATCTGGTGAGATCCTTCAAGACTCCATTTTCAATCCTACTATTTAGATTGTTAGCTTCTCGGTAACAGAGAAACGATCTCTATTTCATGACTGAAACGGATAAAGCTCTAAGCTAACTGAAAGAGCTTTATATGCTACCTACATTGTAGTGAGTGATAGCTAGAGTATCTACCTACTTAGGCCATATTTTTATTAATCTATTGCAGATTTTTACAACACAAATGCCTAATTTATGACTAGTCTTTTAAATAAATTTATTATAATACTCGGAAAATCTCGATATCTAAGAATACCATATTAACACAAGTGGATATAATTAAAATTATTATAAAATACGACTGCTCTGCCGTAGACCCACAAACATACACGGACCCTGAAAACATAACACTTCTTTTTTGGGCAGTCGTGTAATAAAAAATCCTCCTCGAATGGAAGTACGGCTACCACTCCTACTACGTATCGATACCACAGTCATTAATTACCTTTGAAATCTTATTCACATTTTTATTAAGTGATATTTTTTTGAGAATCACTGGATATTGAACTATACTTACGGCCAGTTTCTGAATTGAGAATTTCATGTTGAGTCTGTCTCAAAGACTACTTAAGGACTAATTAAGCAAATTTTTGTTTCTGAATTGATATTGGGCCGATTTCTGAATTAAGCATTAAAGCAAAAACAGCAAGTTTCAACTCTCAAACCTTACACAATATCAATTCAGAAACAAAAATTTGCTTAGTTAGTCCATAAGTAGTCTTTGGGACAGACTCAACATGAAACTCTCAATTCAGAAACCGGCCGTTAGTGTTATATAGTTTTGGAATCTACTCATCATTTTCTAGATCATGATTACATGGTTAATCTTATTTTCAAATATTTTTTTTCAACTTTAGTCTTTAATGCGGATCCATGGTCACCCCATCAATTTTTTTTTTAAATTTTACTACCCTATGTCACCCGGAATAAGCTAGGGATTCTAACGATACCTCATTTATCAAAATCGGTTCAGGCGTATAGAAGTTAAGGTGGAATATACAAACTCACATACATACATACATGAACCCTGAAAACAATATACCTACTCCTTTTTTCAGGCAGTCGTATAAAAAATGAAATAATATCAGTACAGCTCTTACTATAGAAATGGTAGGTAAGTAGGTAATATAGTACTACTTATTTTGATAAATAAGAAATCAGGTCGTTAGATTTTATACAACCGTAGATAAATAGTGGGGTACAGAGGTGCTCTATTTTACAATGCGGGCGAGCAATATTTTCTCGTTTCGTGGACACTTTCGCATTATTGCACCTTATATTTTAGTACTTTGCAGAAAATTAGATGCCCAAGTTTTACTGCCCACAGGCGCTCACTACCTAAACATTGAATCTTTGGTTATTTAAACGTTCTAAACTACTTAATTAAGTATTAAATACGATGTCCCAGCAAATTAAAGCTGAAAATTTGGCTCAAAAGTCCGTACCATAGACAGTAGATTAATTCACATAAGGCGGGTTTAACATTGCTTTCATAGTGTTAAAATCTCAGTAAAATGTATTATCAGGGGCAGTTGCTTGTCATAAAATAGGTACTTAAGGACTAAACAAATAGTGCGCACGTACGCGTGTACGGTTTGCATTTAGAGGAACTATCGGCCGGTTTCTGAATTGAGAATTTCATGTCGAGTCTGTCTCAAAGACAACTTATGGACTAATTAAGCAAATTTTTGTTTCTGAATTGATATTGTGTAAGGTTTGAGAGTTGGAACTTGTTGTTCTTGCTTGAATTCAGAAACCGCCCAATATCAATTCAGAAACAAAAATTTGCTTAATTAGTCCTCAAGTAGTCTTTGAGACAGACTCAACATGAAATTCTCAATTCAGAAACCGGCCGTATGACAACTAGAGTAGGTATCACTGAAATCTAATAAATTGATACATCTTACTTCGTGGTTGAACGACCAAACAAAAATAAACTACGGATACTTACGTACCAATTTCAAATTCGACGATATTTTGCAAGGTATGATCGGGACGGGAAGGAATATGTTCCCGTCGGTCGTGACTGAAATTACGTCCTTTATACAGCCAAACATTGGCTTTGCTGTGACGTGCCAGATCACTGTAGCCCGCTCTGCGTCCTCTTCAATTTGTGATGATAATGATGACTTGTAATGATGAACAAGGAACTGTACGTAGGCTACGTACAGTTCCTTGTTCATCATTACAAGTTACACCACTGCACAGCGCTGAACGCCGCGCCGCTTAACTAGTCACGCTGCGGTCGCACGTTGTATTTGTTTATGGCTTTATCTTCATCGCCTAGGTTTTTGGCCTGTTTCATTAATATATACCTATAATAATAAATATAGCTGCTTGTGCTGATTCACTCACTGATTGATCACCTCTCCTGTAAAATTTTGTATGAAAAAATTTTTTTAAGTCATCGTTTCGTATAGAAGACAAAAATTCATTCGGAAGAAAATTATGGAGAGAGCTGATGATTGAGGATTTTGAAGACGGATGTAGAGCACAGCCAGGGTATTGAAGATAGGTGGGGGGTGCTCGACCAAATGTCACTCGAAACTTCATCCAATTGACAGTGAGCTGAAAAAAAATTCAAAATGGCGGATTTAAGATCGAGCCGCCATACAAATTTCGTCGGTGTCTATCTCGGAGAGTATAAAAGATGGAAGAGTGGTTTCTTGGCAAAAGATGATCAGGACATGAAGGTCTACTTGATGAATAGGAAAAAAATTTAAGATGGCGGAATTTATTTTTCCATAGAAAATGTATGGCGAATGTTGACTGGGATTTGGAAATTATGCAAGACCTTTTCAAAGTTTGTATCTTCGTCCTGTCATTCTGACAAATGATTCGGAGAAAAAGTATGGAGATCGAGGGTTTGCAAGATGGGTGAAGAGCTAGCGAGCAGGGTATAAAAGATGGAAGAGGGGTTTCATGGCAAAAGATGATCAGAACATGAAGGACTACTTGATGAACAGGAAAAAATTCAAGATGGCGGAATTTATTTTTCCATAGAAAATGAATGGCGAATATTGAAGAGGTGAATTTAGTATTGAACTATGCAAGACTTTGATGTGGTTCCTTTTTGAAATTTGTTTTTAGAGAAGAACCCTTCATAATTTTACGGAGAAAAAATATACTTATGGAGAGCGATGATGATCGAGGGTATGAAAGATGGATGAGGAGCACGGCCAAAATTTCATGGGTGTCTATTTCGGAAAGTATACTAGATGGAAGAGTGGAAGTAGGAAATATACATGATTTTGATATCGGTTTGCCGTTAGGAAATTACAAATTTCGTCGTTGTCTATCTCGGAGAGTATAAAAGATGGAAGAGTGGTTTCTTGGCAAAAGATGATCAGGACATGAAGGTCTACTTGATGAATAGGAAAAAAATTTAAGATGGCGGAATTTATTTTTCCATAGAAAATGTATGGCGAATGTTGACTGGGATTTGGAAATTATGCAAGACCTTTTCAAAGTTTGTATCTTCGTCCTGTCATTCTGACAAATGATTCGGAGAAAAAGTATGGAGATCGAGGGTTTGCAAGATGGGTGAAGAGCTAGCGAGCAGGGTATAAAAGATGGAAGAGGGGTTTCATGGCAAAAGATGATCAGAACATGAAGGACTACTTGATGAACAGGAAAAAATTCAAGATGGCGGAATTTATTTTTCCATAGAAAATGAATGGCGAATATTGAAGAGGTGAATTTAGTATTGAACTATGCAAGACTTTGATGTGGTTCCTTTTTGAAATTTGTTTTTAGAGAAGAACCCTTCATAATTTTACGGAGAAAAAATATACTTATGGAGAGCGATGATGATCGAGGGTTTGAAAGATGGATGAGGAGCACGGCCAAAATTTCATGGGTGTCTATTTCGGAAAGTATACTAGATGGAAGAGTGGAAGTAGGAAATATACATGACTTTGATATCGGTTTGCCGTTAGGAAATTACAAATTTCGTCGTTGTCTATCTCGGAGAGTATAAAAGATGGAAGAGTGGTTTCGTGGCAAAATGTGATCAGGACATGAAGGTCTACTTGATGAACAGGAAAAAAAATTTAAGATGGCGGAATTTATTTTTCCATAGAAAATGAATGGCTAATGTTGACTAGGATTTGGAAATTATGCAAGACCTTTTCAAAGTTTGTATCTTTGTACTGTCATTCTGACAAATGATTCGGAGAAAACATAATATGGAGATCGAAGGTTTGGAAGATGGGTGAAGAGCTAGCTAGCTAGAGAGCAGGGTATTAAAGATAGGTGGTTGGGTTGGGGAATTACGTTTTTTTTATATTCCACTACAAGTTAGCCCTTGACTGCGATCTCATCTGATGGTAAGTGATGATGCAGTCTAAGATGGTAGCGGGCTAACTTGTTAGGGGTACGGCAGTTATATTAAACCCATATCCCTAATCGGTTTCTACACGGCAAAGACGTATCGTAAAGCGATTTAGCGTTTCGGTACGATGCCGTACGCGGTCCGCTTCAGCAGGCCGCGCATCCACGCGCCATACTAGTTAATATATATATAGCTGCTTGTGCTGATTCACTGATTGATCACCTCTCCAGTAAAATTTTGTATGAAAAAATTTTTTTTTACTCATCGTTTCGTATAGAAGACAAAAATTCATTCAGAGGAAAAATACGGAGAGAGCTGATGATTGAGGATTTCGAAGACGGATGAAGAGCACAGCCAGGGTATGGAAGATAGGTGGGGGGTGCTCGACCAAATGTCATTCAAAACTTCATCCAAATGACAGTGAGCTAAAAAAAAAACAAAATGGCGGATTTAAGATGGCCGCCATACTAATGTCGTCGGTGTCTATCTCGGAGAGTATAAGAGATGGAAGAATGGTTTCTTGGCAAAAGATGATCAAGATATGAAGGTCTACTTGATGAACAGGAAAAAAATTCAAGATGGCGGAATTTATTTTTCCATAGAAATTTGTATGGGGAATGTTGACTGGGATTTGGAAATTACATAAGCAAGACCTTTTCAAAGTTTGTATCTTCGTCCTGTCATTCTGACAAATGATTCGGAGAAAAAGTATGGAGATCGGGGTTTGCAAGATGGGTGAAGAGCTAGCGAGCAGGGTATAAAAGATGGAAGAGGGGTTTCATGGCAAAAGATGATCAGAACATGAAGGACTACTTGATGAACAGGAAAAAATTCAAGATGGCGGAATTTATTTTTCCATAGAAAATGAATGGCGAATATTGAAGAGGTGAATTTAGTATTGAACTATGCAAGACTTTGATGTGGTTCCTTTTTGAAATTTGTTTTTAGAAAAGAACCCTTCATAATTTTACGGAGAAAAAGTATACATATGGAGAGCGATGATGATCGAGGGTTTGAAAGATGGATGAGGAGCACGGCCAAAATTTCATGGGTGTCTATTTCGGAAAGTATACTAGATGGAAGAGTGGAAGTAGGAAATATACATGACTTTGATATCGGTTTGCCGTTAGGAAGTTACAAATTTCGTCGTTGTCTATCTCGGAGAGTATAAAAGATGGAAGAGTGGTTTCGTGGCAAAATGTGATCAGGACATGAAGGTCTACTTGATGAACAGGAAAAAAAATTTAAGATGGCGGAATTTATTTTTCCATAGAAAATGAATGGCGAATGTTGACTAGGATTTGGAAATTATGCAAGACCTTTTCAAAGTTTGTATCTTCGTACTGTCATTCTGACAAATGATTCGGAGAAAACATAATATGGAGATCTAAGGTTTGCAAGATGGGTGAAGAGCTAGCTAGCTAGAGAGCAGGGTATTAAAGATAGGTGGTTGGGTTGGGGAATTACGTTTTTTTTATATTCCACTACAAGTTAGCCCTTGACTGCGATCTCATCTGATGGTAAGTGATGATGCAGTCTAAGATGGTAGCGGGCTAACTTGTTAGGGGTACGGCAGTTATATTAAACCCATATCCCTAATCGGTTTCTACACGGCAAAGACGTATCGTAAAGCGATTTAGCGTTTCGGTACGATGCCGTACGCGGTCCGCTTCAGCAGGCCGCGCATCCACGCGCCATACTAGTTAATATATATATAGCTGCTTGTGCTGATTCACTGATTGATCACCTCTCCAGTAAAATTTTGTATGAAAAAATTTTTTTTTACTCATCGTTTCGTATAGAAGACAAAAATTCATTCAGAGGAAAAATACGGAGAGAGCTGATGATTGAGGATTTCGAAGACGGATGAAGAGCACAGCCAGGGTATTGAAGATAGGTGGGGGGTGCTCGACCAAATGTCATTCAAAACTTCATCCAATTGACAGTGAGCTAAAAAAAATTCAAAATGGCGGATTTAAGATGGCCGCCATACAAATGTCGTCGGTGTCTATCTCGGAGAGTATAAGAGATGGAAGAATAGTTTCTTGGCAAAAGATGATCAAGATATGAAGGTCTACTTGATGAACAGGAAAAAAATTCAAGATGGCGGAATTTATTTTTCCATAGAAATTTGTATGGGGAATGTTGACTGGGATTTGGAAATTACATAAGCAAGACCTTTTCAAAGTTTATATCTTCGTACTGTCATTTTGACAAATGATTCGGAGAAAAAGTATGGAGATCGAGGGTTTGCAAGATGGGTGAAGAGCTAGCGAGCAGGGTATAAAAGATGGAAGAATGGTTTCATGGCAAAAGATAATCAGAACATGAAGGACTACTTGATGAACAGGAAAAAAATCAAGATGGCGGAATTTATTTTTCCATAGAAAATGAATGGCGAATATTGATGAGGTGAATTTAGTATTGAACTATGCAAGACTTTGATTTGGTTCCTTTTTAAAATTTGTTTTTAGAGAAGAACCCTTCATAATTTTACGGAGAAAAAAATATACTTATCGAGAGCGATGATGATCGAGGGTTTGAAAGATGGGTGAGGAGCACGGCCAAAATTTCATGGGTGTCTATTTCGGAAAGTATACTAGATGGAAGAGTGGAAGTAGGAAATATAAGTACATGACTTTGATATGGTTTTTTTACAAGATTTGTTCTGTATGGAAGAATTGTCGGTTTGCCGTTAGGAAAGCCAAGATGGCAAAGTTCTATGGTACCCAAAGGTACCCGATCGTCAGCGGTATGATATTGATTGTATGCAGGTATGGAAAGTTTTTTTACATTTAAAGGCCCTTTTAGATTCTTAGGGGGGTATCTGTTTTATGTTTTCTTATGAGAATTTTTTTACGTCTGTCGGACGCTTGGCACGCTGGCGCTTCCACTGTGCTCGCTAGCATAGCAGTGTGTTGTTTACTTCAGAACACGTAGGCAGTAAAGACTAGGATAAAAGGAGAGCAAGTAACGCCCGCAATTAATATTCAATCCTGATTCATTTATTCCTATCCAAGATTGATATTTCAATCCTTTTTTTGGTTACAGCGTGTTAATATGCGATCCACAGATTGAGTTTGCTATCTTAAGACTCTACTTATCTTTGGGAGGGCGGAACACAGACAGATTAGAGATCGGCCTCTGTTCGAAAATGACACTTTGAGCGTGCCAATAACCAATCTGTCCATTTTGACATTTAGTTCGATCGGTGAAAACAATCTCAGATTGCAATCCGAGAAATACCACGGTAAGAAGACAGTGGGCCGCGCGGTCTACTACGCGGTCCGCTTCAGCGGGCCGCGCATCCACGCGCCATACTAGTTAATTTATATATAGCTACTCGTGCTGATTGACTCACTGATTGATCACCTCTCCTGTAAAATTTTGTATGAAAAAATTTTTTTTTACTTATCGTTTCGTATAGAAGACAAAAATTCATTCGGAGGAAAAATACGGACAGAGCTGATGATTGAGGGTTTCGAAGACGGATGAAGAGCACAGCCAGGGTATCGAAGATAAGTGGGGGGTGCTCGACCAAATGTCACTCGAAACTTCATCCAATTGACAGTGAGCTGAAAAAAAATTCAAAATGGCGGATTTAAGATGGCCGCCATACAAATTTCATCGGTGTTTATCTCGGAGAGTATAAAAGATGGAAGAGTGGTTTCTGGGCAAAAGATGATCAGGACATGAGGGTCTACTTGATGAACAGGAAAAACATTCACGATGGCGGAATTTATTTTTCCATAGAAAATGTATGGCGAATATTGAAGAGGCTACAATTTAGTGTTGAACTATGCAAGACTTTGATGCGGTTCCTTTTCCAAATTAGTTCTTAAAAAAGAACTCTCCATAATTTTTCGGGGAAAAAAATATACTTATGGTGAGCGATGATGATCGAGGGTTTGAAAGATGGGTGAGGAGCACGGCCAAAATTTCATAGGTGTCTATTTCAGAAAGCATACCTAGGTACTAGATGGAAGAGTGGAAGTAGGAAATATGCATGACTTTGATATGGTTTTTTTACAAGATTTGTTCTGTATGGAAGAATTGTCGGTTTGACGTTAGGAAAGCCACGATGGCGAAGTTCAATGGCACCCAAAAGTACCCGATCATCAGCGGTATGATATTGATATTAATCAACTAAGGAAGGTTTCTTTGTGTTTTTACTTCAACACTTTAAGCATGTCTGGAAAGTTTTTTTTACACTTAAAGGCCCTTTTAGATTCTTAGGGGGGTCTCTGTTTTTTGTTTTCTTATGAGTTTTTTTTTACGTCTGTCGGACGCTTGGTAGCTGGCGCAATTTCAATTTAGCTTTTTAATCATTATAATGAAAAGAAAACTCAAATTTTTCGTCTGCGCCACAGATTTATAAAGTTTCTTTATTATGTCTGCGCTCTTCCGTGTTGCAAGATTTTAATGAAATCAATATAAAAGTTGAATAAGTACTAGTTATCTAGTGGTGTTCATTCGTAAATCACATGGGCCTAGGCCCTAGGCTTATCTCAAGTACGTAGGGATTTTTTACGCATGTATTACAATAAAGTGTGAATAAATTTAAAGTTATCCTAAATACCACGATTTATATATATAATAGATAAATTTGCCATCAGTAGACGCTTTAACATCTGTATTAAAAGGTATGTTCTATAAATTACGAGCTTTCTTCCTTAAGGGGATCATCTCGTACAACTTTCCCCTAGTTACTTAAGATCGTAAAAATGACTGATGCAGCTTTTATAGAATGGCGGTGTAAAGGTACCTTCTATTAAGTATTCTGTGGTAGTACCTGATAAAAGTCGTCGAGATCATATGACAACAATAGGTTACCTACTTATACATAATGTAGACGTATTATAATATTAAGGTCGGTTAAAATCTTGAATGAATGGAGCTTGTCAAATATGGCCCCTGTTATAAATAGGGTAGGTTGAAGAACCTCAATAATTTTCCCTTTCATACGATTAGTTAAGTACTTGCGTAGTTATATAGGTAATATACCTACCTGTTCTTAAAGTATTGTTACTCTATACCTGTGTAAAAGCTTTGTATAGGTACACTATAGGCTTATTTTAATCGGCATATTGTACCCAGGTATAATGGGATTTGTAGACGGACAAACTTTTCAGCATTTAATTGCAATTCCTTCTTTTTACACGACTAGGGCAAAGCCAAAAGGTTATGATTTTTGCAGTCTACGTATGTATGTAAGTATGTTTGTATTTATGTATGTAGCGCTATACTAGACTAGAGCAATGATATTGTGCAAATCGATTCGTTATTGTTTGTCGTCTCCATTGATGATTTTTTTGCCCATAGAACTGAATGACATGAAAAATAATAAAACAAGTGAACTTTTTTCCATATTTTATTCGTTCTTTTATGTAATCGTCAGAGTTGTACAACTAAATAATCACAGTGGAAACAAAACAGTACTATGTAGGTATAATAATAATTAAATCTAAAATAAAATTACATGCACCGGGCGTCGGTTGGTGCAAATTCACACCAATTGCATTTTGTACTGGGATTCTGTGCTCTGCTGTCCTAAATAAGTGTACGTTATGCCCACTATCAACTTGGGTATACTTAACTGCGATGTTTCATGTTATAAATTATAATTGAAAAGTGAAAATTAATTGAATCGGGATTTTTTCATACCATGGATATTATAAACTAATATGAACATGCATTTGGGCGAATGGGACATCTTTTTACGTGAATACGACCGAGTCAAAAATTGGCCGCGTCGCGTTATTTAAGGTTTTACAGGTGTTAGTTTGTCAGACATATTCCAAAGTGAGTTAAGTCACGTCGTTTAAAGGAATTGAAGTTTTTTTAACACTGAATTAACTAAATAAAATTGTATTCCGGTTTTGTTGACGGCGTGAAAAGACTTAAGTTCAAAAAGTGAAAAGAAAAATTTTGGGGGTAGTAAAAACAGTAGGTGCACGGTCCTGAAATGAATCGCAGTAATAGTTGATAGTAGGCTCACAATTATAATAAGTACACGGGAAACCGTCATACTAATCGTGAGAATAGCGTGTTGAAGTCACATCACACGGATGCGTTTGGAGCGTGAACAGTTCATAACGTTAATCGTTGCAAAAATTCCAAATTATTTCCTATTAACAACTTAGCGTATAGACACATGGACTGTATGTTGGAGTAGAATTGACTAACTTTAAAATTGTCTATTAGCATTACAGAAGTATTTAACATAAATTAAAATATATTATTGTAAAATACAGAACATGTGTCTAGAATGTTAAAAATCAGCAGAGGCGATAGTAATCAAACATCTAATAAATAAATATTTGGTTAGTAAGTAGGCAGTAGGCACCCGTAATATATAAATAAAAAGTAGGTACACGGTTTCAGACTATGCAGAGCTTTTAAGAAAACAAAGAAGAGCTAGCCTGTGCATTTAAATGCACAATTCTGTCGCGAGGGGAAGAAGTACAATTCCATAAAAAAATACTTAAAAAACTTAATGAAACACGTTATTGTAAAAGACTCAAATATAAAAAAAAACGGACCAAAACTCTCTCTCTATACCATAATTCGTCTATATGATTACTGGCAGTGTAATAATATAAAATAATAATAAAAACCTAGATCATTTTGATTTCGAACAACTATTAAACTTCTACTTACATGAATAGTAATTAACGAGAATTGCTTTATTATTGAAATTTGAAGTTTTTTTTGGAGTGCAAACTAGGGGTGATCTTATAGTAGGTATTCGAAGTCTATAATTAAAAAACCCAATCTACAAAATCTTAGGCTCGAACGCATAATAAAATCAGTCATTTTAACACAATTCAGTATATTCTAAAATTTACACTGATCCTAGTTCGATGTCGAAGTGAGACAGTTTTTTAGAACCTGTATTTTAATTAATATTTATTTTACTATAAATTCTTAAAATTAGCATTATAAATTAATGACTTCTAACGGTTGCAATAACTATCTCACGTCAAAATCGATGGAATAATTCTAGCACAACACTCTTAGTAAGTTATTGATATTTCCCTAGGTGCGACTAAGATTATATTATGTAAATATATTGAATAAATAAAGTGCAAACACTTAATTCTACGGTCATCAGATGCATCAATAACGCTAATAGATTGGCACATTCCCATTCATACCGGCGGCGCATCGCGACGCGCTTGTCGCCCCACGCGCCTATCGCGTCACGTGTGGCCCGATGTGACTGTCGCGTCGCACGGCACACGTGTGACCCGACGCGCTTATCGCCTGTCGCGTCGCATAGTGCACTGCGCGCGAGCCGTCGGCGCGTCTGTCGCGACACGCGTCGCTTCCGCTCCCTCGCATAATCCACTCACTCCACCACGCACACCGAATGAAACTCGTCACCATCAACTATCATAAGTTAGCTACTGTTACGAGTAGACCGTAGACCTTCACGGATAATCTAACTTTATTAACTAACACTACATGGAGACTTGGAAAGGAACACCAGTTACTGTACACTTCACTTACAATGAAATTTCGAGTAGATCGTGAATAGTTTTACATTAACTAAGTCGGTTAATAATAATTTATGGTATATACATCCCCGGTGAATATTTCACATATCGAATGAGCATTATAAACTCGACGTCCAAAGGGACCATTTTATTATTACAATTAAATATAAAATATAACATATTTTTAATAGTAGGTACATCGATTTAATGCGGAAGGGCCGTACATTAAGTGATATCACGTAAAGCTGTGGACTTACAAAATATTCGTATAAATTATTCACATTTATAGCACACTATCTACAAACACCCACGATTCAGAATCACGTCGGGCCCTCCGGCAGAAATCTACTTATCACGATAACTTCCAATAAAATACTGACTCATAATATGGCTAACTCGAATAAAACTTATATCAAATATTTGGTGAAGATATCGGTTCAGACCTTATAAAAAGTTACGCAATTAAACGTATACGCCTTAAACGAGACACTTAAGCTAAGAATTACCTATTGTATAAAATAAACTTGTAGAAAAATTGATAAGAAATGCGAGTCACGGCGTAGTTGCTTTCGAGTGCGTTTTCGGTTGGGTTATGTTGGCAGATTCGTGGGGTGCGTTTCTTCTTTTAGAGCAGGTTCAGTGGCTGTGGGTGGGATCAGTGGGAGACAATTGACTAATCAGCGCCACGGGTGCGGGCCGAGGCTCTACAGCTGTTCATCGAGGTCGGGCCCGTACAAGTCGGCGAGTTTGTCGAACCGCGGGCCCCAGGCGCCCAAGTAGTCGTAGTCGTGCACTTCGTCATCGGTTCCTATACAAACAAATTATATATTTTATTGTCACAGCTACGCAATACCTCGGCGTGAAAATACTAGGATATAACGCGTTAGACAATTTGAAACTTGTGATACATCGCTCTTTCTCCTTCCTTCGTGTGGTGATTAGGTATATTCCTTCCTTATATATTAAGGTACCGAAAATTATCTAATAATCTGATCATCCATTATTAATCCAAGTCAAATCGTACCTCTTTATTTATTTCCACGAAATGAAAGAAATGAAAGAATGCAGCCAATTATGTTTATAGAGCTTTTGAAACGTAACACGAATACAAAGAGACATTTCTGGAAAAATCCATAGGAACGTAAAAAACGGCACGTAAAAGCGAATATTTCTTTGAACGGTTAACACCTAGAGAATTTTACATTTATACGAATATATGTGAAAGATATGTAGAGACCTTTCAGTAAGAAAGTGTGCAGCTATATTAAGACTACGAAATGCGAGACATAAAAAAACTGATAAGCTTCACAAAACGCGAAAAGTTAAACGCGTGCCGGATGTAAGAGAAGATAATTACTTATTACACTCCGCGCTGCAGACTTTTATTTACAGAAGTGGTTTAAATTACGTTAACTTGGCGTTTATAAAATTCTGAAAGGGTTTTCCCATAACTATCACCACTTTACTCACATATTATAGCTGAGTAACGCCGATCAGCCCAGTGCTGGATTTACGCATTTGCCGCCCCAAAGCTATAAAATTTTTGCCGCTCCTACTGACTTCTAAAATTAGATACACTGTTCACAATAAGGTTAATTCCTTTTTTTAGGGAATAATCTAGTTTCTAGATTATTTTTACAATATTTTTTTTCTATACCAAATTTTTTTTGGGCCAATTTTGCCGCTCTAATTTTGCCGCCCTAAGCTTCAGTTTTTACAGCTTCTATGGTAAATCCGGCACTGGATCAGCCATGGATACGACATATCATGAGGCGTAAGCATGCGACGTGTGCATTCGGCTACCATCAGCGTCAAACCCGGATGTGATCGACAAAACGGTAAACATATTTTATTATTACTATACAAACCTGAGGCCAATGACGACAAAGAGCCAGCAGTGCTACCGCCGCCCTCGTATGCGTAATTCCGAAGATCGTCAAAAGGAGGTGCATTAGGGTCACTGTCCGCTCTACGCTTGTGATCTTCAATGAACATCCCCACGTTGGTCTCCCCTGGAAGTGGTACTCCGACAGCAGGTGTGACACCCACTCCCATCGGCCCGACTCCAAGGCCAACTCCCATTAGTGGATCTGCAACAATATAAAATCAAAGTCATGTCATTTATTTATTCAAATTTACACTTTTTGTACGTCGATTCTAGAGTAAATAGGAGTGACCTTTATTACGCAATCTTATAATTAAAGCTACGAGTGTTAATGCCCTTTCTCTACAATGATGATTAGTTATAGGTATGAGTATTCATATCCCAATAAATATTTTTTCGTGTCTAGTGATTACACAAACAAGTTTAAGCCTACAAAATGAATAGAAACCAGTCATTTCACTTGAGATTCAGGGATTTTCATTCGTCCAATCTAGACTGCTAAACTAGCAATAAAAGTTCACAGTGCGTTCGTTCGTTCGTAATCTACGTCGATAAATAAATAATCAATGAGATTGAAAGAACTAAATATTATCAAAGATGCCAAACGGTTATCAAACTAAGCCACACCGTTTTTGCGTTTATCCTATAAATTGTTTTTGTTAAACTGCGTCTATAAAAGTAGGGAGTTCAACAATAGATTTTCTTAATCACTATAAGGCAAGCAGATTAAGCCTGTCCTTATTTTTCCGCGATAACTCAAGCGGCTAAAACTGCTTAACATGAGATTAAAGCATTAAAACGGATTTGATAACAGGTTTATTTTAAGACTGAGGATAAGGGAACAAAATCGGATGGTCTGCGATCAGCTTAAATATTTAAATATTCTTATCTCGTATCTATCTAATGCAACAAAAACCTTAGAAAAGCTTGGTAGCTTAGACAATATTTTGCTGACAATTGTCCTCCAGACCGAATTTCGTCGGGAGTCAATTTCTGAATTTTCTCTTCTTATTATGCTTACTGTTTCGGTGCTCATCAATATCGAATATCGATACTCCTATGTTAATTATTTGTTCAGTAACCGACTTGAGGCAAAGTTGCTCAACCAGTTCAATTGACTAATGTAATATTCCCTAACGCAACTATGTCAAACAACATTTAAGTATACTTATAGTGGCTTCCTAAATCTTTGAAGTATAAAGATGGGTTCAAATTCCAAGGAGCGCCTGACGTCCCGAGCCGCCCGAACGACAGACTCGTGACATTTACAAGGGTTTCGCTTCTGCCCTTTGAGTTGAAGCGCCCTAAATACCCGCAAGACAGTCCTAAAAAGGTGGCACACTTAGCATTATTAAAAAAGTGTCAATTATTGCAAACGATCCTCTTTAATAAAAAGGATAAAATATTATTTTGTTGATTGTTGCTAGTTATGTTGTCTCCGGTTCATTTAATTGGAATTTCTGAAAATTGATTCTGATAACTATTTATGTGCTATAAAAATTACCCATCCCAGGTAATATATCAAGTAAGCTGTTCGTTGATTTGAAGTTAGGTTCTACTTCTCAATTTAATTATTACAGATGAAGACTAAAATGCAAAAATATTAAGAAATTGAGCTTAAGGAATTTAATCCACTAATATAACCCATTTACATCCCACAGCTGGGCACAGGCGTCATAGGAGAGAGGGAATTAGAGCTTAGACCCACCACGCTGCTCCAATGGGAGTTGGCGGGCTTTAACGACTATTATCATGTTAGTGATAATAACCGGGATCGACGGCTTAACGTGCTCCTCGGAGAGCACGGAGGTGGAACACCGCCAAGTTCCTAACTCCGGGCTAGTACTGAGAAATTCTAGTCAGAAAAACCCAATACTTAATTATGGCCCGAACCGGGACTCGAACCCGGAATTTAATAATTAAGATAATTTTAATTTTCAACTCACATGGCAGTTTTGATGGAACATGATCAGGAAGGGGTCCGCCAATCGGTATCTGAAGAGGAGTTATATCAAAGGCCGTCATATCGTCTTCACCGCCACCCTCGTCGTCGTAGTTAATAATATTTTCACGAACGTCATCATCTGGGCCAGGATATTTGATGTGGGCTTCTCGACGGCGGTTGTACACCACAAACACCAATACAAGAACTGTAACATACAAAGTTTAGTTAGTAACCGACTAAATTCGATAACTTCATCAGGTACATTGTTTTCTATATTCTAAAACGCCTGTCAAAATTCGCAGAGTAACTTTGAATTGAACAATTCCGTTTATTCCCAGTGCGAGATAACGTTTCCAACTGTATATTTTAGGCTGTATTGTACGGCCGTGGCACATTAAACATGCTGTTAAAATAGAGACTAGTGCCAGTGTACATTTTCCAATGTTGGAAGGTTTATCGGCCGGCTGGTATCAAAACTGAAAATTTGATCCCCACGAGCGCTCGAGTATGATTTACGAAGCGGTTTATAAGAGGATTTGTTACACAGAATTATATTAACAGTTGGCTTCCCTCCAACTTTGTATCTAATATAGAGGTCATTTTGCAGTTTTAGAGATCCTAGGCTTAAACGGTATAAATACGTAGTTCCAGTTCGTAGCATATGCTTTTTGTAATTAAGATTGACTATTATGCAAATTATACCCAATCATTTATAGTAGTAGATAATAAAAAGTAAAAATATCAATATAGCGTCTCTCCCATTAAACAAAGATATTTTTGGATATAAACGTGTGAATTGGCTATTCAAAAACACATGTGTTATCTGTATAATATCACATCTGTATCAGTTTAACGACAAGTTATTAATTTATTTAAGAGTTAACACTCAGAGAGAGTTACTATTATCACACATTAGATAGATTGATGGTTAAGAAAACAGCGTTGTCATCTCATGGTGTTATTGTAAGATATTAAGTTCTACGAAAACATCCTGACCTTTTCAATATTGTAACTTTGATTGCTTTATCCTATAAGAACAATTTATTAACAAGATATTGGAAACAGATTAGCAGGATTAAAATAAGATCGATTAAAAACTATAATTTACAAAAATTCCCCAATAAAAACAAATTACTGTCATCAAGGCCTAATTTTTTGGTCAGTGCAAAACCTTATGTAATCTGGAAGAGATTTATTGGAGAATTTTACTTTGACACACTTTCGATATATCTAATTCATGTAAGTATCTAATTCCAACACCTTGAATTGGTTTGAGTTTTTTACTTAATTAGCTGGAAACAGTCAATCTTAAACTATTGTGATCGAGTGACACGTTTTACAAAGACATGATGAGAAACATGCAAAATAATAAAAGTGCTCACCTAGAAGCAAAAACAAACAGACAATGATAGCTATAATGAAATCCCTGGACGGCATGATGATCCCAGAGGCGAGCAGCTCCAGTTCGCAATCGTGACCGGTATAACCGAGGGGACAGATGCAGTCATAGCGCCGCGCGGGCTCGCGGTCCACACATGTGCCTCCATTGAGGCAAGGGTAGCTCAGGCACTCGTTCACGTTGACACACGTCCCAGCCGAACGTGTTGATCCACCGGGACACCTATACATTGCGCGCTTTACCTTTTGTCCATGAGTGTTCGCGCGCACTGAGCCCCAATAATATAAAGCATGCACTACACATCTATTACAAGTAAATACGATACTTCTATAATATTATGATGAGATATATTATAATGAGAGTGCGGGTGTGAAGGTGAAGGTGAGTTGTCTAGGAGACACGCAAGGAGCGTGGCTAGGCTATGTGCTCACTCATGATAATAAGGAGGCAGACGAGGATGGCCGCGAGTGCGCCCATGCTGAGCTTGAGCGTGCGGCCTTCCTGAACGAGCTCGCAGTTCTCGCCCCAGAAACCCTCGGGGCAATGGCAGCGATAGCCAGGCTCCCGGTTGACACACGAGCCGCCGTTGCGACACGGGAAGTAGAGACACTCGTTCTTGTCAACACAACCCTTGCCGTCCGATGACAATACCAAACCCTCACCGCAACTAGACAGCATTCCAATATGTTAATAAATACACAAATACATTAAAAATATATTGGATTAATTAGGTATACAATAAATTATTACTATGATTACCAATCACACATGAATAAAATGTTAATAATATGAATACTTGTATTATTATACATTTAGGTATGCAAAAGCGAAGAAGTCATGAAAGCGTTATATCGATAGTCAAAGTTAATATTATAAAGTTAAGTTGATAATATTATAATCTCATACTTGTATAAAAATAATCTCAGTGCGCGCTCAACATAATAATTTAACTGTCAGGGATTAAAATATTCTTTAATTTATTGAATTTTATATTTCTTATAAATCAATTGGCAATAATTGTAGTAATCAGGATAGAAAAAACTATATTTTAAAGAATGTTTCCTCAATGAAATACTTACGTGCATTCATATTCATTCCAGAGGTCGACGCATACAAACGGCTCAGTACAGTGAACATTGATACATGGACTGTTGGATGGGCAATTTCGATCTAAATTTCTTGCCATCGTCGCTTGACCCCATTGTGTACCATTCATAGCAGGTGGCAATGGTAGGTGTTTTCCTTCTAATCGAATATCATCTAAGCAACCTTTTTGGAAGTCAGCATAAACTTCAAATGTTCTCACGCCTGTATATTCAGCTTTGCCTCCAGCATAAACGCCTTCCTGTTTGTCAACAAGTAACCACTGATGACCTTCAAAAGTAAACGTTTCATTATATCTTCGTCCCTCGCCACCGTCAATTTCCAGTGTGGCCGCGCTACCATATCTGCTCACGCGCGCTATATGCCACTGGCCATCGTCAACCGCTACAGAATTAAGCCAAACATCACGTTCTTCCGTTCGAAGGGAATTTAAATTAAAGCGGAAATGTAACCGGGAATCTTTCACCTCCAATATTCCGTATTCGCGATTATGCTGATCGCTTACTCGAAACAGTTCTCCGTGAGGTTCACGAGTCCTGAATCGCAGTTGGATTTGAGTGCTGAATCGATCAGGTTCAAAACTTAAAGCAAACTTTACGTAGCTTTGTGGTCTAAAACTAGTAGGAGTTGTTGGCAGATTACACGCAGGCCCAGTCCATCCCGGTTGACACTGACATCTTGCTTCTGAAAAACTACCAACACAATTTCCATGTTCCCAGCATCTGGAGGTAGTGTCAGCTTGATTACAAATTTCTTCGGTTTGAGGGCAGCCAGCTACAGAATTTCGTGACAGTCCAGGATGAGCTAAGTCGTATAATTTACTGTTATGTATTAAATTTCTTATGCATCCATCAAAACCTTTGCCAATTGGCATATACTGCCAGTGATAATGCGTAGGATCAAAATGTTCTATGTATAATCCTCCAATTTGCAAGGGAGCATTGACATTCAAATATTCATTGAACGGAGGTATTGTACCCGTGGCTTGACAAGTTGAATCATCAAATTCAGGCGGTGTGCCATCTTCCATTTCTTGAATATCTGCTGATCGACAGAAATCTACAATCATTCTTACATTTTCAGTATCCCAAAATATATCTAATCGATGCCATTCACCATCATCTAATGACTTTTTGGTTTTAACTCTTAGCTCTAACGTTCCAGAGCCAAAATCAATTAACAATCTTGGGTTCCCTCTTTCTAATTCCACAGAAATGAAATCTGAAACTACTATTTCTTCTGGTTCAGGCGGTACTATTGGTCCATTATAAAGTAATACCCCTTCTGACTTCCTTGTTATAAACTCAAAACTTAAATGGGAACTATCACACATCTCTAGGGACGGATACCAAGCCCAACCGGTACCTTTGAAGCTTCTTGATGTTTGTTGACATCGCGGCCCTGTATATCCAGGAGGGCACGAACATGTTAGGCCATATTTGCCCTCTATGCACCTCCCTCCATTATAACAAGGAGAGTTGCGACAGGTTTCTGCGTTACTGAAGTTTCTAGCTCCGCATGTACACTCTGGAATAACATCGACTCTTACCCCAACGAGGGCTGTTTTATTTGCATTGACCATGTAAGGTAAGTTACTTATGTCAAGAGTGTTTGTGCAGGATCCTTCACACATTTGATTTTCATAAAGACACTCATCAATGCCTACCATCGTGATATTTATTCCTACGGCCCGTTCAATTTCTTCACGATGCATCAGAACTATTCCGTTTAACCGTATTGGCTTGTAATAATGAGCACCATGTGCTGAAAAACGTATATCAGTTACGGGTGGGTGTTTCTTTCTCAGTTGGACACTAAATATATCGATATTTTCTCTTTCAGTATTAAGTAAGTCTGCCAGTTTATCTTTAAATATATCAAGTTTACTTCTAGATACACTAAGAGTTTTATAATTCCAAACCCGAATAAAATCTTCATCTGATATCCCAGATATTCGTATCGAACCAGAACTAATAATAGCTTCGTGTGATATTTCTTTAACATACACGGTAACATTAGCTGGCACGTCAGTTTGTGTATGTTTTCTATCATATACTTTAAACTTTAGATGGTAGCGACCTTCTCTCGTTTTTGATTTCATTTGTATCATACCAGTTTCTTCATTAAGAGTGAAATTCGGATGTTCTGTTGTTTCCCAGAAAAACTTTTTGTCAGGTAAATCCCAGTCATCGAGGTCATAGACATAAACTCTTCCAATTTCAGTATCTGGGGCCTGTCCTTGATAATTGTAAATAAGTATTTCCTTAGATCCTGGCTGCATTTTATTGTCATTGACATCTCCAATCACAACAGTCAAAGTGCTTGTACCGGTCATCGCTGGATTACCATGATCTTTAATTATTATCGGAATGAGATACTCTTTTTGTTGTTCTCTGTCAAATGAGCGAAGAGATGATACGATTGCCATTCCATCACCATTAGCACCCTTTTGATCTTGTTCAACTTTAAACGAGGCTCTTATTATATCATCAGCGCCTGGATCAAGTCTAAACTGGAATGGAGGGCCGTTACTCTTTGATCTGTCATCATCATCGGTGGCTAATATTTCTGCAACTTTCTTAGGTGTTATATGTTCAGTTAAAACTGGTCTATAATCTTTTAAGAATGTAGGTGCATTGTCATTTATATCCTGTACAATGACGGTTAATGTAGCTGTTGCTGTTCTTGGTGGAACGCCATCGTCAATAGCTAGAATTTTCACCTGATGCCTTGGAGTGTCTTCTCTGTCTAAAGACCTCTGAATACTGACAGTTCCCTCTTGATTTATTGAAAATTGCCGTTTTCTATCCGATGATCTATCAATAGCATATGAAACTTTACTTTTACCACCTTGATCAGGATCAGTTGCTTTAAAGGTTTCAAGGCTTTTTCCAACTTCCGCATTTTCATAGACTGATACTTCAATATTTGCCCGTTCAAATTGTGGTTTATTGTCATTGATATCTCTGAGTTTAACTACTACCCAAGAATAAGCTACGTGATATTTGTCATTATCGTTGTCTTCACCTTTGTCGTTAACTTGTATTCTAAATCTAAAACCATTACTTTGTAACTGGTCCTCATAGTCTAAAGGCTGTACAATTTTCAAAGAACCAGTACCATCATTATTTCTAACCATGGTAAACTTGTCGGCACCATAACCACTATTCTCAATGACTTTGTACTGGAATTTATTAGTTTCATCTTCATCATGTACCGTTACTGTGAGAATAGGCATCTCAGGTAAATTAGTTCCATCTGTTTCGTCAACTTCTGTAAACCATTCGTCTTTGGTAAACTGGGGTGGCATATCATTTATATCTTTTACTCTGATGGAAGCTGTCCCTGTCCCTTTCAGCCCCCCACCATCTGACGCTACTATTTGTATCGAATAATCTGGCGTTCTTTCACGATCTAAACAACAAACAGCTGTTTTGATAACACCAGTTTCAGGTTCTATTTCAAAAATTGGTGACCCTGTTTCTTCTTCTATCACATTTTTTTCTATAGAATACCATAGTTTCGCATTATTGCTTTCAGCAGGATCGTCATAGTCTATTGCGGTCATAGTCATGACAACCATGCCTGCCGTTCCATTTTCAGTTACATTTCCAAAATAGACACCTTGCGGGAAAATTGGAGAGTTATCGTTAATATCCTTAAGATTTACTTGCACATCCGCATAGCCTACAAGCCCTTCCCCACCTTCATCTTGAGCAAATACTGTAAATCTCCATTGCGGTCTTCCATTAGGTTGATCACGGTCTAAGGGCTGCAATAAAATTGAAATTTGATGAATAGGGAATTCAAAATGATAAAAGATTATTTATCCAATAATATATTACATATGTACTAATTATTTTATAATATCCCTTTACTTACTTTCAAAACAAATATTTCTCCCGTTGTTCGATTGATATCAAATTTGCTGTTTGAAGGATTGTCAGGGTCAATACCTTGACCAGTTAGAAAGTAAACTATATTTTGTTGTCTATCTTTGTCACCGTCCGTTGCAGTTACCTGTTTTAAGACACAATGTACGATTAGACATTATAAAAGAGTACTGTTAAGTCGATTTATGGTCGTGTATTTATGACCTTAATGTAATTAATAATAATATGTCACTTCAGATAAAAATATGTTAATGAGAGAAGCTAAGTTTTCAAAAAGCGATGGAATGTATGCTGATCAGATAATATATTTCCGAAAGCAGATAATTTACGAGTCATATTTATTTATGACATAAACTTGGCCCTTATTTCGTTTGTTTACGTAATATCATTAGAAAGTTTGACACAAAGAACAGTATCCCAATATCCGAAATCATGTTTTGCTACACAGAAAACTTGAACAGATAAACTAAATAAATCAATTGATAAAATAATTTATAGGATACTAATAAACCTCCTTATGCGTTAAAATATGCGTTAGTAAATGTCGCGAATTGGAAAAAACCCCAAAGGCTAAGCTTAGTGTGAACTTAAACTATTTGAGTCATAAAATGAATTACTGTTTTAGTGGAGATGACGTGGTGAAAGTTTTGCAAAGTTATGAACCGCCAACATAGATTGTTTGCATCGGCACACATGCGGCAGGCAGCCACGGCTGTTCCAAACTTCAACTTTGCTCTTTTTAACATTCCCGGAAAGAAAGTTTCAGGATCACATTTAAAGGGTAACTTAGGTTAATGTAAGAAAAATGTAAATGGATGAGAGTCTTGTTCGTAATAACATTGAACGTATTTTGTTTCTTCGTATTGTTTATAAAAACATTAATTATTAAAGTTTTGAGCACCTAATTAACTATTTTTATATGAAATGAAGATTATTTGTAACTTTCGAGAATAATTACTATAAACTTCAATAAAATACCCACTCAGTTAATGTAATGAAATAGGGATATCTTCCAAAGTGTGGCTGGCACTGCAAAGTCTAAAAATGATGAGGGTCGACTTTTATGTAATTATTCGGATCATTTACGATTTTCTCTCGATTGTGGAAAAATCCATATCACAGTGACAAGGGACAGTTTTAGCTTTCTATGCGTAGGTATTATAAGTACGACATTCTGTAAAAAATAGGTAGGTAAGTACTCTACTACTTACTACTACTAACGGACTACTACTAGAATAGGGTATTTGATAACTAGTCAAATCAGCAACTTTTTATGAAATCAAGGATTTTGTATGAAATAGTAGTACGTCATCAAAGTTAGAAGCACTATTTTTCTTTAAAGGATAGTTTAAAATGGTTATCAAACATAAAACTAACAGGGGACGTGGAATTTTCATCTTTTAGGAGATCCTCTATTTAATAAACAGACTTAAAAAAGAATTTATTTCTGAAATACGCAACATCCCAACACTGTTTTAATGAATATAACATATTTAAGGAGTTGCGCTAAAGATCTTCACTCAATTGATTGGTACCGTAATTGTATCACATCGAGCCATTCATCGGGCAGCCATTTAACATAATCTGTTACTTCGTCTCATTTACAAGGTCTTCGTCTTGTAAAAGACGTTCACGGGCACGATTAATTAAATTAGCAAGCAAACGAACAAAGGCCAAGTTTATAAGACTACGACTAAGTTTAGGCAAAGATAGAGAAGTGTTTGTTTATAAATTAGTTCAAAGCAAAGATTGATACGCATTTATGCCTAAAAGATGGCATGCACTAAAATTTCAATGAAAAATGAACAAGTACTTGCATTGTTTCAAGTTTAGTCAAGCGAAAATTTAAACCATTTTTAAGCCTGGTACTTACCTGAGAGACGAGGATAATCAAGTAAGAAGTTTGCCTTAATTATATCTAATCTTTGATGGAAAGAGGGATGGAATAAAGAAAATAAATCAATATGAAGATAAGAAAGTAAAAGTTAAAAGTCTAGTATCACATTATTATAATATTTTATTACTTGACCCAATAAAAATCTTTATCCACAAAACCCCCAAAAAAGGTAGGAATTTAATGAAATCATAGGGATACCAAATAAAACAAACAAAAATAAAACCTGTGTGAGGAAATGAGGGTAAGGGCCGGTTTCCTCGAGTGCCTGCGTGACGTAGGCGCTTCGGGTGAACCGAGGTGGGAGGTCGTTGATGTCCAGAACGTGAACCACGACGCGCGTTGAGTTCTCGTTGCGCCCGTCTGAGGCAACCAGCGTCAACTCGTACTGTGCACACGCAGGCATTAGCTCATGCTCATGCAACGAGGCTGCTGCACGAACAAATCTTTAAGTTTGTTAAAAATTGACAAAACTTTTGTTTGTAAACAAAAGGAATTCAATGATTCTATTAATGTTCGTGCAACAACGTTCGATTGTAATAGCGTCTAAAATAATAAACGTAAGTTAAAAAATAAAATTACTTCAACGAAAAGTAACAAGGTAAACTATATTTTATGTTAGGTATAACATCAGGGTTGTATGCAAAGTTAAAATGAACACAGAAAGGACTTTGGGCCTTTGATGTATGAAATATGTAACGCTGCACATCAATAATAATTTAACTTTTTTTATCTGTTGGTGTTTAAAAAAAACTTACAAATAGGAAACAAAATTTCGTTTATCTAATAAATTAATTAAGTATGAATATTTCAGTGAAAGTAACAATATATTTTCAACGGTCACTTATACTGCTGAAATTTCAAATTTGTAATCAAAACTCAGAGGAACAAATGATACGAGTATCATGAATGAAGATCATGTTGAAATAAAAAAAAAGATTCCAAATTCATTTTTCACGGTGATGAAAATATGACTATTGTAGGTATATTTTTTCGGTATTGTAGCTAACTGTGCAATGTTCCATTTTTTACGGCCGATAAGACGCCGCCGTCACAATTTTATATTGGTCGATTCAACGAATGCTGCACGATCTACCGCACAAGTTACATATTTCCGATACAATAACTTTCCCGATAGTTAATCAATGTTAAATGTATGCTTTTAATATGTAAAAACGATACACACATTGTGTCAACTTCCCATGAAAATGTTGGCTGATAGAATATAAAATTCTGTAAAAACAACTTTACTTTTTATTACTACTTGACTTGTTCGGAAAACGGATGAAATAAATTATGAAAATCTTCGGTTTGCAATATTTTTAACGTAGGTTGTACCGATATTATTAAAAATCCTAAAAAAAAAATGGGTAAATCAAATACATTAGCTATGTATAACACTGGTTTCAACTCAAACAATAACGAAAAAGAAACAAAACCAAAAATTCAACAACGCTAGCACTAAAATGACACTAAGCGGCACAAAAAACTCATGCCATGCAAATTGAGACAAAATAAGGAACATCAATCTAGAGAATGGCAGATATCACCCCATGCGAATCTTGAAGCTTAAACCTCAAAGCTGCGGCTGAGGGAACAATAAAGAATGAAATGAGGCGCTTTCGCCTTGAATCGGACCTGTAGCACCCGCTTGGGAAGATTGCGGTCGTCTTCCTCGGTGATTTGGGTTCGATATGTGGGTCTCTCGAACACAGGGGGATTATCGTTCACGTCCTTCACGTGAATCACAACGGTCGTGTAGTTCTCTTTAAGGTTGTCCGATGCAGCCAATTTCAGCTCATACTGTTTCCGTCCGATACAAATATTGAAAGAATTTTATTAATATTAATCAATACTATTAACTAAAGGTTTTTTTTAAGCTTGTGACTTACTCTTATAATGCATATCAAATTATCAGTCATTCGATCTAGTTACAATAGTTTTTTCACTGATGAAATAAAAAGAATCTCTGTTAACTATTAAAACTAAGGTACACTTAAAAGTTCGTAGCTTAAAGTTAAAAACAGTGAAGAAAATGTCTTACTTGACATTCATGGCATCAAATATCAGACGTAAATGAAAAAGATATAACTAAACCAGAACGATAAAATCTTATAGCTACGGCGTTAGCCTTTTAACAATAGGGAGGCGGTATTTGTGGTTGCGACCCGGGGAACTTATTGGCGTCATCTGTCCACGTCACTCGGCTATTTCCTAGCCAGAGAGGAAGATGTTTGTTTCAAAAGTCGTTTCTCGCATATTACAGAAGCTAAAGTAGCTATTGTAATTTCCTTTTGGACATTCTACCATTTTGATTTATAGGGATCGAAATTTACATCACCATTTTTTGAACAGTACTAATAATAATAGGTATTTTATAATGTTCTTTGTATCTTCAGAGTACTTTCAGAGTCTTTATACTGTAAAAAGACTGACTGACAAAACTAGTTATAAAAATCCTTATAATTTGAATAATAGATACTCTCTACCGAATTTCAGCCACGGTTGTCGGCCAATATCCACAGACTAGCGCACTTGTGCACTATATTAATATTTATGTCTGATATTATAGTGCACAATAATAGGGCACAAACGAGGTGCACTCTCTATGGTTATACTCTGATAGTCCGGTGGAATGGGAAATCCGACACGACCTCACGATCAGGAGACAGATGGGGCGCAGAAATTTACGTGCTCTCCGAGGCACGGAAGTGAAACATCTCCAACTTTCTTATAACTGAGAACTTTTTAACAGAAAAACCCAATAATTTTGCTGTTTCTTTGCGGTAGGAATGTCATTCCGAACTAGTTGGTAGATTAACTTAATGATACAAAAGCACTTTTAAAAGTTTATTTGAATCAAAAAAATTGAATTTTGAATACTTTATGACCTATACAAGGGCCTCATCATAAGACTTGAGATGAGACAACGTTAGTTAATTATTTGTATTATACCTATGAAGGAACCAATAAACTTACGTAATAAGAAAATGAATTTATTAATAAGCCCATTCTGCTTGGCGAGTCTTCTACTCAAGTTCATTTTAAACAGATGAAAGCAAAAAGAAGTTTATAAAATAAACGGTTTACATCCATTTAAGCTTGTTGAGGATCTGCAATTTAAAAGCGATCCGCCCTTCGGCAGTTCCTTCGCCCGGCTCGCTAAAATGGGTATTGAAGATTAAATTATTTGTTCCGCAAAAACTTCGACGATAGCAACGAAGACTCCTATGGTATTATAAAAATATACCACTACGGTGATAAAGTATCCGTTTCCTGAATAGAAATAACTCAGAACTTACTAACTGTTGTTTCTCACGATATATATTGCACTATATATCATAGGTTTTCCACCTTAAACTTGTTTATGTATGTACCTGATTTAGTTCCTTGTATTTCATAAGATTTTAATATCCATAACGTAAATCATAGAAATTTGCATGTTATACCCTCTACTTATGTGCGACTAAGTATATTGAATCTCAGTAAAGATAATGTTTTTCAATTAGCCACTGTGCCTATGCCTATACTCAAAAATACTACTACATATTTACAACAAAAAAAAAACAGTTTTGCGTGTGCACAACAGTATTTTGCACTGTTGCCAACGCCACTGCTATCACGAGAGTCATTTGTGAACGCCGACCTATGCCCTTGGTCCATTGCGCCGAAATAATGGTATCGGCTCCGGCCAAAGTGTCACGACACAAGCCTTTGCTGTGTAAAGGCTTTGATTTAGTGAGCCAGTCGCGTGTCCCTATCTATCATTTAAACAGATTGTACATTGTAGCGACCTATTTTCCAGTAGAGAAGCATAAAAAATGGATGGTTATTATTTTATATTTAGCTGAAAACGTCGAAATCAAAGACACAGCGTGCACGCACGTAAGCGAAAGCTTTGACGCTGATAATAAATAGGACGTCCTTACTTAAACGAGTTTAGTATCACTTACAACATAATAATATATACAGTATACACTAGAGACATAACGCTGCGTGTACAATTTAACTTCTTTATTTGTGTCGTGTTTCCTAATACTTCGGGTCGCGTTTTCTTCACTGTCGTATCGACTGTATGTGGTAGCACGCTCTTCGATCTGTTTCCAGCAGTAAACAGCACGCATATAGGCTGATGTATGGTTCAATGGAGAGTAGAGACGTGAAGCCTATCGTTTAGACATAACTCGATCGTCGTGCATGTTTGCAGACTGCGCAGAGATATTCTGATGGGTGTTTGGAAACCTAAGCAAATCAGCAATTTGGCATGCCCTGCGGTCGTTGAGCGTGTTAGGCTAACATATACAAAGGACAGACTATCGTAGAGTGAGAACTTGAATTAAATGCCAACTTTAAGAAGAGGTCTGTTAACATAATATACGAGGACAACTAATATGTTAGTAGATGTGTACTTTGTAGATGCATTGGACAAATATATTTGTTGCTGCAGCACAATATATTATCAAGAAATCGAGTGGAAAGCGTATGCGCGTTCCAATACACTTAAACGTAAAGATAAGTACAGACAATATTCGAGATAGAAATTGAAATCAATACATATATTTACAAAGAGATATTACTTTCCTGCAGAGAAAGAACGAGCAACAAATGGAAAAATTCTTAATAAGTTACCTTTGCGTACATATTATAGTAAATTTATTCGTCAGTATACCTTATAGTACCTATTTTTAGATTTGTGGTCATAATAATATTATTACTTAAGTAGATACCATACCTAATTTACCTACCAATTGATACCTACAGTGTTTTAGTGATATTTTTTCAAACCCCTCGTTTCTGCATTTTTTATATATGGCCAACTGTTTTTACTGTAAAAATTTTTATTTAAGGTTCCTGGGAACATATGCATCAAGCATATGTTCCCAGGAATAGCAATTAAGCCGAAGACATCAATGGAATGGCTCAGTCCCCGGCAGACCTTAGTTGGGTGGAATAAGTATCTCCCGAGTCAGCCATAATTAGGCCAGTTAGCTTTAATGGTGGGCATTTTTGAAGCCTACGAAAATGCGGCAACTTACCCGTTTCCTAGTTTCATAGTCGAGCGCCCCTGCCACGTAGATGGCGCCAGTCATGTTCTTGACTGCGAACGCCCCCCCTATGTTCCCGCTCGTGATCTCATATCGAATACGCGATGCTGCAACAAGACAAATAACCTTTATGTTTATACACGAGATAAATACATATTCTCTATATCAATAATGTCTCACATAAGAAAACAATATCACACAATAAATAATTAAGTTAACATTCACACGATAAATGATACTTATTTTATGATTGTTATGTTTCCCCTATTATATTATTTACTTTGTTTACTGTAACAATTCTTATTAGAAGGAAATTTTGCAAATGATATTTAAGTATCTACAGTTTTTATATCACCAAGTCTAATTTGTATGAAATAGAAAGATTTTGGTATGAATAAATAATACAGGGCAAGTACAATACAATAACAGACGCTGAAGGCTTGTACACACATAGCACGCAATGAAATCGTGTTCAAAGCGGCACATTATTAAAACTCTAATATGGCTGAATTAGTAGTCACGCTCCTTTAAATAATTGGTAGATGTTTATACATCTTTAGCAAATGAATGGTAAAGGCCCACACGAGCGTTGTTCTGTATCTTGTACCTAAAACCTGCATCATTCATTGTTATAGTCTCAACTATGGTCATTGGCTGAATTTATGGGATTCTTGCCAATGGATTTGTCTAGTAGTGGAAGAGTGTTATCAATCAGAGGTGATCGTTACACTGTATCAAATATTTTTACGTAGTAGGTGAGAGTGCAGTTACCGTCCCGTTCTGCCGGTCCGTTGACAAAGTTGCTTTAACCGAAGTTCACGTATGATTATTACATGGAAATTTGTGTATTCTTCGGCTGAGAGACAGTAAAATGTGTGCTGTACTGCGAAGTTCCCAACTCATACAATAAGAACAAATTCGAGTTACAAGTTCACACGGAGGAAGTTTACGAACAGTTTTTACTCGGCGTAGTATATCTAAAATGAGGCTCGTATAATAAACCGCTCAATAACGCTAAAAGTTCACGCTTCAACTCACAAACGTGAGTGAGAAATATTGTTGCGATTTCTCTAAACCCTAAGTACTTTCCAGATTAAGTGGCTAAAGGAAGTACCTATTGAAAATTGTTGTACAAAATTTGATTTGTGTGTGTTTATTTTCTGTTAAAGCCGATGTTAAACTGGATAAATGCGTTCAGTACTGAAAATGCTAGGATGGCATTTTTCAGTACTCAATGCCGTGCCTATGACGTCTCCGTATTTTTTTGCCGAATTGGAATTTTGAATTTAGTGTGAAAAAATCCGGGAGCGGCTGATACTAGCTGTATGTCTGTTTTTTTTGCACTATTTTCAGTCCCGGAAGTGATGCGTTTGATATTTATTGTTGTGTTTATGAGCTTGATCCTATTCGTCAACCACTTATTGATAGAATTTATTTTATAGCGGCTTTAAGAAATACACACTCTGTGAAAATTTCAGCTAGTTAGCTATTGCGGTATGTACTAAAATTACACATCAATGATTACGGTAGATACTTGTACAGCCTGCTGACAGACAGATGGACGGACGAACGGACGGACGGACTTAGTAATAGGGTCCTCTCCCGTCTAATTCATCTAAACATAATCAATTCGAAAGAAAAGTTCTTGTCTTTTACTTGTAATAAAATCGAGGCTAGGCGCCAATTTTGCCTGATTGTGCAATAAAGATTTTAAAATTTTCTTCATTGCAGCGTAGGATAATAAAAGAAATGGCTGCGCTTCTAGTTATGTAATTGATAAGTCTTTTCATATTTTACCTCGTCTTAGCAGAGGAACTGGCTGCGTACGAAGTTGCATAATTCGAAAATAATGTATTTAAAGATGTATTTTACTGCCAAGTAGTTAGTTGTCTTGCTCCGTACGTGTTGGCTTTTTAGAATTTGTTGTAAGTATTTTAAATTAATATTACAAATGCGAAAATAGGTCTGATTGTTGACTTGTTGGTTTCAGCTCCACAGAGCTACGGATTGAAGTGATCTCTTGGAGTCCGCCATATTAGATTTAGAATGACGTCACTTAGCTAACCGTGCGTTGTTATCCATACTAAACAAGTATGCATTTCAGTTCAATCGGTTGGGGACAACGGTTTTAAAAATTAATTTACAAAAAAGCTTGTAAAACTAAGATTGAATTAAGGGTTATAATATTATAACTAATTTACAAATCAACATCTCGTGTCACGAAGCAACGGGATCCCTAATGAAAGCAATAAGGCTAACAACAAAGTTAACCACGCCATTTGTTAAGTTACACTCCTTGGTGTCTGCTTGTTATAAAAACAAAGAACAAGATAATCATTACTTTAAAACTTTATGTTAAGTAAATAATTCAGTTTTATCCTTACATGATTAAATCAGAAATTCTCATATTGAAATTCAAAACACACCACAAGATTTTAATAAAGAAGCTATAAATAAAACTGTTTATTCGTTGTCTTTCATCATTATTTGTACTAAATAATATCGCTTAATATCAATTAATTTCTTACTTCCTTTTTTACTAAGGCTGGAATTAGGCTAGTAATCAAGATAAATAGTATGGGCGATTTCGTATCTTCTACTAAATGTTAACAATGGTCCTGGGCGATATTCACTTATCTATATTGATGATCTCGGGACTTTACGTCTACCTAAACTTGGTGGCGTAGGTTTTGTATTGAATGAGTGCACTCTTACCCAGACAGCTTAATGACCGAGCTAATGGCTGACGATGAGGTCTCCTTTGTTATAGTCCCCTGTCGATCGCCGGTAGTCTCTAATAAACGCCAGTATACGAGCTACTATTAATATGTCAGTTAACTAAATCGTGAAACAAAAGGACGGATAGTTGTTCCCATTATTCAAGAACAGCACATCTGCCCCCACTTAGACAGCTTTGGTATATTTTTAACAAATCTTATTCAGTTTTCAGTAATCACTACCGAAGCGAATCTTATGGAACTTCGCCCATTAATATAACCTGCATGACTTTAAAACATTATGTGGTTCCAATTCCTCAGTAGCAATAAGAATAGTCAGATATTCGGGGTTCTAACCACTTATCACAAGGTAACTATACCACGTAGTTGAAATTTGGGGCATAATAGGTATATTAATTAATGTTCATAAATATTATAATATTGTGGGCCCAAAATAGTATTTTTTATTGAACTTCTGATGTACCTATTGGTAATGTCTACATATTAGGCCAATATCGTACCGATAAAGGGTAGGTACGTCGATATTAATAAATGTTACGGATAAAAAAAAACAAATATAAAAGTATTTTATGTTTGTATGAAGCATGGATAAAATTTGTTTTATTAAAGAAATTTCTGTTTCGAAGCTTACATTCAATGTGAAGTTAAGCAACTTGATCCCTTTAAAAATGTTTTTCTCGTAGTATTTAATCCACGATTTATAGCTTTATAAACAAAAAACGATAAGACTGTGGTGATAAATTTGGAAATAATTTAAGTAAATCACTCTTTATTATTGCTGATACCCGCGACTTCGTCTTTGTAGTTTAGGTTTTTAATCATTCTCGCGGGATCTCCTTAATTTTCCCTAATAATACTATGTCACTCCTATGTCACTCTCCATGTCCTCAACTAGATATATCTAACAATGCAAAAAATCACGCAGATCAATTGCTCCGTTGCGGCATGATTGAAGGACAAACAGTATGATTAGGTTTGTTGTTCTTTTTTAATAGTTTAATTGATAATAGAGTGAGAATTGGGCAAAAAGGGACGTAGCCTTAATTTTTCTATTGAGGCAAGCTCTTCATCGTTAATATTTCTAGAGTTATTTAAATAATATCTTTCCCGACAAAGACTAAGAAATGTTGAGCTAACGGGAGAGGGGAGGGTGCGAAATTGCACAAGCTACAATTTCCCACCCTTAAAATCACTCAAGGAATTATAAACTGTGGTAAAGAGCTTGATAAAGAATAAGTAGCTTAAATTCATTATATTAGAGTTTCCTAAAGAACCTAATAATGAAAGGCATTCGTAGTCTGGAATAAAACACTTAAGGATAAAGGAGCTGTAAGAAAAAAATAGACCATTTAAGACTTTTCTCGTGCAGTCTAGGGTCGGAATTTAATTGCCATTTTATAAAGTGAATGAATGAGAGCCATAAATTCTTTCGCAGGCATGTCAAAATATACGAGATTTCATTCAATGAGCGGTCCATTCAAGAATGTTGTGAGCAGTGGTCTGCAGTAACTCAGCTGTGAGAGCGTATTTTCAGTACCGACTCTTCCCTATCTCTCTGCTTCCTTTATCACCAAAAATTACAGATCTTATGAGGATATGCATATTTTAAGTAATGTAAATAACTACTTTATCTAAACTGCTCCAATGTTACGAAACAAACAATAACTTACCTCCATTAATATAGATAGTACCTAACTTATGATTTTTTTACTGACCAGAATATTTTTGAAAATAAGATTGTAAGTAGTGGTTATGTACCGTAAGATTGTTAAATACCGTTAGATTATAATCTAACTCGCGAAATTGTAACTGTCGAAAGGTTACAATATAACGCATTATTTTTCGGTAGATTGTAATGTGTTAGGTATATTAACCCGATAAAACCTTTATTGTTTATGTCGAACCCCAACCTAACCTACAAGAAAAAGACAAGAAAACGTAAATACAATGAATATTTCAAAAATTGACACACATAACGTTGAACGGTTCACAATGTTTCGACAGTTTACAATCTTACGAGATAAAAAGCGTTAGATTACAATCTAACGGTTTTTGCAATCTTACGGTTACAGTTATACATACCTTAAACGAGTAAAACATTTATTCAAATTAATCATGAATCTAAAACTTCTAGATAAGAGTTAAGGTATTAACAGACTGTGATTTCATTAGTTTGCAATGCGTTGCCAAAGCTATAATCAAAAGGTATGTCCGCAAGCAGATTAATCCTGTCATAATGTATTTGAACATAGAAGATATGATTATATTTTGGGTTAGTAAAGGATACCCAATGCTTTCACACTGAATTATTGCATTTTGATGCTAAAATCGAGTTAGAGCTAACCTCAAATATAGTAATCCAAATATGCATAGTTCAGTATATTTGAAACTAAAACTCAATACCTCCAATAATAGCTCGTTGCTTACGGGGATGATAAAATAGGTAGATGCAGTAGATATATGAAACGGATAACTTTCAAATTATGTTTACCTACTACGCTCATAACCAAAGTTATACACGTGAAATTGCTTTATATGACGGCATGTACGTATCTCGCTTTAGGGTTATCATACCTGATAACCCTAAAGCTAATAATACCCCTACCCTAACCCTATAGCTAATTTTACTTCCATGTAGAGACTGTTCTTGATAAACCACGAACACACAAGAATGGCCGAGCTTCCATTCTTTGACATCCATTCCAATATTCGGAGTGCTTCCTTTAAGGGGAATTGTGATAGAATCGTATAACGAGGCGGCTTGAGCAATTGCTATTAAAGTATAGATACATACTCTAAATATATTCAACGTGAAAGTTATATGTCACCGTAAAATTGTAAAAACCGTTAGATTGTAATCTAACGCTTTTTATCTCGATAGATTGTAAATTGTCGACAGATTGTGAACCTGTATAGCTTGTGGTATAGCTGATGCCCGCGACTTCATCCGCGTGGATTGAGGTGAATTGATTTTGGGTTCCCGCTGGAACTCTTTAATTTTCCGGGATCAAAAGTAGCCTATGTGTTATTCCAGATAAATTTCATCCAGATCCATTCAGCCGTTCGGGCGTGATTGAGTAACAAACATCCATCCATCCATCCAAACTTTCGCATTTATAATATTAGTAAGTAAAAGTATAGAAGTACAGATTAGTAAGGAAGTACGGATTTCCAAAATCCATCGTGAAAAAGAAGTATATTTTGCTTTCCACAAACACAACACGCCGTTTTCACCTGTTATATTGCGAAATGAAAAAATATTCTTGCTACGTTTTTATTTGAGAGGATTCATTTCGGACGGAAAAAGGGCAATAAAATGAACGGCGTAGAAGAAACTAGTATTTTTAAAATGTTACTAGCTTGAAAGTAAATTTTATGCACAATCTGATGCCGTTCCATCCCTGGAGGCTGCCGTATTTGCTCTGCGCTCATAAAAAAATTGGGGGGCTACGTCGTAACAGTGGAAGTCACAGAGAATTATAACAATTATCTCAATAAATCTAGAACATTTTCCTACTTGAGTCCTTGCAAGCGACCTATGTCCAGCAGTGGACGTCTGTCGGTTGAAGACGACAACCTACAGAGTTATTGTAAGAGGTTACTTGCTTATTTTCCAAGGAGAAAACCTACCTACATATTTTCTATGTTATATAGCAGGATTAATGTGAAATCGTCTGATGAAGGTTCGATTTTTTAAAGTCTTACTTGTCTTTATGATATAATTTAAATATCACTAAGAGGTAGAAAAATGGAAGCGGGGTAGGCATTGCGTATCCTAACGGCTCGAATGAAAAACGGGGAAGCTATTATTTCACGGACATGGACAGCTTCATCCATGTCCGTGAAATATCGATTATACTGAAGGAAAAAGTTAAGCAGCTAAGTACCTTTGTTATGTAAACTACCACTTAAAATATTCTACTAATATAGGTATTAAAAAAATGTTTATTCTATCTACCTCAAAATAAAAACAGTTACTCAAAGGTACATTCAAATTAGTGCTCTGGAATTAAAAAATAACGAATGTGTTTAAGAGAACCATTTTGGAAAAGAAATTTTTTAAACATTTATCATATAACCGCGTAAAAAAATCTAATTATGTGCGGCTCTATGTTAATGACGAATTTTTTTTTATATTTCCGAGATTCTTTTAGCTTTCGTACTCTTTCAAATTTTGTATGAATAATACTAAAATATGCCAGTTCAAAGTTTCGTTATAATATTTTATTACCATGACATTGTGTGTGTATAAGTACCACAGTTTTATAAACACAATCCATACTAATATTATAAATGCGAAAGTGTGTCGTCTATCTGTCTGTCTGTCTGTCTGCTACGCTTTTGCGGCTCAACAGTTTAACCGATTTTGATGAAATTTCATACAGGGGTAGGTTGTATCCCGGGGAATGACATATGCTACTTTTTATCCCGTGGGAATCAAACAATCTTAATCCACGCGGACGAAGTCGCGGCAATCATCTAGTAGGTATATAATATCTATTGATGCAGTAATAGTAGATTGTTAAACGAGGTGGAATAGGTATTTGAACATACTGTTTTTCATGTCGAATAACTAGCTGATGCCCGCGACTACGTCCGCGTAGATTGAGGTATTTTGGTTCCCGCGGGAACTCTTTAATTTTCCTAAATAAAAAGTAGCCTATGTGTAATTCCAGACTATTATCTATCTCTGTGCCCAATTTCATCCAGATCTGTTCAGCATTTCTGGCGTGATTGCCATCTATCCATCAATCTATCTATCCAAACTTTCTCATTTATAATATTAGTACAGAAGAGGAAAATAAATAAAGACCAGAAATAAAGAGATTTTATGCGCAGGCTGCTCTAGAGAATATATTGTCGACTGCGATATAACAAAAGAACGTAACGTGCCAGCCCAACATACGTATTTCACGAGGCGAGTACAAAACACTTAAAACGACAAATCCTATTTTTTATACTACAACAAAACGTACCTAGTGCATTTGGTTAAACCATTTTATTCGCAAATAATGGAGTAAATTTAAAATCCGATTCGTACCCACTCACGGTTAAAAATTTAATAATGAATAGTGTCTTGAAACTAGAAACGTGGAGAAAGTTATGTAACAATTTTGTTCCCAGTTCTAATAAAAGAGAAACATGATAATAAACCACGTAGTGACATGGGCAGAATGACACAACCTTTAATTGAATAGGTCATAAAAGTCTCTCTCTTTTCTCAAGCTTAATGTAATATTGTAAGGAAACAAATTAAGTGAAATCTTCTTAGTAACTCCAAAGCAGACTTTTAGCCCGCGGAAAACATTATTTTCATGCATAATATTTTTGAAGCAATTAGTAACATTTATTTTAAATTAACTGATGCTTGCGACTACGCCTACGTGAATTGAAATTTTTTGGTTCCCGCGGGAACTATTTAATTTTCCGAGATAAAAAGTAGCATAAGTGTTATTGCAGACTATAATCTATCTCTGTGCCAAATTTCATCAAGATCCGTTCAGCCATTCTGGCGTGATTGAGTAACATACTTCCATCCATCCATCCATCGAAACTTTCTCATTTATAATAAGATTAGTATAGTATAGATTTCAATTGCTCAATACAACATTTACCAAGATAACACTTCAAGTTTTTTTTTTTTTTTTTAATTTATTTATTTATTCATCATAAACAAACACAGGTACATATTACAAAAAAATACCGTGATAACTGCGTTAGTAAAAACTGTGTTGCAGTTATCAGGCCTTCCATTACTTGCACAAAGATTATTTCAGCGTACCAAGATTACAGTTAAGATAACAATAAGATTAACCTAAACAAAAGCTTACAACTTATCATGCAAATTAGAGTGAGTGTGTGTGTATGTGTGCGCGCGTGCGTGTGCATGCGCGCGCGCGCGCGTGTGTGTGTGTGTGTGTGTGTGTGTGTGTGTGTGTGTGTGTGTGTGTGTGTGTGTTAAGGTGAGTATAATTCATGTTCTGTGGTTTATAGCTATGGATTAGGATATTATATCATGTATGTATGTTATTTAATAACACATTAATAAATATTGCTATTTAATTACAGTTATAAGTTCCTCAGTTTCACAGTACGAGAGATTTTTGAGCCAGTTACTAATACACGACCTACATAGTTTATATGGTAGGTTGTGTATATGAAGTTTATTGTTTATCCTGTTATAAATTAATGGGCTTAAAAAAGGATACTGACGACTAGCACGGACAGATTTAGAGATCTGGTAAGGGCATACAGATACTGTTCTTCGCAAGCCCGTAGTGTATTCAGGAACAAAGGGTAATTCTTGGTGTTTGTAAAGGGTTGTGTGAAGAATAAAAAGTTGCCTGACTGTCAAAACATCACACTCTTTAAAGAGATCTACCGTCGCAAAAAGCCTGGGTTTGAAGTTTATGACCTTCAATAAAGCTCTTTGCGCTCTCTCCGCACGGATTAATTGAGTCTTGCAAGCACCACCCCAGACTGGTATACAGTAAGTTATAACGGACTGTGCTAGAGCAATGTATACAGATTTTAATAGAGGAAAATCGGCAGCCTGGCGAAGATTCTTGAAGACAAACAGTAGTTTACGAAGTCGAGAGACAATATGGTCATTCTGGTAGTTCCAGCTCAGGGTACAATCAATATCAACTCCCAAATACTTCAAATGTTCACTACGTAGAATCTGCGTGCAGTTACAATTTTTGCCAGATATGAAAAGGCATTGATGGGCTTGAACTGAAAATGCTGGAGGGGGAAGCGAAAATTTTCTAGCACCGAAAGTGATGTATTTAGTTTTACTTATATTTAGAGAAAGGGCATTACATCGCAGCCAGTCCATGACAGTACCAAGCGCGAACTCAGCCCGTTCCTTAGCAATCGGCCAACTGATTCCATCAATAAGGAGGACTGTGTCATCGGCATAAGATAAGATTTTACAATGAGGAATGTTAAGGTAAAGTTTCTCCCACTATCATATTATCAAAAGTTCAAATGGCAGCTTTTTTTGTGAATATATTTTGCTTTTGAAACTTGGCTACTTAATTGGGAATTTATGGTGCTTATGGCGGGTAAATAAAACATCGTAAGGCAACTTTTCCCATTTTTACATATTTATATAGTAAATGGTGATAATCATTAAATTAGGACAAAAATGTTTCTATAATGAGACAATCACGAAAGCAAAAATATAGGAAAATAAATTATCTAGAAGAAAAAAAGGACCTCGATACTAAAACACTAAAGGAATTAAGGAAAAATTATTTCAGTTCGATAGGCGCCCCACATCGGTCTTATTTCCTTTTCATGTTAATTTTTACGAGCACAAAGTGCCTCCTAAATCATTGCCATGCAGCTAACTCGTCTCAGATTTGGTAGTTTTATTTCATGTTATTATATTAAATATTTGCTGCATAACAAATTATTACAGCGTGAATAAGTAACTAATTAGATTAATCTTAGATCATTACTAGCAGTTTTAAATCTCGACATAGTAAAAATGAGTTCACAGATGTCACAGAAGGAAGATCTGCCAAAGCAAAACCAGACATTCTGTAAAACTGTGAGGGTATCTACCAGAGAAAATGGAATCTGCTTGTGGTGTCTACAGTCTACCCACACGTCATGGGTAAATCAGAGGATCGCATCAGCTCCGACTTGTACCGACCAATTCGAGCTTCGGCGTATATGTATATTGTATTGCTTTTATATTCAATACAGAAAAATGCGTTGCAACTTGCATGACACTTTTACCTCAAGCAGGTTTTGTGTTTCGTATGGTGTCTATCTATGTCTGTCTATAAACCATCATCTGTCACAATGACGAAATGCCTGCTCAGCTCAGCTTTGTCTTACACGCTGCTGAATTAGAGCATCAAAGCTTATTTTATTCGTGTCTACAGAGGTTTATTTCTCAGCAACTGGCAGGTGCATGTGACGGCTGCTCAACAGAGAATTATTATATTAATTACTTTTCTGAGATAATATTATTGTTGAGCATCCGATAATTGTTAACGTTAGTAATAATGTTGTATTTATATGGCACGTATTATTGTTAGGGTTTTTGAAGACAATCCTCCTCAATTGCAATTTACATGTTTAGATTATCGTAGCTGAAATTAAATGCTTGAAGATCATCTAAAATACAATGCCAAAGAAATAATGTATCGTGAAACGTCGTAACAATAGAACAAGCATAAGTTGTAGATTATAAAAGATTTTGAAGTATCAAAAGCAATTTGGTATAAGAAAGGAGAGCGTAAGTGCTCCTGAGGCTCACCGACGGATTTTAATTGCCATTTATTAGAGTGGATGAATGGGATCTATAAATTTATTCGCAGACATGTCAAAATGTCTGAGATTTCTTTCAGTAAACGGAGCATTCAATAATACTGTTAGCATTTGGCCGGCCGTAAATCACCGATTAGGTACATCGTATATTTAGAGAAGCAAGCTCAACTTTGCTTTTCCGGGTTGTTGTAGTTTAAATTGGTTTTGCAGCTGTAAACGAGATACACGATTTTTTGACTAAACAAAACAAAAACTCGCAAATACACGGAACATGAAGAACATTATTTGATTAGAATCTTCGCTCCCAAAAATTTTGACTGAAAGTAAAGTTTGACTAAAAAACAATTCTCGATCTCTTTGAACCAATGTATAACTTAATATCGGTTCATAATATTGCAAAAGCTTTGCAGATCATTTAATCAAATAATTTCTTATGAAGTAATTTAGCGTTGCGTCGTATTCAAACTTTAAATACGTTATTTCATGTGTGAATAATGATAGTACTTACATAAGTATTATTAATTTATTTAAATGGCCATTGGAACATCGTAGCGACTTATAAGCTATTAATTTAATAATGGTTTAAAAAATAACGTATTCTCTCGAGCGCAATGTCTTCAGAGAGCATTTTATTGCTTCTAGAAATTATAAAAGTGTCGTTGTGTGTCATAAACTTAACAATCAACTTCATGACTCCGACACAAATAAACTACAACTGTCTATCGCATAGCATAGGTACCGCATAATGCACTATAATATGCAAAGCGTACTACTGCTATTAATTAACATTTAAAATAACAAGCTATTTCACTCGCACAAATATACTTATTGCGAGAAATTTACGCTATTCGATTATTAACCAGTTCCTTCGTTTTATGAAGACATATATACAGATTTATATGCACGCACCAGATTACACCTTTAAATGGGACTAATCGGTACAAATAAACATCAATAAAATAAAATAAAAATCAGTGTACGCGTTAAATTAAGAACCATTTCTGAAGTCGGTTAAAACGTCGTAATATTAATAATAACTTTAGAAGGATAACGATTTCTTGTATGAAACGATTCGAACAATACATGCCTACCTTGAAAATAATTCGCACTCAGGGGCTATAAATTGGAAGACGAATAGAGCTGGCCTCGAATCTGGAAAAGTCGGGGTATAATCTATCACAATTTATCCTAGTCCTTGCAGACAGTAAAAGATTGTGTTGAGTTGTTCATTAGGAAGTATTGATTGGACCAGTAACAATAGGTTGACTTCACATACTTACTCCCACCGGCTTCTTACGCGTGCAATTATTTTGTCTACTAATTTCTGAGAGTTGATATTTTGATTTTGATAACAATATGCATATATTATAGACCTGAAAGGAACTATTGAGTATTCCGTGAAATTACTATGTATTACGAAAATACTTTCTGAATGAAAGTGAAAACTGTATCTAAACTCGTAGCGTCGTTTAGTCACACATAGCGGACAAAAACATACAGACGCGAAAAGCGACTTGGTTGATAAGACAGACGAAATAGTCGCAATTGTTAACTTTACTTTTGCCAAAATAAAACAGAAAAAAAAAACAGGAAAAAAAAACATGAAGTACGAAAAAGTTTTCACTCTTTTTGTTTGAAATTTAAAAAAAGAGAAACTAATATCTGAACAATGAAATTCACTATCTGTTAATCCCTGGTATTATTCGTTGGAGCACGGCCAAGAGTATGTTGTTGAAAAATAACACCACGCATGTTTTCGCATATTGTATAACTGATGAATTCACGTACACCATAACTTAACTGCCTGAGATAATGCTTTTAGACCGTCGTAATGGTTGGTTGCTGCAAAATTAAACTTAAGATTTATCGTGCTTGAAACATAAATCTACGTTTAAAATTATGTTTTGTGTAACTTCTATATCTTTTTACTCCTCAGTAAGTATATTATAAGAAAATGTAAAGAAAAGATTCTCAACATAAGTTAGCATAAAACAGCACGAGTCTTCTCTTAGAATGAAAAGAATTTAGCCATAGTCCACCATGATGACAAAGTGCGAATATAATACAAATATTAAAAAACGAAGTAACATATTTTCATACTAGATGATGCCCGCGATTTCGTCCGCGTGAATTGAGACCTTTTGGAATTTTCCGAGAAAAATTTTAAGTCATAACCTATCTCCATTCCAAATTTCACCATAATCGGTTCAGTCATTGCGGCGTGAAGGAGTATAACAAACATCCAAACTTACACATATTTTAATAATTAATTCGTAATCGCCATTAGTGTTTACCTTTGGTATCGAGGTAAAAGAGCTTAATTTAAAATTTCAATCAGGAAAAATGTTTGGCCACGTTTTTCCGTCCTCTCAATACAGTTTAGAATTTGTGAGTAAGCTACTTTCATTTCCTACCCGGACACACTTTAATTTTATAAAACTAATCACTCACAAAATATGTTCTACAGTAATACTTAGAAACTCAATAAAAAAGTTACATCGTACCTCATAAGATTTTTTTTCTATAAAAATAGCCAAAACATATTTTTAGTGCTCCGTTGTAAAACAAGAAACCTAGTTTCTTCAAGTCCGTCTGCATGGGTCAGCCATTTTATAAAATCAACTGTAAGACGTGCATAATTAAAATAATTACAGTTATAGAAATCTGATATTGGCATACCTTATAAAATTTTGAAAATAAATAAATTTTCAGAATATAAAAACCGAGAGCCAAAAAAATATTATCCATTGCTGATACGTTGTTGAATAGCTATTTATATTATAAAGTTAATTGGATAGTTTTTTGGAAAGAAGTTGCGTAGTTGTGTAAGTTTTCAGCAATTAACATGACTCGCACTTGACCAGTTATTATTGAATTAAAATGTTATCAATTATATTTTGCTGTAGCAAATTAGAAGTAGTGGATTTATAAAAACTTTTCATTACTAAGAAACTATGTAACTATTACTCAATCTATGCGGTACATCCATAAACTCAGCTACAAGTAGGTATATTATCTAGACTAAGTTGGACTACTAAAATAATATTTTAGAAATTGTAAAATGTTCAACCGAGTTTGAACACTCAGTAAATTATAGCATGAACAGCAGCTTGTCTGGCAAACTTATCTAATTATATTCATTAGTGTGTACTGAATCCACGGAGAAAATTTTACGGGGAAACACGCCTGGGGCTATTTTATACGTAAACGGTTGAAATATTCGTTTCTGGAAATAACACTATTCAAAACTATACTATGCTGTTTATAAATATATTCATTTTATGAAATCTGTTAGAACTCATTTAAGCATATCAAAATAGGATAGCAAATACACAGAAATATTTATATCATGTTGACTATTATGATCATTTTTCTCAGCTTGAAAATATGTAATTGTAAAAGAGGGCCTCGTGAGGAAAATAGTGGTGTGGGACCAGCAAACTATATCCCCAAAACATTTGCGAAGGCAAGTCAGTTCACGCCATAGGTTTTTCCTCACCCTGCGATAAAATATAACGATCCTCAAATTGGCAACTTCCAGTAAACTAATAAGGCAGTATCGGAACAACACTTGAATCTTGTTAAAACCGTAAGACGGTATTAGTGGGCCCCGCGCAAACAAGGATCACGTTCCCGGGTGATCAGGACGCTGATGGAGGCCACGATACATTATGCATGAGGGTTGCCCTCTTCTCACTTTATAAGGAGTTAGTGCACTGTGGCTGCTGAGCCCTGTTTAATTGAAACTAAACAACTACCTTGAACCAAATGAACAATTTGTTCATTAGGTTAGGTAGTGGAATTCCTCACTTTTTTGTACGCTCTATAACTAAGTACTTAATACTGTCCTCAAAATTAGCAGAAGTATTTCCATCACATTGGTAGGAGTACGCGATTTTATTAAAAAATGCCCCTTTTATCATATACTTCATACTAATGTCGTGATCGTGTGTTCGACTGGCAACATTTATTTATTATTTATAGAATGGCAATACTGATTTCATGTTGGTATTGCACTATTAATGAATTCAGAGTTGGTAGAGGGTAGGCGAAAAAGACATTGTGTATAAATACGGGCGTCATTCTGTAAACAGGAAGTTGAGTATCGCTCGCCATCAGAGGTGCACGCCTGTGCTGTGTACATTCTTATATATCATAATATATACAGTGTTATACTTTTGTGTATAGAGTGAGTTGAGACGTGGTGTTGGAAAGTAAAGTGTGTGCGAGATGATAGCTGAAATGCCAGTAAGTCCTTTGTTGTATCGTTCCAATTCATTATTTATTTATTATTTAATCTCTGATGCATTTTAAGAGTAATCTTTAACACATGTGTTAGTGTGCTATTTCAGGATTTCTATAAGGTACATTGTGGGTAGCGAAGTTGTTCGCTACTACCCAAAAATATGCCCGTTCTATGCCCACGTGTAGTTTTATGAACTTCCAAATAAAGATCCGTAGTTAGTCAATCGGTCTTAGGTTGTATCTAGTCATGGAATATATAGACCTTAACGGGAATTCGTGACAACTTCAGAAGTGAAAATGAACCCAAGAAAACAATATTTTTTTAACACGAGAAAAATATTGTTCACTAAGTAGTTATATTGTGACACAATTCTCTGTGTCGTACCTTCAAAACTTTTAAACAAAGAGTTACTAAGTTACTAAGTTCAAAAGAGATTGACTACTTTAATCAAAGTTAGCATGTACTTGAGATCCATTCTTGCTATGCTATAAAGATAACGTGCAGCAAAGAACTTTTGTTTATTGCTAAATCTGTTTTGACACCTATTGTGTGGGTACATTGAATAACATTAGTTCTGGGTGAACTCTTAGATTTGCTATTTTGGCTATAATATTATTATGTTGTATTCCATTTGAGTAGAGGTTAAATCGAGTGTTTGGTAATGATCTCGTGCGATAATAATTGACATTGTATCAAGGCAATTAATATTTGAATTACATTTATATTTCGTATTTAGTTACCCACAAATTGGAAAAGAGTTTGCTGTAAACTTTAATATTACGTCATCACGACGTTAAGACTGTGAAGTCTCATCTGAATGAATTGCCAACTCAAACCAGCTTGGCGACTGGCTTCCATCGAGGAGGATGATCCCCGAATTACGATTTTGTAAGCAGTTTACTTTAGTGTCGAAGTAATTCTGATTCTAAGGTATTTAGTTTAGATAAAACACATCGATAGAAATTTCAGTGAATTGAGTTTTGAATATAGTGTCCATAGTATTTATTTATGATAGATGATGTAAAAATGTCATGTCCTGGACATGAGTCCAAGAAATTTTGTGTTATTTAGCTATAATCAACAAATAAAGCGTCAAGCGAGAATTTCGCCAGTATGAGAGTTGACATACTGGAATAAATTTCACTAGCACCGGCCGTCTGAGCAGCCATTTTAGATGATTAAATGCGATACCATACAGCTTGGTTATTACTACTGGTTAACCTGAGGTACTCCTAGAGATATGAAATAGGTAAATAATTATCAGTTCTAATTAACTCAAGTATTTGTGAATTATTCTCTGGACCATCACTTTGGATGAACGTTACCTAAAGTTTTATTTAGTGTAAATGTAGTTAAATGATTATTGAATTTAAAAGCAGCCTCGTGCCTTCAGACTAGTGTACTGAATGAGATTGTAGTTTTTTTTTACGCACTGTTTAAGTTTCGAATTTTGATTTTACAAGGTTTTTAATTTTTAATTTAGTTTTTAATTTGAAATTTCTATTAACCAGGCATAGATTAGATTACTGGTTATTCACGAAGAGAATTCATGGAGTGAATAATAGTAATAAAAAAAAAAGAGAAGTGAATATGTCAAATAAGATACCCTCATGTCAATACTAGGATGCAAAGCAATTTATCGAACTCTGATTAGTTTCATGTGTGATTTATAAGAAATACGATAAAAGTATGATTTAGTTTTAAATTCTCGATATAAAAGTATACTTACTGGTATACTTATTTTATGTGATCTAGATAGTTTAGTCTGGTAGTACTAGACTCGATCAAAACAGGTGTCTTAGGAATTTGTAGTGTTTAAAAAGTAATTTTTTTGAGTGGCAGGGCAACTATTTATATTAGTGCCGCGAGTGAACTTAAATTACATTAGTGAAGTACATTGGCCAGACATGTAATTTATGATAAGTTTATTTAAGCACTTGCTTAAAATCATTTGCCCTTTTATTAGTGATTTGTTCGATGGTAGTTGTACCTATGCTGAAAGAATAATAGTGGTTTTACTGACCAAGTCCTTTTGCAACTCTTAATATGTGCTATTATCACAGCATATGTATTTTAGTACTGTATTGTATATCAGCTATTGATATCATTATCATTTGTAGTTTAAAAAAAAAAGGGGAACCTCTTTCTATCGCATTACAGGTTGATTGACATCAGGGGTTCCGCTTTCATGTACGGAAGCCTTAGTGTCTCTTGACAGATTTATCAGTGATTGAGGTTAATAATGAAGGATTTTGGAAGAATACAAGATAGAGACGTTAGAATATCTTAGATTTCAAGTTGAAATTGACGATTTTGCGTAGCTGGTATTGTGGGAGTAAGAATAAAGATATTGAATGATGGTCAGAGAGCTCGTATACGTTTGGAGTAGTCATGAGTGTGTCTACTCACTATTATAGAGTGGCCAAGTGTGTCGATATTTTAAGGTGGCCATGTGAGTCACCATTTTAGAATGACTATGTATGTCATTTGGGCCATGTGAGTCCATAGAATGTAACCAAGTGTGTTACTAGAGTGGAACAAGTGTTTCCATAAGTTGTGACCTAGGTGGCCATGTGAGTCACCATTTTAGAATGACTATGTATGTCATTTGGGCTATGTGAGTCCATAGAATGTAACCAAGTGTGTTACTAGAGTGGAACAAGTGTTTCCACAAGTTGTGACCTAATGAGCCGGTAGGTTGTGAACAAGTGTGTTACTGTTTTTGACAGTATGTTATCTAACTGTTCGTGAAAGATCTAATGTATTTTATTTACTTAATTTTACGTACATATCAAACTAAAGGGATGTACATAATGAAAGCAAGTTTTCTAGTCCAGAATTATTAGCTGCTTTAGTAGATTACTGTACAAGTAACTCGTTCTATCTAGAACTACCATGGCATTTTATTCATTTTTCATAGTTCCTGTGTGCCTTTAAATGTTTTTGATCAGGGGAATTTCTACATTTTTAAATTTTTAATGATTTTAGATAGATTTCGGTTATTTTAAACGACTAAGATCAATTTTTACAAGTAGTATAACTGTACCTAATGGTACAGCCGCAAAAATTGATTGTATTTGTATGGACTTTAAAATGGATTAATTAGTGATCCCGATGTAAGGCGACCGATCCTCGACGTGTTTCGGATGTATATAATCTGAATGCGCCGAAATACGAATGAATTATAGTTATTTCAAAAAAAAACTATGATGATCAAACGAACTTGCAAATTGAAATTAGATCGATATTATATGAGTACGCTTCATTTGAAGATATACAACAACATAGTTATTATATGTACACTATTTATAATAACGTACCAGATCGATGTCGATGTGGTTTAGGAAATGATGCATTTAATAGCCTTATTGTCATTGGTTCAACTTATCAGTTGGTCACTCACCCATTCGTTATATTTGAAAGATTTGTGTTTCTCAAATATATGACTCGCTTGTAGACTATGCTTAGTAGTTTAAAAAGTTAACAAGCAAGGAATGCATAAAGTAAATTGAAACAAAGGTTCCAAGTTTGTTGTTGTTAATAGATCATTCACTCGTTTGTTTACACTATTTTATGGCTTTCAACATAATGCGGTCCGATGTTCGGAATGCGTTAAGAATTAAATACGGAAGGATATATACTTCAGCTTGTAACGGTGAAGGTTGTAGTAATTTTGAAATTCTAGATATCGCAAAAATAATAATTCCAAAAATAGTTCAAACGTGTTTCGTCAATACTAATTAGCATTCCAGTGATTCAGTTTGACCAAGTTAGTTCATTAAATGTTAAATTGAATTTAATAAAAAGATTAAAATTTTTGGAACATTTACTAATCACAAAGAAAGATAAATAAATAAATATAAGGGCTGAACATTTGAGGCTCGAAGTTAAGTAGCTTGCTAGAAACTACAGTCACGACACGAGAAGCCCGTTCAATAAAGTAATAAAATTGTAAAAATGCGCCATTCTCGAAGTCACATTGGGTTTTCTTTCTATATATTTATCTGAGTGATTTGAAATAATGAACTGGATGATAAAATTTAACAGACTATTATTTGAATTGAAAATGAAATCGCGCAATTAATTATCTTTTGCCGTCCAAAATCTCGAGAGTATAATATGATGTAAAAATTATATTTTCTAGAGAGTGACTAGTGCGTGCTTGCTTACTCTAATTTTATCTCCATATTGTTTTTCTCAAATTTATTGAATAATGTCGTGTGATGCACGGGCGTTGTGGATCCGCAAGCTCGTGACGAAGGTATACCCTCACCTAGCGGCTCCGGCCTACAACCGTCAGTTAATTTGTAAATACTTACTTTAATTATTAAAAGACGCAGAAAAGTAAAGCAAAAAGTATTAAAAAGCAGAATGAATAAAACACTCAGTATATATACTATATTATGTTACTGACGTAATATATTATAACTTGGTGTAACGTTTTTATTTATAATTGGTTTGATTTTTGTTCATATGTTGAGGTAATGATTCTGAAAAAAAAAGACAAAAGAGGTTTTGAGTATTAAATTCAAATTTCTGAATTTGGGGTTTTCATCTAGTTTTTTTTATTATTTAGTTTTGTATCAAGCTTTGGATTTACAGCAAAATTTGAATTTTGTATTTTAATTTGAAATTGCTATTGAGTAAAGTTAATTTAAAATAATTATATGATAGCGATTTAGTATTGTACAATAATTGCAAGCCGATTCTACTTCAATTCATACAAAAGTTTTGCATTTCAAAGAAGCCTTTGATGAAGAGTTAGATTCAGTTTTGGACTAAGGTTTAGTTTTGGACTTTTTGTTTGGTTTTCAATGATGATTGTAGTCAAAGTTCAGGTATTTGACCCAGTTCAAAGCATTGGGTAAGATTCTAAGTATTTCACAAGTTAAAGATTGTCTTGGACAACATAACCTGAACTGATTCGGTTGAATTTTGTGGTGCTGTCTCTTTTTGATGGGTTTATTCAGAGGTTAACACGGAAAGGAAAGGTTAGGAAAAGAAGGGAATAAACTAAAACAACTTGTGTTTTGAGGCGTGTTTAATAGAATTGAACTCTATTTGTTAAAATTTTTGAATAAGCTAAGAAAAATTTCATTTCATTTATTAAAAACGTTGACTGTTACATAGTTAAAGATTTTAAAATAGTAATAATTTAACATAGTGGGAACAGTCTACCGCCAACAGGTATACGATGTCAGGAATTTAGAGCAGATAATTTAACATAGACTTAATTTGATTCAAACGATTAGTAAAGATTAGTTAATGGTACAGCAGATCCAACTGAATTGAAGAATTAATAGATTAGTAATCCTGATTAATGTTTGCATTGGATGCGGTTGTAGATTTTATTGTGAACTCTGGGGTAGTGTGTGATACTTATTTCTTGTCAAGTCCTAAAATTTTAATAAAATCAGCTTTCCTTTACGTTCTGATAAATTTTTCGATTTCAATAAAGTTTTTTAAAAAAAGCAGGCATGACACGTCATGTATGACACATGATAGGTGGAGCTCAGGATGATGGACCTGTTGGTCTGTTACAGATTGTAATCAGGGTTTAGATATTTACTTAGCTTTAGATTCAGCGTCAGATGCTTGTAAGGTATAAATAACTGAAACGGTATAAGAAATAAAATAAATATTGGGTATTTTATTAAATTTGAATTCAGTTTTAGACTTTTGCTTACGGTATATGTAACATACTGTTTAGATTATGTTTTAGACTGTAACTGTTCCAGACTTTGATTAAGTTTCAGATTAGATTTTTATTCAGCTTTAGATAATTAATCCTTTATTTGCCTAACTTTATTCTATATGAGTTTTAGATTTAAATTGCGATATTTTTATTTCTGTTGTGAAATTTCGACTCAGCGATATCAATCAGTTTAATTGCACTTCACACACACTTCACAAATCTCAAGATCAAAAGCCCGATAGTTTTGGATTTCAGATCGGTTTGAGGTTTTAAGTTTGATATTACTAAATTGAAAAAAATGTAGGTTTCCTTTTTGTTATCCTTTTTAATTCTCCCGAATGTCGTGATTTACTAAAACTAAATGTCATCGTGCAAGTATGAATGGATGAAGATGTTTTGTTGTACACTACAGATTGTTGCAAGGAGTGAAGCGAACTAAGCTTAGCAAAGCAAATGTTTGGTGGTTGTGCACCGGGAGGTTGCACAATGTCGGATGGCCGAATGTCGTGATCGTGTGTTCGACTGGCAACATTTATTTATTATTTATAGAATGGCAATACTGATTTCATGTTGGTATTGCACTATTAATGAATTCAGAGTTGGTAGAGGGTAGGCGAAAAAGACATTGTGTATAAATACGGGCGTCATTCTGTAAACAGGAAGTTGAGTATCGCTCGCCATCAGAGGTGCACGCCTGTGCTGTGTACATTCTTATATATCATAATATATACAGTGTTATACTTTTGTGTATAGAGTGAGTTGAGACGTGGTGTTGGAAAGTAAAGTGTGTGCGAGATGATAGCTGAAATGCCAGTAAGTCCTTTGTTGTATCGTTCCAATTCATTATTTATTTATTATTTAATCTCTGATGCATTTTAAGAGTAATCTTTAACACATGTGTTAGTGTGCTATTTCAGGATTTCTATAAGGTACATTGTGGGTAGCGAAGTTGTTCGCTACTACCCAAAAATATGCCCGTTCTATGCCCACGTGTAGTTTTATGAACTTCCAAATAAAGATCCGTAGTTAGTCAATCGGTCTTAGGTTGTATCTAGTCATGGAATATATAGACCTTAACGGGAATTCGTGACACTAATATTATAAACGTGAAAGTGTTTGATTGCTGGTTTGACCTTCAATCACGCCAAGCCGCAAAAGAGCAACAGATCGACGCGATTTTTTGCATGGGTATAGTTGATCTGGACCTGGAGAGTGACATAGGCTACTTTTTGTCCCAGAAAATTACAGATTTCCGTGGGAATTTTAAAAACTTATTCTACGCGTACGAAGTCCCAGGCATCAGCTAGTAATCATTTATATAAATACCTACTAGCCGCCAAATTCAGATATACTTTAGAGATGAAAAAAGCAAGCAGTCTTTAGATAATTTTTAGACATGATTAATATTCCTCTATTCCCATCCAATTAAGCTTCGCGCTATAATGCCCTCCTTCCAAGAGTGGGAACGATAATAAATCATGGGGCTTAGGCTCGAACCTTTTCAGTTGTGAATCGTGATTCGTACCTTTCACTGTGTCTGTTAAACGAACTGAAAAAACTTTTAAGTAGATGCTTCGTTTTTTCGTTTCTAAAACGAAGGAATTGATTTCCTGCTAACATACTATTATAGTAAAGATAGTTCTACGATTTTCTATGTCTAAAACAGTAATTATAACATAACTATTATGTGGTTTAGGTATGGATTTTATACTTTTGCTCCAAAACCTCAACTACGTATTGCATATTTATTGTTATGTCACTACAAAGGCGCCATTTAATCCCGAAAAATTAAAATATTCCCCGGAGATTATGAAAACCTAATCCACACGGACGAAGTACAGAATGAAGCAAGAACCTATCCGATTAACAAAAAGTTTCTACAGATTGAAAATAAACTGTAACCGGACTCTCTGTAACCTGTTGGTAAGAATAGTGTAGATTACCGCCGTCGGTTCTACAAGCTGTGAAACATAATCGCTTTAATTAACGAAGGATTTTGTTTCATTTACAATGTTGTTTGCAAGTATCTCAATTTAAGACGTAAACGTCGCAATGGAGGACTTTATCGCAGGTGTAATCCAAGGATTTCCATGTAAATCTCCACAGGTTCTGCGGCGGATTTTAATAGCACTCTTAAATACTTCGACCGTAATTTACTTCTCATGGCAAGTGAGGTAGATTTTAAATTTTGAAAGTGGGTAATTTTTTATCCTTTTGTCAATCCCCAAAGTGTCTATTAATTTTGTAGGTATTTGTATGTATGGGAAAATAAAGTGTGATGCACCTGTGTATATCATCGTGTATCCACGCATACACTGAATACAACACGCTAACCTGAAAGTGATAAAGGTATGGCAGTTGTTAATGGTTTTGCCCTTCGTAAATCCAACATAATAGACACTCAACACCTTGTAAAACAAAATGTATATGGGATGTAAAAAAGCGAAGATATCATACAAAACTAAAACACGTGCATACATAGATTGATTGGATTAAAAAGATATACGAATTAAAAATATAATATTACTTATAAAAGATTAGAAAAAGTGGTGGGGGCTCCATTACGTAAGCAATAAAAGTCCAAAAAAGATTTCAAGAGGAAAGTATTAACGAATAAATAAGAAAATGAAAACTTCAAGTCACAAAATGAGGGAAGATAGTGCATAAAGGCCTATTTAAATACGAGCAAAAAGTGTGAAGGAAGGTCGAAGTGATTTATGCAGGCTTAGGGAGCTTTATTCCAAAAGTTTAAATATGAGTTGAGGAGCTGGCGGGACGTAACGTCTGGACTCGACTGCTCAGTGGGCGGGCGGCAGACCCGCCTAATGAGCCGTACGGTGCCGATCTGCCGACATAGAGGCTTCGTAGTTCGTAACTTTAGTTTCATATCGAATATCACGCATATCGTTATGAATTCGTAAAGTTGGATGGATGGATCAACGATCTCTACTACGCACTGACATGTTTTTTGTTCATTATAGCCGTTCAATATTAGTTCAATAGAACAGCCGTTGTCTTCGGCTAGGGTTCTGTCATCAAGTAATATCGTGATGATAGAGTGAAACAATGGGTATTTAAGTGCAAATGATACTCACAATATTGTGTTGAATTGATAATACGCTTGATTTGCAAAAACCTCATTTCTTCAGTTCGTTTTATTAAACATATGCCATATTTTTTATTCCCCTCTCTTCATGTCGGTCCGGGACAGTTTACCTTTTTTGATGAAATGCGTAAGTTCCCTCGATTTAGTTGCGTGTATTTCTTACAAAGGGAATTCTTTTGAGTGGAAACTTTAAGGTTTATTTAGTTTGTTCGTTGGTCAAACTAAACATCATGAAAATAAAATATATTACGGGAAGGTTTCATGATTTAAAAAAATAATATGTATCCTTATCCTCCTCTTCTCTTTTTTATCATAAAACGAAACCGTCAAGTGCGAGTAGGACTCGCGCCATGCGAGGAATTCACATTCGGATTATCCCATCACTTGTGCTACTGCAGAACTACTTTCGTGCTATTAAACAAGGTCATCAAGCCATTTAAGAAGTTATCACTTATATTAGTATTTTTATTTCAGCTCGTCACCTCAAACAGTTTTCGAGAAATGTAGGCCACGATAAAAATATCATTAGATGGATGGACAACAATCAATACAGCGATTTGTCCGGGGTTTTGTTTCTTTTATTGTTACGGATTCCTTAAAACTAAAATCTCTGCAAGAACTGTATACAAGTAGGATAAACAACTTCAAATCTGTACAATCGGAATATAGGGCGCGCGAGACTTGTGTCCCTGAATTATTCAAGAATTTCAAAGTGTAAAGGCGTGTGCGCAAACAACGTAATATTCGTTTAATATTTATATAATGAGTGAGTCCGCAGAAGTAATCCCGGTAAAAACAAACATTCTCTTGGAAATAAGTAGAAGACAATTTTTTTGCTACATAACCCACTACCTTGATTAAATTACTTAGTAACGTGAAATAACAAAGTGAATTGACAGTCCTTCAATGGTAATAGAAAACACATTTTTGTTAAGCTAAACAGACTCACTTAAAGATTTAATAATGTTTAGTTTATTCCTAGAATAGCTGAATGATTAATTACTTTATCATTTTTACCTTTCTAAAAATAGAAGATTTTTTAAATGTGAATCTCAACCTCTGCTTTATATATCAATTATATTAAGGTTTTTTTGTGATAATACAAAACCAATTCAAGAAGTCTGCACTCTGTTAGAATTCATGTCAGTAAAGTGTAAAACTGTTGTCCGAAATACAGTTGATTCGTAAAACTAGATGCAACTTAATTACTACGTTAGTAACCCGAATTCATACAAACGAACGGAATAAGAAAATTAACGTGTGAAAATTCACATTTACTCACTGCATTATCATAATATACATAATTATACCTCGGGGGAGAGCATGTTAATTCGAATAAATAGTCCCCAGACAAATATTTATTACAAAGGGTTTAAACGAAAAAAATAACTACAATGAAATTAAAGAATATGTATTTTCAGAGAATTGAAATGGAACATATGAAAGTAATTTATTTCTCTTGATATACCTTTGCTTTTGTTAAACAGATATCAAAAGCACGGTTGCTTTGTATTCACATTTTATTGTCATCTCAGAAGAAATTAGCGCTCATTCTTTGCCACAAATGAAATAAAAAGTTGTAATAATTATTTCCCACCACCACCACTACAGCCCATTAACGTCCCACTGCTGGGCACAGGCCTCCACTCTCATAGGAGAGAGGGGATTAGAGCTTAGATTAATTATTTAATTGCGACGTGATTTTGCTGCTGTAGAATTTCCCTGTTATTCATCCATAATATATGACGGGACAAAGTACGATCAAATGCAATGCCCTATTAGTCGCTATTTTCGTCTATCGCACAGAATCTGGTCGTGGAAATAATGATTGGCTACCGACCTGGAATTATCTCCCAACCTATTTCCAAATTGCCATTCTGGAAAATCGCATGATACGGGTTAATGTACCTTAGTAATCATGTTCTATCATAGATATGTTTCTATCATAATTACCTATTTGTTTTTATTTTGTTGTGGGCTTCTTCTCAGAGCCGGCGCGCTTGGAACCCTTGCTTTAGTTATAAGATAGCATTATTAAAATCCTTGCATAGCTTTAGTTTTATGATATCGTTATTAAATTATACCATTACGTTCACTATTCACTACAGCCTATTAACGCCCCACGGCTGGGCACAGGTCTCCACTCTCATAGGAGAGCGGGAATTAGAGCTTAGACCCACCACGCTGCTCCAATGCGGGTTGGCGGGCTTTAACGACTACTATCATGTTAGTGATAATAACCGGGACCGACGGCTTAACGATATTATATAACGATATTATATGGTGATATTATATGATTATAACAGACTAGCTGATGCCCGCGACTTCGTACGCGTGGATCGAGGTTTTGTGGTGCTCTTTAATTTTCCGGGATTAAGCTAATTAAGATTAAGCCTATGTGCTATTCCAGACTATAATCTATCTCTGTGCCAAATTTCAGCCAGATCCGTTAAGCTGTTGGGGCGTGATTGAGTAACAAACATCCATACATCCATCCATCCAAACTTTCGCATTTAAAATATTAGTAAGATAAAAATAGCTTAACATTGAGAAACTACACGAGAAAACTATTAAATAAAAATGTTCATCTTCAAGTGTCCGATATAAACCACATAAAAGATGGTAGGTAAGTACTTGAAATGAAAATTTGCAAAGTAAACTTTCCGAACAAAGCTAATAAAATAAAACAATAAAGAAACGAAGCCAATTTGTAAGGGACAAAAGGACTTTCGGTAGCAAACGGTTTTTTGGGAGTAACCTTGAAATAACCTCCATGTGATAAAAGCTCTTTTATTTTCAATTGTTTCAATGCAACGTTTCTTAATTAAAGAAAATCATCAATAAAAACAAAGAATAAGTTAATTAATTGATTCTCCTTGAATAGACAAGTGTTCAGTTAAAATATTTTAGGTGATGATTTGTGGTAAAATGCGACATTTTATTGTTTCATTTTATAGCTTTTAGTTTTATTTCCTGTTTCCGTGTAAAGCCATAACAATTTCATGCTGACAGCGTGCTACTAACTCGAAAATTGAATGAAGGCGCAATTTGTTTTTTTTTTGCAACAAAATTCATTCTAAATTTAACGTTAACGTGACCAAACAAAAAGTATTGTACGCTTTATATATAATAAAGTGCATTGCGAATGCATTTAATAACGTATACATGCGAAAAATTGCTTAAGAGTTTCTTTAGTGAACTTTTCACAAGAACTTCGTAAATAAAACGTAAAAGAAGTATCTACAGACAAACTCACATATTTTATTTGCTGCCGAAATGACCTAGATAGTATTTTGAAGGGCTTTTAGGAAGGTACGCTAAAAATACCTAATCCGAAAATTAGGAGTCCAACAAGAAAAACTTTAATGATGAATATTGAGAGATGGGTTTTGAAAAACGTTTTCAACCTCAATTTTTTATGTTAAAGTCTTTTATGGTTGCTTCATTGGTCAAACAATGTTACTTTAACAATTCAAGTTCAATTCAAGTAGAGATTCTAAGAGACTCGATATTAGGATGGTCAAAAGTATCGCAGAATAACTTAGTAGTTATATGGTAGATGGTATGGTATAGTAGATGGATTTTATGATAACTGTTAACTGTATAATAATAAAGAAAAAAATAGATCTTTTGTTGACTTTATTGAACATATTGAAAGATCAACCCGACCAAAGGATCTATTATCATACGTTTTAGATTTTAATATAGTATTTTATTTATCAGTTTCATCGCAAGTAGGTAAAGAACTATTGCCATCTTTACTTGTGGATGGAAAAATAAGGAATAGATGCGAGGCTCGTTTTCTTACTTCACTTGAATTATTTGTAGGCTAGCGCTTGGCTGTAATCAAACCTGCTTGCAAGTGGTGATGCAGCCACGTGGAGCGCGCTTGCTTAAAGCATGTCTTACGCTACGGTTTCATAAAAAAGCAATGCCACCACATAGCGACTACTGCAAGGTAGCCGCTGGCAGCGTTGAATTTTATCACTAAAACCAGAAGAAAAGAAACTGGTCCAGACCTTATACAGATTGTGTCAAACCGAAACTTTCTGAAACGGTCTCGTTTCTTTAATAAAGTATTCCATCATAAAGCAGGCAATTACTGTCGAAGTAGACTTCCTATAAATCGAGGAAGTAACAGTTACTCAGCTGTTACTTCCTCGATTTATAGGACAGGGAAAAATGTCTATGATCCCATCATCACGTCGCAAAATATTCATAGGGGAAAAAGTACCTACCTTCGAAATGGGGAAATGTACGATATCTAAAGTCCTTTAAAAGGAACCCTGTTTAACGGAATTCGAATTTATTTGATAACAAAGTTAGGACTTAACTTTTAATTAGCCTACATTCAATGAAATACTTAGGTGCCGCGTGATAATTTTTAATTTGACAAAACTTTACGAAACCGTATTACTAATCATAATTATTTTAAGTAACAATGTAATGGAGAATAATTTAGGTAAGATAAAATATTACATTCATTATTATTGTCTAAGGTAAGTTAGTAGTAGAATAATTCAAAAACACTTAAGTACAAGTTCAGAATAAAAAACTCTTCTTATTTATCGATTCATTTGATTTAAATAGTGAGTACTATTACTTTTTCTTATATCACTGTTGGCGATTTATAGTTTGTGAAATCGGATGCTTTTAAAACATACTTGTATATTGTAGGTACAAATGGCAAAACCAATGTATTGACAGGGTTCTATCTATAAGACAATCTTGTAGCATGTTGCAACGGTGTAATACGCGAAATATCATACTAATATTATAAATGCGAAAGTCAGTTTGTTTGTTGGTTTGTCCTTCAATCACACCGCAACGGAGCAACGGATTGACATGATTTTTGGCATGGGTAGGTATAGTTGAGGACCTGGAGAGTGACATAGGCTACTTTTTATCCCGGAAAATTTAGGAGTTCCCGCGGGAATCAAAAAAACTTAAACCACGCGGACGAAGTCGTGGGCATCAGCTAGTAGGTAGATATTTGGTATCCTCGTCCTCTACCGTCAGTAAAGCATTGACAGGTAGCAGCATTATATCGTGAAATTGAAATGGTTAGTTACTTTAGACTTCGACTTAATAAGCTGCAAAAGTTTTAACGCGGTAGGACAGTAACGAGTATGACATTCTGGCTTAATCGACGATGGTGAACGGACATTTTGCTCCGAATAAAGTCGCTTTAAATATGATTATAATTGTCAATCGCTTCGAACAATGTGATTCAATTACGAAAAATTTAATATGAACAACGTGCTTAATACAAAACTCGTGTAATATTATGAGCTGTGGATTGTAGTCTTTGTAGTTTTATCTACATCTACATCTACACTAATATTATAAAGAGGAAAGATTTGTATTTTTGTATGTAACGAATAAACTCAAAAAGTACTGGACCGATTTTAATAATTCTTTTTTCATTAGAAAGCTACATTATCACTGAGTAACATAGGCTACATTTTACTTTAAAATAAATTAGAGATCCCTTCGAAAATTGCAATAATGTGAATTAAGTCGGAAAAATTCACCTAATTTAACTTTTTACGTTAAACCTCTATTCGTCTATTAATTCAGACTGTCTTTTATGTCATATTTGTCAAGACACTTTTATGTCATATTTGTCAAGACAAACATAATAAATACAAGAGAACTTACTATAAATTTCTGCGAAATGCCTAAAAGAGCCAGGTCTGAACTTAGTTGTTAGTTCTAAACATAGTTCCCAGGCGAGGGCTGCGAAAATACGTCGTTTTGGAGACTCAAGTGCCGAGCGTTCACAGCGGTTTGCTGAACAAAATTTGAGAACTTAGGTATGGTGGAGTTGTTCGTCTCAGTGCCGACTGACCATTATTGGGTATGGACTATTTTGATTAAGTGCTACCCGTGCGAAGCCGGGGCGGACCGCTAGTCATTGATAATTTATATTGGAAAATTGCGTAATAGTTCGTAACTAAATTGTTTTAGTTACGAAACATAGCTAAGCTATTAGTTTTTTGAAAACAGCTAGAGCTTCCTAATGTCGAACATGTAACATTTATTAGTTTCAGAAATAATGTTTCGAAATAAGCCTCTCATTGCGCCAATATTATTCTATGGCAACAATAGTTTCATAATACATAATTATTTCAAATTATTATATTCTACACTCATATGCTTGAACTATTGAATAGAACGCAACGAACCGAATGCACAACATTGTTTATTAAATCAATTAATTAGTTTCTGTTTTACTCTTGATAAGACCTTGGAAATTCGTATCGTAATTAAAAATTGTACCTACTGCAGAAATTATAATAATTATTAGGTAGAATCTCATACTCATACAACTTAGTATAAATCCATATACTAATATTATAAATGCGAAAGTGTGTTTTGTCTGTCTGTCTGTCTGCTACGCTTTCACGGCCCACCTGTTCAACCGATTTTGATGAAATTTGATACACGGATAGTTTGTATCCCGGGGAAGGACATAGGCTACATTTTATCCCGGAAAATTGAGGAGTTCCCGCGGGAATCGAAAAAACTTAATCCACGCGAACGAAGTCGCAGGCATCATCTAGTATGTCATATAAATTAGTGTAGTTAATGATGTTACAGCAGCTACTTCAGTTATTAAATCAACTAATTCGTTTCAAGAGCTTTCACAGAGGACTCTGTACGCGCAATGGAAGGTGAGAAACGAACTTGGAACGAATCGTATATGTATCTTTGCGTTTGTTAGTGCATTTCCACTCGTATTGTACCATTCTTCTCTTATAATCAAGAAATAGAAATAGAAATAGAAATCTTTATTAAATAAATTAACTTAAGTACAAATACAATAAATTCCTGGCCCCTAAACTAGGAGGACCCGTATCTTAGGGGCCAGTTCCTTCCCAACATTTATTAAAGATAAATATTTTTCAAAATGTGCTGTGATTTCCAAACGGGTGTCAATTTTTCGTTAATATACATTTTAGTTTATCATTAGGTTAGTTTATTACAAATTTTGGTTATATTAGAATATTAAAAAAAAGTAATTATAACAAATAAAAAGTGTGAAGTTACATGCTTAAAGAGCTTAAATAAGCTGCAAGACGGCGAGATTTGGTAAAATCTTCCGTTTTTGGGGGACCACTTTCTTAGTTTCCTGTTTTCTATTTTCGTCTCAATCCCACATCAATTTTTAATCGGTCGCTAGCGATAAACGTTAGGTTGTCAGATCTCTGCTACAAAGATATCTAGTTACATCTAGTTATGATAATTACGTTTTACAATATTATACGTACATCAAATAATCAATCAATCAAATATTATATATAATAAATATTATAAATGCGAAAGTTTGGATGGATGTCTGGATGGATGTATGGATGTATGGATGTTTGTTACTCAATCACGCGCCAACGGCTGAACGGATTTGGCTGAAATTTGGCACAGGGATAGATTATAGTCTGGAATAGCACATAGGCTACTTTTTATCCCGGAAAATTAAGGAGTTCCCGCGGGAACCAAACAAATGTATCTGTTCAACTGATTTTGATAAAATTTTGTACAGGGATAGGTTGTATCCCGGGGAAGGACGTAGGCTACTTTTTATCCCGTAAAATTAAGGAGTTCCCGCGGGAACCAAAAAACCTCAAACCACGCGGACGTAGTCGCGGGCATCAGCTAGTAATAATTATATACAAAATTTAATTTAGTTTGTAGACAGTAGCAAAACAAACAACGAGTTCGAATGCTGGTTATGAAATAAATATGTAGATACTCATATGTTTCTCTTACAACGTTATTGGAAATATACATTAGTATTTCTGCGAAATACCACTAATTGCGAAACATTAATAAAACCTGGACAGTAAATACTGATGTTCAATATCAGGCTTTTATATTATAAACTTGTTATAAGCAAAGTAACAGCACTTTGTTTTTATTTAAATCTATGAAGGTACATATTCTATTATACTCTTCTTTTATTTTAAATCAATCGAATGGTTTTTTTACCACTTCTACATATTTCAATGGAACTGCTCGTATAAATTGTGTTCCCATCCTAATGCAACACAAGTTTATATTTTTGGTTTCAACTCCTCAATCGATACACGACATGCGATACATATACGACACGACACAAATACGACAAATTACCAAGTAGGTAGAAATTACAGAGACTTTGATTTGATTTGAGAGTGAGATTTCTCGTCACGACTCCTGAATCTTGATGTTACAGAATAATTTCCAAATAAACTGTGAGAACGAAGGAACAATAAAAAAACAAACCCACAATCTGTGTAGGTAGAACTTGATTATATTTGGTATCTCAGGCAATTTAACAAAATGCGGGAATCCTGAGGTTTGTTCATAACGTAAATTAAACGATTTTCATAAGAATACTTCGTGGGTATAAAAAAAATTCATATAATATTACTACAATTATCATGTCGAGTCTGTAAAAGGTATCTAATGATTATTCCATATAATATAGCTCCTCATGAGAGCACTTCACAAAATATAGTAAAGTAGCAGAAATTCTCTCATAAATACCTTATTTTATATATACTGTAAAGAGTGGGTAAGTGAAACTAAAGAGAAAACTGAAACTGTTAAGTAATTCTCCATTAAGGTACCTTAATGGGGTGCTAAGTAAGATCATCACAATAGAGCATCCAAGATAACACTATTCCATGGATATTTAGTGCAGTAATGGTTAAATTATGTGAGGGTGTTTGACCTACTTGCGATAACTATCTATACCTTTATTATCTGTTCTTTATTCATCGATTGCGTTCAGTAAGAAACCCTAATAGCGGTTGAATGCTCGGTTGGGTATGGGTATAACTGTATATCTAGCAACTTCGCCCACGTGGATTTAGGTTATTAAAAGTACCGTGGGAACTATGATTTACCGATATAATAGCGATGTTTCTCCCCGGAATGCAACCTAGATTTATACCCAAATTTCGGCAAAAGCGAATAGGATGTAAAAGTAAATAGACACAACATATAGAGCATCATCCTGGTGTAGGTTGAGGATTCAAATATATCTAACTATACTTATACATACAAATAACTAATACTATCCTGTAATAAATGATTGAAAGCGCAAAGAGTTTAAAGTAAATTTTTCAATTTACTTAATTAAATCGCAAAACTTTCAGTTGCTTGAATATTTTCGATCAAAGAAATAATTGTTGTCAGGAATTTACTTAGGACATTGCTAAGTATAGGTTTTGCTACCCGAGCTATTGAACTTACTTCAAACGCGTCAATAAATCTAACCGTGAATGTACGAAGCCTTAGCACCTAAATAACCATTTCCATATTTCAATAATAAAACCAAACATCAAAGATAAAACGCCCAAAGGAAGTCGAACCGGCTAATTTCAGCACAAAGCTCTTTTAACAATAAAGAAATGAAGTTCATTGTAAGGGACAAAGCGTAGGAATTTCTGATTTCCCAAAACAGCTCCCGGAAATTTTAGAAGGAATCCCATTATTGGTTAAGTGTATTGGCTTTTTATTATGAACCTTATTATTTTTCAACGCTTGAGACTAATTTAATACCGTCTTTGCAAACTTTCTATACATGTAAAATGTTGAAATTTAAATTCAGCTTCGTAGCATACTATGAAATTCTGGGTATCTTTCATTTTCAGTTTAATAAAAAAATACACTTTAATAGTAGATTGTTACACAAGGGACGTAAGTAAGCTATTACAGAACAAGATCCAATTTGGCGCCAGTGCGAGCGCAGCTCGCATAGGGCGCTAATGGATCGCGTGCACCCGAGATATTTAGTCACACGAGCGAGCGCAGCGAGCGAGGGTGAATATAGTTCGAGGGTGTAACAGCTACTTGCAACCGAGGTAAGCATTCTACTTTATATCATTCTTGCGAGGTAAATAAAACATTGGTAATGCAAAATCACTTTACAAACAAACTTCACAAACTTTCAGATCAAATGAAATGCCGCCATTTCATTTTTTTTTCGTAAATAGTTTTCCATTTTTTTTTACGGCTCTGGGTTCCAAGGAGTTTTGCATAGTTTGAAATGTATGGAAATTAAATGCCGCCATGTTCAGTGTTTTTTTTTCAGTAAAAAGTTTTCTTACCAATTTATAAGAAAAGAGATTGTTTACCAAGGAGTTTTGCATAGCTTGAACTGTAATGTGAACATTACAATTCAAGCATAGTGCGACGTAATGTTGCCTTGAATTGCAAACACCAACTTACAAGGAGACTTTCCACCATAGTAATCCCTAGTTACTGAGCAAGTATGATATAAATGTTAATTACGGTTACGTACACTATAACTTAAAAAAAAAACAAATTCATATCCAAACATACATAACAGGTTTTTTTTCATATATAAGTTACTGAATTACCTACTAACATTTTAATGTAGATATAAGTAATTATTATTCCATTTACGGAACGATAACGAAGTAATGAGTCGATTACTTTGCATGCATATTGTTAAGAGCCGGGGAGTACTCAGGGCTATTTTTCACTCCGAAAAAAGCACTACAAACATTCGTATCCAAAAGACGACACTGGTGGAATAAAAATGGAAAATTGTATGGTATCTAATTAACTAGGGGAAAAATCATTATTATTGCTTCCTGTGTTCATACTTCAATAATAACTATGATATTTCTAAATCAATTTACCTACTGCTTGAAAGTGTCTCAGAATTAGTTTTATACTGGTAAGTAACATAATGCGGCGTACCAGAAATTCAGAGCATCAGATTTTGAATATAATATAATACGAACGTACGCTATATTATTATACAATCACGGAGAATAATTCAAGAAACTGATAGTATCTCCGTTATACGGTTTCGATTACGTAATCAAGTTCAATACATAATATGATATGAAGTTCGAAACACACATAACTGGGCATGGATCTAAGCGCATCGCACATATTTGCACAACGATGAGATTGATAATTTAACGTATTAAATTGAAATTGTTGAGTGGAAAGTGTATATTAAAGTTTATTAAAGTGTAAATTCTTGGTATATTTGAACACTATCCGTTACTATCCTATTTGATATTTAAATCAAAACAAGGTTTATAAAAAAATATTATAAATAATTTATTTTAGGTTAGGTTAATATTAAAGGTTCACAAAAAAATTAGTGTCCAATCCAAGATGGTGATCACAAAATAACTTTAGAGATCTGAGGTTGAGCATTAGGTATCGAAATAGCAATGAAATCTAAATAATCGTAACATACGGCTTGATTTATTGAGTTATGAACTTATAACCCAATATAATATTATGATTTGACAATAGCCCGGTCACGACACGGTCCTGCTCATCCAAGGCATAATAAATAAATTAAATGTAGATAGATCATTTTTAGTGTCATACATACAGGCATAATATAAATCCGGCATTATCGTGAATAGTTTTAATGCTAAGTATTCTATATCAGAATTATATTTGCATCATATTATTTTTGCAACAAAATGCAATTTACTTTCCTTGGTCACAATAATATTACTTTCGAATGCTCTAAGAATGCATTTTGAACACTGTAAGATGGATACGGGAAATTGCTCCAAAGGATTTATTTAGCCAAATATTTCAGCAGTAAATCCCGCATTTGTTATGTGATGCTCTCGCAAAATGTGCACGAACTGTACAGATCTAAACTACTATTACGTTGAATATATTTGAAAGTATAGTCAGTTAACATAAGCTGAGAAGGTACTTAAAGCGAATGCTCTTTCTAGTTGTGAATGTCAGTGCATTATATTCTGAGCACATGTACATTAAAGCAGTGTCCTTCGCTGGTTTCACTTTCACTCTTTTGTAGTCGGCCAACTTATATGTTCTTTTATTGCTAACGAGCGTTGGATATTCTTTAATATGTACCTTCTATAATATATTTTTTTATACATATATTGCAACTATGTGGATCGTATCATGGTCATTTAGTTTAAAAATAAAGCGAAAAATGTCTACTTACATAACCCATTTCATAAAATGTATGCAAATAGCATTTTATCAAAACTGGCGAAATTTATTCATTGCGACCCTTAGTTTCGCATGAATAAAAATAAGAACTAGGTGTGCGAAACACTGTTAACCTGGATACATTATATTCGTGATTCAAGTAAACCTTTCACCTCAAGTTTTTACGGTTCTCTTTTCTCTTTACGGACGAAATTAGTGTATTACAGGTCAGATCATGAACGCGGTGATAGTCCAGTCGTTTAGACGTTAGGCCTGTTCAGATAGTTGGGGGTTCGATCCCCGGGCACGCCCTTCCAACTTTGCTGTGCTGTTTCCAACTGGTTGATGCCCGCAACTACGTCTACGTGGATTGAGGTTTTTCGGTTCTCTTTAATTTTCCGGGATAAAATAAGCCTATGCGTTATTCCAGACTATAATCTACGAGTATATTTGTGCCGAAAATCCAGATTCGTTCAGCCTTTTTGATGTGATTGAGTATCAAACATCCATCCATCCATCCAAACCTTCTCATTTATAATATTAGTATAGATAATTAATAAATAGTATATCTATTAGTTACTTAATCATTTCATTTATAATCGTATACAGAGAAAGAGGTTAATAATTATTCTATGTTAGTAATAATAATTATATTATGGCATTGAATGTAAGCTGGTACACATACTGAGGTAAGACATGATGTTAAAGCGCGAGATAAAATATTACAACGCCACGTATTGGTAGCTTTTTTTCAGTCGCCAAATTCCTAACTTCAGCGGTTAAGCTGTGAAGAAAGGTAACGGACAGCATTTATTTAAAACTACATAGATGATGCCCGCAACTTCGCGTTGATTAAGTTTTTGATTCCCGCGGGAACTCTTTGATTTTCCGGGATAAAAAGAAACCTATGTCCTTCCCCGGGATACAACCTATCCATGTACAAAATTTCATCAAAATTGGTTGAACAGAAAGGCCGTGAAAGCGTAGCAGGCAGACAAGACAGACACACTTTCACATTTATAATAGTATAGTATGGATTCGATTAAGAAAATTGAAAAATGTAGGCATTATTTAAAGGCTGCATAAATGTATTTTAAATTCAAATTCAAAAGAAAATCCATACATTATAATAACATTAAAATCTAAATTAAATCTAAAAAAAACTAAAAAGGGAGGACCGAAGGGCTGGCAGTTACCTCGGCCAACATATAAGTTTGGCTATTCAGCGGGGTAACGCAGCCAGCGTTCTGGGCACACTGCCTGCCTGCCTGCAGCGGCATTGATGATATTTTTAATGTTTAGCTTTTAGTTTTTAATTTAGATTTTATAATGTTATTAATTCAAAATATATTTATTTTTAAAATTCAGATTTTGCCTGCGATTTCGTCCGCGTGGAATTAGGTTCTTGAAAATCTTATACAAACTTTCATCTTCATTCATTCTTTTACCATATTATTTGAGAAACGAAATATATATGGAACAGTACACCGGAAGTTTACAGTCATACTACACAGTTACGGAGAAAGGCTCGGATTATTTTTAAATATTCAGAGAACCATTGTATTTTATGGGAGAATTTTTTTTTTTTTTTTCAATTCAATTTATTTATTGTGAATACAACAATATGTGCACATTCAATATACTCCTTAAAAACCAGACAAGGTTATTATTATTCTGATACTAATGAGCAAAGGAGTGCTTAGACACCCGTACTAAGATAACTTGTATTACGGGTAAAGAATATCTCAATACATTGCCGTTCACTTTAGGAAATGCGATATATGCCTGATAATATTTATATTTTTTAAACAAAGGACCCGCAAATTGAATTTTCAAATTTGCATGTCCTACTTTACAAGTATATGTGTATTTACAATGTATATTATGTAAGTACGTATGCATTTAATTTATCGGGAGTTAGGACTTTTATTAAATTCCTAAAAGAGTAGGGCTATGTTAAATTAAGGAAATAATTTGGGTACTTTATTACAGGTACATATATGGTATGAGGCTCTTTTCTTTTTAAAATTTGTATACTGATAGATAGTGATGGTATATTTTCATGACTATCCTTTAATGTAATTAATAATGGTGTAATAGTTCACTCAGCGGAATGCTGTTCATTAAGATTGCTCAGTACCATTTTCTTTGTAAAGTTTCAGAGTTATTTTCTTTTCATTTTTTACTAAGAATCGAGAAGTAGGTACTAGATATGCTGTCGATATGTCATACTAAAAGATTAATTACCGTACGACTTTGCAACGTTAAGCAATTTTGCTTTAGTTTTTGCAATAGTTGCTCGGAATAAAAAAATATCACCACGATAAGTTATATTATAGAACGATATGTTTCCGCTTGAGTCGTTTGGTTTTATACAGGTACTTCATAGAGATGTGGAGTTTACGAAAACACTATTTAAATAGGTTGAGTTCGAATTTCACTTGAACTTCTATTGAATTCTGAGCGCAGCGAACCAAGAGCACAACGTCGGTTATTAAATTTATTAATTAGTTTCTACTGTTAGCTATGATGCCAATTTACACAGGCGTTCATTGATTTAATAAACTTTAAGTTTATGGTAAACGTTTTGCTCATTTAGTTTTTCTACTTGATAAAAATAGAGCTAGGAACTTTATTCACTTAGAGTAAGAAAATAACAATAAGTTACTAAAATCCTTGTACCGAATCCTTGTTCGAATCCGAAATGTACTTCGAATCCGATACGTACGATCTACTATTATAATTTCTTATCATTCAAGAAAAATCACTTTTAACGAACTACAATGCACTATCAAATAAATATTATAAATGCGAAAGTTGATGGACGGATTATGAATGTATGGATGGATGTATATTTGTTTCTCACGCCCCAACGGCTGAATGGATCTGGATGAAATTTTGCCCAGAGATAGATTATAGTCTGGAATAACACATAGGCTACTTTTTATTCCGGAAAATTAAAGAGTTCCCGCGGGAACTAAAAACCTCAATCCACGCGGACGAAGTCGCGGGCATTAGCTAGTCAAATAAATATTATAAATGCGAAAGTTTGGATGGATGTCTGGATGGATGTATGGATGTATGGATGTTTGTTACTCAATCACGCCCCAACGACTGAACGGATCTGGCTGAAATTTTGCACAGAGAAAGATTATAGTCTGGACTAACACTTAGGCTACTTTTTATCCCGGAAAATTCAAGAGTTCCCGCGGTAACAACAAAACCTCGATCCACGCGTACGAAGTCGCGGGCATCAGCTAGTCTATTATATACTGCGATGCGATGCGTAATGGATAACATTGTAAAGTTACCAACAAAATATACTTACACGATAAATATCAATTTGAACAGCTTTTAGTCAAACAAAATCAACCGGAAGTACCTACCTGCATTACAAAAGCTCTGAAATTATTTAAACATCCAACGAACCGCGACTATAGTATCATTGTATAATATATTGTTAATATAGCATGTCCAATATAAAAACTGATAATTGTTCAATATTTACTCTCTGATAGTGAAATTTTGTTTAAGGAATAATCACGGTTTTGCATTAGGATCCGGTAGGAATATTATATTAGACATCCTCGCTGGCGGCGTCGCCCCAACTGGCGTTCCGAAATTGTTATTAAATCATTATTTGCCTTTCTTTGGTTGTACTTATGCCACATTTATCAAATACGTATTTTATATCATACATAATTGATGTAACGGGGAGGAAAGGAGGAAGAGGAAAAAGAGTAATTTATGTTTATTTAAATCTAGAAAAAAAAAGTGCGTTTCGAACCCTCGTCGCGTAAGGTTTAAGATACCTAACGAAAATAATCAACAACTTTGAATGGCTTTTCACACGACTGCCCAAAAAAAGAAGTATAATGTTTTCAGGGTTCATGTATATATTATGTGAGTTTCTTTATTCCACCATAACTTCTAATTGCCTAAACAGATTTGAATGTATGGTGTATCGTTAGAATCCTTACATCCTCCCGAGTAACGCTAGCTATAATTTTTTTGTAGTTCAATATGGGTAGTATAAGTTCAATATGGAAGTGCAGACGTGCTTTTTACTTTTTTAATTATATTCACTTGTTAGTATTAGTCGGAAACGATTTTGGAAAGAAGTGGTAACTATGCGGAAATATTTGATAATCATGGAACAAGAAGGTTAATTTGCTATAATAAAATTGAAGCATACAAATTTGTGGCACAAAGACAAAGTCATTTCAAGTCTTTGCATTGTGGAGTGAACTTAATATCCTGAGGATGCTCCAGTGTCTAAGTGAAACTTACTTTGTGTGTGTTTTGGAAGTTTTATGAGTGTGGTGTGCATCGCTTGCTTGATGGGTTGCTTTTTCTGAAAGTTTTTATGTAAGTAAAGAGCGGACGGTGCAGATCGCACGTTGCATGTATTACTATACAATGTTCCTCAGGTATTACTGAGGAGAATCTGGTAATTTGTAAGAGATTAGCCACGTAGTCGACGGCGACGTAATATTTATAATCCGTAAGTGAATTTCGTAGCTTTGCTTTGAGGAAAAGGGTAAAACTGTCACGTCAAAGCTTACGAAACGTGTGATACCACTAGTAAACACAGAAGAAACAAAAATGTACAACCGCTGTGAACCGTTGTCGGATCAGGATGCAAATTAATACGCGTCTCTGAACCGGGCACATGAATATGCATGGGCGGTTCCCGGCCCGGAATAATATCAAAATCGCGCTTCCGATGTGCGGCGCCACGATTGTCAGCAAGTGCGCGAACCGTGTCCAGTGTCCACTCGTCACAATGAAAACCATTTTTTCCCCCACGTCGCGTACAAACAAAAAGACCGACGTGGCACTGTCGGCTTCATTGATTTTATCGAATAATTTATTTTTACCATTTATTTTCTGTTAAAATGCACTCCAAATTAATGTTGTTGATTTGTTTTTATAGCTTGTTGTTTGCCATAGAGATTAATGATACTGTTAGCAGCAGCTACGACCAGAAACTGATTCAAATTATGAGACTTATCTTACCACTACGGCACTTTAATACGATTTTTGTAAACTGTTCAAATTATAGTATATGCTTGCACATTACTGCAATCATGACGAATCTGCTAGTACAACTAACAGTTAATACATATAAAGGCAATAACAGCTGGATCTAGAATCTTGTGATTTTGCATACCTACATGCATAACGTAGACGTCTCTATAACGTAAACCTCTCGAGCGAACTCGATGTGGGTCAGCTCATCATCACTCATCACTACAGCCTATTAAAGTCCCACTGCTGGGCACAGGCCTCCACTCTCATAGGAGAGCGGGAATTAGAGCTTAGACCCACCACGCTGCTCCAATGCGGGTTGGCGGGCTTTAACGACTATTATCATGTTAGTGATAATAACCGGGACCGACGGCTTAACGTGCTCTCCGAGGCACGGGGGTGAAACACCGCCAATTTCCAACTCCGGGCTGGCACTGAGAATTTCTTAATTGAAAAACCCAATACCTAACTTTTATGCCCGACCGGGAATCGAACCCAGGACCTCGTGATCCGCAGTCGACTATGCTAACCACTAGACCAACGAGGCAGTTAGGAGCTATAACTATGTGGGTCATGTAGGCGCTATAAACTATCAGTTAGCTATAAACTATGCTTTATTTGTGTTAAGCATAGTTTCAAAATTACTGAGAAACGTAAACTCTGTAACTGTGTAACATTATACAGGATATAATATAATACCCATGCCCATTTATAAAGGGAATCAACAGTCAACCTCAACAGTGATAATGAGAAGGAATTGTTAATTATTTTAGCAAATATATTATGATTTTATGAAGTTTATGCTCGTTATTAACTCTTTACTAGAGTAAAGATATATTTTAGACTAGGTAATAAAGATAATAAAATATATATGACCTAACATTATAAGGTTATATATAAATCAATTGCTCTTCGTTTGTCTCGCTAAAACTCGAGAACGGCTTTGCCGATTTAGCTGATTTTGGTTTTGAAATGTTTGTTGTAGTCCAGGGAAGGTTAAAACGGTCAGAAAATATGAAAAAATTGCGAGGAAGATAGGGCAGGACAACGTCTGCCGGGCCCACTAGTATAAGGTTATATTAACGAAAAATATATTATATATAAGTAGGTACATAATATACGCGAATTTAAAAAGTGACAAAAGCAAGCAATGAATTTTCAAAATAATTCGATGCATTGTTTATTGTAAAATTAGAATTTTAATATACAAAATGGTAATTTCATAATCGAATAGTGAAAAAGTTGCAAAAACTTCCGAATTAAAATAATGTAGTAGTATGGAGTATTATAATAATTATTATGTATTCAGAGTCAAAAAGATTTAACTGCATCTGCATTTTAGAACGTTTGCATTATCAAGTTTTAAGTGGAAAGTTCTAGTACGTTAATGAGTGCCTTACAAAATTGTAATTGTCATAAATATTAATAATTGTACAAAATTGTAATTCCAAGTTGTTTTAGGAACAGATTAAATGCGTTTAGGTACACGTAAATTAGGTATAGGAAAGTTTTGTTGAACGAAACTGGAACTGTAAGCATATTATTCAAAGTTACATCATGCCACCCATTTGATGTAGAATTTTAGAATGATGCCACCACATAATTGGGTAGGTAGGTATTTGACAGCTATTCAAATAAATATAAAATATTTTTTAGTGATTATTTAATAGAGGATCTCTCAAAAATCGTAATATCCACGTCCCTGATAGTTTTATGTTGAATAACTATTTTAAACTATCGATTAAAGTAAAAAAGTGCGTCGAACTTTGATGACGTCACTATTCAATATTTCATACAAAATCCCATACTAACCAACTAGCAAGCGTTTTGACGGTAAGCCAACGCAATCAAAAGATACAGCTGTTTATGCTGCAAATTTTCGACACTCGCAAGGGAATCAAAACCTACAGGGTACTTCCCGTGAACTCAGAATTTTGAAATTTGGTACTAAGCAACGTCTTAAAGCACACATAAAGGAAAAATTGCGAAAAGCATAAATTTTTAGTTACATCATATAGTTAAAATATTTTTAATAATTTTAAACTTACTACAGGTTTGTACGGAACCCTCGGTGCGCGAGTCCGACTGGCACTTGGCCGATTTTTTTATCTGTTTGATTATCCGCGCTGATCCTTTGACAAAGTGGCTAAAGCTGCTTATATATATTATTACACTTATATTTTATATACATTACATTATCATATTTAGTTAAACACGAATAGATTTCCACGACAGCAGTTAAAGTTTTCAAGTAGGTACTAGTAGGTATAAAAGCGTTGAGGTTTAAATTAAAATCTCGTTTGAAGATCACATCGCTTTAATTAAAGCTGTTTTTATCAGCCACCGTCAGTGGTCTCCCCTACCCCAATATTCATTACACCTCCAGGCTACAAATGCCGATGTTGGGTTTAATTAGTTTCTGTTAGAAGTCCTGCGATTGCCGGCTTGCTTACTCTTGCTTTAATAAACGATGTGCTCAATATTTTTCTAAGACACAGTGCCCTACATTAACCTGGACAGTATTATTCGACCGTTGAATAACTTTTACACAACCACAATATGTCGTCATCGTTTCAACCCATCACTGACTATAACTGAACACGGGTTCCCGCTCAGAATGAAAAGGGCTTCCTACACGGTGCACGGAACACACCGATGTTAATTTTTGTAAACAACATGATAACATTAAATAACAATCTATCACTGTTGCGGCCATTTGTTGCTATTTGTTGGATGTTGCAATTGATGCGCTAGAAAAAATAGCTTCGGTGTGGATGCGACCAGCACCACCACCACTACAGCCTTTTAACGTCCCACTGCTGGGCACAGACCTCCACTCTCATAGGAGAGAGGGTCAGGGAGCTTAGACCCACCACGCTGCTCCAATGCGAGTTGGCGGGCTTTAACGACTATTATCATGTTGGTGCATCCACATGATAATAGTCGTTAAAGCCCGCCAACCACCTTTACCAAAAAGTGCCTCAGACCGTAGCTGGTTAGCTGGCCAAGTGCGGGTTGACAGACTTCACACACCTTTGAGAACATTATGGAGAACTCTCGGCATGCAAGTATCCTCACATAACGTTACGTTAAATGTTATAATAACGTTGTTAATTATACGTGGCGTATGTTTATTATATGGTAGGTATATTATTATATTCCTCTATTCCTTTCTGTTATACTATTAGTTCGATCGATCTAACAACCCGGAAAAACAAATCCGTTCTGTTCGTTTACCTAGGCTAACAGAAACTGCCTCGTTGGTCTAGTGGTTAGCATAGTCGACTGCGGATCACGAGGTCCTGGGTTCGATTCCCGGTCGGGCATAAAAAGTTAGGTATTGGGTTTTTCAATTAAGAAATTCTCAGTGCCAGCCCGGAGTTGGAAGTTCGCGGTGTTTCACCCCCGTGCCTCGGAGAGCACGTTAAGCCGTCGGTCCCGGTTATTATCACTAACATGATAATAGTCGTTAAAGCCCGCCAACCCGCATTGGAGCAGCGTGGTGGGTCTAAGCTCTAATTCCCGCTCTCCTATGAGAGTGGAGGCCTGTGCCCAGCAGTGGGACGTTATAGGCTGTAGTGATGATGATGATTATTATATTACTCTAAAAGTCGCTTGCACAAGAGCATTAAAACTGATTTAGTTAAATTTAGTAATGCTGTCACTTTTTGGCAATCGCAATATGGTCTTGCCAAAAAGTGACAGCATTACAAAATTCAACTTAATCAATTTAAGAGTCCTCGTGCAAGTAGGCCAAAGTCTAATAACCCAGTTGGATTCAAAACACAGATAGGTCAACTAAAAGAAAGATCATAATCTATATTCGAATGACCGAAAAGAAATGGAACAAGAAAAATTAAGAAGGCATTCACCCTATATCACTGCTGGGTAAAAGAATTATAATGTCAGCTAATCTTCGCTGGCTTTGTCGGTTTATAGCAGTAATTTGTCACAGTAGACGATGTTTATTCAAGCGAGGAGATTTTACTGCAACCACATAAATTTCTTTTGTTTCACTGTAATATAGACATTAATAATTATTTTATTGCTAGATCTAAGATATAATTAATCCGCATAATGATAATATAGTGAGAAGTATTTCCAATCTAACAGGGCAATCCAACAAGTCTAACAAGCTGTTTTCCAATTCATATTTTGTAGTAATTTAAAAGAAAAAAAATTATATTAAAAACTTCAACTAACAGCTCTATCTAGCAAAGTTTATTAATTTTAAAAGTTCACACCAAGTAGTTACATTTGCTTATATTTTTTTAAATAAAATAATATGCATTTATTTATCAAATGATAAACAGTCCCTCGGTGATTAAACTTTGCAAGCCCGAACTATGCCGGAGTTAACAAACTCAACCGTAACCGTTTAAATATGAATTAAAATCCATAGGATGGCAATAAGCGAGATACTAATTCGGTTGACCACGTGTTATCCAGTTCGGACCAGAGGCGGCTCGTGAAAGATCATATTGGGAGTTCACTAAAAAAAAAGAAAATGCTTACCAATTATTTGTAAATGAAGTCCATTCGGCGGTCATTACGTTATATTGTTCCATTTTAATCGCCTACACTATTTACATAAATCACAGTCTTTTCCACATAAATACACAACACAATATGTACACTATTTAAAACAACAATACAGATTTTCTAGCCAATGTACAATGATCCGACGCACTCGCGAAGAAATCAAAATAAATTTACTTTCGTATTTTGTGTTTTGTTTACATCTTACCGGCATAATACGAATAAAAAAAAAATACTCGCGAGTTTTAACTTTCTTCGTGACAACAGGCCATGTCATTTAGTCGGGTAATATCGCGAATGCGTACTTCGTGTCAGGAGCGCCGCTCCATATTTACCAAATGTCTCATACAAATCTTTTGTCTCACGCGCCGCTCGCATCGAATGTTCTCTTTTACTCTCATTACATTTCAATAAGAACGTTGTACTAAACTTTCGTCTATAGGAGCGTTGTTCTAAGCGCTCCACTTAACAAAAATACCATGTATTAAATTTGTGTTGATTGATGAAATAAGTAGTAAAGTAGGTAGGTAGGTACTTATGGATATTCATGATTAAAATGACAATGGGAATAGATTTATATAAAAATCTTTATAACGTTTATAGCAAAGTTTATTTGATTATTATACGTACCTAGTACCTATGTATTTTTTTAAATTTGGTGGGAGTTCACTGCACCAGCGCTCCTTTGAGCGAGCCGCCTTTGGTTCGGACGAAGGCCAAGATATGAAGACGATAGCACAATAATAGTAGAAATGATAATAAACGTAAAATATATAAATCGATTAAAACCCAAGTATTGTGATGGAATATTAAATCAATGTCCTTGCGTGCTAGAAGTCCAAAGTGATGAAGGTATGGCAAACGCATCATTTTAAATATTAAAGAAAGATTTTGTGTTTCGGCAATATTAAAATTATTAGCAGTTTCCAATCTTACCTACGTGTAATATTGTAGTGACTAATAATAATTATTATGTAGAAAGACCTTCTTGTTCAGGTTGCCAAGAGAATAATACCTTGCGCCACAACTCGACACCATTTCTCTATTGTTGTATACCCTCTGTTCGCAAGAAACTCCTGTACCATTCAGTGTGAGACACAAACATCATATTTTACATAACATCTGTAGAAATTACAATACTATAATACAACTTCCGAATTCATGGTATCGATAGAACTTTAGCTATCATCTTTTATTCTGTATATTTGTAAATAATGATATCGATAAAACTTTATCATCATTTAACCTGTAAATTTTGTCGAAAGAATCTATTGATCTTCAGAAATCAGCAATCCCTTTTTATTTAAACTTTACTGATGATTTTTCCGAATCGGATCAAAAAAGGATCATTCATTAAACGTATTTTACAGGCATAATAATATTATATTTATTTTTCAACTCACCACTTATAACTATCTTGTTGTATAAGTATCTTGGCCTACACCTACCTATAACAGATCAAAGGCATTGCGTACCAACTGAAACAGCCCGTAACATGTTCCTAATAGCCTTGTTGTTTCATTACGGATAATCCAGATTACACAATGATGAGATGTTCGTTTCTCGGCAGCATATTATAATAATAATCACGAAAACATTTTCGGCGTCCCTTTTATAGAAAAGAACATCAGTACAGTATCACTTTTATATATCACTTTATTCTATTCCATCGTTGTTATTGGATAATATTTCTCTTTGTCAGCGCAATGTAATGCACCCTGCAAATGCCAGTGACACGTAAAATAGAGAAGCTCAGAATACAGAACAAACTGTATTCTGAGTAGAGAAGATGCAAAAGAATTCCTTTTACATCGAAATCATTGTTTGTCGAACAAAATGTATCTTTTATTTATTTTTTCAATTTGTATTGATTAATAAGGTATAAGTAACGCGGATTCCTGATGTTGATCCAACCAAATTACAATAGTTATTTAATTATTGTTACAGCATAAATTTTATGAAACTCCCAATTTTATTAACTGCCGTTTGATTAAAACGTTAATCAAAATGATACTATTAATTTTATTGCCTCGTATTAAGGCTTAATTGTATTCAGAGAGTAATTTATTTAAAATTTCCTTTGTAAATTAATTGCAGGCATGGAATTGTACTTTTGAACGTAGCTATCGTTGTGTAGATATTATGACGGGTTTATATACGGGACGGGATTATATAGTACGGGTCATCATTCAACTATTTATCTTAAATGTGAAATCTATTCTATTTAAATCTTTAAAGCTATTTTTCCAAACACGGTTTTTGTGAATGGTCAATACAACATCTTACCTGGCATCCAAATAAACAGAAGCACGAAACGAAAATTCAAAATAGTTCTAGTCATAGTCAAGCACCTACTAATAGAAAAACGAATAATAAACCTTTTTTTCGGGAGTAATACAAACCAAATCAGATGAATTTGGCGGATAGAATTTCAGGCGAAAGACTAAAAAATACCCGGATTTACACTTCTTGTTCCTTAAAGCTTCAACTTCAAAAGATAAGAGTAAGGGAGATAACAGCAAAGAAACGAAAATGGATAACGTTAGTGAAGCCGTTGTTGGATCAGGATGCAAATTAAAACGCGCCTCTAGATCGGGCGCATGAATATGCATGGCCAGTTCTCGAGCCGAAATGATATCAGAGTAGCGCGTACGGCGTACGGCGTACCAATCATCAGCAGTGAGCAGAACATGTCCGAATGTCCACTTGCTGCGATAAAAAATAATGACCTTTTCATCAACACAAAACCAATTAAACTGATCCCGTATTAAAGCGGAAACACATATTATATCAACTTATGAATGCAATATTCGCGATTCGTACAGTTCGTATGTTCGGATCATGCTGTTTCCCACAACTTCGTCCGCATGGATTTCAGGTTTAAGTGTATTAAAACATTTATTTTATTTATTCATTTTTATTCTTGTTGTACAAAATATATGTCTGTCTATATAACTAACAGAAAATATTAAATGGACAAACGTAAAGCTTATCTTTCAAATAGAAATTTCTTTCAGCTTTCCTTGAATGTGATTAAGGTGAAAACTGTTAAGTGGTACAGGTCTAAGTACCAAAATAATTATTACACTGAAATTATAAAATTGTACAATAAACTTAATCAATTAATATCAATATTAAATACTTAATTTACTAATTACATCCAATTTTTATATAAAAAGCTTCCATTAGTGAAAAATTTACGATAATTGAAGTGTTGTTCACTCTAAATAACAAATGTAATATGCAGAGTTTTAAATCCCATAGGAATGTAATTCTTCCAAACTCTTTTCTTAACGGGGTCCATACTCCGTAATAGAGTAAACTTGGTTGGAGCTTATGGATAACGTTGCTTGACAATAACTATTGTCTTATATCAGCTGTAACATTAGCTCGCTGTACAATAGTCTGTTATAACATCAAACAAATTGATCTACACGTACCTGTATTTGTAAAAGCGAACAAAACTTCTATCAAATATAATTTTATTATTGTAGGCCCACATAAACAGTAGTATATAGGTAAAGTGGCTTGAAAGTAGGTAACATTTCCACACAATATGTTAATAAATATCAAATAACTGTTGTTTAAGAACACAAGAACAAAGTGTCTCTAAATTGATTAAATAAAGACTAAGATGCGTCGATGGACTACTTCTTAGTATATAAGATAATTAATAAGTTTAGGTTAAAGTAAAGTTACTCATTAGTCTAATTGTAAGGCTAGATTGTAATATTAGTGAGTATAGGTTGTATAAACTATATACTCATATTAATGGAAAAAAAAAAAAAAAAAAAAAATAACTGTCATATTATATAATGTAACGTAGATGTAATACTAAGTTTACTAGAAACTGTGTTATCGAGAAGCAATTAGCGACAAGCTTCATTAATTAATTTGAAAGTAAACACTGCACCGCGATTCGGCACGACAAGCTATAATAAATTGCAACACTAAAAATTAATTGTGTATTCAAATATGTAAAAAGGAAAATTGACTGACTGACTGATTTATCATCGCACATCTCTATATATAAAACTAGCGGCCCGTCCCGGCTTCGCACGGGTAGACATAGGTACAGATATTTTTCATAATGGTGCACCCCCTTCTCCCGCACTGCCCCTCTCACGAAGAGTTAGTTAGTTAGTTACTCGATGCGCTGCGTGGCGGCAGCCGCCGGCATGTATTTTTATTTTAATTTCATGATATCTTTTAAATGGAATGTCCGATTTCAATAATTCAAGAAGTAATCATCAGGTATTGAGACAGTCTTGAATATTAAATTATTTATTTGGATAAAAATTTATAAACGGTATGGATAACACGGTCTGATTTTGATCGGCATTTCTATCAATTTGTTAAATGCAAAAAAGTAGTTATAGTGACGTAACTACAATAGTTAGACACATGGTCTCGCGAAGTATTTTGTAGATATTGATATATTCTATAATAGTGTAGAACATTTTTTTGTCCTATCATTAATACTCTTCGCAGCGTATGCGATGAAAGACATTTTATGGCTAATTTTTTTACACCTTCGGTTGGTTTTAATAGGAATTTCTAAAGATTTCTATAGTAATCTAGTACTTAATATAGCCTATGTTACTCAGTGATAATGTAGCTTTCTAATGAAAAAAGAATTATTAAAATCGGTCCAGTACTTTTTGAGTTTATTCGTTACATACAAAAATACAAAAATACAAATCTTTCCTCTTTATAATATTAGTGTAGATTTATATAGTACTAGTATATAAGATTGTACAGTAATTTTCATAATAAATGAGATTTCCCGGTAATTTAGGTACAAGTTTACAAAGTGTATAAGGTTCTATCGGTTATTGGTATGATATTAACTGTACTTAACAATTTGTTTGACATAAACTTCAGTTCATTGTTCTTAAACAAACAGAACAGCGTGGGATCATGCCAGCTTAATTAGTTTATTTTTGGTTCAATCAAACAAAGTATTCATGTATAACTTTTAATAATTATTGGTTCATGCTTGCAATTTTGTTTCGAATTAAATTGTAAATGATCATAAAGTTTATTTGTGTATCAACATTTTGTACAATAAGGTGAGAGTTTATTAACTCACAATATAATTTGTAAAGGCATTTTTTTACCACACTTAGGAAAACGTTTATTTTTACTGTTCATCGTTAATTCTAAGTATTATTTTTTAAATTGTCAAAAAACCAACACTAGTCAAATATGCTCCAGAACAACAACAAAAAGTTTCCCTTGGCAAATCACGAACCTTTTTTGCATTCTGCCAGTAACTGAGTATATCGTCATTAAAGTCATGTAAATGAACTGACTACGTACTCATTGCTGGGGGTGTGACCTCTTCCAATAACCTACGTGGTAATTTAAGGGGGTCTCTCCAGATCCTTTTGCATTAATAGAGCTAGCAAGCTTTTTACTAGACTTCGGCGTAAATTTAAATTTTTGAAGATTCCATTTGAATTTCTTCAATTATCTACTCTACTACTTATTATCATGTACATTATAGAGATTATCTACATGCGAAATCCCAAGTGCCTTGAGCGAAATACGGAGCTGTTTGAGTTGTACGTTGTTATAAGTTTGCCAACGCAAATGTTATAAATTGAACAAAATGTTTAAATTAAACACAAGCTATGAATTTTAAACAGTGGTTAAGTGGTGCAGTATACGAATTAATTGTAGCAGATATTGACTTAGCACAAAAAAAAAGTAGCTTAGTTGTAGAGCCATTTTTGCTTTTTTTAATCTATGGACTAGCGCTTGGCTGCAATCAAGTTTGCTGGCAAGCGATGCAGCGTTAGGTAGAGCGCGCTTTCCTAGAAGATTCCTATTCACTTATGGTTTTGAAGATACCGATATTAATCGAGAAAAACGGAAGCCTATCTGCATTCCGTATCCGCGCGGTTTGAATTAGAATCGAGGAAGGAGGCTTCGTGGTCCGTGGAATTTCGATTATATAGGGAGACCCTGCATGTAACGACCCTGATGATGCCTTGCGGTACGATAGTATAGTAGAAAGGTGATGGACAAGATTAAATTGCTATTTAGCTCTTGCTCGTAAAGTCGGCATAATATTATTGTATTCCCACATGGCCGATAACAAGTATCCAGGTTGCAAGCAATATCTGTACAAAAATTTGTCATAATTGGTTATAAAAGGATGGGTCGTGAAACGGACCCATACATAATACGAGGCATACTTTCTCATTTATAAGAATAGTACGGATTATATTTGCTATTATTGTACTAGCAAAATTATAAGTAATATTATATTGGTGTCGGTAACATCGATATACCCCTTACCCATAACAATGACCCACCCCTATTATTGACTTATATGGCTTCGGATGTAAACGCTTAAAGTTCTTTCCGCACTGCATCCGACCCCAATCCTATCCGAAACCGAGAATTTTCGATCCGAAGAAGCCGTAGTAGGTAATTTTTGTATAAGGGGTTGAATTTTGTTTTCCAAAGCCGAGAATATCTCCTAATCGGATCATTGTTCGCGGAACGAATTAACCACAATATTGCCTACTTGTATGAACGCTTGCGCACTGCGTCCGATCCGAATCCGCTACATTACGCTAGCTAGGTCCATCGAAACGGAAGCAGTGTCAAATCAACATCCGGATTCGATCCGAGTTTTCTACATTTTAATTGTCTCGGATACGGATTGTATTTGGATCGGATGCAGTGTGTAAAAGGCCTTTAGTTGGTACCGTGTACGGCTATGGCTTTAAGATAATATGTGCTATCTCGCTTTAATTCGGTTCGGCTCGGATTAAATACACGGTCGTAAGATCTAGTTAGGTTAGGCTTAACATCAGTTCTGTTACCGCCAAAGTGCGTAATTCCATTAGAGTTTGGATTACCTTGCTAATCTTAGCACAAACGTACCGAATTCGTTTAAGTGCGACAATTTGTTACCTTTCTCATATTTTCTAGTTGATGCTGACGTTAAAAATGTTAAAGTGTGTTTGTGTGTTGGTTTATCCTTCAATCACGCAGCAATGAAGAAACGGATTGTTGATTTTTTGGCATGGATATAGTTGAGGATCTGGAGAGTGACATAGGCTACTTTTTATAACGGAAAATTAAGGAGTTCCCGTATAAATTAAGGAATCAAAAAAACTTAAACCACGCAGACGAAGTCGCTCAGCATCAGCTAGTACGTTATAAATCACATTTTATATAACATAGCTTTACATTTAGAATTTAGTACAAATGCTTTATCCAGATGCCATTCGCCATCCAGTAGTTGCAGTTAAGCATATTTTGTGAATGCAGAAGAATATGTTTCACGACATGATCTCATAAGACTTGCTCTTCGTGCGTATTCGTTTGAATCTACTTTTGTACAATCAAGCGTCCGCCATTTTGAAACTGAGACATCGTGACTACAATAAAACGTTATATTTAAGCTGATGCTGTATCCGCTCATATTATATAAGAGGATACGAGCAGTGGCGTGCAGTTCGTAGATGCATATAAGCACTGCTTACCCACAATGGAATGAAAGATAAACATAATATGTAAATTACTAATAAAACAACTGTAATATAAATTCATAAAAACGCCATCTATAGTAAGTTAATCACCATCCGCATCTATATTAATTCTGTAATTATCACGAAGATGGCGCTGTCATGAATATTATCCATAGTCAATACGCTCCTAAGTTTACCAATAACACTAAACCGACGCGACGCTAGCGCCACGGAAGAAGCAGAAGTTAAAAATGAGTATGATTGAAGGTGTGTGTGTTTCATATTCAGTAATACAACACGAAACACGTTTACATGTGTGGGTCATCACTCTAGTCGTGACCGCACGTGGTTACGTCATAAAAAGGCATAGCTTCCGGAAACCGCGCGATCAACTCAAGACTTATTTTATTAATGAAAAATAAGTAACTGTATTTAACTAGATACCAAAAATAATTTTTGAAATTATTAAATAAATTAAAATTTTGTAAGCGATTTCTTTCTACTGATTTTGTGTTCTAAGAAATTATAAGATTCTAAATTATTAATTTAATATTTTAGTACAAATTTTAAATAATCAAGTCAAAAGCAGTCCAAATTAAAAAAAAAACGTAATACGGCGACCGAATAAACATCCAAAAGGGGTAAATAGTATGTTACACATTTTTTCACGCAAATAATAGCTTATTTAAAGTATTGAAATTAAATATTTTAATAAAAGTGTTATTTAGCGAGACTTCCGCCGGCCACACATACGCAGTACGCTGGCGCCATATTTATTACTGCGTTACCTATGTTCTCCGCTAGGAGTTTAGGTGTTCTGTGGTTATGTTATTGTTTTGATTGCGAATTGCGTCCCGTTAAATTTTTTTTATCACGTTCAAGGACATTTATTTGTAAAAAACACGTGAATAATTGTGAGAACAGCATGTGAGAACTAATATAGTGATTAGTTATTACAAAATGATTGGAATTGTTCAGAAATCCTATCTTCGAAGTAATAATCGGTAACGTACAAATCTACATACTTACATAATATTATTATTACCTATTTTAAGTATCTACCTTCTACCTTTTTGGGTGGAAGACGAGAAGGAGTTCTTGGTGTACTTTTTTGCATCACATAACACTCGCGATAAACTCATAAAATATAGTCGCGGGCGTCATCTAGTACTTAATAATACGAAGAAATAATTGTAGGTTTGTATAAAGTTTGCCTAGATTTTACTGGAATTTTGCGAACTTGGAGCGAGTATTAACATTGTTTTTAATTAGCTAGTAGTTGAGCATGGTTAGCATGTTCGACTGCAGTTGAGAGGTGCAGGTTCTTTCCCGGGTCGGACCAAAAATACTTAGATAAGGTAGTTTGATATTAGGTTTTGTTTCAAGAAATTCTCATCACTGGCTTGGAGTTGGAAACTGGCTATTTCACCATCATACCTAATTAATGCTTACCCTGGCTTCGAACCCTGTGCACGCCACTGGATACGAGTATCTTCGTTATAATCGAGTTGAAATTTGTTACCACAGAACCTTTCTCTAACAACCTTAACCATTTGAGCAGAGTCGATTTGAGGCAAACTTGGTTGCTCGAGATACGAAGCTCACTAAAAGCACTGAGGAAATTCTTTCGATTGAATTTCTCTGGCTTTAGCCCGTTTTTAGGGCAGTTGGAAAAATGGACAGTTGTTTTTGCTCAATATTTCTCTTATTTTCAACAATTTTTTTTTAATCTTTTTTGTATTAGAAACGTACTATTACGAAACAATAAATAAGTTGACAACTTGGTTAGGATTTAAGTTGCAAATATGACTATCTACAACTTTTGTATTCAAATTTAAGTGATTTCAAATCATTGATGTAGAATTTTTGATGTTTCAAATGAACATGTACTATCGTCTCTGTAATATATGAACGAAATTCTACCTGGCACTGACACTGAAATTGGTGAAATGTTCTACGTGCCATTGATTGAGACAGCTATGGCTATGGCAACTTAAGGTAGCCCTTAAGTGGATATGAAGCTCTACCACCTATACCAAGTAAGGTAGGTTTTCTGTGCCTAAATAAAAGTTACTCCTGCCAAACTATCTTAAAAATAGTTGGACAAAATAAGCGTTATAATTATTAGCATAAGCAAAGACAATATATAAACCAGTATAAGACTGTTCACTTCATACATTCAATCAATAGCTCGCTAAATGCGCATTAAAGTCGCCGGTACCTTGTAGTTCTTCGCACAATCTGAGATGGCGTAACTGTGCAAGCTGTTTGTTAAAATAAATTGAATGTAAATTTGCTATTTGCCTAAGTGATTTTATCAAATTTTTGTATTTTGATAATTTTATATAAATAATTAATACAAATTGAACCAAGAAAATACGATATTTCACCGATTTTACTATAATCATATAATGAGCAAGCCTGGTAGCGCCATCTAACGATAGTATTAACCTAGAAAAAAAATTATAAGGGAGTTAGCAATCTATACTTGTTATTATAATTAATCTATGGCATAAGTTAAACCCATTTGACGCGGTTGAAAAGAATTATATCGGCTAATGTTCGCTGGCTTTTGGCGGCGAGCGCCAGTAATTTGTCACAGCCGGCGATGTTTATTCAAACGAGGAGATTTTATTGCAACGACATAAATCTCCGAGAAAAGACGCGATGGAAGTGACGCGGATGGTAATTGTACAACAATGTTGCTTCCCCCGCTATTCCTTTGCACATAAAAACATGATTAATTATTATCATCTCTCAGCTCCTTGCAAGAAGCAAGTAAATCATTCATACTGTACTAGACTTTAACGCTATACGTCAGTAAAGATTTTTTTAGTAGACAAATATATAAGTATTATTTTACACATTATTAGGTTTATAACAAAGAACTGAAACGGCAAAACTTCTGTACCTTTTACTTCAGTTTTCTTCGCCGCCCAATTAGTATATCATGTGCGTAATGTAATGCTAGCAGGTACTCACGAATTACAATACTAAAGTTTAAACAATGTGAATAGTCAAGACGGTACCACATATCGCATAGCCATTAATTTAAACTTTAAAGTCAAACTCAAACACATAGATTTACAATGAAACTATAATTTAAATTGGAATTGAAATCCATGTTAAGTCCGGGAAAGCAATAAGCGAGTTACTAATTCGGCTGACCGTTAAGTAGTAATCCTATTGGATCGGGACTCGGGACGACCGCGTAATATGGAACTACCTACTAATATCATTCTGAAAATTATTATTTAAACTATCCAACGGATCGAATTAACATTGCAAATAAATGAGAAAGCTGACGGCTTTTATCTATACTATTTAGGGAAAATGAAACAAATCAACATTCATCCCTTACAGGTTTTACTGGAGCGTCTATTCAAGCAAGGAATATTTTTTTTCACAAAACTAAGAAGTGGTTTAAAGACAACTTATTTAAAAAGGCAAAGTTATTTCCCTCCGACGTGATCTCATTTGTGTACGTAAGTTAACAGAGGGTACCAATGGCTTACTTTACTACGTGCACTCTAAAAAAACTAGCTAACAACCGCAACGTGGCACGATTACACGGTAAGATAAAAATATCATAATTAACATAATTATATCTCATCCCTGGAAACCAGGAATTTTGCCGAAATAACAAAAATCTCTGTCCAAGACTACGCATAAATATTCCTTTCACAATTCAAATAATTAGAAAGAAATAAAACGGTAATAAAATATCGTGCTACATAATGTGAACAAAAAATGCTAATGTAAAATATGGAGTAGAAAACCTTGGCCTGCATTGTTTGGGATGTGCATGATTCGTGGGTTGGCGTCCAAACCATTAAAAATGTGCAAACTTGCGTGCATAAACCGCCCCTGTGTCATGCATAAAACCTGGTCCTAGATATTCAAACTCCTAAAAATCTATCTGCAATTTGAAAGTACGGCTACCAAAAGCGTCAATTTAGCTTAAACGCTTAAACTTTGGCCGAAGCTTTGACGTAACGAAACTAAAGGCTAAACTAAACTACGAGAATATGTAGAAGTTAGGCTAAGTATTGCATATAAATTTACGCCAAATATATATATTACATGCTTCAGCTTTAATCGTAACACAATTAATTTACAATCCACAATAAAACTTAGATGGCTTTAGAAGGTGTCGGCGGCGTAGACTGTAGAACAGTCCAGCAAGTATAATAATTGCGTATAGTCTACGCGGCTACGCCAACAAATACAATAATATTATCATCTATGTCTACACTTATGACGTAACACTAAGCGCGATAACTCGTTTACGTAGCACTTCGTAATCCATCATCGATTTTATAAATCAACAAAAATGAACCATGATGAATACGTACTAACCGAATATTTTAGGAAGAATAATATGCAACATTTCTTCTACGATTTTCATATCGATTTATTAAAAGCTAGCTCGTAACATCACTACATCAAAGACCATTGTTCAGGAATTGAGTGGCATGTAGTACTATGATCTTAATCGCCTTGTTTGTTTATCTGTGATTGAGTTGGGGATAATCCGGATTACACATTAATAGCATGCTCCTCTATTATAGCTACTGGTTGACACGTCCCGGAATCGCTCAGGTGGGCAGTGAGCTTTTTTAAAGGACTATATGCGAATACATTTAAAACCTTCTTCATATTAGGTCATAATAGATATTAGGCATAAATCGAAAACGTTTTTGTTTATCTGTTATATTTTTGTCGCTCCTAAGAAGGAAATTTTATATGGGATTTCAAACATAAATCCACGCAGTCGTCTTAACTGGTTCTAATCAAATTAGGGGGTTATAATACACAGACAGCTGATTGAGATTTTTTTACCTGAACCCTAATAATTGGTAGGTACTGGCTTTATGTAGACCATGAGACCATGATGTGAAGTTGTGAACCATGAGTAGAGTTCAGTAGGTAGGTATTAGAAAGCAAACTATATTATCACAAATAATAATTTGATTCACATTTTTTTTTTTTTTTTACAATCGATGTTTGCAGTGTAAAAACTGTTCCCTGCATACGTGCAGTCGTGCAACCACTAGTTACTTGCAAGTTTCAATAGACGTCCAACTCAACTGCCGCCGCCCTGTCGATAAATGGAACATTTGGCAAGTGAGCAAAACTGTGAAAGTGTAATGCGAATAATTTAGAACTTTCACGTAATCGACGTTAATCAACCCCACTAACCTCCGCACCTCGGCGCTTTGCGAAAGAAAAACGGCCCCATACTTTTTCCATTTCCAAGTTATTACTTGAAAAAGAAAAGGAAACTATAAAAGATAGAAGCAGTGAAGCTAGATATCATTCCGGAAAAAATAATGTTCTGATTCAGATGATAATTCTTGATGGAGATTCAGGACGAGATTGTTTAAGAATAGAGCCGCGGTTTCATCTATAGCTGGTTAATTATTCTCATATTTATCAATCAAATAACCGTAGCGCCATGATGAACTATAATAATGATGTCGGGAAAAAAACAAACCTGGAAGTTTCTCTCTTTCTACTGACTCTTTATTCTTTCTGTTTAGCTCTTCCCATCTGAGATTACATAATCCCTTACCAAGAGTTATCCCATATTAAAAGAAAAACGTTCATCGATGAAATATAAAATTTAGAAGCTCTCAGTTTTCCTCATAACGTCCTGTTTTTATAACTTTTTACGACGAGGCATTTACTCGAGATTCATGGTTTACGTTACATAATACATTGGCTACATTTTTTCACAGAAAATATTATCAACATGGGACATTATGAGGCTTTCACACCTTAAAAAAAGTTAATATCTTTATAATGGGAAAGGGAAAAAGCTACACATGTTATATTATCAAGATTGTTATAGATTATGTTTATAGAGCGCTCTCACGCGATCAGAGAACTATCTTTAGCTGAATTTATATATTATAATTATTTGCTATAACAACAGTCAAAAATCACATCTATTGGGCAATCGTTTTCAAATAAACTAGTCAATCATTCACTTATTACGGTCGAATAAACTTTGCAACTGCGGGGCCTGGGGCCTGGGTACGATCGAAAAATAATTAAATATCCATAGTCTTTGTTGTTGTATTTGTTATACGAACAAGATAACGCACTCATAAACAAATAGTTAGGGTGGTGACGACAATACATTAGGTATCAAGAAAAATATTCTCATTATCTTGCGTACAATAGCTCAAGAAAGCATTTTTGAATCTGGTCCCCTACACTAATGAATTCGAGAAAGAACTGGATACGATTGGGTAAAACAATATTCATTTTCTTTTATTCCCTTCACAAAAGCTGTCGCCGTTCTCGGGCCGTGTTTGAACAATTCTTATTCCATGAATTACTTTTTATTACAGTATGTGCGACTCGAAAAAGAACAATTTTACTGTAATAGTCTCGCCACGCAACTCAATTTATAACCAGGTAACCAATATAATGTGACTTAATAAAGAACTTGTATCATATCAAATAATCAAATAAATATTATAAATGCGAAAGTTTGGATGGATGTATGGATGGATGTTTGTTACTCAATCACGCCCCAACGGCTGAACGGATCTGGCTGAAATTTGACACAGAGATAGGTTATAGTCTGGAATAGCATATAGGCTACTTTTTATCCCGGAAAAGTAAGGAGTTCCTGCGGGAACCAAAAAACCTCAAACCACGCAGACGAAGTCGCGGGCATTCGCTAGTAATAAGATAAATGCGAAAGTGTGTCGGTCTGTCTGCTATACTTTTACCGCCCGTCCGTTTAACCGATTTTGATGAAACTTGGTACAGGCGTAGTTTGTATCCCGGGGAAGGAAATAGGCTACTTTTTATCCCGGAAAATTAAGGAGTTCCTGCGGGAATAACAAAAAACTTAAACCACGCGGACGAAGTCGCGGGCATCAGATAGTTAGACATAAATATATAGAACAAATACACAAAAGGCTCCTTAAGTGCGTTGCTCTTTTGACTATATACTCGTAGATCAGTCTACCCTATCGTTATCGTTAAAATAACTCCACGGACAAAAGCAAATTGCAGAGCATTCTAAAAATAAAAGGACCTTGTTTCCGGGCGTGATAATATAATGAAATTAAATGGTTTGTTTCATGAAGGACCATTCTATATCACTTACGATAACTGTCAGGAATCTAACACTGGAATAATAGCTCTCTGCCAATGGAACCAGACACAAAATTGACTCGATTGAGTGATGGTCTAAGTGACCATCCTTCAGCTTCTAGCAGATACCGTCTTGCTATGACTCAACAATCTGTTTGGCCAGCAGATTCAACTGAGAACAGTCGGCAAGAAACTAAATATTCTTTCAATATAGCATAATGTTACAAAAAAGGAATTATTGATTAATTTAATATCAAACGGTAAAAGGCCCCGAATGCTTACTTAGCAGGACTATTCAGTCTGCTACATTAAATGTACCAGAAGGGGAAAAAATTACCTCTAATTTGTTTAATTTTTCAGACGAATGAGTTTTAAAATGAATGTTTGATTTACATATTAAACTTCAAAACCCCTTGAAAATCCGATTATAAACCTATCCATCAACTTAAAATTCTGCCCTATCGGTATCATTCAGAATAAAAAAGCTGGATTTTACCAAATAATCAATAGCTATTAAAACTCCATTAGATGCTCACGCATGAACTTTTTCTGCCAAGATAATGACTTCTGAAGGTTCTGTTAAAGTAAACCGTTTATCAATGTCAGGGATTTGGCCTGTACTCTCATCAAGATCACATAAATTTATGTCATAACAAAGTTCTTACCTCAATGTTCAAAACTAAAGTCATGTTTTAGTAAGGATATTTCAATACACCTGGTACTTCATTAGTAAGGTCGACTTTACATGTTTAGCTTACTATGAGTACAGTATCTACTAGTCAACTATGTATTAGGACAATGAAACGCGAGGCCTGACCTGGAAAACTCGAAACTCTCTCTAGTATAGATGGAGAGTACCTACGTAAATTATTTTAGTAAGTCTTGTTTAGTTAGTTAGTTAGTTAGCTTAGTTAAGCTAAGACTCTGTAGCTCAGCGGGAAAAGAGACACGTCACAGGTTTGTATCCCACTAGCGGAATACGCACATTTAATTAGTTTTATTTTAAAATATAATAGCGAAAGTATAGTGTGTTCTTAAGGCGCTGTGAGCTCACGATATGAAAAAAAACCGGCCAAGTGCGAGTCGGACTCGCGCACCGAGGATTCCGTACAAACCTGTAGTAAGTTTTAAATTAAATGTTTTTTTTAAATATTTGAGTTGATTGAATGAAAGGTAAATTGCGATTTACGATTAATGACGTATTAAAAAAAAACTACTTACTTGATCTCGTTCAAACCAATTTTCGGTGGTAGTTTGCATGGTAATGTACAACATATATTTTTTTTAGTTTTATCATTCTCTTATTTTAGAAGTTACAGGGGGGGGGGGGGACACACACATTTTACCACTTTGGAAGTGTCTCTCGCGCAAACTATTCAGTTTAGAAAAAAATGATATTACAAACCTCAATATCATTTTTGAAGACCTATCCATAGATACCCCACCACCTATGGGTTAGATGAAAAAAAAATTTTTGAGTTTCAGTTCTAAGTATGGGGAACCCCAAAATTTATTGTTTTTTTTCTATTTTTGTAAAAAAATCTTAATGCGGTTTACAGAATACATCTACTTACCAAGTTTCAACAGTATAGCTCTTATAGTTTCGGAAAAAAGTGGCTGTGACATACGGACGGACAGACAGACAGACAGACAGACAGACAGACAGACAGACAGACATGACGAATCTATAAGGGTTCCGTTTTTGCCAAATTTGGCTACGGAACCCTAAAAACAGGCCAAGTGCGAGTCGGACTCGCGCACCGAGGGTTCCGTACAAACCTGTAGTAAGTTTTAAATTATTCAAAATATTTTTATTTTAAATATTTGAGTTGATGGTATGAAAGGTAAATTGCAGTTTACGATTTACGACGTATTAAAATAAAAATTGTAAAAGGTAGTTATAGCTAGGTACTTTTAAGATTCGTTCGTAATACTGTAGATGTAACACGACTAAAACTGTAACGGCCAAAGATGTAAAACGGTAATAATTACCTTTGTTAATGAACCGCAAAACTAACTTTGTTTGTAGAGGTTTACTGTTAATATCAAAAAAACTATGCTAGTTAGAGCATTGGCTATAGTTTTCCTGTAAAATATACATAAATTCCTATTGAACATAATTATTTCAGATTTTTCGATTGGTAAACTCCGGAGATAAGGGGGGGGGGAACGGTATTTTTTTAGACTTTTTCCCCGATAAATCAAAAACTATCATGACTAAAAATAATTAAAAATCTGTTTTAGAATGTACAAAGTAAACCCTTTCATATGATACCCCACACAGTACAGTTATCTCACTTTTAAATTTCAACCCTCCGAATTTCCCCCCTTTTTAAATAAGAACAAAAATAATTTCCAATTTTTTTAATTCCAGTGTCTTTAGGCCACTAATATACACAACTATTCCAAACTTCATGTCGATAGCTTCGGTAGGTACTGAAATAATCGAGTGTGACGGACGGACAGACGGACAGACGGACAGACAGACGGAGAAAGTCGCACCATAAGGGTTCCATTTTACCATTTTGGTACGGAACCCTAACACAGGCGCGGGGGGGTGAAATCGAGCACGCGTATGTTGCAAAAAATGCATGAAATCATTTGTAAAAAAAATTATATTTACTTTTCAATACAAATGAATCCGACAATGTGTTTGATATATAAATATGAATTTTATCTTATATTTCTAGAGCTAATTATTGGTTTCAATAAGGAGAAAAACTGCTTTAAAACGTAAATTTAGAGGTATGTTTAAAATAAATTTCTATGCAGAGATTTCTTTTAAATTGTGTTTTGAGATGCGTCAATGTCTGCTTATAGGTCTTGAAAACAGCAAATTATTTTTACAAGCATACATTATGTCACCGTTTGATGGATACACTGCTTTTAAAAACCCCCTTTTACGCTACACAGGGCCTTAAGGGATGTCCAACGAAACCAGGCGGTTTGATTTATGAACTTGAGTAGATTGTATTATACTATTGTTTATTAATGGTTGATTTGTTTGCTTGCTTTGTTTTATAAATGGTTGATTGCTAAGAATAAAAAAAAATGATTCTATCAAATCTTGGATGAAATCAAATATAGATGTAATTACTCTTTTTAAACCGCAATGACAGTAGCAGTTAGAGAAAGGATTTCTCGTTAATGCTTAAAGGATACATTGTAAATTGAACAATCTTTCTCGCAGTTTGTCCATGTACTAAGTACTGGTCTACGTGATCAAAGTTCCATTTTACCCGTACAGAAACTCTATTTATATTAACAACAATGTATACCTAAGGAAACAACAATATCCGTTCGGTGTAATTTGTTCCACAAGAACATACCTATACTTACGAGTAGTTTCCTTTCCAAGTTATTTCTAATTCCATGTAACTTCGACCCTTTCTTGCTGACTTCGCCAACATACTCGTATAGATCTAAATGGACATTGAAGTTTGGACCCGCACTCGTGAGGCGGCCAAATAAGGGCCTATAATTTGGAAGGTACGTTCGACCAACATTATCGATAAATCAGAACCTACGCTAGAAGAAACCAAGGGACCGGGACACGATGCGAAATGATTGGACCGAAACCAAAATTCTTTCATTGTGATTTATAAATGAAAAAGGAGAACTGTTTTATTCCAGTGTTAACTCAGAAATCAGTTTCGATAATTATTTATGAAATACTTTAAATTAAGAGATGATTAAATTCATAAGAAACTAGCTGATGCCCGCGACTTCGTCCGCGTGGTTTACGTTTTTTCGATTCCCGCGGGAACTCCTTAATTTTCCGGGATAAAAAGTAGCCTATGTCACCCTCCAGGACCTCAACTATACCCATGTCAAAAATCACGTCGATCCGTTGCTCCGTTGCGGCGTGATTGAAGGACAAACCAACAAACAAACACACTTTCGCATTTATAATATTAAGTAAGTATGATGAAAGTTTCATTGTTAAAACAAAAAATATTTATGACGGCACCTCAGCACAGCACAGAATACTAGGTAACTATTATTTCGCACGAAAAACGAGAAAATATTGGGATCAGATTTCATAGGGTAGCCTCGTCCAAAACGGTTTTCTTTAAACAGTAGACGAAGAAATGCTCGGTACATAGGAAATTTATGAGTTTATTACAATTCTCTCTAAGCCTGAGCAGCATATTAATAAGGAGACCCTTCGTTGCCATTTTACGTCATTTGCATTATTGAGTAGCGTTTTCACGCTCGCGGCACTGATCATGTTTGTTACAAAGAACTAACAAGGAAATCGCCGAGCGTTATAAATTTGGAAAAAGGAAATAGTTTTTGATGCTTTTTTAAAAAATTAACTTTACTTATCATTTTATAAATGAAGAAATATTATTATTGTTATGATAGGAACTCTTTTATATCTATCTAAGCATAAAAAATTATCTATATTGATTTTAAAACTTTTCTGCATTTTGGGTATTGACGTCATAATTTATAGCCTGCCCCAGTGTGCTGTGGGCTCATCAGCAGTCCCAATTTGCATTCATCGCAAATACATATTTAAAATCTTACGATCTTATAATTTTGAAGTAAGAGGTATTAGTTATGACTTCTGGTGTGAATCTCCTTTTACGACGGTCACAAATGCCGAGAATGATATTAATCTTACAATCTCGTGCGGCTTATTATTTGCCATTACTTATTATTCATGGAGTGGCACTAGGCGGCTGGGCGCGAGGCAGCGATCATGATTGTCACAATGAATGAACAATACAATTAGTCAATGCGATCGATGAGGAGGTCGGACCGGATCTTTTGGACGAAACATACTCCTAATACATTTTTAGGGTTCCGTAGCCAAATTTGGCAAAAACGGAACCCTTATAGATTCGTCATGTCTGTCTGTCTGTCTGTCTGTCTGTCTGTCCGTCCGTATGTCACAGCCACTTTTTTCCGAAACTACAAGAACTATAGTGTTGAAACTTGGTAAATAGATGTATTCTGTGAACCGCATTAAGATTTTCTTACAAAAATAGAAAAAAAACAATAAATTTTGGGGGTTCTCCATACTTAGAACTGAAACTCAAAAATTTTTTTTTCATCTAACCCATACGTGTCTATCTATGGATAGGTCTTCAAAAATGATATTGAGGTTTGTAATATCATTTTTTTCTAAACTGAATAGTTTGCGCGAGAGACACTTCCAAAGTGGTAAAATGTGTGTCCCCCCCCCCCCCCCTGTAACTTCTAAAATAAGAGAATGATAAAACTAAAAAAAATATATGATGTACATTACCATGCAAACTTCCACCGAAAATTGGTTTGAACGAGATCTAGTAAGTAGTTTTTTTTAATACGTCATAAATCGTAAACCGCAATTTACCTTTCATTCAATCAACTCAAATATTTAAAGAAAACATTTAATTTAAAAGTTACTACAGGTTTGTACGGAACCCTCGGTGCGCGAGTCCGACTCGCACTTGGCTGGTTTTTCTTATTGCAATCACAATTCGATCCGCAAACAATTTATGTATATATTATATTGTTTTTAATCACGTTATAATAATATTTTAAGTATAGTACGCGCGCGAGTTGAATGCAGTCGGGGCCTGAGGTGACACATACTTAAGTTCTGCATTCAACTCGCGCGCGAACTATAGATTGTAGAGATTACTTTCATTAATTTCAGGGTCGAATAAAGCTGTCCTCCTGTGTCCTGTGTTACATCCTGTTATGACAGGAAATTCATTAACACACACTAGACGCATATTATCTTAACGAATCACAAATAATTCCCTTTAAGATAATAATAATAGGAAAATCGACCCATTAGAAGCATTACAAGATTTAGTTTTTTAACATTATTATATTTAGAAGTAGACATCACTTTCATTAACTGCAGGGTCGAGCTGTCTGAGTCACATTCTGTTATAACAGGAAATTCATTAACTCACAAGTAGTAAATCCCTGACAGTGGTAAAGTGGACCCATAAGGATCAGAATTAGATTTAGTTTTGCGAGCTGAACGTCAAATTTGTATTTCAATTTATGAGGTTTCTTTTCAGGGCCGTTAAACCATACGTATAACAAGTATAAATTACAAATTTAAAACAACCCCCGACATAATTAGGTATATGGAATTAACACATACCTAACATATTAAGAAATCATCAACTAGAAAAGAGTTGATGATCTTCAAACGGCTGAACAGATTTTCATGAAACATGGCTAAGAACACTCGGGATAAAATTATCTATGACATAAAAAATACTAAACGAAAATCGGTTCATCCGTTTGGGAGCTACGATACCACAGACAGATACACAGATACACTGATACACAGACAGACACGTTAAACTTATAACACCCCTCTCTTTTTGCGTCGGGGGTTAAAAACGCGCTCTCGTTTTACTAATATGATGATTGATTGGCACTTTAGAGAGTATGTTTCATCCATTAAATATGGCCGTCAGAATGCGTTAGTGAAGTGAACATTCGGCACGCTTCGAAGCGGTATACCTTTGAATAGACATTGTCCTATAAGTTAATTAACGACAAATCCTTTCTAAATATGTGCATATCATTATTGAATTGAAATTCGTTGTTGTATGGGTAGTACAATAAATTACTATGCGAGCTTAACATAGGAACTTATTATTATAATATTATTCATTATTCAGTATCCGTTCATATTTAGTACGGTAGCTTCATGATAATAACAAAGACAATATTATGAAAGCTCCCAAAAGGTCTCTATGCTTCATCCATACTTAAATTAAATGCTGATTGAGTGGCACCTTTCAGGGTTTGCATGGCTGTCACATAGAAATACTGAGATAATTACTCAGCATATCTCGTCCCGGTTTCGAGTAGATCTCGGCATTCGATCCAATTAGGGATAAAATTGTGAGTGCTTCCAATTCGAGATTAGATGGATTTGTAATCACATTGAGTATAACAGCAAGTATAGTTATATTATAAATATGAAAGTGTGTTTGTTTGTTGGGTTGTCCTTCAATCACGCCGCAACAGAGCAATGGATCGACGTGATTTTCGCATGGGTATAGTTGAGGACCTGGAGAGTGAAATAGGCTACTTTTTATCCCGGAAAATTAAGGAGTTCCCGTGGGAATTGAGAAAACGGAAAGTTTTAGCTGATGTGAAGTTGCCAGACTTCCAACTAATATCTTCGGGTATCGGCAACTTTTTAAAAGTTTCAGTTCATAGAAAGAAAATATTTGTCTTTATTTATGAAAATATACGTACCTCGGTACCACAACATAGGTCGGTTTATTTAAAATATTATAATATCTCAAATCCCTGTAATATATTATTACTTTTCATGTGAGCTTATTATTTTTCCATTTCGCATTATTCTCTGATTGAGCGACGTTTTTATGAAATATCTCGTGCGTAGGCATACGCGTTGTAGCGCGTCGTATCGAATTAGTGAGACAATTACTCGGCGTAGCGACGGACAGATCTCATCTATCATGCAATTAGCCATAAACTCTTCACTTGAGTGCTCTCGCTTTGGAATGGTCGTGGGTATGTTCGTACATTATGACGCATGATGTGTTCATGGAAGGTGATTAGGATATTTAGGAGAAGAGGTTTTGGCGACATTTGTAATTTTATTTACCACAAACTAATTAACCATCTCTTGAAAATCCTTTCTTCTAGTATCTATGGCAGAAGATTTTGATCGAACTTGACTAGTTGTTCCTACGTTTGATGCCATGTTGAGCCTGATTAGGGGTTCCGGTGTAATTAAACTTGCTACCACCTTACTGCATTTCAATATCACTCACTAACCAGCAAGGTTAAAGCTGCCTCGTTGGTCTAGTGGTTAGCATAGTCGACTGCGGATCACGAGGTCCTGGGTTCGATTCCCGGTCGGGCATAAAAAGTTAGGTATTGGGTTTTTCAATTAAGAAATTCTCAGTGCCAGCCCGGAGTTGGAAGTTGACGGTGTTTCACCCCCGTGCCTCGGAGAGCACGTTAAGCCGTCGGTCCCGGTTATTATCACTAACATGATAATAGTTGTTAAAGCCCGCCAACCCGCATTGGAGCAGCGTGGTGGGTCTAAGCTCTAATTCCCGCTCTCCTATAAGAGTGGAGACCTGTGCCCAGCAGTTGGACGTTAATAGGCTGTAGTGAACCAGCAAGGAGTGAAATTATCATCAACAGCAAAAAGTTTTCTTTATTTATGCATCTTTACAAAAACTTTTGACACCCCACGGCCGTTTGAGAAACGCACATCGGGAATGCGCGAAAAAGTCGTTGGCTAGCTTTTATTAAGGTCAAGTACGTATATGTACCTATACATCACTAGCTCCTTTCCCTTACACAGTGGTACCCCAAGTGCACCCAACTTGATTTCGACACCCCTCTTGAGGCATATTACTTGATCGCCATATTATTTGCATAGTATTAGCAACTTAGAAAGTGGTACAAAGGATATTGTACAAAAGTAGTTTCAAAGCTTGTTCAACTAAACCATATTATCAAAGGTCAGGAACTTGGGTACTGTGCGATTCAAATAAGAATATCATCAAGGCACTTCATATAACGGAACTGGCATATCAGTAAACTTGTTCTACTAGTAATATTCAAACCAAGGTTTTAATAATTATGATTAAAAAAAAATATAGACATAGTTATAGAACAGAAGAAAAAATGTAATCGATTCAAAGTTTGGCATTTTTATACAATAGATTACGATGGCGGCCAAATCATTAAAATCGGTCCATTGGTTTCTAAGAAAATCGTTAGCAACCAATCTCCTTTGTGAAGTTGGTAAATCAAGTAATTTTTCAACTTAGAACACGAACTTTTCAGACTAGTCAACAACCTCTATTATCTAGAAAAGTTTAGTGTCTTAACAATTTAATTTGAAACTTGTCTAGTCACGTTTAATACAAAACAAATCGATCGGTTAAAAGACCCACAAGGGCGTGCTATTATAGAATGCCTCTAAAGTATACCTACGTATACTGTTGCAACTCTTCCAATTTCAATTACTGCTAAAGGAAAATTTTATACACCGTAATAGTTAAACACAGGAATTACCATTCGCTGCAGAGGCAGAACTTTATGATCCACCGTTCATTTTACTTTAACCGTAAGTTCTCGGGTCACTAGTTTCATTTCTCGGTTCGTTGTTGACTGCATCCTAGCTATTGTCTTCACGTCGTGGTGGGTTGCTCCGTTTCCTTTCTTTTATCATACACAATATATAATGTTTTCGTTGAGGAAAAGAGCAGGAAAATAATGAAAGGAAAATCCAGCGCTACTTATGTAAGTATCCTCTCACAATACAACAGCAACATTATTGGACATCATCATTATTGGACATATATACTCGTATGTGCATGGAAATTACCAATCATAATAGCGGATTTACACTTGATTGATATCCTGTTTTTAAGTAGCTTTCAGCTACCCAATCACCACCACAGCGCTTAACACTACGACAGGGTGATTGTCAAAGTAAGTACGACAAAATCTTAATTAATAGCAGCTTGTTTAAGTTCAGTTAAAGTTACATTACATAATATGAGAACTAAGATATTGAAAGTTATTTTGCAAGCTCGACATCCAGCATACAGCTAGTTATTAAAATACATAAATAGCAAATTGCGCACTTATGTAAATTGTATGTATTTTCCAAGATTTTGTAAGCAGAGTCATGGATTTTTTAAAATTATTAAATTTATACCTACTGTGTATGTTTAGTATTTGCATAGTGCCGGTGAATGTCGCTTTAATATCCAGTTAACTATAAGTACAGTGCGAATTTAGAAAAAAGAGTTTTAAAATCGCCAGAAATATAATATCACCCAACCTTTTCTTCCAAACATTTTTTCTCAATATTTTCCATGTTAATTTTGGCCCGCTTTTCTGTAAGATGGTTTTGTTTTGAATATGTATCTATCTTTTACATGAAACTAACGATAGCCTAAAGCGAACTCATACAATCGATAAAATCAGACTGAGTTGTTATAACAATTTTATTATTTTACTTTTGTACTGATGAGGTTTTATTTTTATTATATTTCCTTTTTTGAAGAGCGAACGATCCGCCCGGCCTTGCACGGGTACAACGTCTAACTATGTATTTGGTATAGCGAAGTGTCCGAGCGACACCTACAGTTCGCGCGTGAGTTGAATGCAGAGTAAATGAATGTGTCACCATGCATTTAATCTGCATTCAACTCGCGTGCGAACTAAAATAAAAATTATACTATCCGGTCACTTTTTTACTTTCTATACATAAAATATGCATTTTTACATATAAACCTTCTGAACGACATTTTTTAAATTATAGTAAGAACTGTGTCAAAATCATTTAGTTACTTAAAACTTATCTAGTTTAGAAAAACTACGCGAAGAAAAATTCACTTTTATTTAAACACAGAATATTTTTTTTTGTAAGTATTTCTTTTTATTTAGTTGAAACATTAATGTATAAGTTTTAAGTTTTATTCGATGAAATCGGTCGTGTTTAAGGATAGGTAACAAATTGCGACATTTGAAACGGTGAGTAATCTCAATTCGTTAGTCTAATGGGCCTAGTGTAATGATCGCAAAGTACATCTGCCGGGCAATTTGCATTGTAACCCTTATTGTTAAGACAATACGGGTAACAGGTGTAGGGTTCGACAGGAGGCAGGACTGTGTACCAGAGTTGCGGGAGAAATCGGCACTTTACCTCCAGACCTCTTGTTAAATGGAGCTCTTCATACACTTATGGTGGACTAATTCCTTCTTGAATGGGCATTATTATTCAAGGCACAGTGGAATACATAATTGCAGCAACAATACTATAAATTTAGGCGATTGCGATGGTTAACCTATACCAATCATGAATGCATAATAACATCCCTGGCGTAATGCATACTTTGAATTCAGCAATACAGTTTTATATATTTTAATGTTACATTCTAATAAACCAGTGTTCTCCATTGGACGAGTAATTAATTTATAGTCTCAAAAGCAGTTTTGTAATAATTTAGTGTTTAATAAACTTCTAAAAAGTGTCTCCAAAATTACAGCCCTTCGATAATGACCGGGCGGTCGGACGACCTAAGATTAAACAAGTTTTCCAAGAATTTTTAATTATTCCGTCCTTATAGGCTCCTAGGCATTTTGCCTGAAATTATTGTAATGAAATTGTTCTACTAGACCTTTTATTTTAATTTACTAATGACTCGGTACTTAAAATATAATTATTTATGTACTTTATCTACGAATACAACTTTTACAATAGCTCAATTATATAGATCACTTATTGAAAATTGTAATGAATTTATCTGCTTGCAACACACACAAACTAATGACATGTACCTACTTCACTTATAACTTATAAGTACCATACCAATTTTCACGAAAATAGAACAGACTAAGCACCATGCGTGAGGTTAAGAACTGAAAACTTCTGTAGTAGTGTGGTTAACGGCGCGGGCGACCTAAGCGACTTCCACAGTTAAGTTTAAGGGAGGAGTTTAATAGTTCAACAAGTTTACGATGGGCGTTGTTGAAATTGTTCCCTGTGTAATTTACTGCATCGAATCAACAATACGTCTCAAGCTATAGGGAATTTGTTATTTTACTTCTGAAAAGAAAATTCTGTAATTTAATACGTCTTGGAAGGAAATGTGAGGGAGAAAACGCACTACGGATCAGACAGGACAAAACGTCATCGTTAGAGAGGAAACGCATTTTGTCATGTCGCGCTAGTCTGTGCAGCTCCGTATAAAAGCTAGTTATTCGATTTTTTTACCCGCTAGTAGGTATTTTCTTTATCATCCATCCATGTTGCGTCTACATTTTTTTGATAGTATCTCAAACATCAATTGCGGCCGGGCACTTAGATTTTATCGGGTTAATATACCTAACAGATTACAATAACAAAACATTACAAAGTCGGCTATGCTAGATGACGTTCAGTCAAGACGTTGAACGTTACATTAAACAACTTGACGAGTTGTCCTTTAGTCATTCAATTGAATGTTGTCATTCAATGAACTCGTTAGTCATTCAATCAAATACCAGATTAAACCAGATGACTGCGACATATACATTGCATTAATGTTCATCCACACAAGGGCGGATCCAGCTTTGGCGTCAGGGGGGGGTCACATAGTCGTGGTTAAGACACAAGAACTTATAATTTAATTTTGATTATAATAGATACAAGTATATTTAAATGACAAAATCAATTTTTCTTTTACGTCTTCTCTCGAAACGCGTTATCACTTCATCTACTTCAATGAGTACGTTTTTATGGACGTGGAGAAGTGCCAGTCCGGTTAGACGTTCTACAACCATGGAAGCTCTTAGCCACGATTTGATTTTTCGTAACGTAGAGAACGATCTTTCCGCTGTCGCTACACTAGCAGGTAGTGTAGCCTTAATACATAAAAATTTTCTTATATTAGGAAACATCTCAATATCGCAATTTAAAGATTCGCGCGGGAACTCTTCAATTTTCCGGGATAAAAAGTAGCCTACGTCCTTCCCCGGGACACAACGTATCTCTGTACCAAATTTTATCAAAATCAGTTGAACAGATACATTTGTTTGATTCCCGCGGGAACTCTTCAATTTTCCGGGATAAAAAGTAGCCTATGTGCTATTCCAGACTATAATCTATCTCTGTGCCAAATTTCAGCCAGATCCGTTCTGCTGTTGGGGCGTGATTGAGTAACAAACATCCATACATCCATCCAGACATCCATCCAAACTTTCGCATTTGTAATATTTATTTGATATTTGATTATTTGATTTGATTTGATATTTGATTTGATTAAATATTGAAAGTACTTAAATAAAATCTATAAAAAAATCTATAAAATCAGTATGTTTAACAATTTTACTTAGTGGTTCACCTAGGACCTGGACCCAGCCCAGGGGGGGGTCATGACCCCCATGACCCCCCCCCGTGGATCCGCCCTTGCATCCACACATCCCTAATCATAATATTTAACTTGCACTTAGTTCATAATTTATGATGCTTCTACTCTATTGGAGGTATTTCAATTGTATTTATTTCGTAGTCCCATTATAATCGATTGATGCCGAACCAGCATACCTCAATGAGTTGTTTATAGAATACAATGTTGGAACATTTACATTTAGGTAACTGAATACACGCAAGGAAGGCAAGTTTAGAACGACTACACGAGTTGCCTGATCTGCCATCGACTTGGTCAATCAGTGTATGTCACCGTAAGATTGCAAAAGCCGTTGGATTGTAATCTAACTAGCGATATTGTAAACTGTCGACAGATTACAATTTAACGCATTATTTTTCGGTAGATTGTAATTTGTTAGATATATTAACCCGATAAAACCTAGTTCGATCATTTATGTCGAACCCTAACATAACCTACAAGAAAGAGACAAGAAAACGTAAATACAATGAATATTTCAAAAATTTACACTCGGAACATTGAACGGTTCACAATCCGTCGACAGTTTACAATATCGCTAGTTGGATTATAATCTAACGGTTTTTGCAATCTTACGGTGACATGTGTCACATGTTCTTCTTCTTCCTGCTGGGCAGGTTTCCGCACTTAAACCCCAGTTGGAGGGTCTGTGTGTCACATGTTACCACAACATTGTTAATGCTGTGTTATGATGTGATTTCTGGCTGCAACTTGCTTGTTTTTATCTTTGAATGAAGCGTATTAATATCATCCATAAATCAAACTTTATTTTGTAAGTTCGTATGATCAGTAATATTATTGTATCTGGTCTACACTTTATATTTTTTCTGCATTATAATTCACTATTTCTTAATTTTATCTTCTTAGATAAATCCCTGTCACTCGTTAAGTTAGATGGAGCTAAGTTAAGGGTGATTTATTGTGTGAATCACTTATAGCTTCGTAGCGCAGTTAATAAAGATCGACAGTTTCATAGAAAGCTTTTTCAAACCGTAATAAAATGTAGAGTTAATTTAACTTTCTGGAGTTTATCTGGTTAATTGTTGAAACAGTCAATATGATCAAATACTAATATCTATTGAAATAAAAAATAATTGCCGTGCGATAGTCTCGCAAAAACTCGAAACAGACAGACAGTTAAACCGATTTTGATGAAATTTTTGTATGTGATAGAGTAGTTCCCGGTATAGGTTAATTTCAAAATTGGACCTGGTATATAGCGCTGCAATTGGGATCTAGGTTCAGGGCAGAACAACGTCTGCCGGGCCCACTAGTCCATACTTCCATACTTAATACTATAAATGCGAAAGTGTGTCTGTCTGTCTGTCCGTCTTTCTGTCTGCTACGCTTTCACGGCCCATCTGTTCAATTGAGCTTGATTAAATTTTGTATGAGGGTAGTTTGTATCCCGGGGAAGGACAAAGGCTACATTTATCCCGGAATATTAAAGAGTTTCCGCGGTAATAATAAAAAACAGTCGAAGTCGTGGGCATTATCTAGTATAAAATAAATATTCAATACTAGCTGATGCCCGCGACTTCGTACGCGTGGATTGAGGTTTTTTGGTTCCCGCGGGAACTCTTTCATTTTCCGGGATAAAAAGTAGCCTATGTGGTATTCCAGACTATAATCTATCTCTGTGCCAAATTTCATCCAGATCCGTTCAGCCGTTGGGACGTGATTGAGTAACAAACATCCATCCATACATCTATCCATACATCCATCCATCCAAACTTTCACATTTATAACGTTTATTTGATTGTTTATCTGGTTCAATATTATCTTCATTTTAGAACAAAATAATCGGATTACGATGTATTTTATACGAATTTTAAAACACCTAAAAGAGATATATTTTGCTGAGATTATATTATTGCTGCTGATCTGACATTGCCAGCCAATTACCTCACTTCAAAATACTAGTAACTATTATAATGCGAAAGTGGAGCACTGTGACTGTTAGTTATATTTATACGCCGTAGCTCCTACCTCAACTTTTGCATTTAAAAACGTTGTAGAAAGATTAAAAGGAAGTATTTTTTGCTACTTTTAAAGTAATATCTGGAATTCTCGCCTAGACATAGCGAAATATAAAAAAATTAAGATGTTTCAGAGAGCTTTCAAATTGGAATGCAAATATTCGTCGAAACTAAAAGTAGGCGGAAATAATCAGACTACAGAAGTTTTGATCCACTGCATTCAGACAGAGTTACGAGAAATCTTGATAGTTTTAAGCGAATCCTCAAAATATGATAAAGTTTCAATGCCACGAAGACAATTTTATTAAAAATATCTGAAATACTTTACTGTCAATTTACCGTATTTACTTAATCAGGTTGAATTTACATTTGAAAATTGAAAATTAAATAAACTCAACGAAAGGGACAGCTTATTATGTTTGTGGATTCGTTTAGGATCAGGTTATCATTTTAACATATCGGAATAAAATCACTGACCTATCTCACCTTTAGTACATCTCAATTTTTATTATTAATCTAATAGGCTCAACGCACACCAGATGAGCATAGTAGAGCTGAGAAGCAGAGACTTTGATTTACTATGGCACTAGCAATTACTGCGCGATCCAACGTCTCCTACTTATTATAATCGATTTAAACCTATGTCAAACTCAAATTTACATGATACTGGTCGTTTTGTGTCAATCATGGACTCTAACACCGATTTAAACAAGTTACGGTAAAAAGACGCTTCACTTCGGGTCCGCTCCACTCAGCGGGTAGGTATACATCGGGCCTCATGTGAGGGCATAAATAGCATGTCTAGGAATTCTATGAAATATTATTATCATAATTATTATCGTCGATTCATTTATTCCGTGAAAACGTTTAAAATTAACATTTGTTTCTGTTAATTTGAGCCCGTATTGTTTTAAATTAAAGTAATGAAATGCAAATACACCAAGACAAACAAGGCGTTAGGTTGATGTTGGGCCTAAAAGATAATATACTGTTTTCCTCTTCACGATCCTTTTCTGTCAGTTCATGTACATTACACATGTATGTAAATGTATTACATTCCATGAACGAGTACACAGTAGAATGACTTTCGATTGTCTATAAGCTTACCAGCGTCGTTAAAACACATTCCAATGTGAACTTCACTGCGAGATTTATAGGATGCTTGCTCTACTGAAAGTAACTTTTAAATTGGATAATTTGTAAATTGTGTGATTTAAAAAAAAGTTTAGGGCCTTATGTCTTGTCATTAAAGAGTAATAAAGCTAATAATTTTCTTTGGCCACTCAATAGTACTAACGCCGTGACTAATAATCGAGGCATTTCCTTAAAAAAAAAAAGAAATCACCAAAACTAGATTTTACTGATAAGGCTAAACGATTTATGACGTTGTAAGAGAAGATTTTACTATACCTACTTCCAATTTTGCCAATACCTTCCGAAATGGATCCCACGGGAGATTTCACTAGCTCGATAAAATTGTACAAGTCATCGAAATTGTCTCTTACTGATATACCGACTGTTTGCATAATTTCGGGCATAAAGATAAGTATGACATATCTTTTTAGCATATTTAATTTGGATTTTTTTAAATCCATACTTCCATACTAATATTATAAATGCGAAAGAGTGTATGTCTGTCTGTCTGTCTGCTACGTTGTCACGGCCCATCTTTTTAACTGATTTTGACGATATTTGGTGTAGAGGTAGGAGGTTTTTATCCCGGACAATTAAGGAGTTCCTGCGGGAATAAAATACTTATTCCACGCGGACGAAGTTCCTGACGTCATCTAGTAAGTTGATAAGTAATTCTTTGACTGCGATTGTCAGAGGCGTCTTTACCTATGGTGCAGGGTGTGCGTTGCACACGGGTGCAGCGGTCCTAGGGGGCGCCGAGCGCCGCTCGCTACGAAGCCCTACTCGGCGCGCGCGTTGGCCGGCCGCGGTATTGACCAACATAAAAAGAGCTCCTCTTTGCATACATTTCGTATAGCATCTGGAGCTCTTCTTATGTACTTAATTGTGTTGTTACTTGTACCATAGCTTGTACTTTGTACCCATTCCATTTTGACCGCGCGCTTACTAGGGGGCGCTAGTGTAATGTTTGCACACGGGCGCTACATGGGCTAGAGACGCCTCTGGCGATTGTAAGTATATAAAGATGCAGTCTAAGATGCCTGTTGGAAGTGGGCCTGGGAATGGTAGGTTTAAATTAAACTCATAGTTATCTACTTCTTATTCGGCTTATACCTAACATCGTACTGGAACTTCAAACCACATGGCGGCACATTTGTAACTGTGGAATAGCATACCTCCATGCTGTGTTTACTTATAAGTTATAAGCAATCAGTACACTTGGCTTGTATTTGTATGATTGTTTTTATTTTTGTTAATGTGCGTGTGATAATACACCTAATGAATAGAAATAAAAAATAAATAAAAAAGTTGCCCTTGCTAGTTGCCATCCTACTGGAAAAACTGGGCCATGTGATTGTTAGTAAACATAATAGGTAAATAAAAATAAAAGTATACATAAAAAATGCCTAGTCCCTTATCGTCCTACTGGAAAAACTGGGCCGCCATGTTTCTTCGTCCTTGACATTAGCCAATCTAGGCATTAAGATCAAAGGTTAAAAGCTAGCTACTTTGGAATGGAATTAAGTAATCAAAAAATAATTTCACAACGATAATTTTCTGCGGAATAAAATTTAAGCGACCGCTGAATAAATCAATATTACCTACCACTGTCGTTTGCAAATTGTAATAAAGTTTAAAGCACCACTCATGTCTCAAGCAATTAGAACGAATTATACCTTTATGACAATTTTAATAAAAGTATAGAGGCAGTATAAAAGCAAAATTCTTATATGCTTGTTAAGTTTCATATGCTACGTTTACAAGACGATGTTCGCGACTTCATGCGCATGTAAAGCATTTAAGAATCTGAAGGTAACTATCGATCTGTACTAATATTATTAATGCCAAAGTTTGGATGGATGTCTGATACTCAATCACGTCAGAACGGCTGAACGGATCTGGATGGAATTTGGCACAGATATAGATTATAGTCAGGAATAACACATAGGCTACTTTTATCCCGAAAAATGAAAGAGTTCTCGCGGGAACCAAAAACACCTCAATCCACGCAGAGGAAGTCACGGGCATCAGCTAGTCAATCAATCAATCAAATAATCATCAAATAAATATTATAAATGCGAAAGTTTGGATGGATGTCTGGATGGATGTATGGATGTTTGTTACTCAATCACGCCCCAACGTCTGAACGGATCTGGCTGAAATTTGGCATAGGGATAGATTATAGTCTGGAATAGCACATAGGCTACTTTTTATCCCGGAAAATTAAAGAGTTCCCACGGGAACCAAAAAAACCTCAAATGGATGTTTGTTACTCAATCACGCCAGAACGGCTGAAGGGATCTGGATGAAATTTGGCACAGAGATAGATTATAGTCTGGAATAGCACATAGGCTACTTTTTATCCCGGAAAATTGAAGAGTTCCCGCGGGAATCAAACAAATGTATCTGTTCAACTGATTTTGATAAAATTTGGTACAGGGATAGGTTGTATCCCGGGGAAGGACGTAGGCTACTTTTTATCCCGGAAAATTAAGGAGTTCCCGCGGGAACCAAAAAACCTCAAACCACGCGGACGAAGTCGCGGGCATTCGCTAGTATATTCATATAATCAACCCATACAGAAAATCACATAAATCAGTTACAAAATAACAAACTTCGCATTTTGAATGAATGAATGAAATACTCTTTATTGTACACGACATAAATATACAGAAACAATCAACAAAAATAAAATAAAAATACTAGTCGGTACAATTGGCGGCCTTATCGCCTTTAAGCGATCTCTGCAAGGCAACCAATTCACATAGGAATTATAATAGCTATTTATGCAACTGTATCGTAATGAGGGTCATTTTAATTCGAGTGCTGTTTTTTGATACGAGGCTTGCCGAGTATCAAAATAGGATAGTACGAGAATTAAAATGACTAATTACGTACAGTTGCATACAAGATTTTTAATTAATTTATAAATTAATAAAAACCAAAAGTGCCAGAACCCAGAGCCGCTAAGCTATAGGTATCCTATTTATGAAGATAACCATATCGATACAGCTACGACTCATAACGATACAGCTCCCATACAACGAACTGTATCGTTATGAGAAGCAAACACGAAAGAGGGTTCAATTCGATATAGTTGTCAAATTCGAAATTGGAACTTTTCGATGCTGGAGTAGATAAACATTTTATAATATTAGTACTGATTACTTAGCAACTGCGTATCTCTTCAATTAACGCGCATAACTAAAAATAGGTTACTACGCATCCAAGTAATGGGCAAAAGCTTCTTATAACCAGATAGCACAAAAGTTCCCGAAATTTTCCCTACCCAAAATTGAATCTGAGAATCTGGCTTGAAAGGAAGTATTCGACATAGAATATATTATTGAGACATAGAAATTTCGTCAAACGTAATATAACAATTGCCAATAAGTGGATTGAAGTGAAAGTGAAGTACTGATACGCTCAAGGGCCTATTTCTATTTACATCATACGAGAAAAATATATAATATGGACAAGTACTAAAGTAAGTACATTAAATAAACTATATTCAAATCGACAGTAAAAGGGAATTTGCAATCAATGCATCAACGTTTGTCTGTGCATTTGCTGGTAACTTCTTAACTTGTAACTGGAATTTTTTTTTTGTAGTAGGAAAGTAGTTTTCTGCATTATTTAGAACTAGTCCAAATCATGACGTCATCTGCGTGATTTTAACCGGGCAGATAATGACGCCCTCTCCCACTGACATGGCACGAGACTTACACGCGTATTCTTAATAATTTCCTCGAGATTTCCTCGTTGCGTAAATATCTCCTCGATTTCCTTACTCAAGTTGAGGAATTAACTGTCAAGGTATTCAAGGCAGCTTTGAGTCGAGGGGGTTCTGAGGAAACTACTTAGGCCTTTTAACTCACTGCGGCACTTTTTCATTTTCCGGGATAAATAGAGTTCGTCACTCTATAATGTAATTCATGTAAAAAATCACGTAAAGTTCCACAAACTTATCTATATTAACTCTTATCTTAACAGTGTGGCTAGTAAATATAAAAAAAACTAAACAGGCATACAAATTTGTTCCAAATTTGGCCACCGGGCCAGATAAGTTGGTAGAACTGTAGATCCTTTACTCTGTTGCAGCTTGCGACCCGATTGAAAGACAAACCAACAAACAAACACACTCTCGCATTTATATGATTAGTACGGACGTACGGATATTCCATGAAGATCGTTTAAATTATACAATGTACCCATAATAAATAATTTAATTGTATCTATTGTAGATAGGTGCATAAATTCCCGGAAAGTTAGTCAGTTTAAAAGATATAAGCTTTGTATACTTTCATGTGCGCTTCCAGTTACCCGTATAAACATTTAATTGCGAGGAAGTTGCCAAACTGGCTCTGACGCTACGAGGGATGACACTTTGCCAGCTACATTAAATTGACTCCCTTTAAATCAAATAGGTACCAATAATGATATACGGTTACTGTTAGAATCTTTTGAATTGCATGATATTCAGCATAGATCTTGTCCCTACTTTATAGTAACTACTTAATTAGTAGCACCAAGTACCAAAATATATAATTAATCAACGATTACAAAGGGCCTCTGATATTTGTTATCTGATAAATAAAAAGAACTGAATTGTATGGTAGGTACCTATAGTAAGCGTTACTCTGACCAAAACTTAAAGTAACACACAAATTTAGTAAAAGGTAAAATAAAGGTCAACTTTTCTATAAAATAATCGCTACGAGTATTTGCCATATTTACTATTAATAATAAAAATAAAAATAATACGTTTTTTTTTTTGCAAAAGTGAATAATCAAGTAGGTAGTATGCTCTATCATTGTCAAAGTATGAATTCGAATCTAAATTGAAACTATACTCGTAGCTTAGACATCTTCAGATATAGTGCGGTAAGCCACTATGAATATGGTATGAAGCGTTTTAAATATTTCAGCGCGGATATCGTTTCTGTGACGTACGAGTACTTACACGATAAAGGGCCCTTGCGTGACCTTTATACGCTTTATCAGTAGTAATATGTGCTTTACATACAACCATTCTACAAAGCTTCATGATTATTTTGAATGATTGTCAAATTGAAATCAAATATTTAATACATGTAAGACCAATCCTAAATCTATGTACAGGTACGACTACTTGTGCCACATAATATGATATATGCTACATATTATGATGTGAGCTCTACCAGTTGGGTGTAGTTCCTGATTAATAAATTAAATTATCTATTTACAAGAATATATCAATTTCCCGTTTCTCAGTCTAAATAATTATTGCGAAAACCCTTATTGCAGAAACTAACCCATTTTCCAGCAGCACGATCCCTTTTATTATTTACTAGCTGATGCCCGCGACTCCGTCCGCGTGATTTAAGTTTTTTTTATTCCCGGGGGAACTCCTCAATTTTCCGGGATAAAAAGTAGGTAGCCTATGTCACTCTCCAGGTCCATAACTATAACCATGCCAAAAATCACGTCGATCCGTTGCTCCGTTCCGGCGTGATTGAAGGACAAACCAACAAACCAACAAACAAACTGACTTTCGCATTTATAATATTAGTATGATCCCTTTTACTTGTCCACTTTGTACGTCTAATCATCATCATTGTCTATAAATATAAAAAAAATACTTTCAATTCAATAGAGGCATCTCTCAGAATTTTTATTTAAGTACCTACAATCAAGCACATTCTAGTCAACATACAAAACGTATTACAATTTATATCAAGACTTGATGCAAAGATAACTGTATTATAATATACCAAGATGACAAGTTAAGGTTTTTTAACGATGTACTATTAATAGTAGATTGTTACACAAGGGACGTAAGTAAGCTATTACAGAACAAGATCCAATTTGGCGCCAGTGCGAGCGCAGCTCGCATAGGGCGCTAATGGATCGCGTGCACCCGAGATATTTAGTCACACGAGCGAGCGCAGCCAGCGAGGGTGAATATAGTTCGAGGGTGTAATAGCTACTTGCAACCGAGGTAAGCATTCTACTTTATATCATTCTTGCGAGGTAAATAAAACATTGGTAATGCAAAATGAAATTAAATCACTCTACAAACAAACTTCACAAACTTTCAGATCAAATGAAATGCCGCCATTTCCATTTTTTTTTTGGTAAATAGTTTTCCATTTTTTTTGTTTTTACGGCTCTGGGTTCCAAGGAGTTTTGCATAACTTGAACTGTAATGTGAACATTACAATTCAAGCATAGTGCGACGTAATGTTGCCTTGAATTGCAAACACCAACTTACAAGGAGACTTTCCACCATAGTAATCCCTATTTACTGAGCAAGTATGATATAAACGTAAATTACAACTACCTATATATACTGAATTAGGCGCTTTATATAGGTACCAATGAAAAATTTAATAAATTTCAAGACGGATTGAAATGAACAAAAGCCTGAAATAAATGTAAAAGGTTGGTGCTGTCACAAAGGCATCTTATGAAAGTACCTACCTACTTACACCAATTGATATATAGACTTTAATGAAATCTATACATAAATATAACGATGCATACAATAATGTTATATTTATTTTCATGATTTTGAGAAATTCCACCTCCAACGGATTTTCCAAAATTCTACCGAGCCAAAGCAGGAGCAGGTCGGCAAGTTTTGTATTTTTTTACTTTATCGTAATAATAAACCACATTTCATAAGTATAAATAGGGCAAAACACACAGAAACGGGCGCAGGCCGGGTAGGGTGCGCGGCTGGTTGAATACCTTGTATTTATACCGGACCCGGCCTGCGCCCGACCCGCGCCCGCTCCCTGTGTGTTTTGAGTTTAAAATAATATTTTACACACATGTAAAATTAAAGCTGCACAAGCTTGATACGAATGTTTATAATTTAATTTTGATACAGTAGTTTATATGCGGTGAGCAAAATAAAATGCAATTTGATAAATTATAAACGAGTTTCAATGTTATTCATTACATTTCTGGTCAGCGCGCACGTTGTTACCTATTTTATTTTTGTAACATACGTTGTATTTTTTTTAAAGATTGATTAATATTTAGCATTTTCATGCGTACCTTGATAAATTCTGAGCTATAGAACAATAAATTTGTAACGATTTTGAGTTATTTACATTGGGATCCTTAGCCAATGTCAACCATTAATTGGTTTAGCGGATGGAATACCCTAATTTCAATGCCACTGAACTGAAGATATCTTACTGAATCAATATTATCGAATCTTCTGTTATTCGACTTAATAATACGTATCTACTGCTACTGTAAAAGTAAGCCTGACTGTATATTAACTTGTTACAGCCCACCTGCTAAATAACTGTTTTAGCTTTGGTATAATAACTGCCTCGTTGGTCTAGTGGTTAGCATAGTCGACTGCGGATCACGAGGTCCTGGGTTCGATTCCCGGTCGGGCATAAAAAGTTAGGTATTGGGTTTTTCAATTAAGAAATTCTCAGTGCCAGCCCGGAGTTGGAAGTTGGCGGTGTTTCACCCCCGTGCCTCGGAGAGCACGTTAAGCCGTCGGTCCCGGTTATTATCACTAACATGATAATAGTCGTTAAAGCCCGCCAACCCGCATTGGAGCAGCGTGGTGGGTCTAAGCTCTAATTCCCGCTCTCCTATGAGAGTGGAGGCCTGTGCCCAGCAGTGGGACGTTAATAGGCTGTAGTAATGATGATGATAGTAAATGCCAAAACAGCTTGTCCCTGGGGCTTTTTTTGTACTGGAAAAGATAGATTCCCAAAGAATATTAAAAACCTACATCATCGCCATCATATTAATTTAAATAAATCGGTTAAGTGCTAGTCGGACTCGCACACGAAGGGTTTCGTACCATCGTACAATAATTTACTCTATGTATTTTTTAAATAGAAGTTTATTGGATGGAAATTAAGCTATAAACAAGACGTTATAACATAAAAAATCGGGTTAATATCAAAAAATTACGTTTGTTGTATGGGAGCCCCCCTTTAATATTTACTTTATTGATATTTAATTATTTATTTTGAAAGGTAATGTACAAGTTAATATTCTGTGAAAATTTTAACCGTCTACCTGTTACCGTTTTTAATATTGAGCAAAAAAATACGAAAAAAACACGTTTATTGTATGGGGACCCCCCTTAATATATATATTTTTTTAATTTTTAGTATTTGTTGTTATAGCGGCAACGGAAATACATCATTTGTGAAAATTTCAGCTTTCTAGCTATCACGGTCTATGAGATACAGCCTGGAGACAGACAGACAGACAGACAGACAGACAGACAGACAGACAGACAGCGGAGTCTTAGTAATAGGGTCCCGTTTTTACCCTTTGGGTACGGAACCCTAAAAAAGAAACGGGCCGACAGCGGAGGCTTAGTATTCTGTAAGTTATAGGGTTCTGTGGGCACCCTGTGGTTACGGAACCCAAAAAACTAAAATAGTCTTGAATTAAGTTGACTCATATATTATCAACTGATACATTAAATGACTGATATATGCACCGATAAATGAATCTTGTTATTTTATTTATTTTATTTTATTTTTATTTTTTCCCAGTAATCAACAGCGTTAAAACTAATATTAACAAAAAATATAGCTTGACAATTAAATAAGGCCATAAATGATTACAGTCTAAGAATATAAAAAATATTTTAACAGAGTAGATGGTAGTGCACTTGTAAGTAGAACATAATATAAGTAAAATAATAATAAATATTTGTAACTTAGTAATAGTACGTGTGTGAGTAAGTAATAATAATTGTGAGTGTGTGTATGTGTGTTAGTATGCGTGTGTGTGTGTGTGTATGAGTGTGCTATGGGACTGTCTGTGTTCTTTTTTTTTTTTTTTTTATAAAAATTGTCTATTTTTTGCGGTGTAGGGTTATTATCTCCTTTTTAGGGTTCCGTACCCAAAGGGTAAAAACGGGACCCTATTTCTAAGACTCCGCTGTCTGTCTGTCTGTCTGTCTGTCTGTCTGTCTGTCTGTCTGTCTGTCTGTCTGTCTGTCTGTCTGTCTCCAGGCTGTATCTAATAGACCGTGATAGCTAGAAAGCTGAAATTTTCACAAATGATGTATTTCCGTTGCCGCTATAACAACAAATACTAAAAATTAAAAAAATATATATATTAAGGGGGGTCCCCATACAATAAACGTGTTTTTTTCGTATTTTTTTGCTCAATATTAAAAACGGTAACAGGTAGACGGTTCAAATTTTCACAGAATATTAACTTGTATATTACCTTTCAAAATAAATAATTAAATATCAATAAAGTAAATATTAAAGGGGGGCTCCCATACAACAAACGTAATTTTTTGATATTAACAGTAAACCTCTACAAACAAAGTTAGTTTTGCGGTTCATTAACAAAGGTAATTATACCTACTTCTTAAGTACGGAACCCTCGGTGCGCGAGTCCGACTCGCACTTGGCCGATTTTTAAATTGTGTTTTAGATAGAAAAAATAAATCTAAATAATTAGAGTACTGTTTATTATAAGTTCGTGCTAGGCGTGGAATGATAGAATGTTGAGCATAATTCGTGTTGGACTTGGGAACATGGAGAAGGCGCGTGTGACGTGCTCGTACAGATTGAGCACTGAGTGAAAATGCTGACAGTAAGCTGGGACAATCAATTGAACCGGTCAAAATTGCTCGCGGTAACAACATATCACTCTGTGACCTTCTTTGTTCCAGTGAGTCAATTCCATAGTGAGTACACGCTTCCTGATAACTGTTAAATTTTTTAAAGTCTTTGAAAGCTAAATACTTTAAAAACTGCCTCTGTATACTTTCATTATTACCACAGAATGGGTAAAAGTTGTTATTACTAAGAGTTCAAACAGCCAGACGAGTCAGGATGAAATTTGGTAAAGAAAATAAAATAAAATAGCTATTAAAACGTAGGTAATAGATTTTTTTTAAATTCAACCCCTAAATGGATTTGAATTTTTTATGAAAACTCAACTTAATATGAGCGAAGCCGCGATCAGAAGCTAGTCAGCTATAAAACCGGACGAAAGCAAATCCCTTTTAGCGACTCTATTTTACAGCGCTATTCAATAACTGTGATTGAAAGGCATTAGTTTACTACCAGTACTAATGGCAATCGAGAATGTTGTCGTAAAGACCCGTAACTATTGGACCAAGTGGAAGCACTTCATCAATATAATTTATAATGCAGAAATAAGTCCCAACTCATTTTGTAGACTGCTGCATTAACCATTAATCCTTTTAAAAGCTATTAATGGATGAACCCTCCGAAATGGCTGTAAGCTGAGCTTAGACTTTAATTGTTATAAATTCCGCATTAACTTCTTGAATGCGATTACAGTTAAAGTTACTTAATATTATAATAAATCCATTGTTGATGGATTGATAATGACAGAACTACTACGTTAACGTGCAAGATACCTATCACCAATCTAACTGTAACTTAGTACAGTGACACAGACACGTTGCAGATTTTTTATTAGTTAATAATTTATTCTAACAAAGAGAACAAGTTTTGCAAGACAAATAATTTGGTAGCTGTTTATTGAAATATCTTGGCTCTTGGCTGAACCAATAATAAAAGTCAGGCCCCGATAGTCTGCGTGTCAATATTACCTCAATCCGATCAAAGAGCTTTTCTTCTTCAAAGATTATGATTCGACCTAGGCAATAGACAAAACTTCGGTTTCAAACAGATTGTTGAACCGGCCTTCGGCACTGTCAAGGAGAATTCAGTCAAGTGACCTGGATCAATTCATTCTTGTCTATCTATATTATAATACTAGCTGATGCCCGCGACTACGTCCGCGTGGATTGAGGTTTTTTGGTTCCCGCGGGAACTCCTTAGTTTTCCGGGATAAAAAGTAGCCTATGACACAGAAATAGATTATAGTTTGGAATATTGAAGGAACCAGAAGTTTAATTCGCTATAATCCGCGACAAAAGGAATATCTATGTGGTACAGTGATTTTATATATATATTGATTATATATTTTATATATTTTTAATTATATATCGTGAATTTATTTATATTTTATTAATTTATTTTATATTTATTTACCACACCACAGAATTCCCCCAAAAACTACCCTTTATATATTGATAAATATATATTGATTATATATAATGTATTATATATATTATTATTATATATATATATATATATTTATATTTATTTAACGCACCACAGAATTCCCCCAAAAACTACCCTTTATATATTATAAATATATATTGATTATATATTATTATTTTATATATATATATTTATATTTATAGTTGCCTCCACAATGCACGATTGTGAAACAATCGTGCATTGTGGAGGCAACATCTCCTGAGGATGCTCCGGTATCGGAGTGAAACGTGCGTTGAGGGTAGTTTTTGGGGAATTCTGTGGTGCGGTAAATAAATATAAATATATATATATATATATATATATATATATAATAATAATATATATAATACATTATATATAATCAATATATATTTATCAATATATAAAGGGTAGTTTTTGGGGGAATTCTGCGGTGTGGTAAATAAATATAAAATAAATTAATAAAATATAAATAAATTCACGATATATAATTAAAAATATATAAAATATATAATCAATATATATATAAAATTACTGTACCACATAGATATTCCTTTTGTCGCGGATTATAGCGAATTAAACTTCTGGTTCCTTCATTATGATGGACTTCCGCAAAGTAACGCCTGCCTCTATCCAATAGTTTGGAATATGTTATTCCAAACTATAATCTATTTCTGTGTCAAATTTCATCCTGCAGATCCGTTCAGCCGTTCGAGCGTGATTGAGTAACAAACATCCATCCATACATCCATCCATACATCCATCCAGACATCCATCCAAACTTTCGCATTTATAATATTTATTTGCTATTAGATGATTCCCGCGACTTCGTCTGCGTGGATTAAGTTTTTTTGATTCCCGCGGGAACTCTTGAATTTTCCGGGATAAAAAGTAGCCTATGTCCTTCCCCGAGATGTAACCTACCTCTGTACCAAATTTCATCAAAATAGGTTGAGTAGTTGGGCCGTGAAAGCGTAGCAGACAGACAGACAGACAGACAGACAGACAGACAGACACACTTTCGCATTTATAATATTATATAGAATATATAGTAAATATAGTAAATATATAGTAAATATAGTAAATATAGTAAAATATAGTATATAGTAAATATAGTAATACTTATAGTATATATAGTATATAGTATATAGTATGGAGTATGGAAGTATGGAAGTATGGATTTGATACTTGCTATTCTTAAAATAGATCAAAAGACTGACTATCAACAATACGGTTGAAACTATTGGCTCTACTTATTGCATAATGCAAATCAGTACCTACTTGTAGTAAATGTCTAAAAGGGAAAAAACCTTTAGTTGTGTTTGGCCCTTGATAATTTTAAATTTGACTACGACTTCGAAAAAGGTCTAAAATACTTACCAGACTTAAAAATTCTTACAATTTCAGTATTGTTTTAATTTTTTAAATAAATGCCAGATAGTGTGAAAATTTGGATTCCTGAAAATGATAATTTTGAAGTAATCCCGAATTTCTGCGGTTTCTTTTCCAGCCGGTTGGTATTACCCTGTGTAATGTTGTAAAAAATGTACCGAAGCTACTTGGATCTGTGGTGGCATAGATAGATCCAATACACGAAGATGAGCCCCAATATTTAAAGTTTTTTTTAATTTCACTAAAAGTTAGCCCCTGATTGCAATCTCATCTGATGACAAGTGAAGATGGCAGTCTAAGATATAAAGGTAAAGTTATCATCAGGAAGGTTGCAACATGCATTATTTCTGAAAAATTGTGTGTTTACATACTTCCCCATTACAAACTTAAAATTCAAATTTTTAACATTCAAGGGTGTATTCCATGCTAACTGGTGCCATCATCATAATAAATAAGAGCAGGGCACATATTCGTAGATTAATCTACCCATAATATTGATTACAGGCTAGGTACTCACATTCGTCGTGATCTTTGGCGGTGACGGTGAGGACCGTGTGCTGGATGTCTTCATTCTCGTCGACTTCCGCCTCGTATAGCTCCTTGTCGAAGTACGGCGGGTTGTCATTCTTGTCCGCAATGCCGATGCGGATGAACTTTGTCACTGAAAATAAAATAAATAGTTACAATCGCGTTATTATGACCTAAAGGTTGAATAACATGAAATTATAATATTTTGTACGCGTGGCGTGGGTTTTTTAATCCATATCCATACTTCCATACTAATATTATAAATGCGAAAGTGTGTCTGTCTGTCTGTCTGCTACGCTTTCATAGTCCATCTGTTCAACAGATTTTGATGAAATTTGGTACAGGGATAGGTTGTATCCCGGGGAAGGACATAAGCTACTTTTTTCCGGAAAATTAAGGAGTTCCTTCGGGAATCGAAAAATCTTAGTCCACGCGGACGAAGTTCATGTAGTTAATAATATTACAGTTATATAAAACCTATGAAACAGATATTTTTGACAATGCAGGTAGTTCATTCACAGGCTGTGTACGGCCACATATATATAATGAGCATTTATATACTGCTCTCGGTTAAACTGAAACTAACGTCTCTTACACTATCTACTAATAACTTTTCAAGAACAACTAAATTTCCGAACTTAAATCAACAGATCGCGAGAATCCGTGACCTAACTTTGTTAGTGCCAGCACAAGATTCAACTCAACACGGTTGATGTACGTAAATTAAATTAGGAATAGCAAAACTGTTGAATAACTGAAATATTAGTTCCCGTTTAGTTCACATACCAGTTTGGCTATAATTATTATTTTACTGTTGATAATACTTTAGACAAGTTGAGTGAAATGAATATTTAGAGCTAAATGTTTTTTTCAGATCTAAAAATACATTAATATATAAGAACAGGAGGAAGACCACTGGAACTGGCCGCATGCGTCACCTCAAGATTGTAAGAAGGAGGTTCCGTAATGGTTTCAAAGAAGGCAAGCCCACACCTAAAAAAGCTGTAGCCTCATCGTAGGCCTATTGCTTTAAGTGAATAAAAAAATAAAATAAAAACATCACTAAGTTATTGTAAGAAAATCTTCCATTTTGTCCTCCCACCTGGAATAAACCTGAATTCAATTGTAATAAATATTTTCCGTGTCACGTAAAAGGTAATAATCTTTTAATAAGTCTCGAACAGATGAAAGTAACGAACTCAACCTACATCAGCTGTCTACATTATGAAACGGTCTAATGAATACTCCAAATGAACCTTAATCTGCATTACAGGGTCGTGAGTGAAAGAAACTTAGAGAGGAAATTACTACCGCTTGAGGTCCACTTTAGTAAAGATAAATTAGGGACATTTGTTGAAATGTCCGGTTGCTTTATTTGCCAACGCACAGTTACTGAGAGGCCGTTATCTGAAACACATGGGCAGAACATAAACCTAACAAAGCACCTAGCGATGGCCCATTTTTTACCGACTTCCAAAAAAGGAGGAGGTTATCAATTCGGTGCGTATTTTTTTTATGTATGGCGGTGCATATCTACGTGGTTTCTGAACCGATTTGAATTTTTTTCTATCAGTCGTTAGAGGAAGCTCTCGAGTGTCAGCTTTGCGTTTAAAATTGAATTGATATTTTGGAAAAGATAAAAGATTGTGTATTTGTTTAGTTATGACTGTTTAATTAGGCTGATATTTGACTCATTCGATGTATTTCACTCGGTTCGTTCTTTGGCGGGGATACGCCATATTGGAATAATTTGCATAAATACCCGGCCCATTTTGACTTTGAAAAAGCAGTCTCCTGCCGGCAGACCCGGCAGTCTCAGTGATTATTGAGTGCTTTTATGTTTGGATCGCAGTTTGATTCGGTGATTGGCGATGGCAATCATGGCCGGACCGGGTGAGTGTTATCTTTATGTTTAACCATGTTGTTAAACAGGCAAGAACGCCTGTTTCTGATTTGAGGCATGAACGCCCCAGGCAAGAACGCCTGTTTCTGATTTGAGGCATGAACGCCCCAGGCAAGAACGCCTGTTTCTGATTTGAGGCATGAACGCCCCAGGCATGAACGCCTGAACACGACCTAGGGCAAGAACGCTCGTGATATCATTTGAACACGAGGACGTGTTGTTTTCAGGACGGTAGAACTGTCAGCTTTGCGTTTAAAATTGAATTGATATTTTGGAAAAGATAAAAGATTGTGTATTTGTTTAGTTATGACTGTTTAATTAGGCTGATATTTGATTCATTCGATGTATTTCACTCGGTTCGTTCTTTGGCGGGGATACGCCATATTGCAATAATTTGCATAAATACCCGGCCCATTTTGACTTTGAAAAAGCAGTCTCCTGCCGGCAGACCCGGCAGTCTCAGTGATTATTAAGTGCTTTTATGTTTGGATCGCAGTTTGATTCGGTGATTGGCGATGGCAATCATGGCCGGACCGGGTGAGTGTTATCTTTATGTTTAACCATGTTGTTATAATTAACTGTTTACATTGAGTCTCTCGTGAAATCGCTACACGTTGTGACCATTCGCTCGTGGAAGTTATAAAGAGAGTACAAACATAATATATTTTAAAGTAATTTTAATTATTTGCCCACTTCTGGAATTATGCTTACACGAGGTGGTCCCATAAAAAATTCTGACTCCAAATCCTCAACCCTGACACTAAAAAGTAAAAAATATAAATTCTTTCCAAAAAACCGACTTCTAACGTTCACTATAAAGTACAAAATAATTTTGATTTCTACCCACTATGTTGAAGTCGGGCGAGTCTGATGCGTCAACTTTGCTTATCCTTGTTATACCCGCGACTTCAACATAGTGGGTAGAAATCAAAATTATTTTTCAATACAGTTGTCAAACATGGCGCACTTTCAGAGGCTGTAGTTATGATTCGAAAATTGAATCTTTCGCATAGGCATCTTACTTTTACACGGTCGTGACTTACTTTTACAAGCTCGACACTTACTTTTGCAGTTTAGTTTAAAATTTTCCAAGTCAATTAAAAAAGTTTATTAGCAAGGAGTTTTCATACATAGAATATAATCGGATAGGCTTTTTACGAGGAAAAATGAATGAATCCGTACGTTTTAGCATTGAATTTCCAAAATTCTTTTAAATGGTTGTAGATTATATTTAATTACCAGTTTTAATTTAATTATTTACAACATTTGACAAAAATTGAATAGGCTGTATACGCGTAGGTACGAACCCGTAGCCTAGTTTCGTTGAAAAAAAAAATATGTCCAGGTGTAAATACGCGCCATTTGCTGATTTTTATTATTTTTTATGTGATAAATTGATTATATTTTCAACTGTATTGAAAAATTCTTTTAAATGGCGGTTGATTATAATTAATTACCAGTTTTAATTTAATTACCTATTTTCAACATTTGTCAAAAATCGAATAGGCTGTATACGCGTAGGTACGAACCCGTAGCCTAGTTTCGTTGAAAAAAAAATATGTCCAGGTGTAAATACGCACCATTTGCTGAATTTTTTTATTTTTTATGTGATAAATTGATTATATTTTGGGTATTATATAGACATCCGGTACTCGCTTTCAGGGGTGGGGAGGGGTGGGGAGGGTGGGGAGGGGGGAGAGGGTGCTCCCCCTCTTTGTTCCCCCCACCGGAAATGCATAGTTTTTTTTTATGAATTTTTAAAAATCTCATTTTGAGGTTATGTTTTCATACATTTACAACGCGTGCAGGGGTGGGGAGGGGGGTGGATGGGTGGGGAGGGGGGGGGGGGGGCGGGTGCCCCCCATCTTTTTTCCCCCCACCGGAAATGCATATTTTTTTTTTGAATTTTTAAAAATCTCATTTTGAGGTTATATTTTCATACATTTACAAAGAACCTAAGTGTATAAAAATATTTATGTTCTAACCCAACCTAATTTAACTTCCAATTATTAGAACCTAAGTGCCCGGCCTGTGGCCGGGCACCAGTTATATTTATGTTCTAACCTAACCTAACCTACCTTTAGGTTTTCCATAGTCTAGTGGTTAGAGGGAGTTAAGAACCCCTACAATTTAATTTTTCATTTCAAACTAATAGAACCTAAGTGCCCTATGTTGCCTATGTTCTAACCTAACCTAACCTACCTTTAGGTTTTACTCACGTATGATGACTCAAGATATGTGGGGACTTGGTTCTATGACTGTTATGATGTAAATAAAACAATTATTGAAATAATTATATTTTTATGTTATTTTATAAACATGTTTAATTGCCTTCATCAGTTCTTCAAAAGCATCTTTTTTATATTTTTCAATATTTCGATGCCATAAATATTCTATAATCAAATCCGAAAACCAAAATTGATAAAACAGCGCAATTTTTGTGGTGTAAATGTATGAAACATAACCTCAAAATGAGATTTTTAAAAATTCATAAAAAAAAAACTATGCCTTTCCGGTGGGGGGAACAAAGAGGGGGGGCACCCTCTCCCCCCCCCCCCCACCCTCCCCACCCCTCCCCACCCCTGAAAGCGAGTACCGGATATCTATAGCCAACCCTATATTTTTGTACTATTTCCCACAACTGTATTGAAAAACGTCGTGTGATACACGGGTGTGAAGGTTATTGCAAACTCGTGACATTAAAAACCCTCACCTTCGGCTCGGGCTTATTAATGACAGCTCGTTTGCAATAACCTACTTTCCACCCTTGTATCACAATATACTATTGTACTTTACAGTGGCGTTGGAAGTCGGTTTTTTGGAAAGAATTTTTTCTGGCTTCTATGGACTTCAGTAAGGAAATATACCTAAATTATTCATTACCGAACATACCTTCAGTATTAATTACTTACTTTGAATAATGTCAACATCTTTTAGGCAGATGATTGCTAGTATTTTAAGAACTGGATGAAGATAGCTTGTTACTTATATTTTCAATAATATTTAATGAAACATGAAATACAATATAATTTTAGAAACTTAAGACTACTTTTAAAACAAATAATGCACCATATTAATTTTACGTTCGTAAAGTTAATTAATTTCTTGCTAGACTCATTGAATTTTAATGGTATCCATGCGAATTTGTATTTTGAGCCACAAACATGTGAAATATATTATCTTAAAGCGGGATATTATTACATTATTAGCGTGAACGTTGCATAATTACATTTTGGGAACCCAAAGTAATGTACTCATATTGTATTGCGTTATAATCTGCCTTTAATTATATAAAGAGCTGCTGGCGGGATGCTAAAGACTTAATGAGGTAGAGTATGTATCATAACAATTTTGTACTGCAATTGAGATATTAAATGACTAAATGACTTTTTATCCACTACAAGTTAGCCCTTGACTGCGATCTCACCTGATGGTAAGTGATGATTCAGCCTAAGTACCGGGCTAACCTGTTAATGGCATGGCAGATATATTAATACGGTTTCTACACGGCACCGTACCAGAACGCTAAATCGCTTGGCGGCACGCCTTTAGCGGTAGGGTGGTAACTACGACCGAAGCGTCCCACCAGGCCAGACCAGGGAAAATTAAGACATTATAAATTCCCAAATTGACCCTGCCAGGATTCGAACTCAGGACCTCCACAAGTTAAGACAACAGCGCTCATCACTGCGCCATGGAGGACGTCAAACTGTAACTGTACTGGAATAATAATTATTTGCGACTAGTTAATTATAATTAACTGCGTCGAAACTCGAGACTGAAGTAGCCTTTTTAGGGTTCCGTAGCCAAATTTGGCAAAAACGGAACCCTTATAGATTCGTCATGTCTGTCTGTCTGTCTGTCTGTCTGTCTGTCTGTCTGTCTGTCTGTCCGTCCGTATGTCACAGCCACTTTTTTCCGAAACTATAAGAACTATATTGTTGAAACTTGGTAAGTAGATGTATTCTGTGATCCGCATTAAGATTTTCTTACAAAAATAGAAAAAAAAACAATAAATTTTGGGGGTTCCCCATACTTAGAACTGAAACTCAAAAATTTTTTTTTCATCTAACCCATACGTGTGGGGTATCTATGGATAGGTCTTTAAAAATGATATTGAGGTTTGTAATATCATTTTTTTCTAAACTGAATAGTTTGCGCGAGAGACACTTCCAAAGTGGTAAAATGTGTGTCCCCCCCCCCCCCTGTAACTTCTAAAATAAGAGAATGATAAAACTAAAAAAAATATATGATGTACATTACCATGCAAACTTCCACCGAAAATTGGTTTGAACGAGATCTAGTAAGTAGTTTTTTTTTAATACGTCATAAATCGTAAACCGCAATTTACCTTTCATTCAATCAACTCAAATATTTAAAGAAAACATTTAATTTAAAAGTTACTACAGGTTTGTACGGAACCCTCGGTGCGCGAGTCCGACTCGCACTTGGCCGGTTTTTTTTAGTATACTTATTTGCTTGCATAGAAAAAAATAAGGTTTAAAAATTTCCTTTTCTTGTCAACAGTTGTGTTCGATACCTCACGGTCTCATAAATTATATTTTCATGCAACAAGATAAATAGGAGGGAGCACAAAACTTACACTGTCAGACAAATATATTTTCACGTTTCACGGATCAACAAAAGGAACATTTCAATTTTTTATTCAATTTTGTTTCACTATTTATATAGAATATACATAACTTAAAAATTATATTTACCCATATAAAAGTTAAAGTGTTTTCCATGGACATATTTATTGCAGTAGCATAAACAACAAAACAAGAAGCAAACATAATATAAACAACACGCTGATATTCTGTAACATCTCAATCACATAATGCAGTTTTGTTCCAATACCCAGGAATCCTGTATTATTTCCCTAGAGTTCAGTGGTGAGTGTGAGGGCAATTTTCAACGGGCCTCACGACCACTTATGATCAAATCCCTTGAGGAAGAGACATTGGCCTTTACTACCCATTCTCGAGCAAGACATTTTATGAGGGTTGTTTCTCAACTTCCAAGCCAAATATCGATGTTAAACCTTCCACAAGCGACTATTAATGGTAAGTTCCTGAACACTATTAAATGGAACTATTAAAAAATATACTGCCAAATATTATATTATCTTAACGGATTCTACATTTGATTTATTTTATTTTCCAGTTATATGTGTAAATATTTACGTATGGACTAATATATTTAGCGCTTCTTTATCAATCTAAATCGAGTACCCACTCTTTCAAGTTACATAATAATGTTATTATAAACACTGATGTCGAATCCATGTAAATTCCTCACTTGTAAAATTATAGTTAAGTACTGCAGACACACCTAAACAACTAGAAAGTAATAGTCCTATTCCGAAAAAGTTGATCAATCATTGTTACCGTTACCATGTCAATGGTAGTGACTGGCGGAATTTTGTGCTGCGACAACAGTTTGCCCATTAAGAAAAGAGTGCTGGCTGTTATCACTGCATCAATTATGTCATTGTGATGAGCTCTCAGTCAAAATTGTGATAAACTGATCCAAGCGCGGACAGCTTGCAACAACAGCAACAACTTACAGCAATAACTTGCAGCAACAACTTGCAGCAACTATTCAACTGTTCGAGCTGTCTTTATAAAGCTCTTCTTGAAAGATTTCTAGAGTAGAGTTCTTATGTCATACTGCCAGCACAAATCGAATACACCTACTTGTAAAACTTCCGTAAAATTGTGGGAGAATTTATTGAATTCGTTATAATATCCTAAGTAGTGAAAGCATTACAAAGAATCTACACAAGAAATTTCTTAGAACTTACTCCCATCTTACTGAAAGTAAGTTACATAGGAGTACCTTAAATTATGATTATACCAAAATATGATGTATATGCTTGAACATTAGAATAGTTAGGATTGCATAGAATCCAACTTTATTAGATAGGTAGAGAATAGTTTCGGAATTTCTAAATGAAACTATAATAGTAAAATGTTGTGAGCGTGATAGTATTTGGGTTGATGTCACTATCTCACAAATAATTTCGCTTTCAAGTTCCTAACATCCTGACATTAAGTAAGTACACTACCCTGACATTAAACGTTCTGCTTTGTGGCCGAGAGCCGATTCCATGAGTGTGTTTATTAGTACAAAAGGAAGAGTAAAAGATAAGTAAATTCGCCTCATAAAATAAACGGTAAGCTGAAATAGCTCTTTCAATCGACAAATGTTATCAGATAGTGAGGTTAACCCAGCAAATGAATTGAATAAAATAAATAATAAAGTAATCACTGCAAATAGGATGGGTTTTAGTACAAATTGCCTAAAGGCTACGAAGAAATATATAGTCGTAACCTCAAATACAAAACTTTGCAATAAAGAACGACGTAAATTTTATCGATCCAAATACAGCGGTAATGTGGGTAAAAATTACTATGCCCATAAGGAATAAAGCAATAAGTCTTTGATAGGAAACAATTTCGTACGAAGGATTTATTGATAATGTTTTGTATTGCAATAAATAAGAATAGAGTAAATTAACATAACAATATAATTTATTTTTCTTTCCTAACCGAATTGACATCTGTATTTATCTACTTTTTCCATTCTATCAAAACCAATTCGAACCCAAACTTCGATGAATATTCAGTTAAGTAGGTATTTTATTATTCTTTGGTCATAATATTTTATCTGTAAGCATACTGAAGAACACATAGATTAATAGACTTGAGTATTAAAAATGGATCAGAGGCAGATTTAAAAACACGATCGGAGGATTATTGGGTAGAATATAAAATAAAGAATCGAGTTTATTTTAATTAGATAAGATCTTAAAAGTCATAGGCTTTCTGATTAACGTGTTTTGTAGAATGAAATCTATTTTGGGCAAGAGATAAAAATATACAAAGATGTAAATAAATGAATCAAAACAATAACGTCTGTAGCTTTTATTATTCGAAATATTATTTCAAAAGTGAAAAATCCAAAGCTTGCTGCGGTACAGTAGAAGCATCTGCTAACCAAAGATTTGAAAGCTTAAGTGTTATCCTGAAACTACTGCGGATTGGCAAAATCCCAGAGCTACTCGTATTGCTGCGAACGTGGAGATTTTCGTAGAATTTATCTCAAATGTGCGCAGAGACACTCTACTTAAGTGAAGCCTTTTTGACAATCATAACCAACAAACGATAAGCCATTTTCCAAAAACACAGTGCAATTCCCTAAAACGCGGTAACACGAGTAGGTATATTTATTGGAATAAAATATCTATTACTATAATTAGTATTGTAGTGACTGCCTCGTTGGTCTAGTGGTTAGCATGTTTGACTGCGGCTGACGAGGTCCCGGGTTCGAGTCCCGGGTCGGGCCATAATAAGTGTTGGGTTTTTCTGACTTAGAAATTATCAGCACTAGCCCGGAGTCAGGAAGTTGGCGGTGTCTCACCCCCGTGCCTCGGAGAGCACGTTAAGCCGTCGGTCCCGGTTATTATCACTAACATGATAATAGTCGTTAAAGCCCGCCAACCCGCATTGGAGCAGCGTGGTGGGTCTAAGCTCTAATTCCCTCTCTCCTATGAGAGTGGAGGCCTGTGCCCAGCAGTGGGACGTTAATGGGCTGTAGTGGTGGTGGTGGATAATTAGTATTAGACATCCGAACGTTCAGCTAAATAAAGAATGAAGCGCCATAAGATACCCTTTATTAGGGTTCCGTAGCCAAATTTGGCAAAAACGGAACCCTTATAGATTGGTCCATGTCTGTCTGTCTGTCTGTCTGTCCGTCCGTATGTCACAGCCACTTTTTTCCGAAACTATAAGAACTATACTGTTGAAACTTGGTAAGTAGATGTATTCTGTGAACCGCATTAAGATTTTCTTACAAAAATAGAAAAAAAACAATAAATTTTGGGGGTTCCCCATACTTGGAACTGAAACTCAAATTTTTTTTTTCATCTAACCCATACGTGTTAATCTAACCCATATCTATATGGATAGGTCTTCAAAAATGATATTGAGGTTTGTAATATCATTTTTTTCTAAACTGAATAGTTTGCGCGAGAGACACTTCCAAAGTGGTAAAATGTGTATCCCCCCCCTGTAACTTCTAAAATAAGAGAATGATAAAACTAAAAAAAATATATGATGTACCTACATTACCATGCAAACATCCACCGAAAATTGGTTTGAACGAGATCTAGTAAGTAGTTTTTTTAATAATTTAAAACTTACTACATGTTTGTACGGAACCCTCGGTGCGCGAGTCCGACTCGCACTTGGCCGGTTTTTTCATCAGGATTAACAAGAAGAAAAACACTCTACATAATGTTTTGTAAGAGAACAAATTGAGTGAGTGATATAATATAATATTATCGACTTAGAACTCAAACTGCTAGGTCTTGGTCTTGTAATTGGAAAATTTAACAGGTTCTCTCTATAAACAGATCCCCACTAAGAAAGGCTTTTGACTTGGACTTGAAGGATTTCTTGAAGTCGCCAGCAAATAATGAAATAAATCTAAACCACATTCTTGAGTGTACAAACAAAGCAAAGAAAATATATTGTCAGTGTCGGCTAATACAGTTTCATTAACTTATTTTTATTAAGGAAATGAACTTCCTTCATTTGGCTATTTCCTCAGGGTTGAAGCAATCCTCAAGGATATCTGCGGCTAGTTAACAGCTCTACAAGCTAAGCCGTACGGCGTTCAGCAAAGGGGATTTAGCGTCCCCGTACGATACCAATAATTATTGGGTGTTAAGTTATGAACTAGATCCACAGACTAAAATAACAGTTAGATATTTTAACGTTTAAACTATAGTGAGAGATATTCATTATAAATATATATGTCACCGTAAGATTGCAAAAACCGTTAGATTGTAATCCGACTAGCGATAATGTAAACTGTCGACAGATTGTGAACCGTTCAATGTTCCGAGTGTCAATTTTTGAAATATTCATTGTATTTACGTTTTCTTGTCTTTTTCTTGTAGGTTAGGTTAGGGTTCGACATAAATATTCAGTATATTAAATGCTGGGCACTTACGTTTTATCGAGTTAATATACCGAACAGATTACAATCTACCGAAAAATAATGCGTTAAATTGTAATCTTTCGACAGTTTACAATATCGCTAGTTAGATTACAATCCAACGGCCTTTGCAATCTTACGGTGACATATATAACAACCGGATACACTCACGTTTTATGTCGAAACTAGTCGGGCACTTTTCCGACATAAAACGTGAGTGTATCCGGTTGTTATGTATATTTATAACAGTTAGATACTTGATAGAACTGCCGTACTCCTGCAGAATATCATCTTTATTAATACCAAAAAAAGAACGTATCAAGCAGGTTATATCAGAAACAGAATACAAAGGAAATTCGAGTATATAATATTTCATATCACTATAAACGAATTCGTTCTGAGTACCGCCTGCCTGATAGTGGGAAATTCCCCAGCGTGGAATATTTCATAAAGGTCATTGGGGGGTAAATTGAGGTTATAAGCGCACATAAATGTGATAATTGGGATACCACTCATTGTTAACCACATATCGGCATTTATTTAATAATACATATCAAATGCCAGCTATTATTATGTTTACCTATCAAAGTCAGACACAATTTATAGGTTACCATTTTAGGGTTTCGTAGTAAAACAAAGGACTAACTTAATGGTTTCATCCATCAATGTCACAGGCATTTCAAAATCAACTATTATAGCTTTACGATTGAACTTCACTACAGCTATAAAAAACGGTAAGGTACTTTGGAACATTTTAACCAACCCAGCTACCGCTACACAGAGGTGTATATTTTATATTTTCCGACAACTCCCTAACATGAAAAGTGGACTTCTAATCAGAAAAATGTTTTACCTTATTGGTAGATATTATTTTGGAATAAGATATAAGAAATAAAGACTTTTAGCAAATATCATGATTAAGAAACCCTACTTTATACGTGATCCGACACGCACTTCATCAGCTTATAATATTATTTATTAATTAAATAACAACAATAATTAAAATTATTTAGGTATTTACATTATATCAAAATTCTTGTCTCTGAATTAAATACTTTGTAGAGCCATTCAAAAGCGCCATTTTCGAACATTGTGGAAGATGTAATTATATCATTCAAAGTTTGGTTTCACGTAATAATAATTTGTTGAAATTAACGGCGTATATAATATGTCACCGTAAGATTGTGAAAACCGTTAGATTGTAAACTGTCGAAAGATTACAATTTAACGCATTATTTTTCGGTAGATTGTAATCTGTTAGGAATATTAACGAGAGAACCCACGTGCCCTACTAGCGCACTACTTGATTGTTTATGTCAAACCCTAACCTAACCTACAAGAAAGAGACAAGAAAACGTAAATACAATGAATATTTCAAAAATTGACACTCAGAACATTGAACAGTTCATAATCTGTCGACAGTTTACAATCTAACGAGATAAAAAGCATTAGATTACAATCTAACGGTTTTCACAATCTTACGGTGACATATATAATTTTAACAAAAAATAAAGCCATCTACAAAACCGAGAGCTCATTTAAATATGGCTGCTTTTAAAAAGTTAAGTAGTCAGTAAAGTGCTCTTTATTCTACCGACAAAAATACAAAGAATATTTTAATAATCTTGAAAATATACGAGTTTTTCCGTCCGTAGTCTAAGGTCTAGGTCATTTAAAGCGAAGTTATAAGTAGGCTATGACCTACTAAAATGTAAAATACTGTAAAATGAACTGTATTAACTTGTCCTATATTATAATACCAACATATTCGTAGTCAATTCAAACAATCTGTTATACGTAAAACAACAGCTTACATCTTAAGTAACTAGGTATATCAATTTCTAAAAAAAAAAAAACAAATTCAAAATTCTTTATTTGCAGAAACATTTTTTACAATGAGATGTTATTTGTAAGTTTAAGTATAAATGTTTCACCTTAATATCATCGAAACTTATTATAGGAAATCATTACACTATGTAAAATAGCATTTATCCAGTTACCAAGAATTATATACATAATTTGTAAACATTATATAATTATTACCTATATGACGAGATTTTAAACAAGAAATTTCAGTCTACAATTTAGAACTTAATTTTTATTGTAGTAACGGGGGTTTTCTCTTTTCTCGAAATATTATATTCTCAACGTAATAATAACCTTATTAATTATTTGTTTGCTATAAAATTATCTGCGTAAAATATTCAATTCGCCAACCTGTTAATACAACCCAAAGGAAAAGTAAAAGAAATATGGTAAGTTCTTCATCTTGGCTGTAGTTTTAAGGCCACAAAAATAAACGTAACTCGTTCCCTCTATTTACCTCGCCGATATTACGTAAGCTAAGAAGTTTCACGGGTGAATTTCTCGCTAATAAAAACAAATCAGCAATGGAAAGCGGCCTTACGACGCCTCAGACGACACTTTGACAAACCATGGTGCAGTTTTCGTCGGACTCTAAAGAATAATTTTGTTAGAAAACTGTGTCGGTCGTCGTAAAAATTGACGCGTACTCGTTGAATATTCAACCGCGTTTTACCATATACGAATGAAATGGTCCCAATGTTCTATTAATTATTCCAGAAACCTGCGCGTAGCGTTTAAGTTATTATTCAACAAAGGAGCACTTTTGAAATTAAAATCTTATTACGAATTCAAAGATTTTGGACAGCTTTCAAATGTAGTCGTATAGCTTCTTAGATGAAACTGTTAGTTTAATTTAGTTATACATATATATATATTACTAGCTGATGCCCGCGACTTCGTCCGCGTGGTTTAAGTTTTTTGTTATCCCCGCGGGAACTCCTTAATTTTCCGGGATAAAAAGTAGCCTATGTCACTCTCCAGGTCTTCAACTATACTCATGCCGAAAATCACGACAATCCGTTGCTCCGTTGCGGCGTGATTGAAGGACAAACCAACAAATAAACACACTTTCGCATTTATAATCTTAAAAGTATGATTAACAATATATTATTTGATTGTTTACTATAGTAATATTTATAAATAACAATTATAACAACAATTATGTGACAAGTAACATAAAATTTATTAGCTACTAGCTGATGCCCGCGACTTCGTCCGCGTGGTTTAAGTTTTTTTGATTCCCGCGGGAACTCCTTAATTTTCCGGGATAAAAAGTAGCCTATGTGTTATTACTGACTATAATCTATCTCTGTGCCAAATTATCCTATGTTACTCTCCAGGTCCTCAACTATACCCATGCCAAAAATCACGTCAATCCGTTGCTCCGTTGCGGCGTGATTTAAAGGACAAACCAACAAACCAACAAAGAACAAACCAACACACCAAAAAACTAACAAACCAACAAACCAACAAACAAACTGACTTTCGCATTTATAATATCAGCATGATTTGAATTATATTTCCGCCAGTTCGCTTGACTACACCACTTTTCAAAGAGACAGTACAACAATTATGCTATAACTTAGTTAATTTTTTTTATACTTCTACCATACCTTTACTACTGTTTTAATCATACTTTTGCGGGTCTAAAGTCAGTCTTCATGCCCTAGGGCCGTAATCTAGTCGATCGATCGCCCAACTAGTTGACCAACCCCATACTGTATATATGCACAACAGAGTCTAGGCTCCAGACTGGTCGACCAAACGATCGTACCATTTGACATAAAAGTTTTTAAACCAAGGAGTATGTGTACCTGCATAAACACTGGCAGCATGAAAAGCAAAAAGTTTGAATATCAAAGCAGCGGCGCCAAAGCGCGAAATAAAAACAAATGACAAATTATTCCACATCTACAATCTATCTACGTATTTTGTTACAAATTGTTACAAATTCAATAAAAAGTGGTCCTAAATATTGCAAAATTGGTGAATTATTGCCGGATAAATCAAAGCAGATTTACTTAAAAACATATGAAAATTTCATACAATGGAGAAATCATAAAGGCGTAAAAAGTATCTCTGAACCAGTGCTCCTCTGTTATTTCGAAGAATTAACAAAAACCAAGAAATCATCCAGCCTGTGGAGCATTTTTTCAATGCTGAAAGCGACCATCGATGTAAAACACAATATTTCTATCAAGAAATACACAAGACTCATAGCAGTTTTAAAGAAACAATCTTCTAATTATCAAGCAAAAAAGTCAAAAGTTCTGAGCGCTGAAAACATACAATCTTTTCTGGAGCAAGCCCCTGATGATCAATTTCTTGCTATAAAAGTGAGTACCTACCTAACCTTACTACTATTACCTACCTACTAACACATTGTATCTACCTACTAAAAATGTACTTAGCTAAATCTATTTCTTATGCTACCTTGTTAACTATAATCAAACCTCTACCTAATATTCCATCGTTTTTGTTTCAGGTGATATTAATTTTGGGAATAAATGGTGCTTGTCGCTGTAACGAATTAGTAAACTTGAACACTGATAATATGAAAAAGCATTCTGATACACTGCTTTTGGTTAAATTGCCAGACACCAAAACTAAAAGAGAGTGATCGTTCGTTGTGCGCGAAGACCATGTAAAAACTGTAGAAAAATACCAATCACTTCGACCAACTGGAATGAATACAAATCGTTTTTTAATCCAGTACAGAAATGGAAAGTGCAGCCAATGGGTAAAAATAACATTAGTAGCACCCCTAAGGCAATCGCAGCTTTTTTGAGTTTGCCGGACATCAATCTCTACACAGGTCATTGTTTTCGCCGAACTTCTGCTACTCTTTTGGCCGACGCAGGTGCAGATTTGACCGTAATTAAGAGACACGGTGGATAGAAATCTAGTACCGTGGCCGAAGGGTACTTAGAAGATTCTTTGGAAAACAAGAGGAAAATCAGCGCTCGTTTGTGTGAAAATGTTCCTACAAAGACTTCTGCAGCTTCTGTTGTAGATCCTTGGACGCCACTACTGCAGCTCCAAATGCCCCAGCCATCGACATCAAAATGTCAAATCAATGTAGTGCCGCCGTCAACAGCAAACCCAAAAGTGGAGGAAGAAATACCAACTAACATAACAGCGTCACAAGTAACTACTAATTTCAATAAAAACAGTGCACCTAATATCACTCTTAATTTTCAGAACTGGACAAATGTGACTCTATCGAACGTGAACATTCACTTTTAATTTGTCTTTTCTTTTTATTATTTACTAGACCTATGTATCCTACTTACTATGATTTGCAATAAATATCTAACCGTTACAGTTTGTTTTACTGTTATGGTAGAAGTATAAAGTAGAGTATACACCACCGGGATAAAGCAGTTTTTTTCTTGGGCGCTTGAATCCCTCACTGTACTCAGGACTCAATCTTAATTCCCTCCGCTCGGGAGTTAAATTTGGAGTCCTTCGTTACGTTCAGGATTCAATGTAGCGCCCGTGACATAAAACAGTGCTTTATCCCCTTGGTGTATAATCTACTATAACTCGCTGTTTGATTAATTATTTATCGACAGTTGTATAAAGATAAACTCCACGAACACAGTGTATGAGATGAAAATCCCAACGGGAAACGTAACACTGCCCTTTAAGGCTATCCTTCAGGCTTGAACAATAATACATGTTTATGGGGGTTGTTTTTCAAGTTGCAAAGCCGAATTCCGCTATTAACCGTCTCTATGTGGTTAATTTTCGGACCATTTTGATTCTCACAACCATTCAAAGGTGCTAAATCACACCGAAATAGACTTTTGATCCATAATGCTGCTTTTTGTGATAGCATTTATAAAGATCTTTATGTATTTTTGGTGTTCTTATTTTTTTAATATATTTAGTTAAGATTAACTTTAGTTCCCATAAAAAATCCAAAATTATAATAGTCAGTCAATGATGTCCGCCATAAAATGACTCATTTCAACAAACAGGAAAAAATATTGAAAAGTAAAATGTGAAATCAAATTATTACTTTTTTTGTCAATAATCCATACTTCCATACTAATATTATAAATGCGAAAGTGTGTCTGTCTGTCTGTCTGTCTGCTACGCTTTCACGGCCCATCTATTCTACCGATTTTGATGAAATTTGGTACAGGGATAGGTTGTATCCCGGGGAAGGACATAGGCTACTTTTTAACCCGGAAAATTTAAGAGTTCCCGCGGGAATCGAAAAAATTTGGTCCACGCGGACGAAGTCGCGGGAATCATCTAGTGAGTAATATTTTGTATACTTATAGTTTATATAATAAAAAAGCCAATATTCCTGTCAAAAGGAAGACAATTTCGTCCAATAATATATTTCATTAAAGCGAATTTCTATCGAAAAACCGTCTAAAATTGGATTCAATGGGTAGAATAAAGGGAATAATCTGTATTCTGTTTATTGATTCAAGAAATAATAAAGGCTCGTCTGACAATAAAGCGATTCCAGTTCCGTATTAAAATAAGAAATAAGCCCATAACACGATAATACCAAATTTTACCGCAAAAATGAACTGCAAAAAAGGCCCACATTACTTTTTTACGCTCATTCAAGGATGGATTGAACTGTAAATAGTGCTCATTTGGCTACCTTCCAAGAATTTCGCGAAAAGAATATTGACCGATATCTTAAACCACCTAATATTTTAAGTAGACATTTGTAACAAACACTTTTTAAAGTAAAATAAACCAAAAAAAATAATTGACTACAGAATATTTTCCTTTACGCTATATTTTCTTATATCCTAAATTACGAATCGTGTCGTATCGTGTAGGGTCCTTGATTTAACTTTATTATTTCCTACAATCCGTGAATACAATACTTATAACTGATACAAGATGATTCCCGCGACTTCGTCTGCGTAGATTGAGTTTTTTAATTCCCGCGGGAACTCTTTTATTTCCCTGGATAAAAAGTGGCCTGTCCCGGGATACAACTTATCCCTGTACAAAATTTCATCAAAATCGGCTGATCAGATAGGCCCGTGCGTGCAGACAGCGTAACAGACTGACAGACACGACAGACTTTTGCGTTATAATATCAGTATGGACGGATAGTATGGATATAAAACCAGAATCTCTAACAAACTTATTCACTTATTTAATATAACAAACTAAATACAGTAAGCTAAGAGAAAGAACAGGTATATACTCAAATAAGTCAGACAAAACTCAAACAGAACTAACTCATCTTGTTGACGACTGTAACTTAACGATAGATGTTGTCAATAACTCTAGAAGATATTATAGCTAGTAGTTTAACTATTAATAATAATACGATTTTTACCAAATTGCCACTAAATTTTAGATCTAAACTAAGGAGTTCTTCATCATCATCACTACAGCCTATTAACGTCCCACTGCTGGGTACAGGTCTCCACTCTCATAGGAGAGCGGGAATTAGAGCTTAGACCCACCACGCTGCTCCAATGCGGGTTGGCGGGCTTTAACGACTATTATCATGTTAGTGATAATAACCGGGACCGCCGGCTTAACGTGCTCTCCGAGGCACGGGGGTGAAATACCGCCAACTTCCAACTCCGGGCCGGCACTGAGAATTTCTTAATTGAAAAACCCAATACCTAACTTTTTATGCCCGACCGGGAATCGAACCCAGGACCTCGTGATCCGCAGTCGACTATGCTAACCACTAGACCAACGAGGCAGTTAAGGAGTTCTTGGTTAAATAAAAATTCTTTCCAAAAAACTGACTTCCAAAGCCACTGTAAAGTAAAAAAACCGGCCAAGTGCGAGTCGGACTCGCGCACCGAGGGTTCCGTACTAAAGAAGTAGGTATAATTACCTTTGTTAATGAACCGCAAAACTAACTTTGTTTGTAGAGGTTTACTGTTAATATCAAAAAATTACGTTTGTTGTATGGGAGCCCCCCTTTAATATTTACTTTATTGATATTTAATTATTTATTTTGAAAGGTAATATACAAGTTAATATTCTGTGAAAATTTGAACCGTCTACCTGTTACCGTTTTTAATATTGAGCAAAAAAATACGAAAAAAACACGTTTATTGTATGGGGACCCCCCTTAATATATATATTTTTTTAATTTTTAGTATTTGTTGTTATAGCGGCAACGGAAATACATCATTTGTGAAAATTTCAGCTTTCTAGCTATCACGGTCTATGAGATACAGCCTGGAGACAGACAGACAGACAGACAGACAGACAGACAGACAGACAGACAGACAGACAGACAGACAGACAGCGGAGTCTTACTAATAGGGTCCCGTTTTTACCCTTTGGGTACGGAACCCTAAAAATAATTTTGATTTCTACACACTATGTTGAAGTCGGGCGAGTATAACAAGGATAAGCAAAGCTGACGCATCAGGCTCGCCCGACTTCAACATAGTGTGTAGAAATCAAAATTATTTTTTACTTTACAGTGGCTTTGGAAGTCGGTTTTTTGGAAAGAATTTTTATTTTTAACTTTTTAGTGTAGTCTTAATCCCCACGGCTTAGGAGTGCAGTACCCTGCAGCATCAGAGTTGAGGAGTTGGGACTTGGGTTTAAGTATGAAGTAGTTGCTTTACACCTACAATATGAATTCCCCATAAAAAAATTCCTAAATCGCTATTTTTAAGGACTTCTGTACCCTACAGCATCAGGGTTGAGGAGTTGGGACTCAGAGTTGAATCGTATACTCGTGAGTTGATACCTACTATATGAATTCACCATCAAAACTGCCTAACTCCCTAGTTTTGAGTCGTAGGTATACCTACAGCATCAGGATTGAGGATTTGGAGTCAGATTTTTTTATGGGACCATCTCGCGAGCTTCCTCTAACCACTGAAAAAAAAAATTCAAATCGGTTTGGAAACCACGGAGATATGCGGTAACATACATTAAAAAAAAAAAAAAATATACGCGCCGAATTGAGAACCTCCTCCTTTTTTGGAAGTCCGTTAAAAATATCTTAAACCACGCGCAATCGGTACAAGATTCTACGACATTTTGAGTAGAAGGCTGAAAATCTTCTGCTACTTTGAACCACTTCGAATTGGCATGGTCCCAGGATTCTTTTTACGTAAATAATATACAGATTTCTTCAAGATTTATGTTAAGTGCATACTTAAATACTTTCTCAGGCAATTGTGATTATTGTATAAGAATCAGAGCGTCCGCTTCAGTAATGAATTCCACTGTATATAGATGAGCATATCCTGTCGCTATGTAGCATAATAATAATTTATTGGAGTACCACAGAAGTTGACGTAAACTGGGCATTAATCTACAATTGCGAGCAATATTATTTATACTTATTCCACGCGAATACACTTACCTATTAAATGCTAACAATTTTCGATAATTACTTAATATGCGTTGGCGACCAAAAGTTTCACTTAGGATAAAATCTCAAAGTGCATTAAATATTAAAAAAAATTAAAGGATATCCTCTAAATTAAAATAGTATTTACTAAGCTTAAGTTCCTCGAATTTTCACTGAAAATTAAATAAATAGACTGACTGATTTTAATATCTATTCTAGTAACGTGTGAACTGTATCTACGCTATGCAATTCACAGAACAGCTTTATAGAAGCAGATTCTGGGAGGTAAATACAATAATGTCGAAAGGGTATTTAATTACGTTCACGGTCTTGTATCGGTGGGTAGGTAAATAGTTAAGTTAGTGGGGGCAAATTAGATAAACAGTGCGAGGGACCAAGGACCTAGGGACGTCCTAAGTATGTAGGTGGATTATTCAGTACCTGAATACTCCACCCTACAACAAAATCTATTTATAAACATATAACTATTAGCAAAATCTATTTAGAATTATTACACTCATAGGTACTATGCAAGTTCTTTGCAAAAACGTAATATATTTTCAACCAGCTGATGCCCGCGACTTCGTACGCGTGGTTTTTGTTTTATATGGCGCGGGAACTCCTTAATTTTCCGGGATAAAAAGTAGTCTATGTCACTCTCCAGGTCATCAAGTATACCCATACCAAAAATCACGTCGATCCGTAGCTCCGTTGCGGCGTGATTAAATGATAAATGATTTATTTATTTCACATAGGACAACTTGTGTCACTTATGATACTCGTACGTCAAGACACTACCACCGCGCCGGTTCGGAAAGATGTTCTACTGCGAAGAATCGGCGAGAAACTCAGAAGTTGCTCTTTTCTAAAAAAAAAAAAGAGGTTACAATATTTAAGCTTGACGATATACAAGATTGAGACAAACCAACAAACAAACACACTTTCGCATTTTTAATATTAGTACGATGTATACAATACGGTAATTTGGAGTCTCTTCATTAAAATACTCCCTATAACAAAATGGCTGTAACTCTTAGCAAATATTATAATTATTAAAATTGAACCTTTAGCTATAATTTCTTAAGTTTATGTATCCAAAAGTATCCATGTATCCAAAAGGAACCAAAGTATTATTTTACTTGAATAGGCTTTCTATTTTGACATTTAGTAATTATCACAAATAATGTTTATTGTTCATTATTGTCGGCTCTTCTGTTCTATAGATACGTATGATTGTTTGCAACTCGTTTCGTTTTTGGGCACGTGCAGCGAAATACGTCATAATCGCCGCCCTACTTTACATAAGCTTAGGCCGCACTGGGTTTTTTTCCAGCGAGCGGTTAGCCGCTATAACCGCAAAACCGCTCGAGAAGCACACACTACGATCAAAAACCGCGAAATCGCCCCCGATTTTCACAGTATTGAAGATTGATTTCAAGAGAGCAGTATGTATTGTTGCTCTAATACTAAGAAATAGAAAATTCTTTCCAAAAAACCGACTTCCAAAGCCACTGTAAAGTGAAAAATAATTTTGATTTCTACACACTATGTTGAAGTCGGGCGAGCCTGATGCGGCAACTTTGCTTATCCTTGTTATACTCGCCCAAGTACAGTGGCTTTGGAAGTCGGTTTTTGGTTAAGAATTTTTATTTTTAACGTTTTAGTGTCAGGGTTGAGGATTTGTAGTCACAATTTTTTATGGGACCACTTCGAGAGCTTCCTCTAACGACTGATGGAAAAAAAATCAAATCGGTTCAGAAACCACGGAGATATGCACAGACATACATTTAAAAAAAAATACGCGCCGAATTGAGAACCTCTTCCTTTTTTGGAAGTCGGTTAAAAAAGAAGACGTCAACGCAAATTTTGCAAATATTGGGTTCATCCACTCACTAGCCGTAGATTTAAGAAAGGTTTCTTTCATAAGAAGTATCAAGACTTAAGAGAACATCGTGAGAATTTTTTTAATTACTATCGAATGTCAGTAGCCAGTTTCGATAAAATTTTGCAAATTGTGCATCTATACATTACCATTTGAAACAGACTCTGACTCGGTCGACAACATAGTTACAATGGCGTGACAATACATCCATTCTATGCGGCGGTCTGCCGAATACTGGCAAAACCGCCCGCGGTTAACGCGGCAGTGCGTGCGCGCTAACTAAGTTCTATGGATTACAATTTTTTTTAAAAAGCGGTTTTTACCCGCGAGCATTTTGTAACAATCCACGGTTTTAAAACCAGTCGCGGGAAAAAACCGCAAGTGAGGCCGCTTGTATTCATTTGCTTGACTCACAAAATCACACGGTTAAAAACCGCGGCGGTTTAGCCGCTGTGCGGCCTAGGCCATAAACATAATATTGTGATGTTGACTTTTTAAACCAAATTTTTCAAACACTAGCACAAATATGTCTATGTAAAAAATAGCGAATGCCAACGCTACCGTACTACTTTTTTTTACAATACATAATTATACGGGGAAAGCTTTCGTGAAATTTAAAGCCTGAAATATTTTACCAAAATTGTATACGTATGTGTAAGTATGTACCGATAATACTACTCTTCGATATAACAAGTATAGAAATAATGATATTATCACTACAACGATGTTTTGCGAGGGTAACTAAATTTTGTATTAATGTTTAATAGCTAAAATCCCCAGGACCAAAACCGTGTTAACATTTTCATATTATTATCATATTAATTTTGAGTATTAAGTTAGAGATATTAAATATGGAAATGTAAGAGTAACCTCCTCAAGAAATGAGCACATCCTTGGAATGCTTGACGTGTTACACATATCTAATAACATCTGTCAAAACGTATTCCCACACCAACACTAAAAGAAAACTACTCATACCACATTTTTCATTGTATAGCAACGTTACGGTGAATTCAACATGAGGGATTTTCCCACTCGGCTTCACAAGTATGTGAGGTCATGGCCTCGACTCCGTTCCAAATTTTAGGGCATTACAGGTCAAGACTGAATGAAGTCGAAAAGTAAATAGGTAGCCAGCATTAATATAATTAGTCTTACATAAGATATTTCATTCTTGGAACCACATCGTGATTTCGGTTTCTACAACCAAACCTTCCACAATTGGAGCCGTCCCTTAGCCATCGCTCAATATAATTTAACTCTATAGACTCAGCCCCAAGCCTAATCAGTTACAGAAGTAAAACAATTGAGGTAAAACTAGAAAGGTCTTTCAATATAACATAAAACCACCAAATGTGGGTCTATTCACAATTATTACACTAGCGGCACGCTATGATGGCCGGTTTGACGTTTGTCCGCTCATGAAGTTCCGTATTAATTGATAACGACTAACGACTTTGAAGGAAATAATTGTATTACTTTATTGACGATAGTGATGTGCAGAGATTCATAAATTTTATCGAATGTAGTTTTAGGTTTAGGACTCAAAATTTATTTATTAAACCGGGTGTCAAACCGGCCATCATAGCGTGCCGCTAGTGTAGGTACTTATTCAATGTAATTTTAGATTTGTTATGACAGGCGCTGTTAGCACAGGAGGAGGTTAAATTTAAGTAATCGGGGAAATTTTGTTATGTATTCTACGTCAGGATAAAATCATCTACGAAACGCTACGCCGCGAATAAATTTTGGGACGTGAAACCTCTAAGGAATATGAGCGTTACAGTGTTAAACGATGAAGAGGAACATTTATTTCTGCTGTAATCGGATACTGCAGTCAAACAATAAAATGTTCAGTTTAACCGTCGTACATGTAAAACATTTTCTCTAGAAAACGAATACACGAAATACTTAAGCATCATACTAATAATATAAATGCGAAAGTGTGTATGTTTGTTGGTTTGTCCTTTAATCACGCCGCAACGGAGACGGATCGACGTGATTTTTGTCATGGGTATAGTTGAGGACTTCGTGAGTGACATAGGCTACTTTTTATCCCGGAAAATTAAGGAATAAAAAAAAACTTAAACCACGCGGACGTAGTCGCGGGCATCAGCAAGTACATTTATAAGTAAGCTTAAAATAAAATAAAGAACGATACATTTACAGAAAAAACCTTCAATAAATGTAAAAAAACATATGAAAGTAATGAAAAAAATAACGATTGTTATCAAGAGACTGATGAAAATGAGAAATGGGATTTGAGGTTTGGTAATCTCCGTAAAATAAACACTTATTGTAATCTGGATCGGAAAGCTATTGAAAAGAGCTTTTAATACATTCTTATTTACAGTCGTGAATACTATACTTTTAAACTTTTCTTACCATTAAATTACTTAGTTTATTTAACGAAGATAGCTACCTAAATTTATATTTATAACAATTTACACCTAACAAGATTAGAATCAAGGGAACTACAATATTAATATTTAAAAAAAACTGTTATTTTTATTAAAATATTAAAAATTCACAAGAAAAGAAAATGAGTGTTATTGCAGAACAACAGGTAATTTCTATAATTTTATCGAAACTACATCAACACATGGACAAGCTATTCTAATATTCTTTCGCTTACACATAAGTGGATATGGTTAACTAAAGTGGCAAATCAAACTCTTTTAAATAAGGTCTTCAATATTCAGATATCGTATTTGAGTGTACCCGTACGTGATCCTTATGTCGATTACTTGGACACATACATCGGTGGCCCTAGATTGAGTTATTGTCTCATCTGGAGACTGCGGCGGATGCCGTGTCGCCAATCTGTCTGGGACCCAGGTGCCCGCCTTATACGATGACACACTTTACAAGGTATTGCTTGCGATTGAATATTTTATTATATCACGAGTCCGAGCGGATCTGTAGTAATAAACTTTTAATGATATGGTTTCAAATATCATGAGTTCTTACTGAAGCTCACGTAATTTGTATCACAGCATCACTACTGTGAGACTGTCCATCCATGTCAGTCTGGCTGCTATTGGCTTTCATTTATTATAACGAAATTTACTATGACATAATTACAAGAACGAAGGCTACTTTTTATCCCAAAAAAAACGATGAGTTCAGGGGAGTTTTCAAAAAATCTAAATCCACACGGACAAAGTCGCGGCATCATCTAGTTTGTAATAGGTATGTTTTGGTATTTTTTGCAGAGGTAGAAAGCTTGCGAGTGTTACTATAATGTTTGTATTTTACTTTTATTTAGATATAATTTTATAATCAGAACAAATATTTTCATGCAAAACTACAACGACAAATAGTAATACTAACGTTAGCTCAACAAAAGTCACTTCGCCTAATATAATAAATAATATACAGGCAAAAAGATTTATTTATTTATCCGACAGACATATTATGCTAAAAGCTCAATATTACAAATTATAATAGTTCCCCCATAACATTATGTTCTAGTTGCCAACACTTCACCAAAAGCAATAAACATAGCATTCGCAAGGGATAGAGAAATAAGAAATTAATGTTTAGTTACTAAATTAAACACGTTCTAATCTCATTTGGAATTCACAAAAGCCGTTAAATCTCTATAATCTGCGTTCATCTTACGCAATGATGCCAGTTAAGTTTGAGATCGAAACTTAATTGCATGATCGGCGTTAGTTTCCCTATTCGGTTTCTCTCGTAGCTTTCTTTTCTAAATATTTATATGAATACTAGATGATTCCCGCAACTTCGTCCGCGTGGACCAATTTTTTTCGATTCCCGCGGGAACTCTTGAATTTTCCGGGATAAAAAGTAGCCTATGTCCTTCCCCAGGATACAACCTACCCCTGTATCATTAAAATCGGTTGAACAGATAAATTTTTTGATTCCCGCGGGAACCTTTGAATTTTCCGGGACAAAAAGTAGCCTATGTCCTTCCCGGGATACAACCTATCCCTGTACCAAATTTCATCAAAATCGGTTGATCAAATGGGCCGTGAAAGCGTAGCAGACAGACAGACAGACAGACACACTTTTGCATTTATAATATTAGTATAATATTAGTATATAGGAATGGCATTCCGAACCAGTGGTAGATTCACTTGACGGTTCAAAAGTACTTGTAAAAGTTTATTTGAATAAAAAAACATTTGATTTGATTTGATTTGATTTGATATGGATTTTTTTGAAGTTGTGTCCTTTGATTAGTGACATCATAACGCTTCATTTAGTCAATCGCTTTCAACGAAATTTATCACACAACTAAGAACTACCTGACGAAAGACATATATTTTTATCCGAAGAAAAATAAACGATTAGAATTTTTGTACAGGTGAACATTTACATTATAATTATACCTATAGTCATTGCAGAGAATAGACATGAAGCTTTGTTAAGATTAAATATAATTTGGAATCATTAATGTAAATGCATTAGTCGGTGGGCCAAAATTGAATTACCGATAATGATCCATTTACATTACAATAATTAAACATATCTATTAATTAAAATAGTACATAATATATTGTTTTTAGAATTAGGGATTATTGGACAAGAACTTTCAATGCTTGTTTTACTAGCTTCATATTAAAGATCCGTGTATGATTCTCGTATTACATGTAACCCAAACATTATTACCTCTATGAACCTAAAAGACCTTAGTGTTATACTGAAATGCAACCATATCCAGGGTTATGTCAATCTATCTAAGTACAGGTGATCGTCCTTATCACTACAACAATTTCTAAGATAGTTTGTAAATGAATATTTGCTGTACGATATTAAAATCAAATAAATCCATACAATAAAAGTATCAGCTCTGAATACTAAACCGTCAATATGCAATTGGGCACGAAGATTAATTGAGTCCATACATCTATGGCTCCAGATTGAGTTATTGTCTCATCCGTAGACTACCGTGCTGACGATTTGTCTCCTATAGTATTACCATAACAGTTTACATTTTGATTGTTTTTTTAAATATGTTTGAGCCTGATATGATTTCAAGCCTGTTTCGGCTTGAAATCGGCTTCAGCAGATTTTCTTTCACGCATATTTGGCCTATGGTCGCAATTATTTTCTTTTAAATACAAGATTTGTTAAATTTATTAATAAAAAATAATTTCTAGGACCTTAGTAGGTACTTGTCAAGACGAATCAAACGAGCCCAAACTCGATAGAGTTATGTCGTTTTATTAGAGAGTTTTCATAGCCGCTTTCCGGTTCCATGTCATAATTATATTCCACTAGCTGATACCCGCAACTTCGTCCGCGTGGATTGAGGAGTTTTAGTTCCCGCGGGAACTCTTTAATTTCCGGGATAAAAAGTACCCTATTATTTAATCCGGACTTCTAACTTTACGTCTGCAAAATTTCAAAGCAATCGGTTCAGTAGTTACGGCGTGAAAGCGGAACAAACATACAAACAAACTCACTTTCCCATTTATAATATTAGTAAGGATTGTCATCTGATTTACACATACATTCAAAATTTAAACTCACATCGGAACCCGGGAAGTGGGTCAAATTTAACTTGCAAGATTTGATTACAGACAGACACCGAGAGAGGTGAAACTAAATAAAAGTTTTTAAAGTGCCAGGGGCTTCTGAAAATACTTTTATTTAATAACAAATCTCACGTACGATAACGTGCAGTATCGACCGTATCATATTGTAGCACAGCACATAGTCTGCTAGATTTAACACGACGCTCTTACAATCGGGTGAAAATAAGCGAGCAACATAAAAAAGGGTAAAGTAAAACTTTTTTTGCAATAATCTTAAGTGCCCATCTTCATTACTTACCTACTTCTCGTTTTACCGAAGAAATTAACTTGAAAACTCTTTAATATCTTTCAGAAAATACGAACACATAATTAGGTGATAGGTACTAGTTTGATAATAACTAGTAACTAGGAAAGAAAAGTTCTACATATATGAATAACTTTTAATTTTAGGTACAAATATATCAAACCGGGTCATGGGCAGGTGGATATGTGAGTAAACGCATAAACATTACACAATTAAACCATAAGAAGTACTTTTTGAGCGTGTAACCCTAAAAATCTTATACAACGTCATATTATTAATTTCTAAATAACTAATGATTTTCAGAAATCCACCGCATGTCTTATTTTCCTCACAATAAGCTCATATTATTCGTGCCATTTCCGATTTATCGCTATTGGAAGCATGGGAACAGTTTATCTGCAATTTTAAGACATTTTTAGATTTTTCTTAAGAGCCAGCAAAGAAAATCAAGTAAGTGTCGGACAGCTAAACCCAAATAATACAAAGGGGCTCGTTAGCAATCGCCACACGTGCTCAGTATTTTCTTGGTACAATTATCTACAAAGTGTATATTCTTGGTACATGGAACTTTGTACACTTATAAATTTGTACATTTAAACATGGAATTTTATTCCGGAAAATTAAAGAGGTCCCGCGGGAACCAAAAAACCTCAATCCACGCGGGCGAATTCGCGGGCATCCACCAGCACCACCACTACAGTCCAATAACGTCCCTGCATCATCTAGTATACAAAGCAAGTTATCAACTTTTTAATCTATTTGGATGTTTTCCCATGATTGTGCTACACTCATGTACATACATTCTACCCTTTTCACAAACATTTACAGTAATAGTATTAGAAACTTGTGCAACGAAACTGCTATTATAGTGATTACGAGTTCGTCTAGCCACTATTTTGGTAATTTGAATATTAGAGACATCGAGTTTGAAAATAGCATAATTAAGGTAGCTAAATCACCCAGATAACAATCAGTTGTTACACGCTAAAGTAAACTACAACTGTCGACTAGCATGCGATTGTATCGCTAAATAGCTATGCGTAAAAAAATAGATAGTTTTCCTGAACCTGATACATTTTGCTGACTTCTATAAACGCCTACGTTCGTACAGATGTGACGCTAACGAAAACCCTCGTCACCGGCATGTCTGAAATTTGTTTTTGTATTTCCTTCTGAGCAAGTTCTGTTAAATGAAATTCCAGACAAATGATTCGAAGCACTGTCAAGAGTAAATCCATACTAATCCATACTAATATTATAAATGCGAAAGTGTGTCTGTCTGTCTGTCTGTCTGTCTGCTACGCTTTCACGGCCCAACTATTTAACCGATTTTGATGAAATTTGGTACAAGGATAGGTTGTATCCCGGGGAAGGGCATAACTTTTTATCCCGGAAAATTGAAGAGCTCCCGCGGGAATCAAAAAACATATCCACGCGGACGAAGTCGCGGGCATCATCTAGTATTATAAATGCGAAAGTGTGTCTGTCTGTCTGCTACGCTTTCACGGCCCACCTGTTCAACCGATTTTGATAAAATTTGGTACAGTGATAGGTTGTATCCCGGGGAAGGACATGCGCTTTTTATCCCGAAAAATTAAGGAGTTCCCGCGGGAATTGAAAAAAACTTAATCACGCGGACGAAGTTGTGGGCATCATCTAGTCTTCTAATATGTATAAAGTTGCCCTCGACTTCGTCCGTGTTCTTTATATTGTTGTAAGGCCCGTAATTTCGTAAAAAGTTTGGAAATCCTCTGCAAACTATTTTATTTACCAGTTTAAATAGCCTATGCCCGTCTCTAGAATACAAGGTCAATTGGTATAGACACTATACCAATTTTCATGAGAAAAAAAAACCATGAGAACAGATAGACATGACAAACAGAAACATTTTCGTATATTAATAATATTTGTATACATGTTAGTTAAATGGTCTAAACTCTAAACTCTAAATGATGTTGAAGAGCGAACTGAAATTCACTTTGAAGGTTTAGGGAATATGTCGTTATTTTAAAGCTGATTGTACAAATTACTGCTGCAAACCTTGTTATGACTTGATATGTTGTTTTCATCTTACCAAGTAAGATTTATGCTGAGATCTGTAGATTTGTAATAGTTAAAACGAGGTGGACTTATGTGAGTACAACATCCATACTATAGTATTATAAATGCGACGAAAGTGTGCCTGTCTGTCTGTCTGCTACGCTTTCACGGCCCAACTACTCAACCGATTTTGATGAAACTTGGTACAGAGATAGGTTACATCCCGGGGAAGGACATAGGCTTCCCGGAAAATTGGAGAGTTCCCGCGGGAATCACTGTTCATCCGATTTTAATGAAATTTGGTACAGGGATGGGTTGTATCCCGAGGAAGGGCATAGGCATACTTTTTATCCCGGAAAATTGAAGAGTTCCCGCGGGAATCCAAAAACATCAATCCACGCGGACGAAGTCGCGGGCTTCATCTAGTTATTAATATGCCTCGTTTTAACTGTGCCTTATGTCAGAGCAAAGTTAAATACGCTTTATGGATATCGCACTAAATTTATGAGCTATCTAGACATTATGTGTAAATTCTAGAATAATCAGCTATAACCCTAACTTAAATAACTATAATTTGTAACACAAATACTAAATTAAGCCTATTCTAGATAGTTACATTTTTTAGCTAAAATATAATAATGTCACATCAAACATGAAGTGGACAATATTAAAAGTTGGTAACAAAATATTGTTTTCGACCCTTGATACTACCTTCAAAGTGAAACCAACACAATTTTGTTATTTAAAATATTACCCTGTAAAACCCTTGTGCGTTTCTGAAATTGAAACTTTACGTTCCCATTTATAAAATAACTGTAAAACAATTAAGTCCTCTCTAAAATAATATTATTCACTCTGCACTTTGCCTCATATTCCTCAAAGTCCCTTTCCATTGATCACATGGTGATACGGGTTTTCTTGTGATACTACAGTGAGTTTCTAGAGTTCCGCATACGATTCGACTAAGCCCACGTTTCTTATGTTATCTTTGAAATGGAAAAAAATAACGTCTACGCCCGGCTTACAAAGCGCTCATCTGAACCGGGGGCTTAGCGTAGGTACTATTTCAACTGGTTTTAAACTGATTATTATATACCTAATGTTAGTAATAATAAAATAAATAATAATGCGTGCTCTCCAAGACACGGAGGTAACAAATGGTCTAATGTTGGGTCAGCCATCTAGTTAGCGACTTGGTTCAACTTTCTTAACAATAACCCTTAGGTAACTGATATGCGTTATCACTACTAGGTAGCCCACAGCTGGTCTCTCAATATTGATCCACTTCTATTTAAAATCAACGTTATACTTAATATAGGCGAAATGATTCATGAGATACTTTTGCAGGATTCAACAAATCAACGGGTGGGTGACTCTAATGTACTTACTCGTAGTATCCGACCATACAAGGTATTTTTATCACCGAACAATGTTCAGACACGAAGCTATAAATGCCTTCGCTGAAAGCCACGAAATCTTGACAATACAAAGTACCGAAATATCGCAATACAAAATATTACAAGTTCGACATAATATATTTCTTAGCAAGAATGAATCGGCTACTTTTGAATTCTTTTCATGCCAAGCAAGGAATATAGGTTGCGTTTAGACTCGTAAAGAATAACTCCATGCGATTATTTTTAATAGTTGTAACTGTAACTGTATGGTTTTTAAATGAAAATCGGAATATAATAATTGCAAAAAATATGGATGAAATAAAACATAGTGTTTTACTTATTTCAGGTACTTAACGTTTATAAAAGTTACGTAAATAACAAACTTGACATGTGCATAGCATGTATGAAAGAGATAATTGAGCTGATTCACCAACTAAGTCATCACACAAGATAAGATAGTATTCATACAATATTAATTTCAACCACATTCTCAATCTATTTTTATTGCATCTGTTTCAACATTCTACGCGATCTTAACTAAAATAGACCGTGCGAAACATATTAGGTATTATATGACAAATTCATACATTCATTTTTGAAAGCAAAAAGAATATAAGAACCTAAAAGAACAGATTTTTCGTGTAGATTAAACTCAAAGTACAAAAGCAGAACCATTTTATTAAGCACCGCAGACTTTTAAGGTCAATATAATTTATGAACACTTAAAAAAATCATTGCGAAACTGTAGCTAAGCTATGAATTTTTTTAGACGACACCAACTTAATTTCTTTAGACTTTATAACGATTATGAACTGATGAATAAATATTGTGACCATACTTTTACAAGTTTGTATTAATAGGGATCAAATTAAGTGTTTCAGGCTATTATGAAAAATCTATATAATAATTCAACTTAAATAAGTATACGTTATCATTTTAGAATAAAATACTTGTTTAACAAATCCTACTGGATTTAAAATCAAATCATGGTTAGATGTAAAACAAACAACATTTTAATTACATATAAATATTATTTGGGTCCGCTTGGGGCTATGATTTCACTTTCAATCATAATTACGTTTATTATTTATAAATCCACACAAACTGTTACTGAAGGCTACTGAATCAACATCATAAGTCATAAATAATATTATATTATATTTATTCAATTTAGGTAGGTACACTACACCTATTGAAGTCCAGTTATATAAAAATATGATGGTGATAATCTATTACGGTATCTTAAAACTAAAGCGACGAGGGTTCCAAACGCGCCCTGGTCTGAGAAGAGCCCGAAACAAAACAAAAATCTTTTTACAAAACCAAAAGTATTTGAACGGTATAACTACTATACTTTGTAGTTCCTATTATACGCATCATGACCTTGGAATTAAATTAGTAATTCGAGTTTAGGAAGAAATATTAGATACGTCAACGAAAACTCCGCGGTAAAACAATTAATGAAAAATAAAACTTAAAACTTGCCTCCTTCTGAAATCTGAACATGTTTTCTATTACTGGTACTTTTATAATTTTGCGTATCAAGTTAAATGATAAAGGACAGAAAAGTTAACGCTGACATTTAAGGAAATTGTATAAGTTTCGTAAGCAACAGACAGTAATTTTTCTCGACAAATTAGAAAATTAGAATTTTTAATTATTTCCTTAAACGAGAAAAAGCTGTTCATTTTTCGTTTAAGTTATGCCAGTTTATCACACAAACATATAAAAGCAAGAAATAATTTAAGTGGGACATTGTTGCAACTATTTTTTATAGTTTTGTGATGTTCAATGAAACTCGACTATTAAACCGAACCTGAAATCTACGCATAAACACGTAGTGAACATTAACTAGAGTTTCACTTTTATTTCAAGACTTCTCACAACGATGTCGTCAAGGTAAATAATGGGTGAACTTTCTTTTCTCTTATTTTGTTTGTGCCGTGTGAACGCATAATGAACATTTACTTGAATTAACCTCCCGAGTGAGCCTTGTGATCCCGCATTTACTTTCTGCCAAGCCACAAACGCTTTGCTCGCTGGTACAAATTTAAAATTTCTCATTAGAAGGGACATGGTAGTAATAATACTAACCGGGAAAGAAGGCTTTACTCACTCGTCAAAGCACAAAGATATATGCTCTCTCTCAAGACATTTTCAACGTTGCTCTACATCCGTGATACTTATTTTTATTTATTTCGGCGCGTGATAGCCTTTTAAATTTTTTAATCCTTCTAGGTCCGCATGGATTTAGATTTTTATAAGAGCCCGTATGAATTTCAGCTTAGTAGTGTAGATCTACCAGTATGTTTAATTAGAGGTACCCTCCAATCACAAGACCCTAAAGACACCTTTCAAGTCTACCCAGTGGTTCAAGAGGTGTTCGTTGATATTATGTCACTCAGTAAATTTCAGTTAGCCAATTTCTCCTCATAGTAGGTAACCATGGATGTTGAAATGTGATCCTATCTCTTAGACATCGCTATGAACTGTTTGCTTTATTCGTGTGATTAAAAAATATTCAGTGATATCAAGCCTGGCCACAAAAGGGACCGAACAAATAATTTTTGTCATATAGTAGCGGTAGCAATTTGAATTTGAAAGTGATAATTAGAGACCCTCGGCGGATGAGTTCAACTTTGATTAGACCAAAATTCGATATTTCTTATATTTTAAAAAAAACAAGCTTCATCTATAATATATATAAAATTCAAAGTCCTGACTGACTGACTGACTGACTGACTTATATATCAACGCACAGCCTAAACCGCTGGTCCTAGAGGCATGAAATTTGGAGAGTGTGTTCTTTGTGAAGACTAGGTATCCACTAAGAAAGGATTTTTCGAAATTCCACCCCCAAAGGGGTAAAATAGGGGTTGAAAGTTTGTATGAAAGTCCGTCGTTTTTCAAGTTATAGCCATGAAACTTAGTATATGAGCTGCGGGTTGAAAATAAAGAAAGACGTGTCTCACAGATTTTGAAAATTCGACCCCCGAAGGGGTGAAATAGGGGATGAAAGTTGGTATTAAAGGCCTTCATTTCTCAAGATATTTTTCAAGTTATATTGAACGAAACTTGGTATTATGGCTTTCGATAAAAATAAAGAAGAACGTGTGTCACAGTTTTTCAAAATTCTACCCCCAAAGGGGTAAAATAGGGGTTGAAAGTTTGTATGAAAATCCGTAGTTTTTCAAGCTGATATAGCCATGAAACTTGGTATTTGGGCTTCCCGCTAATGATGAAATACGGATTTTATCGTATCCACGGATTTTATCGTATCCGCGGATCCACGCGAACGAAGTCGCGGGCGTCCTGTAGTTTTTAATAAAAGGCAGACCAAACCAACCTAAACTCGATGGGGTTTCGTCGTTTTATTACACAGTTCCCATAGCCGCCTTCCAGGGTGCCACCTTCTGGATTCTATTATCACACCCTGCATATCATCTAGGACCAAAGTACTTCTCAAGCACATTAAAAAGAGACCAAACTCGATGGGCTTGCGTCATTTTATTACAGAGTTCCCATAGCCGCCTTCCGGTTTCATCATTACATTGATCCGATTTACATAATATACTCGTACATGCAAAATTCAGCTCAATCGGATACTGGGAAGTGGTTCAAATTTAACTTGCAAGATTTCATCACAGACAGACACCGTGATAAGCAGGTGAAACTATATAAAAGCTAGTAATAAAAGATCCTCCCATTGAAAATGATTTTGTGTTGTAAAAATTCATACTGCGTAAGTCTATCTTTCTGTTACCTTTTCATACTTCACGTATTTTGGTCAAAGGAACAGAGATAGCCCTGCATCCATAGTCTACTTATTCCGAAAAATTAAAGAGTTCTCATGGGGTGTTTCAAAAACCCGCTGGGGTGTTTCAAAAAACCATGGGGTGTTTAGCCCGCCAACCCGCATTGGAGCAGCGTGGTGGGTCTAAGCTCTAATTCCCGCTCTCCTATGAGAGTGGAGGCCTGTGCCCAGCAGTGGGACGTTAATAGGCTGTGGTGATGATGATGATGATGTTTCAAAAACTTGTATCCCCGCGGGCGAAGTCGCGTGGATCTCCTAGTGATAATACTAAGTATTTTATGAGAAGACCATCATACTCAATATTATAAATGCGAAAGTGTGTTTGTTTCTCTGTTGGGTTGTTGGTTTATTGATTTGTCACACCGCTATGGAGCAACGGATCGACGTGATTTTTGGCATGGATATAGTTGAGGACCTGGAGAGTGACATAGGCTAGGCATAGGCACGTTTTATTCCGGAAAATTAAGGAGTTCCCGCGGGAAACAAAAAAATTTAAACCACGCGGACGATGTCGCGAGCATCAGCTAGTAAGTTGAATATTTCCATGAAATAATTTATTAGTGTTACATGTTAGCGTAAAAACCAGAAAAAGCTTAATCAACGAAGTAATCTTATTTTAGTCCATTGAAGGTCTGATGTTTAAGCTAAGATAAAAGCCCAGCTATTGTTTGGATATTGCAGCGTCGAAGGCAAGAGCTTGACTTGAAATCTAGACCTTGATCAAATTGGCTCATTAAGATCGATATAATGCTTAATCTTCCTATAATGACTGCAGTAGGTACTAGAAGGGTCAATAACTCTTATGTATGTATGTATGTATGTATATACTTTATTGTACACCACGAAAATAAAAAAAATCACATGTTACAAACAAGAAAACAACAATAAGTAGGTACAATAAGGCGGTCTTATCGCTAAGCAGCGATCTCTTCCAGACAACCTTAACATCATTATGTATATCTTTTTACAACAAAATTCGAGAGTAGTAATGATCACATTTATATTGTAAAGGCGAAAGTTAGTATGTGTGTGTTTGTTACTCTTTTACGCAAAAACTACTGGACGGATTTGGCTGAAATTTGGAATGGAGATAAATTATAGTCCGGAATAACACATAGGCTAATTTTTAACCCGGAAAATTAAAGAGTTTGAGCGGGAACCAAAAAACCTCAAATAGTAACCTCATTAATAATTTTAATTATTTACAATTGCAACTTGCAATTTTGAATTCACATTCTTATAGTTCATCATTGAAAAGCAACATTTTTTTAAAATCTACATTATATTATAATAATATTATTATATAATACATTATATTCAATAATCATTAATAAGGAGTTAAATCTTTAAAATAAGGGACATTTACAGACCGTTAAACTAGATCATTTTAATAAACACTATAATTTGCAATTTGGAAAGTTTGCTTGAATCAGATTCTTAAAGTTAAATATCGAAGAGCTTATTCTTTTAATATTCACCTTGAACATGCATTTATGTAAACTCAGTAACGTACATACAGATGCAGAAATTTTATCCTTATTAAAGTACGGTAAAAATGAGGACCCTTTACAATAAACATACTACTTCTTACACGTGGCTTGCTTTACTTTTTTATTTAATTTACTTGTCATTAGTACCTAATATCACTTTATCAGTTAATCACTTCTTATAACTGTGTACTGTACACAGTTATAAGAAGTTATAAAGTAGAAAATGTGAAATCAAAATCACTGCAGTTTTTCCCCTAAAGAGATTTTTCCCCGTGCGGCTCTGTTAATAAAGAATGATTCGTTCCTTTTCACTATTTTCGTTTCAATAAAAACTGCGGGCGTAGTTCGGAGATGTGTGAAACTCTTAGTGCACTCCACATTGTGGAATGGAGCGTAAAAACAGATAAATAACCTGAAGTCGTGAATAAATAGGGTTTTATACTCTTTATCGAAGTAGGTACTCGTACTTTTTATTACTTGGACTTAACTACCATTCGAATATTATGTAGCTACGATCTACCTAGTGGATAGATATCAACTCAAACTTTTAAAGAGATAAGAGATCATAGTAATAGTTATTTGTTAGACAAGAGTGAAAAGTTGTTTTTTAACCGCGTACTCAATTTTGATGACCGAGCAAGCGAAGGATTCTAAAATTAGAATCCTGAGCGTCAGCGAGCGAATCAAAAGAGCACGAGGTGAAAAATCTTTTCACTCGAGTGCAACACGTAACTTTTCATCCCACCTCAGCGAGGATATGACTAAATGCAAAAGTTTTTAACAAATTAAAAACGGTTGTATGGAAATTCGGCATCATAGAGGTAGAAGTAAATAGGTTTTAATGATGTTATGAATTCACAAACTTTATAGACGAGTGATATTTACTAACGTGCACACGATGTTCTAAATTCAATTTACTTTATCCTCAAGATGATAATAACGGCTTTTGCATTCAGATATCGAAGAGTAAAAATACTCTTTCCGAGATAGTGGGATGAAAAGAATGTTTACTATGCTACATGATTGCTCATGCAATCAACATTTAATTTAAAAGATTTTCATATTTTCTTATAAAGTTTATAAAATACTAGCTGATGCCCGCGACTTCGTACGCGTGGATCGAGGTTTTGTGGTTCCCGCGGGAACTTTTTAATTTTCCGGGATTAAAAGTAGCCTATGTGCTATTCCAGACTATATAATATTTCTCTGTGCCAAATTTCAGCTAGATCCGTTAAGCTGTTGGGGTGTGATTGAGTAACAAACATCCATACATCCATCCAAACTTTCGCATTTTTAATATTATGTAACATAAACTTTATGTACCTATGGTTTAGCACCATTTTTATAGTTTTATTTTTCGCAGTTGTAACTTGCAGTGCATTTATCTGACAATTTGTTACTTAAGCTGTAGGTACAATTTAATCAGACATGTAAATTAATATTTAACTCGGAAGTGCTCTTTGTTATTGTTGATAAATTAAATTTGTTGTACTTTACTTAATTAGAACACGTATAAGAGGTTTTCAAAGACATTATTGTGTTGGTACCTAGATAGGTGCTGTTCGTTAACACCCAGAATATTTTCAGGGGGTCCACCATATCCGCGCGTGCAGGCAGTACACGGCGGCGCTTCACGGCATGGTGCACTCAGTGTCAACCTTGGCACTCACAAACCACTCGCATCACATTTAATAACAGCATTCCTCTGTATCACAGCACAGCACTCTTTTATTTATACTCCATTTCCATTCGCGATAAAATAGTCGGTATAATGAGGGTAGGGGGTGGCACGTAAGCGAGCGACCGTCGTACGAACGGGAGCCAACTGCCGTTGCCGCGTCGCTTTGCCCGCCCCTACTTCCCCGCCTTGCCGCCGCTGTGGAGAACGAGCAACATTTCCAAACACAAAAACACGTCTTAATAACCAATTAATGTTTCTGAATAGTTAAGAGGCCTGCTTTTAAGAGGAATAATAAATAAAATGTTCCTAACAACATTTTTCTTACGTCGGATAGAAATTGATCTTTCCTTTTTCTATAGGTATAGGTATACCTGCCTTTTCCTTTCGTAGGTAGGCTTTTAGTATTAATTAACCTTATTGAGAGAATAATTTAAAAATAACACGTTAAATAACGATGTTTTACTATACCCTAGAATCAAATTACAATATCAGAAAATGCTAATACGTGTATAATATACGTAGATACCTACATGTTTCTCAAAGAAGGATGGCCAAATATGACCTGACCAAAAATGAAAGCGACCATTGATAAATACAATGGCAAAATATAGGTGATTAAAGGGGCATTTAAGTACAACTATTATATTTTTTTATTAAAGCCGGAATAAAAAATAAAATAATTGCAAAATACCGGATAATATCGGATAATATCGGATCGTATTTATGTTTCTGAACACACCTTTAGATATATTCTTTAATCTGTGCACCATAATTCATCACTAGGTTTCGTTTCATCACGTAATCTAATGCAGTTATCTACAGTTTTTATCTTGTTTAATGTGTTTCATGTGTGAATAATTTTGTGTAACAGCAAAAATTATATGAAACGGATCGCAGACGTCAACGTCAAGTGACAGCTGTCATCAGTCAAAGAGTATCGTCAAAACTCAAATCAAATTCAAAATCTCAAATCACGAGGGTTGCCAGTCCTATAAACATCCTTTTCTATGGATGCACCATTGTTCTTAAAAACATCGATGCTTCTACGGCAAACATCGAAAATGAACTAACTAAAAACCAACATCGAAAAAGCAAAAATGGCTTATACTCCAAAATAAATGAAAGACATAATATACTGGAGTACCTACCTATTATGGTTGTTTTTGAATAATGGCGCCGGTGTCGTATTCAATCCTAACCTCAAAACCAAACATGAATTTACCAGCAAATTCCGGCTTTTAAAAAAAAAAAGAATCATTAGATTTAATACACTGCTATATTATCAATCGATCCCACCTTAGGTCATTTATGGTCGCGATACTTTACAATCAGGTCACAGTTTGTATGAAGCTGACCGACCTTCTTTTGTTTGCGATTTCTCCTGTTTTGGAAAGAGTGAAATACTGGATAAGTACGCAAAATAAGGATCTCTCTTCATCGTATTTCTCTCACTGTTTGTCCTGGGATATTCCTAATGGTGAAATGCTTATGAGCTTAATAATGTATGTTTTGACAAAAAGGTATCATAGAGGACCTTAATTTCGAGTGTATAATATTGATGATGTCCATAAAACTTATAACTAAACGGAACGGCAATCGGCATAGCTTTCTTTGAATATTGGTAGTTTTTATTGAGAGAGTTCCCGAGCATTTTAATAAAAAAGAAATAGTGCGTCAATACCTTACGCATGGTTAACGTATAAACAAAATATTCCATTTTTGAAAATCAAAAGATATTTGTAATTTTTTTTTAATGTTAGAGACCGAAAACCGTAGCATCCCAATTAATATTATAAATGTGAAAGTGTATGTCTTTCTGTAAGTGTGAACTGACTTATTACATTAAAAGTGTATTGTTTATATTATGCTCAGATACACTGAAGATTTTACCGTCTTGACTTTTATATGTATTTTTCCGATACCGTAAAGACTTTAAACGTTTTATAAAAATATAACTGGGTGTACACGTGTAAGAGTGAAAATAAAGTGGCAGCACTTCCAAAAAAATTAGGCGTGTATAGCATATTATTTATTTCTTTATCAATATTATATGCATGAACTCTGCACTGAATATTTTATGTGCGAATATTCCTATTCCCTGAATTTATGTTTTTGAACTGAAGCATAAAATCGGCTATAGAAATAAAAAAGAAATATGTTAACAACGTTAACATACTTTCTTTTATTATTGCCTGTATTATTTCCCACATGTCGAGAGCATCGAGAGAGATGCAAATAAATAATAATATTACCATCAAAATCTGTCCTAGCATTTTTCAAGACGGTATCACAACAAACTAGAACAGATAATCATACTAAATATATAATTAAAATCCGGCCAAGTGCGAGTCGGACTCGCGCACCGAGGGTTCCGTACAAACCTGTAGGTAAGTATATAAGTAAAAGTTATAGTGTTTTTATTCCACTTATCTATTTTAATTTCAATTTAATACCTCTACGCGTTCATGCGGAAAGGGGAAGAAAGTTTAAAATTATTAAAAATATTTTAATTATATGATGTAACTAAAAATGTATGATTTTCGCAATTTTTCTTTATCTGTGCTATAAGACATTGCTTCGTACCAAATTTCAAGATTTTGAGTTCACGGGAATGTTCCCTGTAGGTTTCGATTCCCTTGCGAGTGTCGAAAATTTGTCCCGTCATAATATGCCAACATTTTATACGTTGGTTGACTATCACTCGTAAACTTTTAAAGTCTACTTAGCTGCGATAAATGAATTGAATTGAAGTGACTTCCCCCTCTCTACCGGCTAAACTGTAGAAACAACAGTTTAGCAGGTAGAGAGGGGGAAGGCACTGGACTCTAACAAAAATTAGCATTTCAATGCTTAATAGGTATTTCTCAAACGGCTTCCTAAGATTCCCGCAAAAGCAATATTTTGAACGACCTATCTAACGACAATCAACACCATGGGGTAGACGAGAAAACAAAAATTCATCCCCACTTTACAAACAAACCCATACAAAACTTTTTTTCAAAATTTTATTTTACCACATTGTTTGCGTGATTATTGTATCCTCATGCCAAATTACAGCTTTCTAGTACAAATAGTCTTTCAGCCTTGTTGACTACGGAACCCCAAAAACGTATTGGCGCATTCTCGCATTTATCTTATAAAACGCGCACATTTATTGAGATTTAAAAAGTAAGTAAAATAAAACCACTTTTTTCAAATTTAGTGTAAATTTAACGCATTGAACAAATTCAAAGGAGTGGAAAATTATTAAATCACCAGATTTTGAACATTTTGAATTCGTAACCAGTGGCGACTTATTGATAGCTTTTCATCTGAATTTTATACGCCGCCATGTCAATTTTAATGTTTTTACAACAGCTCCAATTGAGTTTAAAAATCCAACTATACCCAGGTGTTTTTTATATTTTGCACTGTACGATCAAATTATTATTATTACTTATATAATGATAAACTAAACCGTCCCAGCTTCGCTCTGGTGGAATATTTGAGAATCTTTTATTATTGGGGTCTATTTTAAAGAGAAAAGCTGAAGGCAACCCATAAAAATCATACGTTATTTTGTGACGTCAAGTCAGTTTCAAATTAAAAATATAACAATATTAAACGGATATAGGCTTTATCTTATGAATATTAACCTGAAAAAGGCCTTTTTTGGCTACAAAAGTCAGGCACATTAAATTGTCAGAAATAATTTCAAAGACTAACAAATTGCTAGTAGAAAATACTATACTGACTCACGTATAAATATGTAGCCGAAGGGCTAAAAATTATCGTTTAAAAACTAGCCTTAATTTGTTGTTAGGTAAAAGCACAGTCTCAAGAAATATGTTTCTTATTCATATAAAGAATGGAGATAACTTGAACTTTAGATTTTATTGGTATTGGGGACCTAATTTCGAAATTAAACTAGGACCTACTTCACCGACTGAAATTAATAGGTGTAAACAAATAAAATGAATGGATAAGCTTAACCCACAGAGGAAAATAGGTTGCTGGTGCTTAAAAATAAAGATGGTAAACGACAAAACGCTTTTTATAAACGTGAAGGCGAACATATGAATGATTATTGCCTTTTAGAAATAAATCTATCTCTATACATAATGAGAAATGTTCTAACTCGCTTACAATGAGGACGGTGACTTTCTTTTATGACGTAGTCGTATAAGGGGATTTTTTGCATGGGTAAGATCCCTTCATAAGAAGGGTGTGATAAAACGGCTTCAATATTTTTGCAAAGTGATATTAAATCCTTTAAGTTATTACTTAAGAATTGCACGCACAGCTAGCTATTTTCCATTTTAAAAACTCTTAATCAATTCAAAAACCAACCGTAGGTATACGGAGGTACAAAGATACCTGATTGCCTATATTTGGTACTTAATTGTCCCATCCCATCTTCCTACGCAACTTGCTATTTACATTAAACTACCTGATTGTCAACGACCTCTGTTTACCACACAAAATTATCTATCTATCTATCTAATCTTCTTATATATATAAAAAAGTCGGGTTTGTTCGAACACTTGTAACTCTAGAACGGCTGAACGGATCTGGATAAAATTTGGCACAGGCATAGATTATAGTCTGGAATAACACATAGGCTATTTTTTATCCCGGAAAATTAAAGAGTTCCTGCGGGAATTAATAAAACCTCAATCCACGCGGACGAAGTCGCGGGCATCAGCTAGTATGTAATCGCTAGTATGTAATGAGATCGTTAGTACTTATCATGCGTACATACATAACCTAAAAAGCTTGGTAACAGCTCTCTCTAAAATTGACAAAAAATTAGAGGATCCTAAACTTTTTTCCATTGTAAAATCCGAGCATGTTTTATATGCATCTGTACTTCCAGTGTAAGGGAAGTTTTAACATAAATAAAGCGAAGCACGCTCCGCGCTTTGCCTGCCGGCCACAATCATTATGCCAGGTACTGCTCTACGTTGGGAAGTAAAACACCCTTTTATGTGAACCTAATACATAGGTACAAGCGACTTTGGAAATAGCAAGTATTACATATGCGTAACGCATATATATCGTGGAGATATTGGTCTATCTACATCAGTATATATTCACGGCTTGTTTTTAAATACATATTCTAATTTGTCTGTCCATCGTATCTACTTAAATATTCGTACGATGTTACATTTTATTATTTTTAGGACATTACAGTTGGTACCTTTATTAAGTGACTGAGGATGCATGCTTTGTACAAATCAAGAAGAAAGACGTTTACAAAAACTTAATAAGAAAACCAAATTTTCATCTAAGAAAATAATAAACAGTCTGTTATTTTCCAAAGCTACGTTTCATTACTTATCATTTATTTTGCTAACGAATAAATGCCTATTTTAATATAAATATCAGACCTAAACGTTTGCTTGTAATATAAAATAATTTATTTCCAAGGCCGTGTCATTTAAATTAAAGTAGGTAAACATTTAGCGAATTTCTTTGTAGCATATAATTTAAAAAATATAAAGCAACTGACACTATAAGCTTGAAGCACACTGCCAATATTATAGAAATCACTATCATAGTATGTAGTTATACTGGATTTGAGTCTACCAATTCGAACGTGATCTAGTTACAGAAAAAATTCACCCCGAATTGGGTATTTGACAACTATTCAAATAAATAATTATTTTTTAGGGGTGATTAAATAGAGGAAACTCCCAAAAGTTGTAATTTCCACGTCCCCTGTTAATTTTATGTTTGAAAACAATTTTAAATTGATGACGTCATAGTTCATGCCAAGTGACACACTAAGCGCGCGTTTTGAAAAAAAATTGCTTATTTTTTCTTGTCAAATTGGTAAGGAAATGTATGAGCATTTTCCCACTAGATGTTTCTTTGGCCCAGACTCAACATGCTTCGCGTAACGACTAGTAGGCAGGTATCTACGCGGCATTGTATTGGAAGTTGGAACGCTACTATTTAAAAACTTGGATTTTTTTCGCAATACTGTAACATACTAATCATATGAAGGAACATGCACTTGCATTATAATTCTCGCGAAAAAAATCTATGGTTAGGTACAAATCTTACGCGGTGCGGTAAGAATTAAGTGTATACATTCGCGCGTATATTTTGTGTAGTATCGAGTTGTATGACGCTCACCGCATTCGCAGTGCGTGGTAGGTGAAATCCGTACGCGGATTATAAATCGCGAGGATAAAAATCGCGCGGACGTTTTTCGCAGTGCGGGCCGGGCCCCCTAGCAGCACGGATATTACCGCTAGGATTGTAATTAGCCACATAGCAAGCCTCCCTATAGCTAAGGAACTCATACCTACCAAGTAAATAAAAAAAAGAGAGTACCTAGCTCTAAAAAAATTCTAATGGTTTAAATTTCTATCCGCAATATTATAATAAGCAATGTAGAGAGTAAATTATATTATAATATTCCAAAAACTATTAATTATACCAATCCCACTAAACGAAATTTACAAAATTCAAAAAATAGCACGAATTTAATCAACAACCAAAGAGAAATAGGTTAGAAATAAATTACATCAGAGAATTTTCGAATTGCGATCACAAATAAGAAAACATGAAGATAACAATCTGAACAAAGTTTTAAAACTTTCACGCTGCAAATCTCTTTCTCCCTCTCGGATACCCTTTCTATTTCAAAATGATCATTTTGCTACAAAGACGAAGTTCAGTAAAACTTGTAAGAAGTTCAAAATTGAAGAACTCCGGCGGTTGATGAAACATGTGCTTGTTTAGCGACAAGCACTCTTCAGACATTTTAATGACATAAATACCGTCTTTATGTACCTGTAGTTAACTGGGTACCTAAATAAATTTAACATTTAACTATGACTGCAATGTGTACGTATCACCGCCTTATTATCAGATTTACGAGACAAACATTTTCTTCTTTGCATTTTTTAAGCATTATGAAAGCAAAAGTGTGTCTGTCTGTCCTTCTGTCTGCTACGCTTTATTGGCCTATCTTTTCAACCGATTTAGGATGTGTATCCCGGGTAAGTCTTTTCCCAGGTCTTTTACTTTTTATCCCGGAAAATTGAGGAGTTCGCGCGGGAATAAGAAAAAAACTTAACGAACGCCAACGAAGTCGCGGGCATCGTCTAGTCTTACTATTTTATCTTACTAATATTATAAATGCGAAAGTTTGGATGGATGTATGGATGTTTGTTACTCAATCAGGCCCCAACAGCTTAACGGATCTGGCGGAAATTTGGCACAGAGATAGATTATAGTCTGGAATGGTCACATAGGCTACTTTTAATCCCGGAAAATTAAAGAGTTCCCGCGGGAACAACAAAACCTCGATCCACGCGTACGAAGTCGCCGGCATCAGCTAGTAGCTAATAAACAAGCCAAATAAGCAAAATTCAATACAAAGATCTTCCTACTTGTAAGATCGCATTTTCATATTAACGATTCCCGCAGACAAAAACAGCGCAGAAACAGGCAAGAGCAAGGAAAACATATTTCATTTTTTAGCACACAACATTCTTTAGGTACTTATATAATACTGTATTACTAAACCAATATCACAATAGGGTGCAGGAAATGTGGAAAGTACTATATTTGTGGGGGAAATATCATACGTTTGCACAGAACTTTTACTTTTTTGTAGAACAAATAAAGCCTTTAGTGTATTGACTCTTGCTCTACTCTATTGTGTGACAATATGGTTTTATGGAGTTGTAATTGGCATCTTTTGGCTTTTGATTAAATTACGCACAAGTAAAGTGTTTTCATTTTTAGTCTGTAATGACACTGGATTTTATCACATAACTATTCTTTACTCACGAATAAATGGAAAATACTTAGTAATTATAATGCCATAAACTCAAGGAGGGATATTTTTCTTTTCTGTGAAAATGAATAAGAAATTATTCTGCCCCAGCGCCACGTCTGTGCCTCTAAATGGCGCTTTAATATTTTTCTAGTGAATAATAATACGAAAATATTATTTTGAACAGACCACAAATTTGGACCGACTTCTGTATCGTTTGTCGTAACGGGATTGGTTATTCAAATCGGTTCAATTGAATAAAATTACTGGAAGCCAAAAATGATTGAACCGAAATATTTAAATTGGTAATAGTGGCTCGTCAACAAGTTTGTATTGTGTTCTAGGATGTTTGCACGTTTTGATGTTTTTTTTACAATAGGCATGATGACAGTAACCAAGAATCAATGAAATTATGAATTTATCTAATGAAATAGGATACATGGATTATAAAAAACGTATTTATTTTTCAATTTCGAGTGAGATTGCTATTTATATTGATAAAATAAAAATATAAAATACAGCAATCCGCCATATTGCATAAAACACAAAGAAGCGAATGACGTCACAATTGTTTGTTTTCGAGCTTTGAAAATCACACTATTGCTTACTGCACACTGCACAGAGTACATTGGTAAAAACAATAGTGACGTCACAACGACGCCATGACACCGCCGAACGTTTTGGCGTGAATTTTAAAATTTAAATTTCAAATGCTAATTTTATCTACCAAACTTTATTTTTCTGCTGAAATAAGATATTTTTTCGAAATAGTAGATACTTCCGAACATAATCTGACCATTTTTCAAAATCAGTCATCATGCCTATTGGTAGATATAAAATTCGTGGGCACCATTTGTTGCAAATTGATACAATTTTGATGTTTTGACTCTTATATTTTGTGGGATTTCGTTCAAGCGAAAGCACTTCTGACCGGACAAGAGGAAACTTCCGCGTCGAAGAGGAACGTTTTGTCCGGTTTCCTAGTGTTCGTGTCCATATAAAAATGAATTATGCACTTTTTTGTCCTGTCCGATACGTAGGTACCTAGTTCAGTATGATTTCGGTTTTGGAAGTAATTTATTGTATTCATACTCTACCACAAAGCTACACAAAAATAATATTCACATAATAAATACGTCATACGCAGTACTCTAGTATAAGCATTTCCTTGCTCCAGTAAATAAAGTAGTAAAATAAATAAATAGGCGATATAAAATTATAAATTAAATTGATACGTCTCCTATACCTCCAGAGACTTCTCTATCAATTCTGTATCCATTGAGATTTCTGTATTCTGTCAACTTTGTTGATTATGTTGTATTTCAAAGCATTGCGAAAGTTAATTTAATTTCCTACATCCATCTTAAAGAGTCATCCAATTAATTCATTCAGATAACATTTAAAGATCCATTAATTTATCACAGTAATTAATTTGTACTTCCCGATTAGGCAGAAAGCTCTAAAGGGTTTACTTAGAATCCGATAATATTACAATTAATCACGTAATGTATCCGTTATGCGTTATCTCCATTAGGCTAGGGACAAAATATCTAATCCCACTCCAAAGTGTCGTTAAAAGAGCGCCATTTTTTACGTGGTCAAGCCGCACTTTGCGCAATGTTACTGGCAAGTTTGATGTACTTAGTAGCAGTAGTAAATAACAGTTGGTACTTAGTAGAAGCTACTCCGTAGATTTATTTCTTATATCGAGCGATGGTTTTTAATGCTCGTTTGTGTATATTTAACTAATATCAGTAGGGGTGATTACGAGAATGTTATATCTCGATAGGAGACAGCATAAAGACCGGGAGCCGCAGCAGAAAAGGCAGAAACCGGCAATCGACGGGAAGCATGCCTCTCTCATAGAGAGCTACGTATTTGTTCCGTTGGGCCTCGGCTGGGGCCGCGGAGTCTCTAGTGGCAAAGAAAATTTGTGAGATATTTAACCGCGGTTAATTAACCGCGATAATTAATAGATGTAACAATATTATTATGTTATGTAATAATAGCAGTGAAATCTAATATTGTATTTTGACATGCTTAGTTGATTTTTTACGCTTCACCCAAGCATGTTCACATTATCAAATTTGCTCTTCAGGAAGGTGATAACAGATTGTATTGGCTACAAATGTTTAAAGATAAGATGTGACCGAAGATTAAGTAATTAGCTCAGGTAAGGGAAGATTGAAACTTGAAACCAATTATTTCGACTATACTATTTGCAAATTATTGCAAGAATTCAATGTGATTGGAACCGAAGATAGCATAGCGTCCTAAGTTAATAATTGTGTTAGTCATCCAATTACGAACTTTTAATGGAAAGTGGTCGCGAAAAGAGCATTCAACTTTTATAGGTATAGTTCCGTCCACAAAGTATTTTGGAGCGTGTTACGCTGCCGGTCTCCCTTGTCAGCGATACGTGCCGCGAGTGTCAGATTCCGATGTGAATACATCAAACTGGACAATTAGTGCTTTCGCTTACCTAACTTCGGTGCGAACAGACATCCTTTACTTATTATATTATTTTACATTTTGTTATACCTTTATACCTACCACTTGTTATACCACTTAATTAAATAGTTATACACCCCAAAAGGAGTTAATCATTGCAAACCTGCTTCGGGACAGCCGCCCTACATAACTGGCGCAGTCTTAAAGGATCGTTCTGCTGCTTCAAGGTCTTCGTGCATCACCTAAAAATCAGGTCGACGCCTTCGACTTCCTTGACAGGACGAGAGAACCTACCAGGAGCTGCTGTCATAGAAGCTGCCGCTGAAGACTTCGACTCGTACTGAACATCGATGGATCGAAGCTCGCCAGTGACTTTGGTTATGTAAGTCCATGAAATCCTTTTTATTGGTTGTGGTATAAAATTTTGCGCAGGGTTCTATAATATACCTATAAGGTTTTTCTTTCCCGCGTAGTTCTTATAATTTCAGCCGTGTTAGTCTTTAATACATAGTTAAAATAAATTACTTAATTTTTAATTAAAATTATGGAAATTAGTCAAGTAGTTTTGTTAGATAGAATAAATAAGTCACTTAAGTTTTTACCGAATTTTGATGGAAATTCTTATACATTAACTAGATTTATAAAATTATCCGACCAATTAGTACGCTCATTTCTTAATCCGGCTCCAGAGTACGAGCTTTCAAATCTTTCTCTGATTAATGGAATTTTAAATAAAATCACTGGATCTGCCGCCAGAACCTTAGCAACCAACGGCATTTCGAATGATTGGCCTAGCATTAAATCTACATTAATAAATTGTTTCGCCGACCATAGAAATGAAACTGCATTACTGACAGACCTATCCCTTTTAACTCAAGGTCATACTACAGTATCAAATTTTTATGAACAAGTCCAAACTCTACTGTCCACGATTATTACCTATATAGAGTTACACGATACTGTTAAAACTACTATAGATGCAAAAAGAACACTCTACCATGATATAGCTCTTAAGACCTTCTTGAGAGGCTTAAGAGAACCGCTAGGGTCAAGATTAAGGTGTATGAGACCCCCCACTTTAGAAAAAGCTTTGGAATTTGCCAAAGAAGAATTAAATATAATTTACTTACAGAATAGAACCAAATTTTATCAAAATTGTAAGACATACTTCGAGACCTTGTTCTTCTTATTTACACCGAAATTATTATAGTAGTATGAAATTCCCTAAAAGATCACGAAGATACCCGAGGTTTCAAAAGCATATTCCTTCTACAGAACCTCAATACCCATCATGTAGTTACGTTCCATACCAACCCGACCCTGATCCTAAAAATTTCTCACAAGTACAGTTAAATCTACATAGTATATCGGAAACTCCAGAAACTCAAATTCCTTTTGATTTTTATAAATCTAACCAACATAATTCCCACGAACAATACGAGTACATGCCAGCTAGGTGTGAAAGTGAAATTGACACCGCCGACGATAAGCGTAATTATGAGTCCATATTATTACATTTGCCCATAGATCAATTAAATCAAGAAGAGGCAACTAATTTAATTAATCTTGTCAAAGAATATTCGGACTTATTCTATTTCGAAAATAATAGTTTCATTAATGACTATTCTCAATTCAATCCCAATTTTGTAGAGAACTTGTATCCGATTTCAAACTTAACCGACGTTTTAGACAAGTTAGGGAGGTCATTATACTTTACAACTCTACGTTTCGAAAATTGTAGCGCTGCTTTTAATTTTAACAATCTTCTAGGCCTGCTAAATTGCATAGGTTACTCAGACAAAGTGTTAGTTTTCTCTACATCATTGCAGGAACACTTAATGAATCTGCGTGCTCTTTTACAGAGATTAAAGTGTTCAAATTTTAAAATTAATACAGATAAATCTGAATTCTTCAAACACGATACACCTCTGTGCCATATCTATTCTCCACATGGCATACAACCGAACCCATATTACTCGTACATGTCTGATATTTCAAATTTTGCTCTACCTAAAACTCGGAAGGAAATCAAAGAATTTTTATCTCTTCTTGGTTACTACAGACGATTCATACCCAATTTTGCAAGCCTAACCAAGCCCTTAACATCCTGCTTAAAGAAAGGTGCAATAATCAATTTGACGTCTGAATTCCTTGATTGTTTCGAACAATGTCAATATCTGGTTAAAAATATCCCTATCCTAGCATATCCTAATTTTGAACAGGAATTTAATTTGGTCACTTACTCATCCGATTCTACCTTAAGTGCAACACTCTCGCAAGGCCCTTCTGGCACCGATATACCTATCGCATACGCTTCTCGAACTTTAAATGATAGCGAATTGAAATACTCTAAGATAGAAAAGAATCTTCTATCAATAGCCTGGGCCACAAAATACTTCAGACCTTACCTTTTGAATCAAAAAGTTAAAATAATTTCCGACCTCCAAAATTTACCGAATCAAAAAGAACCGAGCACACGCATAATGAGATGGAAGTTAAAATTAGCAGAATACGATTACATTCTAATTAACCGCAAAGACTTTAATAATACCGATGAAAACTTATGTTTCACTACTACTGATTCCGATTTTGATGGAAAATTATCTAGTCCAATAAAAGTACCGACTTCATCCAAAACTATTTGTACGAAATTAGAATGTTCAATCCCGGAAACTCTAATACAAATCCACGAAAAATCCCATATTAGACACAAAGTCTCAAGGCAACGTATACACATATATACTTCTAAGAAAAGTCATGGCCCATTTAAAAAATCTCGATTAAAGAGACGTCCAAAAAATTTAAATACGTCTTATATCCCATAGTTGTACTCAATTCACTTAGTAACACTTTATTTTAAAACCAACTAAGTATAGTACTTGTCCGATGAACTCGCGACATTCCCAGTATCACATTTCAACTTACTGATAGGACTACACTATATTATATTACAATTTACACAAGTAGTATCCAAAATACTTTACGAAGATTTAATTACTTTTTAGAATTATATTGCAATTAGAAATACATTTTAAACGTTTTTATAGTTTTACTTTATAGGTACACATTTTACATTTTACAATATATCTATAGAGTCTACCTTACAAGAAATCTTTTATTAAAAATGAGGCACTTTTTCCACTAATCTGAGAAAACGAAAGCTCTTATTTATCGTCACAGTGTACGTCACAATGTGACTAATAAGGACAATGAGCAATTAATGTATGCTGAACGCTCAGTTTTTGTAACTTTTCGTTTTACCGAAAATTATACAAGATATTTTGTGCAAATCTAGCAATTCGAGCATACTCTCACTTAAGAATTATACCCAATTAACATCATATTCTTAGAAAGTAATTTCTCATTTAAATAGCCTTATTAAAAAGAGCAGATATATTTAGTTTACCTATCATTTTACAGAATTCTAGAAATTGTAGTCCTTTTACATTTAGTTCAGGTTTTAGTATCAGTTTAGCTCAAGACTATATCATGCATATGTATATTTCCTATAATATAATAGTTTAGCCTAGTCTGTAGTAATAGCCTATCTAGTTATACTACCATATGAACCTGTTATCGCAACCAATTTCTTGGATTTTATGCACATAGAGGCTGAAAGCCCGAAGGAAAAATTTGACAGCCCAGCGAACAGTGGACTTCTTTGTGCTGCCAACCAATGATCACCAAATTCATCTACTATACTAGACTATCTTCTTCGATTCAGTTACTATTACAGGAGATAGATGAAACGTGTTAAACCTCGCCTATCTCTCTGTCCAAGGAGTCTCTGATAGAGCAGATGACTCACTATTTCACCACGTCTCCACACACGAAGCAGAAAGCAGGACACCCGAGACACGAAGATTATTACCATTTAAAGAAGACCTTTTGAAGGACTACATAAATGCCGCAATATTCGGTGCCTTCATCACCAAATAATTGCTCATCTGATGGCGGAGGTGTTACGCTGCCGGTCTCCCTTGTCAGCGATACGTGCCGCGAGTGTCAGATTCCGATGTGAATACATCAAACTGGACAATTAGTGCTTTCGCTTACCTAACTTCGGTGCGAACAGACATCCTTTACTTATTATATTATTTTACATTTTGTTATACCTTTATACCTACCACTTGTTATACCACTTAATTAAATAGTTATACACCCCAAAAGGAGTTAATCATTGCAAACCTGCTTCGGGACAGCCGCCCTACATAACTAGCGCAACTTATGTTTGTGTTGAACTGTTACTTTTGTTATGATTCTCTTCTAGAAATCTTACCAATATTATAAATGTCACCAAGTTTGTATGATTGTAAGTTTGGATGTTTGTGGCTTCTTCACGCCACAATATCGAAATTGATTTGGCTGAAACTTGGAATGGACATACTCGTAGCTTTAAACCCATGAATTTATTTATTTAATCCTGGAAAATTAAAGAGCTCCCGCGGGATTCAAAAACCTTAATCCACGAGGAAGAATTCGGGGCATCATCTAATTAGTGATTTATAATTCAAATAAAAAATTTATAAAATTATTAAAAGTCGTATTCGATGTATTTATTAGCCGTCGCCACAAGGCAAATTTTCCTTAAAAGCTAATTAACATTTATCAAATGGAAAATTATTTCGTCTGTTCTAATTTCATACCTTTGAAATACGATGATCATTAATTTATACATAAAGTTAAAATGGTTTAAAATAAATACTAAGTGTTTTTTTTATCGCACGATATTAATTCTGTTTTTCGTACCGCAGACACGATGTGAAAATTACCAAACCCTATTTTGTAAGCTTTCATTTAAATCGCCAAAGAGTCTATTCACATAAGCAGCCTTATGGTTTTCGCCGCCTTATCTTTATTTTTAACTAGCTAGTGCCCGCGAATTTGTCCGCGTGGATTTAGGTTTTTGGTTCCCACGAGAACTCTGTAATTTTCCGGAATAAAAAGCAGCCTGTGTTATTCCAGACTATAATCTATCTCTGTGCCAAATTTCATCCTAATCCGTTCAGCCGTTCTGGCGTGATTGAGTAACAAACATCCAGCCATCCATCCATCCATCCATACATACATCCATCCATCTATCCATCTAAACTTTCGCATTCATAACACTAGTATAGAAGTATAGATAGTGTAGACTAGATGTTGCCCGCGACTTCGACCGCGTGGATTGAGGTTTTTTGGTTCTTTTGTAATTTAAGGTAATTTTGTGGGATAAAAGGTAACCTTTGTGTTAAGTCAGGTTATAAGTTATCTTCATTCCAAATTTTAGCCACGTGAAGAAGTAACAAACAGCCAAACTTAAAAACATCCAGACATTACAAACATCCATATTTATAATATTAATAGGATTTGTTGAATAACTTTAACATTCATTCTTTACTCTTTTAATATTAGAGGTTTTAGTGTAGGTTTTATTAACAGACAGCTTTAAATTAAAGTCTATCTATGTTCTGTGTTGAGGCAAGTGAAAAATATTCAATCATAAATGAAAGGAAACTAGGTAGGAGTTTGACCGACACTCGAGTTTGTTTTTTTAGCACAGAAAATTGAGACTACAGTAGTCTGTCTACCGTAAATGAAGGCAAATCTGAATTGGCCATTTTATAATAACAAGCAAGCAAAAATTCTTTAGAGTCAAGTGGGTACTGCCGCGCATTTAAAACGATTAATTATCAGGCGCAACATTTCCTAAATGGTAAAAAACAAACAGCGAGCTGAATTTAGAATCAAATTTTCTTATCTCCAAAGTTACATAATATATTAATTGCCCTTAATATGAATTAAGCATAGCTTGATAAAATTGTCTTTTAATAATTTTTACATATTTTAGCATATTTGTTTTGCATTTTTATACGACTGCCTGAAAAAAGGAGTATATTGTTTTCAGGATTCATGTATGTATGTATGTATATTGTATGTATGTAAGTTTGTATATTCCACCATAACTTCTATACGCCTGAACCGATTTTGACAAATGAGGTATCGTTAGAACCCCTAGCTTATTCCGGTTGACATAGGCTAGTGAAATTTAAAAAAAAATGATGGGGTGACCATGGTTCCGCATTAAAGACTAAAGTTGAAAAAAATATTCGAAAATAAGATTAACCATATAATCATCATCTAGAAAATGATGAATAGATTTCAAAAAAATATCATTTAATAAAAATGTGAATAAGATTCCAAAGGTAATTAATGATTATGGTATCGTTACGTAGTAGCAGTGGTAGCCGTACTTCCATTCGAGGGGGATTTTTTATTACACGACTGCCCAAAAAAGGAGTGTTGTGTTTTCAGGGTTCGTGCATGTATGTGTGTCTACGGCAGAGCAGTCGTATTTTTTAATAATTTTAATTATATTTTAATAATTTTAATTTAATTATATATATATAACCCATGGTTGAACCTCTCTTTTTCCTCCCTTTAGGGAGATTGATCTTCTCAAGCGAGGCGCTGGGGGCCACTGGATCCAATTGTTACAAGCTTGTATTCTGTATAGAGACCCCTGCAAGCGACTATGTCTAACAGAGGACGTCTATCGGTTTAGATGAAGACAACTTGTTATCTTCTTATTGCAACAAGACATCTTCTAGGCAAGCGCGTTCCAACCTAGATCTCATCATTGATTTGCACTAAGCATGATTGTCGTCAAGCACAATCTGCAAGCCTATCTGCAATTTAAAAAAAACTTTCAATGCTCCAATCATCATCATCATCATCATCACTACAGCCTATTAACGTCCCACTGTTGGGCACAGGCCTCCACTCTCATAGGAGAGCGGGAATTAGAGCTTAGACCCACCACGCTGCTCCAATGCGGGTTGGCGGGCTTTAACGACTATTATCATGTTAGTGATAATAACCGGGACCGACGGCTTAACGTGCTCTCCGAGGCACGGGGGTGAAACACCGCCAACTTCCAACTCCGGGCTGGCACTGAGAATTTCTTAACTGAAAAACCCAATACCTAACTTTTATGCCCGACCGGGAATCGAACCCAGGACCTCGTGATCCGCAGTCGACTATGCTAACCACTAGACCAACGCGGCAGTCCAATGCTCCAATTCTCCAATATTATAAGAAAATTGAATGAGGTAACTATTTAGGTACTCGTACTTACACATATTACAAATTCTTATTCGAAATGGTTTAACATAGAAACTATTCAAACAAGTACGAAGAAATAAGTTATGAAATGTACCAAAATAGCTATTTATGCAACTGTATCGTAATGAGGGTCATTTTAATTCGAGTGCTGTTTTTTGATACGAGGCTTGCCGAGTATCAAAATAGGATAGTACGAGAATTAAAATGACTAATTACGTACAGTTGCATACAAGATTTTATCTACGACAAGGACGTCTTTATAATTTTTTACTTTATATATTAATAAAAACCAAAAGTGCCAGAACCCAGAGCCGCTAAGCTATAGGTATCCTATTTATGAAGATAACCATATCGATACAGCTACGACTCATAACGATACAGCTCCCATACAACGAACTGTATCGTTATGAGAAGCAAACACGAAAGAGGGTTCAATTCGATATAGTTGTCAAATTCGAAATTGGAACTTTTCGATGCTGGAGTAGATAATAGTATATTGTGATACAAGGGTGGAAAGTAGGTTATTGCAAACGAGCTGTCATTAATAAGCCCGAGCCGAAGGTGAGGGTTTTTAATGTCACGAGTTTGCAATAACCTTCACACCCGTGTATCACACGACGTTTTTCAATACAGTTGTGGGAAATAGTACAAAAATATAATCAATTTATCACATAAAAAATAAAAAAATTCAGCAAATGGCGCGTATTTACACCTGGACATATATTTTTTTCAACGAAACTAGACTACGGGTTAGTACCTACGCGTATACAGCCTATTCGATTTTTGTCAAATGTTGAAAATAATTAAATTAAAACTGGTAATTACTTAAATATAATAATCAACAACCATTTAAAAGAATTTTTCAATACAGTTGAAAATATAATCAATTTATCACATAAAAGATAAAAAATTCAGCAAATGGCGCGTATTTACACCAGGACATATTTTTTTTTTCAACGAAACTAGGCTACGGGTTCGTACCTACGCGTATACAGCCTATTCGATTTTTGTCAAATGTTGAAAATAATTAAATTAAAACTGGTAATTAAATATAATCAACAACCATTTAGAAGAATTTTGAAAATTCAATGCTAAAACGTACGGATTCATTCATTTTTCCTCGTAAAAAGCCTATCCGATTATATTCTATGTATGAAAACTTCTTGCTAAAAAACCTTTTTTAATTGACTTGGAAAATTTAAAACTAAACAGCAAAAGTAAGTGTCAAGCTTGTAAAAGTAAGTCACGACCGTGTAAAAGTAAGATGCATAAGCGAAAGATTCAATTTTCGAATCATAACTACAGAGTACAGCCTCTGAAAGTGCGCCATGTTTGACAACTGTATTGAAAATAGAGTTTATCGACGCACAAAGAAAACATCCCGTCAAACTTTTAAACACGTGTCTTACCTTCAGGAGTTGTTTTAAAGTTACCGTCGTCGTTCATTATGCACGCCAAGATACGCGCGTTTTAGTTCAATTAAATCAGTATCTATGTATACTAATATTATAAATGCGAAAGTTTGAATGGATGGATGTATGGATGGATGGATGTATGGATGGATGGATATTTGTTACTCAATCACGCCAGTACGACCGAACGGATTTGGATCAAATTTCGCACAGAGATAGATTATAGTCTGGAATAACACAAAGGCTACTTTTTATCCCGGAAAATTAAAGAGTTCCTGCGGGAACCCGGGAACCAAAAAATATCAAATGAATGTTTGTTACTCAATCACGCCAGAACGGCTGAACGGATCTGGATGAATGAGATCTCCATTTTTTGAGTGCACAGAGTTCTGCATTTCACGTCCATTAAACTGTTCAATCAAACAAATATTTATTTTAATAGATCCTTATCAAATATTGCAATGAAAAGCAGTTTGTGTATATAGACCGAACCATCGCGTAGTTTACTTACTATAAATTACTTATGACTATAAGATAGTAGTCTAAAAGAATTATACTATTATAGCAAGGTATTCTTGTTCACCGTGTGCCAATAAATATCTATATTCCACAGCGTTTTTTTTTTTTTTTTTATTGCAATATAGGCTTGCGCTTGACGACAATCACGCCTAATATAAAGCAGTGATGAGGTCTAGGTTGAAGCGCGCTCGCCTAGAAGATGCCTATTCACTCTTGCCTTGAAGGTACTTAAGTTATACGCGGCAGGGAATACATGCGCTGGAAGGGCATTCCACATCCTTGCGGTTCGAATCAGGAACGTAGAGCAGAACCGTTTCGTTCGAGCTGACTGGACGTCAACCACATAAGGATGCCAACGCAAACGATTTCTTGCTGTTCTGTGGTAGAACGGTGAAGGAGGAACAAGATTGAAAAGTTCCTGAGCACACTCTCCAAAGTATATCCGATAGAAGACCGATAAGCAGGCGACATTGCGACGGTGCTGTAAGCTATGCAGTTTCGCCTGCGTAAGTGAATGATCGCCAATGATTCTTCGGGCCCGGCGATCAATCGAGTCTAATGCATCGAGTTGGTACTTGGCGGATCCATCCCAAAGGTGGCAGCAGTACTCCATGCCAGAACGAACTTGGGCTTGGTAAAGAGCAAGGCGCTGATCCGGTGTGAAGTACCGCCTCACCTTGTTCAGGATTCCAAGTTTTTTAGCAGCTGTTTTGGCCTTTAACTCGATGCATTTCCCGAAATTGAGATTGGATGAGATTTCAATACCCAAGAGCTCAATATGATCACTTATCGGGACGGATATACTTTGGAAAGTCGGAGCCAAGGTAAAGGGGCTCCTTTTTGCAGTGAATAAGCACGCCTGTGTTTTGGTGGCATTAAACTTGACTAAATTGGCGTCACCCCAATTGGAGACCTCCTCAAGAGTCAAGCTAACGCGATTCACCAACGCCTCTCTTTGCTCAAGTATCTCAGTAGCACTAGCTCTAGAACTGGACATGTATCTGTCCGTAACAGTGCTGTCATCAGCGTACCCAAAGATACCGGGTTTGAGGAGATCGTTGATATGCAGCAAGAAAAGTGTTGCGGAGAGAACAGACCCTTGAGGGACACCGGCATTAATAGCCATTAGGTCTGATGAGCTGCCGTCAACGACAACTCGAAATGACCTCTCCCTCAGAAAGTCAGATATCCAGCTACAGAAACCAGTAGGAATCCCGTATCTTACTGAGAAGACTGCCGTGCCAGACCCGGTCAAATGCCTTCGATATGTCCAGAGATACGGCGAGTGCCTCACCGTGTTTCTCAATGGCTTCACCCCAAGTGTGCGTGGCATACACCAGAAGATCCCCTGTAGACCGATTTTTCCGAAAGCCGTACTGCCGGTCCGACAGAAGATCATTGTCTTCTAGGTATGCCAGGAGCTTGCTGTTGAGTACCCGTTCCATGCTTTTGCAAAGAATGGACGTGATGGCTATGGGTCTGTAATTGGCCGGGTCAGCGCGACTCCCCTTTTTCGGTACCGGTTGCACATTTGCAACTTTCCACGACTTGGGGACTTGAGCAGTTTTAAGAGAGAGGCGAAACAAGCACACACACAGAACAGGAGACAACTCAGGAGCGCAAGTCCGCAGGACCACTGCAGGTATACCGTCAGGCCCACTGGCCTTACTCACATCGAGGTTCCGAAGAGTTTTAAGGACCTCTTGCTGGTGTATGCGTATCTCCTGCATAATGGAGTCGCAGGGTGCTAGCGTGGGTGGAAGGCTACTACCAGTATTGAGACGTGAGTTTTCCGCAAACAGCGACGCCAGTAGGTTGGCTTTGTCCGTTGCGGAAACGGCTAACGAACCATCAGGCTTCTGCAGCGGCGGCAACGAAGAACGGCAGAAATTTGCTTCAACCGACTTCGCGAGAGACCAGAAACCTTTGCTACCACTAGGATACGTAGCAAGTTTACGTCCAATGCGATTAGTGCGGCCGAAACGTGCTTTCTCCAGAACCCTTTTGTAGGACTTGGTGGCAACATTGAAATCCCTTTTCTTTAATTTAACGTCCGGAGCTTTATGAGTACGCGCATCCGCCCATGACACAAACGCAGACTGCTTGCGTGCCTCTGCAACAGCACATTCAGCGTTGTACCAGGGGGGGATCTTGCTATCAGATGATACGTCAGAGAATGGAATGAAGTATTCCATTGCCTGTCGCACCACTTCTGATATAGCACTCTCACAGCTCGACGGATCGTTGGAAGCGAAACAAAGCTGCCGCCACGGATAAGATGCAAAAAAGTGCCGCATCTCATCCCAATCTGCTGACCTGTATCTCCACACCCGCCTCTTAACAGAGGGACCAGAGGCAGGGGGGTGATAGTTGGATACAGATTTCACCAGACAGTGATCAGAGGAACCCAAAGGGGCAGAGACTGAAACTGAAAATCTGTCCGGATCAGTTGTCAGCAGAAGGTCGAAGCAATTGGGTGTGTGTCCATGTATATCCGGGACCCGAGTGGCCTCCTGAACAAGCTGAGAGAGATCCAGTGATAGCGCAAATTTGCGCGTTTCTCTCCCAGCATGATCAGTTTTCTGGTATGGGAACAGCCACTCCTGATGGTGGGCATTAAAGTCCCCCAGAAATACCAATTGCGCGGCCGGATATCGATGTTGGACGATGTCAGCCGTTTTGCCGAGATAATTGAACAACTGAGTTGTCTCCAAGTCACCGCTATGCGAACGGTAAACGCACGCATATATAGTTTGCTCTAAACTTGAGTCTACCAAACACCACAGAACAGAAAAATTTGGTACCTCCAAATTACGGAGACGCTGACAGCAGATGTTATCACGAGCGTACAGGCATACCCCCGCGCGAGGTTTAAAATTATGCTCAAGCGAGTAGCCGGGATATTGCAAGTACGCTACATCTGCTGGGTTTTGGATTTGCGTCTCCGTAAGGAAGAGCAGATGCGGCTTCGCAGTCTCAAGGTGGTGGTGGACTACATAGAGATTAGAGTGCAGACCTCGAATGTTAGTGAGGTGCACTGAAAATGAGAGGATGTGCAGCCGCTGTCTAAACCTGCTTTTCTTTGTTTTTCTTTTCATGATGTTTGGGGAGTGAATAGGAATGGGAAAATGGTAGTTGTACGAGGTGCTGCATTCGAGACACCGTGACCTTTACCATAGCGACGCTAAGAGGAGACTCAACTGGAGACCGCGGGGACGCCCGAACCCCCTGGGAATCGCCATCGGGTCCTCTCTCCAGTCGCCAACCGGCGCGATGGAAGCCATCCCAGGATTTTTCGCGAGGTGGCGGGGCGGCCTTTTATAGGTGGCTGGCCTACTAATTGGGCCCCCAACTACCTGCGGTCGGCCAGCGGTGCACCGTGCTTCGGATCCCGCTGCTCTCCAAATTAAGTCGCCCGGTGCCGCTACAACTACGGTCAGAACCTGTCATTGAATGCAAAACAACTGTACAGACCCATTTCCCCATGTACGGCTCCTGCGAGCATCGCTCCGGAACACGACACACCCCACGACATAACAAGTCATGACACAAGATGCGCCATTTGGCGGAGCGGTTTTGCTCGCATGGTGGTATTACAAGCCTCGGCAAAACTATGAACTAAATATAGTTGTCACACTAATAATGATTTATACCAATCTAAAGATCGAATACATAATGATAATATATCGTTGTGTACATGTCAACGATTAGTTGGTAATTAGTTTGGATTTAGTAGGAAGTAGATGATGAAAGAAAATCACCAAGATAAATATTATTACAGAAACGTCATAAATCACAATAAAAATAAAATGTATTTTATTCAAATTAAAGATCCTACGTATCTTGCGTCCATATGAAAACATCATAATGTTTCATCATTATGAAGGGTTTTTGCATAAAAATAATCCCCGATTTTAACCGATTTCCAAGAAACGAGGAGGTTTTTAATTCGCCTCGTACCTTTTTTGACTTAACGTCAGGACCCTGCCTCTTATCCTGCTTAATCGATAAATTCTACTTTCAATCGAGTACCAAGTGATTACTATGCGAAAACAGGTTTATGAGATGTGCAGGCCAATTCTTGATTTCTAGGTCGAGTTTGAGGCGTCTATTAATTCTAAAGTCATAGCGCATATACAACTAAAATAAGTAAGTATAACCACTATACAAGCTCAAGTTAATTAATATGGCTAGGCATCAATGTAGCGATGGTTAGGGTTGGGCGTGTTGTGTTGACGTTGTTGATGGACTTCAACAAAAAATAAGTTCAGTTTTTATGATTGAGTATATAAAATTTTACAATTTCACACTTCGATACATAATATATACTTCCCGTAAAGGTGACAGGTAGACGAGGTATCACACTTGGTATCACAGCAAAGACTTGATAGTTTAAACCCCTAATTGGATTCTCTACCAACGAAACTCCGAAACGCAGAGTTGCTTCATGCTTGACTGTAAGGCTTTGACTAACAAGCTAGTGTTGAAACTTTCGACTAGGAACCAATCAAAAACGCGTATATAGGTATTACTCCAGGCTACACTGAACAAAAGACAAATACATAGCATGCGCACAAAGTCACTAGAAACTACGTTTTCATATTAACCCGCCGTTAGCAGTGTAGTTTCAATAAAATTTATATTAAAAATGGTAAAGTTATTACGAACGTTCTCGCTACTAGCTATTTTTATACGACTGCCTGAAAAAAGGAGTATATTGTTTTCAGGGTTCATGTATGTATGTATGTATGTATGTATGTGAGTTTGTATATTCCACCATAACTTCTATACGCCTAAACCGATTTTGATAAATGAGGTATCCTTAGAATCCCTAGTATATTCCGGGTGACAAAGGCTGGTAAAATTAAAAAAAAAAAATATGGAGTGACCATGGTGTCGCATAAAAGACTAAAGTAGAAAAAAATATTTCGAAAATAAGATTAACTATATAATCATCATCTAGAAAAGGATGAGTAGATTCCAAAAATATATAACACTATAGTTCAATATGCAATGATTCAAAAAAATATCAATAAATAAAAATTTGAATAAGATTCCAAAGCTATTAATGACTGTGCGTACTTCCATTCGAGGGGGATTTTTATTACACGACTGCCCAAAAAAGGAGTGTTATGTTTTCAGGGTTCGTGTATGTATGTGTATATCTACGGCAGAGCAGTCGTATTTTTTGATTTTAATTATATTCACTTGTGGCTTTAATTTTTTTTATCAAACGATTTTGTGACTGGTCAATGGACTAGACATTTTGAGATGCTAGACGTTTTGGTAAGTGGACCTTTTGATACTGACCGCTTTAGGACACTGGACATTGAGGGTCTGGAATACACGTAACAGGACACTAAGCACTTTAGCATATCAGACATTCTAGGAGACTAGACATTGTCAGCTGAAGCGATTAGTACCTGTAAACCGTGTAAGACATTTAATATTGGTACATGACTGAGACAAAATAATAATTACTGCATCGAGTTATGACTTATGAATACAAATTTAATCAGACAATAATAAGCTAAGAGGCGGCATGTTGCGAGACGCAGCCCGCTATAATGCTCGACAAACAAGCCGCTTAATGGGATCCAATTGTCTTCTGTGGAATTTAATTTAATTTCTAAGTTTAAAGCTAACACTTATCTTATGCTCCTTAACATTAATCATATTTTATGGTGGCGTCTCATAGTGGTACATTTACACATTTTCTAAAGGTGGTCACTGGAACAGCTTTTTGCGTTTTTAAAGCCGACGTCGTCCACTACGCTCGCCGAGCGGAGTCGAATCGAATAGCAATAATTTCGCGACGTGCCCATCATCATCATCATCATCCTCAACCGATAGACGTCCACTGCTGGACATAGGCCTCTTGCAAGGATTTCCACACGCCTCGGTCTTGCGCCGCCTGGACCCAGCGGCTCCCTGCGACTCTCCTGATGTCGTCTGCGACGTGCCCGAGTGCGCCGAATCGAGTCTATTGCTTTGCATAAGGAATAAATGCGACTCGCTTCGGTTAAAGTCGACTCAAGGCCTTACGTGTTGGTGGCACTGGTAATTGGCGTAATATTAGCACCCCCTACATATTTTACCACCTTTGATATCTTTCAGATCAAAGTACGAGATAGGTAGGCTTTGTACACTGAACCTTATATTATCAATACTTGTCAATCAACAGCATTTCTGTGGTTGTCACATGAGCAGATGGTTGTCAGATTAATTGGGTTTAGGCTGCCTGTATCACCTTTCCGAACCGGTGGTAGTCTTGAGCCTTGACTTGTCGTAAGTGACACAAGTTTGAAATAAATAAATGATTATCATTTGTAGCTGTCAAAAGCAGCCCATATACTTTCCTAAACAGGGGGCTATTGAATAATAATTTCATATCTCATCGTAAACACCCATTTCTAGACACACAAATTATCTTGTGATTGTCACAAAGGTCGTGCCCAGCTTGATATCAATATTTCATGGCGGACATATTAACCTGTCATGACATTATCACAGCGTTAGCATTCTATTACTGAGTGCACGTTGCACGTAATAACGTTTTCATTTGTCCAACATCTCTATTAATAGTCTTCTGACATACTTTAAACACATTATAAACTTAATTTTAACAAACCTGTGTTGCTTTTTATTTGTATGCGATTAATATTAATCTCTTAACAACCGATTTTGCACGATCACTTTTGAGCTTTTTGTATTTTAGATAGGTCCTAGAAATAGCTAATCATTTAATTTCGTGTTTTTTTATTGCAAGTTTGATGATAGCAGTGGTGATCTATAGGATCAGTTTTATCTAGAAGCTAGGTTAGTACTACAAGATATAGGATAGATTACAAGATATACGTAACAGTAAGGAGGACTTCGGATCCATTTATGTTGTACTGTTATGAACCCATGACAGTGATTAAACGTTAAATCACTGTAGATGGGAAGTACCTAAATCACGCATCCTGAATTTTCATTTTCAGACGACGGCAATGTCACAGTATTTAGCTAATTCAAAATATGAAATGTTCTGTCAACAGCGAAACAATGAAGAATACCAGAGCTCCCTTCGCATATAAAACGATTAATTAAGAAGATCAACAACACTTAGTTAACACAACAACACTTTGTTAGATTCAGCCACAATCCCTAATGAGAATCCAAATAAGATATTTTTAAAGTTTAAATTCATTATGTCAGAAATTAAAAACTGTTAGTAAAAAGATAATGATGTATACGCTACTAGCGGATGCCCGCGACTGCGTCTGCGTGGTTTGAGGAACTCTTTACTTTAGCCTATGTGCTATTCCAGACTATCATCTATCTCTGTGCCAAATTTCTGCCAGATCCGTTCAGTTGTTATGGCATGATTGAGTAACAAACATCCATCCATCCATCCAAACTTTTGCATTTAAAATTTTAAGTAAGTATACAAGAGTTTTTAGTAATAGAATTTTAAGTAAGTAACTAACTAAGTAAGTAACTATATAAGATAGCACAGTGTTCAAATTAATATGAACAACTGTTTTGAGATCCATTTCACTCAGGTTACAAAACTTTTGCATTTAAAATTTTAAGTAAGTATATAAGAGTTTTTAGTAATAGAATTTTAAGTAAGTATGTAAGTATGTAAGATAGCACAGTGTTGAAATTAATATGAACAAGGAAACTGCTTTATAATATAAATTCTAATGCTATCATATTATTATACTATCTATCTACCGCCGCCGGCGTTAGGCGGGCGATCGGGTCTGTTTTGAGATCCATTTCACTCAGGTTAGTGGGTTGAACGTGAGTTAGTAACACAATAGTGTGCACAAATGTAGTAGCTATGTTTGCAGGGGCATATGTGTTTGAACAGAACCGTTTTTCTGTATGCCTTGTTCAAATAAATCCATCGTTTTATTGGCACTACCTTTTACTGTGCGACAATGCGGTTAGAGCTAGAGGATTCTTTTTAAAATCTAGTTTCTTTTGCATTGGCCATCATATATTTGCCGCTATTTGTGCGATTAATTTGAAAGTACATGACTTATGAGTATAATATTTTCTTTGTTTCACAAACAAAGAATTATAATAAAACTAGCTGATGCCCGCGACTTCGTACGCGTGGATCGAGGTTTTGTTGTTCCCGCGGGAACTCTTTAATTTTCCGGGATAAAAAGTAGCATATGTATTAGTCCAGACTATTATCAGACTATAATCTCTGTGCCAAATTTCATCCAGATTCATTCAGCCGTTCTGGCGTGATTGAGTAAAAAAACATCCATTTGAGGTTTTTTGGTTCCCGCGGGAACTCCTTAATTTTCCGTGATAAAAAGTAGCCTATGTGCTATTCCAGACTATAATCTATCTCTGTGCAAAATTTCAGCCAGATCGGTTCAGCCGTTGGGGCGTGATTGAGTAACAAACATCCATCCATACTTCCATCCAGACATCCATCCATACATCCATCCAGACATCCATCCATACCTCCATCCAGACATCCATCCAAACTTTCGCATTTATAATATTTATATTTGATATTTGATACTCAAACTACAAGTTAAATGTTTTAAGCAAATTATCTTTTACAAGTGCTTTTGACTCGTCAAGTGAAATGATTGACTTGTCTATAATCTCTAAAAGACGAGACTTTCAGTAGAATAATTAAGTCTACTTAAGCCAAACTTCTAGGTTACACACCAAACGATATGGTGTTTAACCCAAAAAATACACACAGGAGAAGCTAAGGGCAAAAGCCTGTATTCCGTTCTGTTATTGTTCTATTGTGAAAATAGATTATTTGCATTTTGTTAAGTGTAAGCATATGGATAGTATAAACAGCTAATCTGTTACGTCAGCGATCATAATCCTAAGACAGTTGCCAAACTAATGATGACCTATGGGGCAATAATGATGGAAACTATTGATAGTGCGTTTAATCGTGTTTAGTTATTGGCCCGCTTGTAACTACTACTGTATATTTTATGGCATCAAACTAAATCTTACCGCATGAAACGTTTAACGAATTAAAAAAAAAAATAACTGCAAAATACAACAAACTTCATTAACCATATTATTCATATTTCACATTTCATTTTCACGGCTCATCGGCTGAACCGATTTTGACAAAATATTCTATTTCCGCAAAAATACTTTTGCGTCATGTTTACAAGCGTAGGTTTTTTATTACAGAAAACCAAAAAGTACCTACGGGATTTTTAACAACCTGAATCTTCTTTAAATTTCTGAAAATTCTAATTTAGTGGGAATATCCTTTACAGAAAAAATCTTCATACAAAAAATAAAGGATTTGACCCGCTCCAGCAATGCTAAGGACTGCGGTTACATAAGTGTCATGCACATTGATGTAATCTAAATATTTTTGGTAGATTAACACGATGATTCAAAAGCACTTTTAATAAGTTTATTTAAATAATAATTTAATATAAAAAATTATTTTTAAACAACCGACTTCAAACTCCCGCGCCAACTTTACAACAACAAGCACACGCTATACAAAGTACTTATTTTATTGTTTATATTTTAAAAACCGCTCGACCGATTTCGTTAAAATTTATATGACCACTTGGGAAGTATGCCCTTTCAAATAAAAAAAGAATCATCCAAATCGGTCCACCCAGTCAAAAGTTCTGAGGTAACAAACTCCTTTTTGTTTGAAGTCGGTTGAAAACAATTGCGTTTGAGCTTCAGTTGCCAGATTCAGCAATTTAATATATCAGTCAATTTCTCCTTTTGTGTAGCGTGAATCTTCATTAAGCGCAAACACCTAATGCTGCATTCTTTTACTTTTTTTAATAGGTAAAACTTGATCTGTAATGGGACTTAAACGCTATTATAATTGCAAAGCTTAATTATAACAGTAAAATACCGCTATGTTAAAATTAATTCAATTACTTTTAAGTAATGTAGACCGGTCCCATACCTATAGTTACATACTATAAAACTTAGGTACTCAAGCTTTTCCGGCAACGTGTCTTATCATATTAATTAGCGTAAAGTTGTGACGGGAATTTACTTAACTGTTACTTCAGGGTTGTGTAATAGACGCCTGAGAGTGGAACTGAAGAGTTGGCCAACATCTAAACCTGTTTGGCACTCTCGGTAACTTAGAGTCTTGTTTGTTTAAATTCTTTATTGCGCATAATTAAAACAATGTACAAAGGCGAACTTAATACCTAGAGGTATTCTCTTCCAGTTAACCTTTTCCAGTCTTCATACCGATAAATACGAGTAGATATTCCGAAAGCAATAATGGAAGGCTTAGTTTTTTGAATTATTGAAAACAATAAAATAGAACTAAAAGATATCTAGCCTAACCTGCCCGCGTGGAATGGTGGCAAGAATGCTGGCTTCAATTCCGCGCTGGCCAGCCAGGTTTTTGGCTTTATTTTACGTTATCGGAACACGATACCTTTTTAAGGGTCGAAGTACTGAAACATTGTTTTCTGTTCCGACGTTTTAGGATAGGAAAAATGAAAATTTCATTACTAAATTAATACCATTTGCTACTCAGTTAAATGAAGTATGACGTAATTAAAAAAAGTGGTCATAAAATCGTATAGTAACTGCAGAAAATCATCGAGAAATTCATGGAAAACTCAAAAAAGGCGTTATCGCGTTCCGACTATTGTGATTTAATCTGAGACCTTATATAAACAAAAGTTATTTCAAATTAATCATTAAAGACCAAGGAACACTTTAATTAAACAATATTTTCAATACAACTTAAAGTTTTTGTACAATCTGGTTCCAAAGATCCCTCATACGAATTTTTCATACAAATTTACACTGGCTCGTCCAACCCAAATGTCAACACTTATAGCCTAAGAGATAACTGTATTTGTGGTAACTATCTTTTACCTAACTATAATTATATCTCCTTACTATTAATTTCCATGTTTCAGATTTATGTTAGTATTATCACAGGTGGTCTAAGAGGTGATATACGTAAATTAAAATACTCGTAACTTAAATGGGAGATATTTAAACACTACACATTATCACATCAAAGCGGCGACACTTGAGCTATTTTTTACCCATGACGGAACGGACGGTATTATATATTATTATGTGTTTGCCCTAAGAGGTTGTGCGATTGTTTGTTTGTTTGTGTACTTTTTAGTTACCATTTTCCTGGAAAACTACTGGACCGATTAGTATGCAGTTTTTTGCAATAGATATGCATAGCTTCTGTCAAGGTTCTTGAATATGTTTTAGGGCCATAGTCCACTAAGCTGAGCTGCAATTTTGATTTTAATTTTTCAATATGTTTCCATTTTTTCTGAAAAAGTACTGGGCTCATTGAGATGCGGTGTTTTGCATTAGATATGTATAGCTTGTGAAAAAGTTCTTTAGATTTTGATATATTTTAAGTTATCGTGCTATCGTGCGCGCTCCTATCGTGTTTTTTTATTATGTTACCTTTTTTCTGGAAAACTACTTTGCTGATTTAGATGCGGTTTAAAAAAAAATATGTTTAGCTTCTGAGAAGGTTCTTAGATATGTTTTAGGGCCATAGTCCACCAAGCTGTGCTGCAATCGTGATTTGGTAGGTGGTCGAACTCCTTCTCATCGTAAACCCGTCGTGTTTGGACTCTTTTGATTTGCCTTGACAAGCGCTAACCTAGATGCTGTGGTCACAGGAACTCCAGTTTTTTATCCATTATATTTTATAACGTATTTTTTGAACTGATTTATTTTAACATTTATTTATCAGAATATTAAAGTTTGACACAATTTGACACCTCTACTCATTACCATTTGGCCATAGTCCAACACGCTGGTCAAAAAAACTACTGAACCGACAAAGATGCAGTTTTGTGTTCATAAAACTACTTCTGAAGATCTAATTGTTGTTACAAAGTTATAAGGTCACAAATTATTATGGAGCGCTGCAGTTCATCGTGGGTTTTTTTTAAATTTTAATTTTATTACTTGACGTAAGTACTACTTGACGTACTTAACGATGTATTATGTATTTGAGAGGCAATATCTAGTAAACGCCCCGATGAATAGAGTCAATTTCTATACTGGTTACTTAGGTACAGCGCATACTTTAATACTATACTAGAATAAGCCTTCCTAGTTATTGGTCATTTCTGGTAACAATAACTCGTCTTTGAGCGGCGATAAGTAGTCAGATCCCCAGCCGCTTGCAGGCAGACCATCACGAATTCCACCAGACGATAGTTACTGTTGTGAATGATACGAGCACTTGATGAGAACTGACATTTATTATTACTGAAATATATAACAATATTATATAAAATTCACATCATCTTTCCCTTTTATTTTTTCATGTATATTATAAGTACATCTAGTTTTATTATAATTTTATAATTGGCTTAGATATGTAATTATATTTAAACAATACCTACGTATCTAATCCTAATTTATTTTTACTGAAATACCAACATAACAATATTATATAAAAATCATATTAACTGAAATACCAACATAACAATATTATATGAAAATCACATCAGCAGCTATCTCCTAGCCTACATATTTTTTGAAAGCTTGCCCCCTCGCGTTTTAAATATTCAGGTTAAAAAAATAAATAAATACCACCTTATTATGCTTCACCGATACGAAAATGTATAAAAGTTGTTTCCATAATATATATCCCAAACCTATTTACCTATTCTATGAATAAGTTTGGGATATTACACGCACAACTAAAACGCTTAACGTTAAATACGAAAGTTTTAATTGAATTGTTAACCACCGTGTGTCATGTGTATATTTGTATAATACCAGATAACCGCTAAAGTACTTTAGAAATTTATATTATTCTACTATTGTTTTGCTTTTATTTTATTGTTCTTCTCTGTGGTACTCATGCATTATGTTGAATTTTTACTTATAGTATCAAAATTGTAAGTTTATTCGCTTAGAAATTACGCCAGTTTTAGATTCCAGCAGGGTATGTGCAATTGCTACCAATATTAAATACATGCTCGAATTCATCTTATAGCTATATATATTATATCCACGTCGACACTTATAAGCTCTCAAGTTTGTCGCTAATAATGATTAATGTTATGTCGAACATATTGATATTATATTAAGCGATGTTTGCTAATACAAATAAACAGTACATACAGCGAGTTCGAGTAAGTAAGTCACAAGGTTGAATAAAGAAACATTCGAGTATGTAACTGAGAATATTATATTCTTGTAACTTATTTAGAATTAAATATTTTTACAGATCTTCCTAAAAATGAAATAGTTTAATGTAATTTATGCATTGATGTAGAACATTTTATTTCAATGAATTTATGTCTTAAATATTTAATGTGCTTAACTTGATATCGCTCGAATTATAAAATAAAAGATCAAATCGTGACTGAATAGACGTTTACATAATCTGTAATAATAAAATACACACAGGTTACTTTTTATCCCGTAGAATTAAAGAGTTCCCGTGGGTACCAAAAATCCTTATCCACGTGGACAAAGTCGCGAGCATCAGCTAGTATTCAAATTAAAAAAAAGCCATTTGTTTGGATCAAATGTAAATTAAAGAGTAACGTAGCTTATAGGTTCATATTATTTCGGTTAAAAGTGGTGGTTTGTGCACTCGTATACTATATCGTATTTCTTAAGTTAATATCCCTTATTCAAGCTGCGGTTTCGTTTGGTTTGCTTGAAGGAGCCATATTTCCTTACAAAGACGCTATGTCGCGGTGAGTGCCAAGTACTACAGCAAGGAAGAATGTTTAGGAGCTCTAGTGACCACATCTTGAGTTAAGTTCCCGCGTTAAAGATAGTGGGATTTTCTGCTGAAATAATAAACGGATGTTGTACGAATTTAGGGTCAGTTATAATTAAAATTTAGGAATAAAACCGACCATTGCGAGTCAGACTCGCCTATCGAGGGTTCTTTACGTACCTAAAAAAGAAATGCATTGCCTTAGCAATCCTTATGGTGTTAAAATCATACCTAAAAGTATGATTTTAACATTTCGATCCCCGTTACGACCTGTGCAATGAAAATAAAAGTATCTCTTTTTATTAAAGTTAGTAAAGCATTATTCCAAATGCAAGTCTTGTAACTATAACTACTGTTCAAGACGTATAAATAAAACGATAAATCAATATACTTAATAATTCTCTCATTGGTAACGGAAACTTTTAATTGGCTGTTGAAAAATAAATTCAGTTGAACTCAAGAAAACTTTCAAAGTTAAATTGTTATTTATTTAACGTTGAATTAATTGCCGAATAATAATTAAAAGATGTTCCGGCAGGCAGTCGAAGTGTCTCGTTGCTACGCTCGAATAAAATTAACTTTATATTGGTATAGCTTAAAATTTATCGGAAACAAACGATAATAATTTATGTATAAGAATAAAATATTAACGTGTAAGGAGATAACAAAATTTTCAAAGACTTGTTTGCAAATGAGACAATATTAATTTCCTCGTTTTTCTGCAAAAAAAAAAGGTACCTAATTAAATTGTATTGAATGTGAACATTAAATAAAATTTAATTTCCTTTTTTATACGTTTTACATGTTGACCCGCATTCAAATCAGGCAATAAATGTTACTCTAACTTCGATCTAACAATAACGATTCGTAGAAAAACTATTTGTGAAGGCTAGAAAAATAGTACTTTATTTTTTTTTGCTAATATTTCATTATAACAGTCTACCCAGTACTTAGAGTATGCTTTCAAATAAACGATTAATTAGTAACCTTATACAATGTAATGTCATGCCTTAAATTTATTAGGCTGTGCGATGATATTGATAGATTTAATATCCAACTATAGGTACATAGTTACCTAACTATTAATGAAATAATATAGTTTTTAAATGTGCGAAATCTTGAGATATAATAAATTAAAAATGCACCATAGTTTTAAAAATACAAATGCGGTTCACAATAATTTTACTTTCGTCAAACCATACTATTACCTATTCTATCGTCAGACTAGAAAAATAATGATGGATCTGGTCAAAGAACCATGTTTATTTTGAGTTGATAAGAAAACAGCAGACACGCAAAGCAAATAATAACAAAAGTTTGATAGCTAACATACTTTTTATTTATTCCCCTCGTGTTACCACACCGGAAAGGAACCGGAATATGGAAGGAGTCCAAAAAATCATATTGTATACCTACGAGTACCTTATTGATGCGCCCGGCTTAGCACGGTTAGGTTTTACCTACTTAGATTACTCTTAGGCCGCCTTGTGAGCTTTATTGTAAGTAGCTTACGTAAGTACTTACATAACTTACAATAATTGCAAACAATACTTACTTTACTTTTGTTTACATATGAAATGGTAAACGTTTGATTGCAACCATAACGTCCGCTTCGGAGAGGATCAACTTTTTAAATAATAATAAATAAATAACTTTCTTTATCAAGGCAACAGAGGCCCATGGTTGTTACTTGTTAGTACAATACAATCTTAAAAACTATTTTAGTAAGTATTTTATTTTTAGGATAATTCTTACTTTAAAAACAATATTCCATTTAAGTCACCGAACGAGAACTTTAATAAAATGTTGCAGGATCGGTGACTCTAATTTACCCGCTATCATCATCAGGATACTGTTTTTGTTCTGGAGTCTAGGGTGCGCGCTTCATATAAAACCTTAATGACTTTTTCCTTAATAATATTATATCAATTCGTCAAATCAGTACTTACTACTACCTATCTTAAACTTGCCTTTACACAAGTTTAAAAAGTCCATTAAAAGTATGCTCCTGAAAAAAGCTTACTAAACTGTTGAAGATTACGTAAATGACAAAGGAGCATGAATTTGACTCGCTCCAGCAATGCTAAGGACAGCTGTTACTTATGTATTCTACAAATTAATGAAATTGTAAATGTTTTTGTTTTCAAAAGAGCAACCGCCGCTTTATTGCTGGTTCTTCTCGGTAGGAATGGCATTCCGAACCAGTGGTAGACTCACTCGACGATTCAAAAGTACTTGTAAAAGTTTATTTGAATAAAAATCATTTGAATTTTTGAATTTTACTATCTTGTAAGCACAGTCATATTACTATACAAGTGAATCAGCACCGGTGACTAACTGACCGCCTAGCTTACTAGTGTGTACCGAGATTTGAAATTTTGAGAACGTATTTCTTCAAGATACTCAATGGTAAATACACGCGGACTAGGCCGCGGACATAAAAAGGTTGGAACGTAACAGCTAAAGCAAAATAAAGATGAAGATTTTAAATTGAAAACAACAATATGATATCAGAGTAAATTACAAGTTACTTGAAAGCGATAAGGATCCATCAACATCCTATTGAAAATGGCACAATGAATGTTAGCTTCATCTTTGTTATTTCTTGCGATGTTCAGGGGCCAGAGCACTTGAATAAAAGATTCGTATATTATCCCGCGCTCGAGACGAGTACAATGGAACGGCGACAACGCACCCAGTGTAATCCAGTGAGCCTCAGCCGCATTGTATAATGGGAGGTCACACTCTCCGAAGCGTTCCGAGGCAGCTAAAGAATATTGTGGTGTTTTATCCGACTTACTTACCTTTTACTTTATTGCCTTCTAGTTTGAATCCACAAATGCGCTCGACTCACCTGAGTCTATACTGTCGTTACTTAATATTATAAAATGCCACGATAACTTTGTCTATTTGTTGGATTTTCATGGCTTGATACTGATATAATTCGCCATTGAGAGATCCTATACCAAGTCGCGTGCTTCAGCTGTTGATACTACACTTAATAATGACAAGAATTATTTAAATAATTAATATCCTCCATTGGATTATATGAGATTTTCTAGAGCCAAGTAAACTAAGAAGAAGCTGTGAGTCTTTTCAGATATCTGGACGAAATGGAGCAAAATTACAATCATACTACCTTATTACTACCTATAACCCACTAATGCATCTGATTATTTGAAATATAGCGACATCAGCTTAAAATAAATGTACGATCTCTAAAGCTCGATAAGAGAGATATGAGCCACGAAAACTGAAAAGGAGCTGTAGCTCTCTTTCCGGATATACGGACGATGTAAAGCCAAACTGTGATCTTCACGTAAACGGCTAGGAGCACGCGTCACTGACTTGACATTATTTGTCAGAGTGGATCGAAAAGCAATCTCTCCTAACTGGAGTCTATTTGTCACGCATACGAGTTTAAGTGATATATGGATCACTTCCGTCCATTTATATCAACTGGCCACAGAGATTCTACCAGTTTTCAATGGTAGCGAACTGTAGCGTTAAATTTCAAATAGAACTATGAGCAGGTTAATGCTACACAAAATTACTACTCTTCATTGTCCCTTTGTAGTCTATGAAGCTCTTTTCGCATTGTATCCGATCCGAATCCGAGAATTCTCGATCCAAAGTAGCCGCAGTACTTAAGAAATCTAATCAGAGAATAGGATCAGGTAACTGAAATTTGCAGCGGCCCTTACTGGTTATGAGTGAAATTTCAAATCTACAATATTTAAAGCGCTTTTTCTCCGTGGCCCATTGTGTTTTGCCCAACCTGTATAGGATTAAATAACAATTTTTTTATTTGATCCAAACAGATTTTCAAACTGTACAAATAAATATGCCTGAAATTAAATAAACCTCGCAGATGCGCTGCTATACAAACAATATATAGATCGCCCTTCCCATAAATTGTGTACACAGCAGATGCAATGTCATCCTAGATACGTTGAGATACAATGCTCTTCGGGAATGTTCAGTGAACCGGCCCATGGTTTGTTCCACCAACGAATTTGCGCAACATTGAGGCTGAGATGTTAGGTTGCTGACGGGAAATAGGATTGTGCCTTGTTAATTTCTATACAAACATCAGAAGTTGGGTTCGAAAACTTAATTCTGAACAGTGCGCGGCAGACGGTCAGGTTTGCGAGTGACCGCTAATGCTACGAGTAAGTTGGTAATTGTGTTAACAAATTTGGCTTGGAAATGTTAAATCTTTAATAGGCGAACGTTTTTGCCTTAAAGTCCTGGAGATGCGGTTGCCGATACTTATGCATAATTTGGAACTTCTTTGGGTTCACATAATTAATTATTCTGAAAGAAACAGGCTCATCACTCACTTAGCCACAACATAAAGTAGCGCTCATAATGCTTTCTGTTATACCTTAAACTATACGTAAAAGCAGCAATAAATTATGGTTAGCGCCTTTATATGGCTGTTGTGGATAAAAATGAGAGTATGAGCATGTAATAAAAAGGTAGTAAATTATGTAGTTCTCAGACGTTGCTTACTCATCCCAAAGATTTGCTTTTTCTGCGTTCAATTCCGTAGATAATAAGCATATTCTAGAAGGTGTGTTCGGGGATTTCTTATAAAATAAATCAAACAGAAGTTTTATGTTCAATTTATTTTAGTGGAAAAGTAATTAAATATTTTTTTATCCCACCATCTCGGAATAGTAGATTATTCACCACGGGGGTAATGCGATGTATTATGTCACGGGCGCCGGGATAAATCCCAAGCGGAACGAGGGATTTTAGAGTAACTCCCGAGCGTAGCGAGGGTGTTGCATCTAGAATCCTGAGAGTAGCGCGGGAATTAGGGGCGCCCAAGATTAATACAGCATCAAAATGTATATAATATCATTGTACAGCATTACCCCTACGGTGAATACTCTACTTTTCACACCTCGCGATACAACCACTTCTTTCAGCTGGCGTGGCCTACTCGATTTGACAAACAAATTTCGTCAGTGCGAATCTAGTGGGCCACGGCTTTGGTTTTCGAAAATCGAGTTGGCCGCGCCTGCTGAGAACACATTATGTTTACCGAAATTAGACTTTATGGATATAGCAATAAGAATTATGAATAAAACCTCTTTGGAATGAATAGAATTTCCTTCAGATCTTGCTTCAGATGCGCGATGATTCTAAATTCAAATCACATTATAACCCTAGGGAATAATGGTTTTCAGTACAACATTATAACCCTAGGGATTTAATGTCTTACTTTAACCTTAGATAACAGGCCATGTAATAAGGCGTTGTTGATCGAGTGGTGTGAAAAGAGTATTTTTACGCTTCAATATCTGAATGCAAAAAAAAAAGCCGTTATTATCCTCTTGAGGATAAAGTAAATTGAATTTAGAACATCGTGTGCACGTTAGTAAATATCACTCGTCTATGAAGTTTGTGAATTCAAAACATCATTAAAACCTATTTACTTCTACCTCTATGGTGCCGAATTTCCATACAACCGTTTTTAATTTGTTAAAACCTCACACTCGTAACCTTCTTGGTGTACTTTTTTAATTTGCTTTGTGCGCACCATTTTCTTTTACGTCATATTGTTTAAAATTAAACCCTTCGATTAAAAACAAGAAGATTGAAAATAAGTGAAAAACCTAAAATGAGTGATTCTAGTGACGAAGAAGTTAATTTGACGCCAACAGAATTGACTGAAACTGTTAAAAATGCGGAAATGAGCTTTCTCCCTCAACAATCACGCGAGAAGTATTTCATTTCCTAGCTGAGGTGGGATGAAAAATTACGTGTTGCACTCGAGTGAAAAGATTTTTGTAACCAACCTGACGGGGTCCCTAAGCATCTACACCTTACTTATAAAATTCAATATTTCTTTAAAATGGCACGTGATACATCTAGCAGTAAGAACCTCACAACATTGCTGTGACCATAATAAACCAAGATCTTTTAGAGTTTTGGAAGCCTCGAATTCAATCAACCCAACGACTAAGTTTTATACAGATTTTAGATGTAATTCAGTTAACTTAAAACAGTCATTAAGTAACGTGATCGCGAAGAGATAAATCTCTTCGGGATATTTACGACCTAACCCAAGTGGTAGCATCTTCCTTTTATAACCTTTTATAAAGAAAAGGAAGATGCTTTGTATGGCATCATTTATATTTCTAAAAAATAAATGATGGCTGGCTGGCTCCTCCCCGCCACCAACGGTAGGATTCTTCCCTCCATCGGTACCCCAAGAGGCACATTAATACATGGACTAATACATCTCTAAGAATACCAAAAGTCAACAGCCCCCCCCCCCCCCCCCCCTTAACCACTTGGTCATCAATCGCGAAGGCCAGCGCAACGTATGTACGAGCATACTTTAGAGTGGTGCGTTCCACTTAAGTCAGCGTATAGCTGGATAATTGCATTTTTAGAGTGGTGCACTCCCACATATACCTGTAATAGGTTTCAAGGATACACCGGACGCACTGCAGGGTCGTTCGTCGCAACGTAACAGAGCCACAGGCGTGATGCACCCTTCAGTAATAGTATGTTATATCAAATACAGCGCGGAACCACCATGGGTGATAGGATGTCGTTTGTGCGTAACATGGTTTTTAGCCAATGTGCCGCAGCATAGGTCGTGAAGCTATGCTTTTACAAGTAACATGGGTTGTGAATCCATGAAACTCTGAAGTGTCGAGGCTGAACAAGCGTAGTGCAAAATGTAGTAAGATATCAGGCGCAACGTACGCATAATCCAACCTTCGGCAATAAGAAACAGCGTCCTTCCAACCATGGTCAGTTATCGTTCGAGTATTGCGAACGACGTACGTAATTTAGACAAGTAGATCGCAAGGTAAAGTCAGACGTTTTGCGGAACGCAGAAGTATACTCGAACTGCAGTGCGCTCAGAAAGCAAGCTCTCTGATTCAACAACAAACCAATCCCATCTGAACGTCCAACTAGGTAGACATCCAGACAGAACCAGCCGTGCTGAGGCATCGCTGAAGCGAGACACCGTTACGCCCCACAGCCCGACCCGACCTGAGATAATAATTGGTTTAGTAATATACGTGTAAATATGTTGTAGTTATGATATGTATATAAATCCACCAGAGGCAGATAAGATTTCGTCGGATGCTCTCAAACTAGATCCGCTAAGGGTCCTCACATTAGACAGCATCCAACAACACAGTGCGTTCAAACGATCTATTGCAAATATACCTGCTCAATATATTAATTTTATGTATCGAGCAACTTCTCTTGCCAGGACGCACACACAACAAGATGTTGCCAACGTTGCGATAGCGAACGCTCGATCCCTACACCACCGCCATACCCACCCTTGGCGAGTGGTCGGAACGACGGGAAACTTCTCCGTAAGCTTGTAGTCGCGTAATCATATACACCCATACTATACTACCATTCTATTATCGTTTTAATATTACTTTACTATTATTTTATTATTATAAAATATATATATATATATATTATTTTTTTTTAAATTATTACCTATTTTCCACTGAATAGTAACATACGTATAGTTACATTTTTCACCTCGTGCTCTTTTGATTCCCTCGCTGACGCTCAGGATTCTAATTTTAGAATCCTTCGCTTACTCGGTCATCAAAATTGAGCACGCGGTTAAAAAACAACTTTTCACTCTTGTATAACAAATAACTATTATATTGCAGGGCTGAGTTTGACGATAATCATGCCATAAACAATACGTAAATGTTGATGTCTAGGTTAAATAACGTTTGCTTGGAAGAAGAATCAAGACTGAAAATAAGCGAGATGCAAGCTTTAAAATAATTGTAGCGCCGCGCCGATTTTCATCTGAAACCTACGTACTACGTTCTTGTCACCAGAGACCAGGCAGAAACTTATACGAGACGTCGTCTCTACAACTATGGAACAAAACGCTTTGTGAATCCAACTGGATAGGTATGCAGATGCACTAGAAAATAAAAGTATTATTATCGAAGTATCCTTGTGCATACAAAATGTTTTATTAAAAATTCTTTATTTGCAGAAACATTAATCACAATAAGATGTAAAAGACTATTAATTTTCTAGTAGAAATGTTCCACTTTACATAATCAGGCATGCAAAATTACTTAAGTTGTTCAAAATTCAAAAATTCTTCTATTGGGTAAAGGTATTTATTATTACTTATTGCATACCATTCCATATAAAATGGGGACCTGACGTTAAGTATAATATGTGGCATCCTACATGATCATAAATATTTTGTCAATGATTCCGTTACTGATAGTAACGGAAATCAAGTAGCTCCACTTAATAGTTAAATGCGAATTATAGGGAGTGAAACACACTATGGAAATAATTTAATATTAATGTATGGGTACACGGCAGCGTCAGGTGACGGAAACGGATATTGCGATCCGCGCATCATCGCTCTTGCGTAACGAGTGAGATAAAAACAATAATTACTATTAAAACTTATGTACTTTGATGTTAAGAAGCTATAATAGCCTAATGGTTAAGACCTCGACCTCCGATTCGGGGGATCCGGGGTACGATACCCGGACACGCTCCTCCAACTTTTCGGAGTTATGTGAATTTACACCTGCATGTCTGAAACAGGAAACCTGCATGCCTGAAAGTACTCCAGAACCGTAGACAGAGAGAGGTATATAGACCAAGCTATATCTCCTTTTCACTCCCACATGAAAGAGATGCAGTGTTTGGATGTTACACAAGATAGAATGAGAAAAAATGTTTTTTTTCTATCCCTTTCTTCGTGCCACGGGTATTGTGCTTATTACATACTATTGTGCTAGACAAATTAAGACGTTTGTATGAAGTTTGGGAGGTGTTCCAAGTTATTACCTATCCCTTTCGGTTACAGGCTGGCCTTGATTCTATGAGGTTAATTATTCCATGTCCAGAACGTTCTCAAAGATGTGAAGTCTAAAACCTATTGTTCCCATTTAACTATTTTATACTATCGAATAAAGTAAAAAAGTGCGTCGAACTTTGATGACGTCACTGTTCAATATTTTATACAACATCCCAAGCTTAGCAAGCGTTTTGACGTTTGAAAAAAGTTACTGATTTGACTACTTGTCAAGTACCCAATTCATGTTGAAGTGGAAATTGTATGTATAATTTACGAAACTGATTAAAAACTAGTACATTAATTTGAGACATGTTACTAGAAGGCACCTTCGCTGGTCGCTTTAAAGTCTTCTATGTCCAGCAAAGGGCCCATACAGGCTGATGGACGTTTTTATAGTACTAAGCAAACAAAGTTTAAAATAATAGTTTGCCTAATGTTATGAATTCAGTCAGTTCCATTTAATTTAGCTAAACTAGGTAGTTATTTTATTTCATTGCAGAATAGTTTTAAATCCACAACCATCCACTTTCAATTAAAAAGTACCTACACCCTCCATTATAATTATTCTGACGAGTGCAAAACTAACTGGTGCATTTTTAAATATTCACGAACCAATTTCCAGAATAATATTAGTTATTGGGTAACAATGAAATTAAATAGTAATGTATTACTTTGTTGGCTGACAATCAACATTCACAGACGGGACTTGGAACTTCCTACGTTATATTAATAAAGTTCCTAAACTAACTCTCGAGAAGAGTCGTTTTAGTGAGGTAGTGAAACAATATCTTTAGAGTTTAGTACATTTCGTTTAAAACATTTTAAGCTCTGTAATAAAACCGATTTCTTTTACAACTGAATAGGTTTGTTTAAAAATTTAAGTATTCTTTTATATTCTTACTATAATATGATGCATCTCGCATCTGCGTAGATTTAGATTTTGAAAATCGCAGGAGAACTCCTTGATTTTCCAAGAAGTTTGTAAAAACGGTTGATTTGATCGTAGCAGACAAACAGAAAGACACACTATCAATATCATGTTATTATATACCTTTACCTATGTTGTTAAACTTGTACATCTTCAAACTAATTTACAATTTTCGGTGTATTAATTTTAACCTTAGTCACGTTAGATCTTGATATTAACTGAAGACAAGTTATATGCTAAACATTCTCAAACTCATGACCACGTATCGTCGCACGTCTGTGATAAAGGCCTCATCCCAATTAAATCGTACCCAATCCCGATCAAGCACCGACAAAGTTTTGTACTGATATTACCGCTTTGCCTTTTGTCAAAATAGTACTTCAGCGTGGTTGGCGGTGAGCCATCACCGTGTCCTTACCTGGTATAATTATACCTACTCGTAATTAACAATATAATGTTACTAGTAATGTTATAGTTATATCAATTGCAGCCGATTTCGTGCTTAGCTCGAATATGCAGTCATTTCTAGATTTTTACGAACAGTATAAGTATATTATATGTATTATAGTTTTTAAACAAGAATAGGACAGAGTAAATCCATACTAATATTATAAATGCGAAAGTGTGCCTGTCTGTCTATCTGCTACGCTTTCGTGGCCCAACTACTCAACCGATTTTGATGAAATTAGGTACAGAGATAGGTTACATCCCGGGGAAGGACATAGGCTACTTTTTATTCCGGAAAATTGAAGAGTTCCCGCGGGAATCCAAAAACATCAATCCACGCGGACGAAGTCACGGGCATCATCTAGTAGAATATAATGCTAATATTATAAATGCGAGTGTCAAAAAAAATTCAAAATTCAAATGATTTTTATTCAAATAGACTTTTACAAGTACTTTTGAATCGTCGAGTGAATCTACCACTGGTTCGGAATGACATTCCTACTGAGAAGAACCAGCAAGAAACTCGGCGGTTGCTCTTTTGAAAAGAAAAGATTTATATACAAAAAAATTAACTCAAAGATCACCCTGATTCTCGAAATCATACTAAGGAATATTCCAATACGAGCGGATAAGGATATAAAGGATGCTTCGAGACAGATTGATTAAAATAAAAATAGCACAAGAGCAGCTTGGAACAACGGCGACGGCTGGATTTACATTCACATATTTACTTTATATTTGAATTGAATATATTTGAATGTTATTTATGTATTTATTTATATGATATTTGCATAAAAATTTGAATTTAAAAGACAGAAGTAAATTTTAATTTTCTTAGTTGATCCAACGCGACTTGGCACGGGTGGGCATACCTTATATACTAACTAAAACGTTAAAAACCTATTTATTAAAATAAATAACTACTATACTATCATGTATTAGGTATGTGTCTGTGTGTATGATATACTGTCAGCCGTTTCGCCTTTCATCTCCAAACTACGATTATCAGATTACAACAAGTACCTCACAGTACAACAAAACAATATAAGGTTTTTTTTTTAAATCAACCTAGATTTGCAGGGGGTTATGGAATAACTAACATCAATAAAAAGTAAAAGATTTGGAAGGATTTGTTTTTTTTTATAAAATATAAATATGCCAAATTGTGTCCCAATCCATCAAGTGATTTCCGCTCCGCGTAATGCAGGCATAGACAGGCAGACAAAAATAAAAGAAAATTTTGAATACTGTATCTATAATTAACATCAACCAATTTAAAAAAAAAAATTAATGTACTTCCTCTACTTACAGATTTATTACAAGTTGTAGATAAAAAGCAAGTACCTTCTTCTTAAAACCAACATTGACTCTCTGTTCTGTATTAATAATAGTAGGATTTTCTACACGCTCCAATATATCAACGGTAAAAGACAATCTTCAATTAACGGTCCGCAATTGGAACGAATGGTCTCAAAGTATTTCCGACCTGAATGTTATCATTTTAAAATAATTGCTCTTCAAAAATGTATGAAACGATAGGTTGAATAAGATGTCGCCCGTGTTGACAGAACAGAACTTCTGTAAACATCCCTTTACTCTTATTGCCTTTCCATTAGCAAATTTAGAAAGGCAACCAAAATAATATTTTTGTTCAATATCAGTGCCACACAGTATTTGAAATTTTTCTTATATTTACACTCTTATTTATCTCATCAAAATTATTTTTCAGTGGTAATTGTGCAAATAACAAATTCATGAAATCCGAGGTTGCTACTCAAGTTACTTGAGGGACGAGTGGCCTAGTTGTAACTTCGCATATCAGTCGATTGCGATTGTTAAGTAACGTATGACCCAAGTCTGTAACTGGATCGGTCACCGAATTTGCTAGTCCGAATTTGGACATTTCCTCCGTGCCTCGGAGAGCATATTAAACCTTCGGTCCCGGTAATTACTAACACTAACATTTGATAATAATCGTTAGAAACCTAAGAATTGAAATAATACTCTTAGTCGAGTCGTATGCAGAAGGACCAGGGAACCCACTGCGTTATTATTCCAATAAAACCCCTGCTATTATGGGTTTAACGCAAAGGAGTCACAACTCTCAGAAATGAGGAATACGACGCAGAGAGAGACTCAAGTAAGGGGTGGACGTGCCCGAGTGATCCACTCGTTTCTTTGCGGTATCATCGCGCCACATAAATCGCTGTTTGGAAATGAGACCCAGACATACCCAAGCATCTGCGAAGGGAAACACTTATTGTTATCGTGTGGAGCGTTTGCGTCGTTGAAACTAAGTTGGGCGGACAGCCAAAGTTTGACGAAAAATGAATAATTTATTTTCATTTCTTAAAGAATTTCAAATAAATTTCGTATTTCTCTCAACAGCGTTTGGAGGATCTGGTAAGGTGTTCCTACATGATTTGAGTTGGCAGTCAAAGCAACGTAAGATCTAAGGCAAGAGTCCCCAAGAATGATTAAACGTTATGGGGCGAAGGTACACGGGCGAACCCGTGATAAAAAAAACCGGGCAAGTGCGAGTCGGACTCGCTCGCGCACTAAATAATTACCTTTGTTAATGAACCGCAAGACTAACTTTGTTTGTAGAGGTTTATTGTTAATATCAAAAAAACTATGCTAGTTAGAGCATTGGCTATAGTTTTCCTGTAAAATATACGTAAATTCCTATTGACCATAATTATTTCAAATTTTTCGATTGGTAAACTCCGGAGATAAGGGGGGGGGGAACGGTATTTTTTTAGACATTTTCCCCGATAAATTAAAAACTATCATAACTAAAAATAATTAAAAATCTGTTTTAGAATGTACAAAGTAAACCCTTTCATATGATACCCCACACAGTACAGTTATCTCACTTTTAAATTTCAACCCTCAGATTTTCCCCCCTTTTTAAATAAGAACAAAAATAATTTCCAATTTTTTTTAATTCCAGTGTCTTTGGGCCACTAATATACACAACTATTCCAAATTTCATGTCGATAGCTTCGGTAGTTACTGAAATAATCGAGTGTGACGGACGGACAGACGGACAGACGGACAGACGGACAAACAGACGGAGAAAGTCGCACCATAAGGGTTCCATTTTACCATTTTGGTACGGAACCCTAAAAAGTAGGTAAAAATAAATAAATATTTGTCCGAACTAAGCAGGCTAAGTTCTTATTTAATATTTTGCAACAACTTAGCCTGTATAAAACTCAGGCTAAGTAATTTCACAGGATTAATAAAACAATAACTCGTAAATTAATAATAATTTGCAAAGCGGCATTCAGGGCTAAAGTTTACATAAAGGCCGACCTGAACTCTCTAATCAGTTTCCTCTATTTATTAGCTGCTTAAAGAAACCTTCTTTTTAAAAACTTCCCTTACCTATTCATTTTTTTATGATGCGTCTAATTACCAAAAAACATTGTAACGTCGTCTTTATATTATCGGGTAATATATTGTCATAATTAAACTGATACCACATTGATATGTCTTCCTTTTGAACACGTTTGATAACATAATGTTATATTGGCCATAAGTTTGATTCGTTCCAATTGTTAACAAATCTGTTGAATCCATCTCATGAGTACCTAACTATTCAGATTAGTATGACTTTGCAAACTCTATTTTATTATTACCACTAGGTATTTGGATAAAATACTGGTACGTGTAATCAGCGCTAGGCAATCTTTAGAGCTTTTTGCGGGAACGAACGTACGTAGCCAGAAACTAATATGAGGGGTGCGGCAAGGGTTTATGGACCTAGTTTATAAAAGTAATGTAAAAATAGTGTATACCTAACTTAGAAAATTGCAGAGTACAAAGTTCGAATAGGAGCTTGATTCGCTGTATGTTTCCTGATATTAAGACGTGTGTGTGATGAATGGAATTCTGCCCGGTTTTAATGAAATCATTTATCATATCTTCTAAGATAAAAAAAATAGTATACAACCAGCAGTGTATTACATGGAGAATATTAACACTAGCATTCAGAAGTATTTCTGTTTACTTACTTAAAATCCACGACACAAAAGTATCAAACGTAGAAACAGTAATAACCAATACAATAATTTCAGAATGTAACACAAACGTGGGTTCTTTTTTAAATTTCTTTTGTTATCTCCGATGGAGGACGGAGGTCATTTTAGGGTTCCGTACCAAAATGGTAAAATGGAACCCTTATGGTGCGACTTTCTCCGTCTGTCTGTCCGTCTGTCCGTCCGTCACACACGATTATTTCAGTAACTACCGAAGCTATCGACATGAAATTTGGAATAGTTGTGTATATTAGTGGCCCAAAGACACTGGAACTAAAAAAAATTGGAAATTATTTTTGTTCTTATTTAAAAAGGGGGGAAAATCTGAGGGTTGAAATTTAAAAGTGAGATAACTGTACTGTGTGGGATATCATATGAAAGGGTTTACTTTGTACATTCTAAAACAGATTTTTAATTATTTTTAGTTATGATAGTTTTTGATTTATCGGGGAAAATGTCTAAAAAAAATACCGTTCCCCCCCCCCCCTTATCTCCGGAGTTTACCAATCGAAAAATTTGAAATAATTATGGTCAACTAGCTGATGCCCGCGACTTCGTCCGCGTGGTTTAAGTTTTTTGTTATTCCCGCGGGAACTCCTTAATTTTCCGGGATAAAAAGTAGCCTATGTCACTCTCCAGGTCCTCAACTATACCCATGCCAAAAATCACGTCAATCCGTTGCTCCGTTGCGGCGTGATTGAAGGACAAACCAACAAACCAACAAACAAAGTGACTTTCGCATTTATAATATTAGTATGATGAAGTATGATAGGAATTTACGTATATTTTACAGGAAAACTATAGCCAATGCTCTAACTAGCATAGTTTTTTTGATATTAACAATAAACCTCTACAAACAAAGTTAGTCTTGCGGTTCATTAACAAAGGTAATTATTTATTAATAATGGTACGGAACCCTTCGTGCGCGAGTCCGACTCGCACTTGCCCGGTTTTTTATTTATAATTTGTTGTTATTAAAATAAAAATTTATTTAATGAGTATCTTATTTCGGTTGTAACAATTTTGTATAATCTATGCATATTGCATACTGAATAATTTTTATTTTCGTAAGTCAATATATCCTCTTAATATATATAAAATAAATGAAATCTATGTTATCCGATGCAATATATTTATTTTATACAAATTAATCCTGCATCACAAACATGGGTTAGCCTTCACATACTCACAGCAATTACTACCAGATATTACTTTTGCACAATCTATATTGTTAGATAGCGCACACACGCGCGGGCTATTAAAACGGACGTGATCCGCTGATATCGCGCTTCGAATAGCATTGTTTTCTAAATTTCGTTTCGAAAAGCACGCGTTGGTCAGTCGGGAATAAGCGTGACCCGCATTTTAATAAGCAAACACAATATATTAATATCATAATGTCGGCATCATAATTATTACAGTTTTAAAAATTAAGCTATAGATTAAGCACTGATGGCCTTGGCCTGAAAATATCTATGAGCTCGCAATATACTCACAAGTGTTTATAAATTAATAGATAATTAATCAAGTGAATTCTCCATTTTACTAGAACCAATATCTACGTCTGCGCTGTTTGTTCTAAAATCATGATTTTAATGTATGCAAAATCATTTTTTACCGACTTCCCAAAAAGGAGGAGGTTTTCAATTCGGCGCGTATTTTTATTTTTTTTATTTTTTTATGTATGTCGGTGCATATCTCCGTGGTTTCTGAACCGATTTGAAGTTTTTTTCTATCAGTCGTTAGAGGAAGCTCTCGAGGTGGTCCCATAAAAGAATTTCTCCAAATCCTCAACCCTGACACTAAAAAGTTAAAAATAAAAATTCTTTCCAAAAAACCGACTTCCAACGCCACTGAAAAGTACAAAATAATTTTAATTTCTACCCACTTTATCCCTGTTATACCCGCCCGACTTCAGCATAGTTGGTAGAAATCAAAATTATTTTTTACTTTACAGTGGCGTTGGAAATCGGTTTTTTGGAAAGAATTTTAATTTTTAATTATAAGCTTTTATTTAAGTAACCGGACACTTTAAACTGAATAAAAAGCTTGTAGATATCTCAGGCTAAGTAATTACACAGGATAACTGAAACAATCACTCGTAAATTAATAATAATCAACATGCGGCGGCGCGCGCTCGGCTGTCCGGTTATTGCTCGTCTATTATGTACTGAAATCACGAAATTGAAGAGCGTCTAGACACCAAGAGTGTATAGTGAAAATCAAGATGAAAAATTAAAATTGTTTTAGTGAATTAATTGAGTTAAAAAAAGTTGTAGAATAATAGTTTTTCAGTATTAGGTACCTCCCTGAGAGGTAATTAGTATTTTTTAATTAACCTTAAGAATAGCAATAATTTGGCTATAGGTACAGTTCATTAAGGCCGTTAAAAATATCAAATAACTTTTTGCATAAAGAATAAGTTTCAATAGACTCGCCGTACACCTCAAGGCAAATGTGAGAAGACTGTTCCTCATCAACGCTAAACGAGCAACATCAATCAATGTTCAAACTATACTCGTAGTGTTTGCGTTTCTAACTCGATCCAATTTCTTGCGATCGGCTCGTCTAGCGTACGCTTTAAACGAGCTTTGTGAAACTGACTTTCAAGTAATGGTTCCTAATTTAGAATTTCGTGTTTTGATCCGCTGTTTCAAAGAAATTTTATCGAGGTATGTTTAATTTTATTTTACAAGTTAAATTGCCTGCTCGGTCCTGTATAATTTCTGTACCTTGTACCTTTAGCTTTTCCAAACATTTAATCTTAACAATAATTACTATTGTTAAATATTCTTCTAAGTATTTAAAAGGTAGTTAAAAAATAAAACAATCATATTATCTTTGTCTCTTTAACAGTATTGTTTTTGGTTTTCAGTAGGTATATCATACTAATATTATAAATGCGAAAGTGTGTTTGTTTGTTGGTTTATTGGTTTGTTGGTTTGTCCTTCAATCACGCCCCAACGGAGCAACGGATCGACGTGATTTTTGGCATGGGTATGGTAGAGGATCTGGAGAGTGACATAGGCTACTTTTTATCCCAAAAAATTAAGGAGTTCCCGCGGGAATCACAAAAACTTAAACCACGCGGACGTAGTCGCGGGCATCAGCTAGTTATAAATATTTTCACAATATAAATAATGTCATAGCCACAAAGCCTTAGTTTAACTTTTTTTTTAAACTGTTTAAAAGGAGTCCCTGAGGACAAGACTGGGGTGTTAAATTACACATTGAAAGTCGCCGGTGCGGCTAAAATGAAACGCGCCGACGTGGCTCGAATAATAATTCTACTGTATAAATAGTTTACGGCAGCTAAAGTGCTAACGTTAAATTCTGTAAATATTTGCGACCGCGAACACAGGGCTAGTAGCACATCAGATAGTTAAAGCAGGGATACCGCTAAAATTAAACTTGCCCGTTAGCAAAAACAAGTAATGTAAGTTGCACAAGTCAGTATTCGAATCTTCATTACAATGGTGACGGATAATTTTTTGCCGAACCCTTAAATGTACTACAGTACCTGAAGTGTACACTGTACACAAAAAGAATAAAAATACCGTCTCCGTAGCACTACTTTTTATCAACTTAGGCCTCAGGCATAATTTTAAGGTCATTTTAATTTAAAGCTTATCCCATAATATATTAAAAATAAATTTTTATTATTTTTTTTATAAATCATAAAATTATATACTATATTTAGGAAACAGAAGTGGAGTAAAGTGAAACTAAGCAAATATAACAAACCACAATTTATTCTAGTGAACGATTACAACATATCACACATAAAATAACCAAAAAGGAACACACTTAAATCTGAACACAATTATGACTCCTTAAGAGTTTCACAATAACGCAGTTTACAGCTCGGAAGGTGACAAAAGAATGACTCCGCGGTAATACAGAGAGCGCTTTTTATACACGTTCCTGCCCGCTTTTATAGGTTTTAGTCGGGTACCTACACTACTCACAATAATTTTGCTAACTCGGCCTATCCTGATTGTGCGCCGCCCTCGGCTGCACCGGAAACAATTTCATCAGAAGCAGGAAGGGCTGGTGTGCGTATGCCATCTTCATTAGCTCCCCCTCTTGCGGTGTCTCCTGAACTAGTGAGGGCACCCAAAGATTCACCCGCATCGTCACAGTTACTGTCATCAGAACCTGCATAAGACACAAATGGATGATTATTCATGACGATGCACGCTAATGCCTATTCTGACAATCATCACGCATACGAGGCCCTCATTCAAAATAACAACTTTCGCTACACAAAATAAAACGCTTCACATTCAAAAGTATGCATACTTCTCCAGACATTACATCTCAGTTAATCTCATACCTGAACTTGCAAGTTCACACACACACCACGTTAAAAACGTGCCAGGACAGAGCCTGATGCGCATTCAGAGAACGCGACTTCCCAGGACAAAACCTGCCAGGACACAGCCTGATGCGCATTCAGAGAACGCGACTTCCCAGGACAAAACCTGCCAGGACACAGCCTGATGCGCATTCAGAGAACGCGACTTCCCAGGACACAGCCTGCCAGGACACAGCCTGATGCGCATTCAGAGAACGCGACTTCCCAGGACACAGCCTGCCAGGACACAGCCTGATGCGCATCTAAGAGACGCGACTTTCGAAGCCAGCCACTCCAGGTCGCCAGCCTCGGAAGCACGCTGCATCTGGGCAACACCAGTCATACAGCTCGACCAGCAAGGCAATTCACCTCACACCCAAATACATCAAACGTGCTACTGTAATCATAAGAAAACATTAAAATGTTCGGTTGAATCTAACTTTCAAAAAAAAGCAGCGCAACTCTCGGGACACCATTCTCCTTTCCAAGGAACCATGTACTGAGCTGCAGAAGTCTTTAGTGCGCTCACGCACCTACCCAAAACCATGGGTACCATTGTGATTTTCACAATGAACCGGGTCCACACCGGACCCGAGGTCGACACACACATTCGTGCTGCATCTCCTTGTCGGTGGTAGCCATTCTACCACCCACCTGACAGAGTGCTATGCTACACTCCTCGCAGGTCTGCCGACATAACCTTCTTCTCAATCTGCCCACTACATACAACGCTGTCCGCTGTCATCCACTAGCCTAACAGAGCCTAAAGTAACCTAACCTAACATGTAAGCTTACATTTTGACCTAACAACTGAACTAATAAGTAGCCTAACGTTTGACCTAACAACTGACCTAACGTCTGATTTACGACTAACCTAACTTTACTAGAGAAAGCATGTTACTAAATTGGATGACAACAAGCAGAGCCATAGGCAATGTTTATGCAAATTAAGTTGAAAGTGTCTGTCACCGAAGAACGTGCCGCGTAGTCCGAAGCACGACTTCGAGGTACCACTCCAAGGCACCGCTCCAGGGCACACCTCCAGGGCACACCTCCAGGGCACCACTCCATGGCGAGTATGAGTCAGTAGAGCTCATAGAGCAACAAGAGTCGGTAGAGCTGGTAGAGCCCTCACTAAAGGTCGCTTAACCATAGTACAAACTCACAGTTGTACCATGTCGAAACAACTTTGAACATTCAAAACATCAAACATCATCATCGATGAACACAGAAAATGAGGAAAGTTTATTCATACCAGTTATGTTCAACCATATCGAGTAGGCTAACGAGCAGTTTGGCGCACTATACAAGCACGCAGCCCTGCGCGACCAGTAGACGCGCAGTGTCACGCCTCACAGTGTGGCAGGTGAATGCGCAGCATCGCACCCTAGGTAAGCGCACAGCCATGCGCAACCAGGAGCGCGCAGCATCGCGCACCAGGTGGGCGCGCATCCCTGCGCAACCAGTGGTCACGCAGTGTCACGCCTTAAGCGCGGCAGGCGAGTGCGCAGCAACGCACACTAGACAAGCGCACAGCCCTGCGCGACCAGCAGACGCGCAGTGACGCGCTTCACACACGCGGCATGCGTGCGCGCAGCCCGGCGTGACCAGAACGCCTCACACGTGGTGAGCGCCGAAGACGAAAGGAACATAGAACAGAAAATGAACCTGTGACCTGTAGTTCACAGCACACACGTCATGTCCATCACAGGTTCTGAGTACCTTTACGAGCAATTTATAGCATCGACGATCAATTGTCCTAACCAGCTGCCACATACATTCACAACTGAATTTTAACTTCATTGCACTTTATGTAATCCTTGTTTAGTGCGGATTACAACCATTTTGTTTATAAAAGCCTCGTATGTAAAATTACTAACGAGAAAAAGTAAGGATTCTGACAGGTAGGTATGTAGACTCGTAATCGATTTGTATGAAATCAAACTTTAACTATCCACGAGGGTAGATAAGCAATACTTCTCTAATCAAAATAGGATGCAACATTCAACAACAAATTACGTAACCTGGTTCGGTAATATTAAAGAAAATAACCTGTAAAACTCAAGTTAATTTTAACGTTTATCAGAACTATAAATATGTTTGCTCGTCCATACCTGACCTCAACAATTATTGTTTTGTGTACAAGCACTATTCGTTTGTAAATGTATCACAGAAGCATTAACATCACGAATGCATCGCATCATTCGAAAACACAGTGAGCGTTATTAAGAGACACTTTTTATAAACACAGCATGTTTAAAACAATTGAATCGTAAAGTGGGTATAATCTGACTTTTAACCATCACGCATTTATTACGTATTTGACGCACAAAACTTTCTAAATTGCGGATGATTGGTATCCGATCGTAACTAGGTCAAGAGTTTTAAATAACAACCCTCATTTTAAAAACAAAAAACTAAATTACGCAGCAACAATTTATCCGTACATCATGTTTTAGCAAAACATTACTTTATGACTCAAAACTCAGCAAACTTAGAGGTTTCAAGTTATGTATTCAAACTTGGGGTATGAGTCACCTCTTTTTCACAAAAATATTTTTGTATCCGGTCGGTGCCCACAAAGGTTCTACTTTTGAACAAGATGTTTCGGCTAGACCCTTTATACTTTTCACAAACTAGCATTCAGGGCGGTTTAGGGACTCAAATGTATGCGTTATGCCAATAACAACCACTGAGCCAACACAGCTTGCTAATTTAGTGGGAAATTATCATAAAATGGAAATCGCGTAAATACAATTGGGGTCTAAACCTTTTCTTAACACAATTAACAGTCAATTCAGTAACATGAATTACTGTTCATTTACTTTGTGGCTACGCTTGGTGGGTATTACATCCTTAAGCAAATAAATTAAATGGTCTTACCGATGTCGCATATTACGTCATATCACCAGAGGCTCGATGGTGTCATCACCTCACCACCATTCCAGGCAAATGCCAGGCGTAACACGGGAAAGCGCGCAGCACCGCGGCTCCGAGGCACGCAGCAAGGCACGACAGCGTGTCGCGCAGACTGAATTGCCCTCGTGAACGCTGCCCAGAGCGCCCACGTGGCATGCACAGTTGCACACCCAAGCGCACTCGTGACGCGCCTGAAGCACACGAGCTGTGCAACACCACAGCTCGGCCACGCTCCGCGAGCCAGCGATAACAATCACATGAAAACAAAACACAACTTTAGCACACAAATAAACACTGCACATTACGCGAGTCACCCTTCGAGAGATATCTTGATCGGTCTCGTGATCAACTTTAAGCACTTTAAATTTGGGTATGTTCCTTTTTGGTTCATCTCGTATGTGGGCCTATTTAGCGGTCCTTTATCCCACTTCTGAATTTAGGAAAACAGAAGTGGAGTAAAGTGAAACTAAGCAAATATAACAAACCACAATTTATTCTAGTGAACGATTACAACATATCACACATAAAATAACCAAAAAGGAACACACTTAAATCTGAACACAATTATGACTCCTTAAGAGTTTCACAATAACGCAGTTTACAGCTCGGAAGGTGACAAAAGAATGACTCCGCGGTAATACAGAGAGCGCTTTTTATACACGTTCCTGCCCGCTTTTATAGGTTTTAGTCGGGTACCTACACTACTCACAATAATTTTGCTAACTCTATATATTTTTTTTCTAAAATAACTACGAGTATAACCGCAATCGCCTATTTATACTTGTGGCACTGTACAACCCAATCTAAATACCTAACCCAATTATTTTGATCCTTTACATACAGCTCACATTTTAAATTCCTTCAGGATATTCCTTCCTTCCTTCAGGAAGCATCGAATTTTTTTAATTGATGAGGTAATGTCAAAGTTTAAAAAGAAAAAAGCTTAATACAATTTGTACTCGATTTCAGTACAGCTTGCTAAATCAATTTAAGAACGGCTGGACGTGCCTAAGTGAGCGTCTTGCTTTCTTCGTAGTACCTATCATTAAACCGCACAATTTGTATTTTGGCCCGAAAGATCAAACACAAGCGTTATTTTTTCTAAAAATAATAACAATGCCACCCCACCTTTGTGCGAACCCTTCTCTTTCCAGGAAATCGCAGAGGCAGATGCTAAGAAGAACATCCTTTCCATCACAACAAAGGCTATTGGTGGTGATGGCTTGAGCCGGGACATGTTAGTACTGGTGATAGATCTTATAGTGCCTATAATTACTCACATCTTAAACTTTTCCCTGGCAAATAAGGTCTTCCCTACACTGTGGAAAATGGCTCATGTAATCCCCCTACCTAAATCCTCCAATCCTAATTCTTTTTCACAGTTTCGTCCTATTTCGATCTTACCTATCCTTTCCAAAATTATAGAAAATGCAGTATTTAAACAGTTGTCTTCTTTTCTCTATAATAATAAACTTTTAAGCTCGTTTCAATCTGGTTTTCGTCCATCTCATAGCACCGTCACAGCCTTACTCAAAGTCACTGATGACATTCGTTATGCAATGGACCACAAACAGCTCACTATTCTTGTCTTATTGGATTTTAGTAACGCCTTTAATTCAGTGAACTTTGATGTTCTACTTGGTATCCTACGCTCCCTTAACATATCTTCTTCTGCGATTGACTGGTTCCACTCTTATCTTCATGGTCGTCAGCAGAGAATCCGCACAGATGAGGCTCTCTCAAACTGGGCTAACCTTCCTGCTGGTGTACCTCAAGGCGGCGTTCTTTCCCCTCTTCTCTTCTCTATATTCATTAACGAAGTTACAAAAAATCTTTCTTCTTGCTACCATCTTTACGCAGACGATTTGCAACTCTATAGGCATGCTGAATTATCGGATTTGGACTCTGCGATCATTGCAACTAACGCGGATCTTGCTGCTATTCAAGACTGGGCTGAAGCCTACGGGCTGGTTATCAACCCAAATAAATCGCAGGCCATGATTATAGGCAGCAGACCACTAAGGAACCGCATACAATTTAACAATCTTCCTCGTATTCAATACAACGGCATACCCATTGAATACACCAGTACCGCAAAAAACTTGGGTTTGACTTTGGATGGCAACCTGACTTGGTCAGCCCAAATAAATCAAGTCAGCAAAAGATTGCATTATTCGATTCATTCCTTGAGGAGGCTGCAGAATTTCCTTCCGCTACGTACTAAAATTATGCTTGCACAATCGTTGTTGCTTCCTATCCTCGATTACGCTGACGCCTGCTACTTAGATGCCACTGAAGAGCTACTTGACAAACTCGAGCGACTCCAGAATTTGTGCATACGTTTTATATACGGACTGCGCAAATTCGACCACGTCTCCGATTTCCATCGTCAATTAAAGTGGCTCCCGATCCGTTTTCGCCGGAACATGCATATTTTAACCATCCTTTTTAATGTCCTCAAAAACTCTTCTCCTGAATATTTAAGGGAACGTTTTACACTGTCGCTTTCATCTACAAGACCCTTGCGAACATGTGTCTCTAAAAAACCTCTTGAATATCCTAATTATAACACTATCTTCTATAAAAAATCTTTCACAGCAGAAGCTACTCGTCTTTGGAACTTCCTTCCTGAACAAATCAGGGAAAGTCAGTCTGTACATATATTTAAAATCAGAGTTAAACAGCATTTTCTTTCAATGTTATAGTATACATATTTATCATTAAAGTTTCTTTATAAATAGAACTATATAGTATGTATTATATAGTATATATTATATATTATAAATATTATATTAATTTATTTATTTTGTATTTATATGTTTATGTATTGTATATATTATGTTTTAGTAAGTGTAAGTAGTATAACTACATACTTATATTAACTTTTATAGTAAGTATATAAATTTTTGAAGTAAATACTGTACATTTTCTATTTTTTTAAATTCCAATATATTTTATTTTTGTACCTATACCACTTAACAATTTCACCTTACTCACTTTCAAGGAAGGCTGGAAGAGATTTCTTTTTAGAGATAAGCTTTACCTTTGTCCACTTTTTTAAAATTAGGTTTAAGACAATATTTTGTACAAGAATAATAAAAATAAATAAATAAAATAAACAATGTTATTATTAGAACTATTTGTTAAACGAAACAAATTGCATAGTAATTCACTACAGCCTATTGACCCAGCCTACGTCCCACTGCTGGGCACAGGCCTCCACTCTCATAGGAGAGCAGGAATTAGAGCTTAGACCCACCACGCTGCTCCAATGCGGGTTGGCGGGCTTTAACGACTATTATCATGTTAGTGATACTAACCGGGACCGACGGCTTAACGTGCTCTCCGAGGCACGGGGGTGAAAGACCGCCAACTTCCAACTCCGGGCTGGCACTGAGAATTTCTTAATTGAAAACCCAATACCTAACTTTTATGCCCGACCGGGAATCGAACCCAGGACCTCGTGATCCGCAGTCGACTATGCTAACCACTAGACCAACGAGGCATAGTAATTATTTTTTTTAATTTAGGTTTTTAATTTATTTTAATTTATTTATTTGTGAATACATGTAAACGTTAAAATACAGTAAACGTTTGTAAAGGTGTTACTATTATAAAGGTTTCTTGTATTCTACCACAGTATGGCGTACAAATGTTCTGCGTTGTTTTTCGCAGCAATTTATTTCCATGCAATTTTATTTTAGCTAACCGACTTCTCGAAGGGAGGATGCTCTTTTAGGTACAAGTACGGACGCTCGCCTTTATCTAAAACTTTTCAATTAAGTAAATAGTTTTAAGCTTCCTCTCTACATTCTTACATTTCACTACTCTGGTATCTTATTCAGAATATCTGAAATAAACTACTCAAAACAAAATAGGGCCCACTTCACATAATCTCAAATTTTGTTTAAAAACTGAGTTGTACCGTAACCATTAGCAATGTCAAGAATTGAAACATTTCGGAGACATGTTTATGAACCCCTAACGATGTTTCAAGCGACAACTTCGATGTTTATTCTGAAGTGGGTGATAAAAAAACTGAAGTGCTTAGCATCATCCCTTTGCACAAATTCCTGATCGCTTGTGTTCTCAGTCAAATTTAAATCGTTGCTGTCGAAAGTCACTTTGTTTAGCTGTTTACTTTAATTTCGGTATTAGTCTTGATCACAATGCCTGGTTTTCGTCGTCATATGAACATGGAAACCGCTACAAGAGCAGTTGTTTTGCTCCAGGAGGGAGAGTCTCAGAGATCATTAGCTCAGCGCCTCGGTGTGTCTCGCCGAGCCATCCGAAATGTGTGGGAACGCTACCAGGAGACAGGCAGTGTGACTAGGAGACGTGGATCAGGAAGAGTTCGGGCCACAACTGCCCAAGAGGACCGGTACATCCGATTAACTGCACGTCGAGATCGTACCCTAACCGCCCGGCAGCTCTTACAAAACAGACTACGGGAATCCACTGGTACCCGAGTCAGTGACCAAACCATTCTAAACCGGCTCCATGAGAATGGGCAAAGTTCTTGAATGCGTGCTCTTCGGCTGAAACCTACCAGCCCCCCTATTCTGTAACTCAGTGGCTATCGAAAAATGAAAGCTCATCGTGCGGCACGTTTAAGTTACGCACGTGAGCATTTGAACTGTGTGCTGAGTGCGAGTTTTTTACCAACTCGATCGTGAGAGAGTAAAACGTGGATTTGTATGGGATTGGATCAGCGCCACCTGGCGACAACAATTGGAAACAAAAAATGCGAGTTTAAGTGTTTACTTCCTCGTTTGCGACTGTCGATCATTCGCAAGTATTCGATAGTGAGAGCGTTAACGCTTGTGATTGGTTGTTTCAAGGAAATAGCGAGTGTGAGTTTCAAATTATGACATTTATGACGTAAATAACCGCTAACGCGATCGAAAAGTTATCACTGGCTTGTCACCTTGATTTTTACAGTGAAAGTGGTGTGAAAACAGTGTCGTGAATTTGTATTTAATTATGGCAGCGCGGATTTTCTTCGCTTGGCGTATGTTTGCGGCCGCTAAGGCGCAAGATGACCGCGAATACAACACGAAGAAGGAAGCGAAAGCTCGAGCATGTTCCAAACCATTGAAACAGTTAACGGAGACCCAGTTCAAAAGTAGATATAGGTTAACAAAGCAAAAATTTAAGGAACTTTGTAGGGAATTGAGGCAACTGACGAATTTAAGGTCGTCACAACGGGTTTCCTTGGAACATAAAGTATGTAGCTGTGATGGTTTTGGTGTAACGGTGTACCTACCTAATTTTTTGGTATTTATTGAATCATAATATTATATTTTTATTTGCAGGTTCTCACTGCCCTCTTTTTCTATGCAACAGGGTGTTACCAAAGGCCAGTGGGGGTTGCAAAGCACCTCTCTCAAAAAATGTGCAGTGTGTACATAGAGGAAGTGACCAGTGCACTGACTCATAATAATATAGTTAGGAAATACATCAGATTTCCTGAAAATCTCGCTGCCAGGCAGGCAATCAGTCAACGGTAGGTAATAATTTTGTGGTTTTTAACTACCCATAAAAATATATGTTCCTACTTATTTGAATTTGTAAATAATGTTATTTATGTGTTTGTAGCTTTCACAGAAAATATGGAATTCCTGGAGTCGTTGGCTGCATTGATGGAAGCCATTTTAAAATAGTTGTTCCTCATAAGGAAGAAGAGCACATATATTACAGTAGGAAACATTACCATTCGTTGAATGTGCAAATGGTAATTGGTACCTATGTGGTGATTTGATAAATGTGGATCCTAACTATTAATTGATTAAAACCAAGCTTTTTTTCTCAGGTGTGTGATGATGAATATAGAATTTTGAGTGTAAATCCCAAGTTTGGAGGGTCAAACCATGATTCTTTTGTTTGGGAGAATAGTTCTTTGAACCCCTACATGCAGTCATTGCATCAAAGTGGAGAAATGGTCTGGCTTTTGGGTAAAGTATTCTTAAAAAAAATGTTTAATTAATTCCTAATTATTAAAAAACTGTTTAACAATCTGTGTAATCTTTACTATCTAAAAGTTAATTAATGTGCATTTAGTAAATTAATGGAATTGTTTGTATATTGTATAGACATATTATTCAGTACACAGTTAATACATATTTTTTATCATTTCTAGGTGATTCAGGATATCCGCAACGCCCCTGGTTAATGACGCCTATTTTGGATGCAACTACTGGATCTCCAGAAGCAAAGTATAATGAAATCCATATGAGAGCCAGAGTTGTCATCGAAAATACATTTTCAAGGCTGAAAAATCGTTGGCGTTGCCTTCACAAGGATAGAGTTCTGCACTACAAACCACAAAAATGTGCAAGAATAATATTAGCGTGCTCTGTGCTGCATAATATGTTTATTAATTTTGGCATCGAGGAAATGGAAGATATGGGTAGGTGTTGAAATTTCATATGAGTGCTCATAATATTGTCAAGAATCACTTTTAACTATAATCTTATTATTTCTAGGTCTGGAATCTGACAGAACCCATGCAGCCAGTGACATCTACACAGAAAGGGGGGAAGCTACCAGTGATTTAATTCGGGGTAGAATATTGAGGGACCAACTAGTTCTAAGAATTAATAGTAGTATATAAATATTATGTAGCAAACCAGTGAGTTTGATATTAGTAATAAATTGTATTCATAATTTGTACGAATTTGGGTTTAGTTTATATTTAATGTAGTAATCAGTGCTAGTAATCATTGTCCAATCAGACACGGAGGGCATAAACTAGCTGAATCGTCACACTGCTTGTGCATTGTACATAAATCCTATGCTATGTCCTCTTTATATTGAAACATAGTATTGACAAATAAAACAATACATATTAATATTTAGTCTTTATTATTTAATGTGTTTACCTACTAGTGTTTGCTAGGAGACTAATAAAAATTATTATTAATGATAACATTGGAAAAACTCTATAAGCAGATTACAAACCGATCCTAATTATAAATTAGTAAAATATATCTAAAAAATAAAATTTTAAGGACATACTATTGAGTACAACAGATTGAGAATGGTTTGGCATAACTCACCACACTGGCAAACTGTTAAAGTCAGTCAAAATATATTTATTTCACATAGGCCTAACTTACAAGGCACTTGTAAAACGTCAACAATATTTGTTACAATAACTGTGGGTTGGTAGGCATCTCACACCTATGAGAACATGGAGACAGGCATGCCTGTTTACCTCATGATGTTTTCCTTCACCATTTAGAGAGAGTCCAAGAGGATACCCATTACTTAGTAGAGAGAGCTTAATTAAGTAACAATATATAAATTAGTTGATAAGAATAACAAAAATATTTTATAATTATTTTATCTAATCTTTGCAATACTTATCAACTAATTTATCTAGTAAATCTGTGACTCTCATTGCCACTGTTTGCCAGGACATGTTTGCCTGGACTTCTAGTTCCCTAATTCTATTTTGCTCCCTTCTTATCTCCATGTAGTCACGGTGTTGCTGTTGTTTAAATTTCCTCCAATACTCGTCAGCTTGGAGGAAATGCTGTGTTGCCTGCTCTGTGCGGGATGGTGGTGGCCCTAGTCTTCCCGGTGGTCTCCCTCGGCGGCGAGGAGTAGTGTGTCCAGACAGAGCAGGCTCTGGCCGCACTATACGGACTGGTGAAGGTCTTGTTGGCGAGACTTCTGTAACAATATTGTGTTTTAAATTTATATAAATCGCAACGCATCCTTGAAGAAAATCTAAGTTACCTCCCATTTGTTGTTCAACAATTATATGCGGAGATGCTACCCTTGCCTGTGGTGGTGTTGATGTTGTCGCAACATAAGCAGTGGATGGTCCAGGCTCATTCCAAGGCTGAGATCCTGGAATATTATTTAATATATTAACAATATGCAGGCATACTCTCTCTATCTATGAAAATGATTTTAGTAGTAGATCTTACTATGAACTTCTTCCTCCACAAAAGCAAGGGGCGGTGAAGATACAGCCCTCCTTTGTGATGGAGGCTGCGATGAAGAGATTTGAGTTGAAACTGAAAACAAGAAAAATCATGAGCATAGATAAATTGAAAAACTAATTGTTATGGAAATAAGAATATAAAGGCAACAACAGCAACTTACATTCTAGTTGTACAGTATCGCTTAATGTAGCAGTTGATTGCTGTGGCTGGATGTGAATAACCTGAAAGTGTATACAACCTATGATAAACCAGTAAATGACGATAAGAAGTATAATATTAGTTATTGTTAGATATGCATAAAAGTTTTAATTATGAATGCAAAAAAGTTTAAACATCTGACAATCCAGCCTCTTCCACCGCTAAGCCTGTTGCCACTTGTACGCCAATTATATTAAGAACTCTTTGTTCCAAATCTGTTAACTTTGCAGTGTTAGCGGGTCCACCACCAGTGCCATAAGTAGCTCTATGTATACGAGCTGCTTTTTTTTAAATATTGTTTTTAAAATCACTCCATACCTTAAATCATGCAAATTCAAAGGTTTAAACAATAAACATAAACTTCACAACCCTTAACCAAGTAATAATAGAAAAAGTTATCCATTACTTTTTATCAACCGTTTAGCTAACTATGTAGAGCTAAACGTTTTCATAAGTACCTTAAGCAAAACGTTACCTTCTTCCATTTCTCTACACTTTTTGTATCCCCGCTCCCGTCACTGTTTAATAATTGGACAAGTTCGTCCCAGTCTTTCAAATTATTTATCCTCCCTCTTGCATTTGAGGATGGTTTGTTGAGATCTCCATGTCTAGGAAAAAAAATATGTTGCAGTTTGTAAGTTCACAAAATCTCAATTTCACAAATCACCAAATAACTCTAAAATAGGTAGGACACTTACTGCTCCATAAATGTCACCATTAGTTCAAATTGAGTTGCACTTGTCCTCATTTTGATTACTTTACTACTACTTTATGTACTTTTACTTTATGTACTTTTTTGAAAATAAACCTTAAAATGACAGCTGCCGGCTACAGCGAAAATAAACAATCAACAAGTATAATCACCTAACTTTGATAGACCCATGTTTTCACGAAATTCACATAAAAGAACCGTGATTCTTAATTTGACTGGGTTATCTCACGACCCAAGTGTGATACCAACGTAAGAAAAAAATATATCACTATTCACCGTGAGCTAACGTAAAATCTAGTGATACGCTCGATACTAACTCGCACTCACTTGTTTTCGATTATCACTCCGTATGGCGTTTACTCGTTTTACGCGCTAGTAAAGTTATTCGAATAATTATTTGCAACTCGCACTCAGCATACAGGACGATGGACAACTGGAGGAATGTACTCTTTAGTGATGAGTGTAAAGTTAAGTTTTTTAATGATGACAGACGAGTACGAGTATGGAGAAGACAAGGCGAACGTTTCACAGAACCATGCATCCAAGAAACAGACCGCTGGGGGGGCCAAGTGTGATGGTATGGGGCGGAATTAGCCTAGCAGGTAAAACCGAGCTCATAATGCTTGACGAGGGAACTGTAACCGCTGCTAGTTACATAGAGCGTGTAATTCGACCCCATTTGATCCCATTTTCACAGCAGGTGGGTGATGGATTTGTTTTAATGCACGACAATGCTCGCGCTCATACAGCTCGGATCACCCAGAGGGCTCTCGCGGACGCCAATATCTCCCTTTTGCGCTGGCCTGCTATGAGTCCGGATCTCAACCCGATTGAACATTAAATGGGACCAATTGAAGAGAGATTTAAAAGAGAGCTACACTAACATTTATAACCAGCAGGAGCTGATTAATGCTCTAAAAGCCTGTTGGGAGAGGATACCCCAGGAAAATGTAGTCCATGGGAGTGTGTACGAAGCAGAGGAGGCCCTACCCGCTATTAAAAACTAAATTTTTTAAGGATTAAATGAAAGAGATTAAAATAAGCATTACGATTTTGTAGATTAATTGTTATTTTTTTGTTTTTGTCTGTAATTCAACAGAAATAAACTTTTTTTCAAACAATTTTGTGTTTTCAGGTTTTTTATTCCCTAATTTAAACATACCAATTTAAAAAAAATACAGAAGTTTATGTATTTTGAGATTATAGTGTAAAAGCATAGTGGGCCCTATTTTGTTTTGTAGTAGTTTATAATCCATCCCTAAAGTTCAGGTAAGCTATATAAAATATAGTACAAAGGCTTTTTACAATATTTTGTTTTAATTAACGTCAACTTATTAAAAAGGTTGTTTCAAGTCCATAAAAATATAAAGATACTGCCTGCGCTGCGTCCGCGTGGATTAAGTTCTTTCAATCCCGCAGGAACTCCTTAATTTTCCGGGATAAAAAGTAGTCATGTTCTTCCCCGGGATACAGTATATCCCTGTACCAAATTTCATCAAAATCGGTTGAACAGATGGGCCGTGAAAGCGTAGCAGACAGACAGACAGACACACTTTCGCATTTATAATATTAGTAAGGATTTAAACAAGCCTAGGTATAATTTATAAAAAGTTTACAAAACTCGTTACATAAGACCGTGCAATTTTACTATAAAGGCGCTATTAATCAAAAATTCCTAGTCTGCAGTCTCTTCTGGTTGTTTTCCGTCTAGCTGGCTTGCTGACACATCAACGTGCAACTGAGTCTAGACACTTTTACATGTTGTGTTTTTCCTTTTGTCTATCTATAAACTAGATCCCACTAGAGTAGGTACTTTGAAAAATTCCAAACGAATCTTTAAATTACCTTAATCCACGTGGATAAATTAAGTATTTTATAAAATAAAATGAAGTAAAAAAACAAGTTATGTATACCCACCATATATCCACTTTTAAAACAGTAATTTAAATATTTATCTATTGCATTACATTTCTCAAATCCCAACTCCATCCCGGGTCTTCTAACTTGTGTAGCGAGAATTCGGACCTTCTTAAAAATGTAAGGAATAAAATATTACTCGTACTCACGTGAGTGGAGTAATTTTATATGATGAATTTATTCGAGAAGTTCCATACTAGGACTGGTACGGAGTCTGGCAAGAGCGACTTGCGGGTTAGACGACAAACGTAAGGAAATTGCCGCCCCGAGAGGAAATTGAGACGCTTCTCGTAAAGTCGATCCCCCACTAAAAGTAGTCTATATGCAATCAAATACGGATCGAGATATAATTTATGGATAAGTTTCTGAATTTCCACCTCCGCATATGATCGTAAAATATCGTGAACGAGGAATGAAGTAGGTACGTACCTGGAGTTGCTGACATAGCAGATTTCGCTCATATTTTTTCGGTGCTCGATACCTACTGTGCTTGCGCTGCACATCCTTCCGGTCAATGGGAATCCACAGGCAAAGCTGACCTTAGAGGGCGCCACTACAAGTCCGGCCTTATCAACAGTTGAAAATATTACATTTGTGCGCTCAATCTTTTAAGCCCAGTGATGGTAGAGTGGATGTTCAAGCTGCAGAACTGCACAATACGTGAACCAAGAAGCCAGGTGGTGGGGATGAATTTTTTTCACCTGGCGGATCCTGTGGACCTGACGTCCACACGACGTATGCAAAAGTTTGTTCAAATATCTTGAATCCCTGAATAAGCCCTATCCGGTGTCCCGGTGCACCTAATGTAAATTGTATATTACTTAAGTCTTAAGTCAATGTTAATTTTTATTTGAATTTCAAGATGTATTGCGGTACTTCAACAGTAAAATTTCGAACAAGAAAGAAACTATACGAGTGGGTAATTCCAAAAGTTCAGCTCGTATCATCAAAACAGAATTCAAGTCTGAGCAGTTCTCATAAAGTTGTGATCTCATCTTCATATTTATTCCATCCCTACTCAGAACTCGCCGTCTATCTTTTCAAACAGATTAGAAACTGCTCAAAAACGTATAAACTCAAGAATCAAAGTAAAGAGCCAAAAGTTTTCGAATTAGTGTCAAGTCAACAATTTGACGCGGCACGACGATCTACTATACGATACGATCTTTATATAGGTTTTATACTCTTTATACGCTCGGGTTGTAGCAAAAAACGATTTGAAAAAGTCCTGTGTTGTAACAACTAACATAATGTAAACAAAAGTACAGTTTAGCTACCTATGTATATTTTTTGATTCGAATTATATAATATGTACTAGCTGATTCCCGCGACTTCATCCGCGTGGTTTAAGTTTTATTAAATTCCGCCGGGAACTCCTTAATTTTCCGGGATAAAAAAGTAGCCTATGTCACTTTCCAGGTCCTCAACTATACCCATGCCAAAAATCACGTTGATCCGTTGCTCTGTTGCGGCGTGATTGAAGGACAAACCAACAAACAAACACACTTTCGTATTTATAATATTAGTATGATTAAATTTTTAATTATATATTAAACATAATAATATTTAATTCCTCTGTATCTACTTTTACTGATAGCGTTTTAATAAATCATACTAATTTTATAAATGCGAAAGTGTGTTTGTTTGTTGGTTTATTGGTTTGTTGGTTTGTCCTTCAATCACGCCGCAACGGAGCAACGGATCGACGTAATTTTTGGCATGGGTACAGTTGAGGATCTGGAGAAAAACTTAGGGTACGTTTATCCCGGAAAATTAAGGAGTTCCTGCGGGAATTAAAAAAACTAACCACGCGGACGAAGTCGCGGGCATCAGCTAGTTTTATATGAGACACCCGCAATGTGGATTGCAACGTGATTTGCGTCATCAGATACCGCGAGAGTTGACTGTAACGGAATTTAAAACTGTCACTGATAAGCACACTAACTCATCATAATGGGCTCGAGCCCGGTCCTGCGCCGCAATGGCCGCTGCCACGCCGCGGCTGCTCTCAGTAATATATCTCTAGAGATGGCCACTTGTATAACCCATGAGTAAAATTTACCAATTAAAATATTAAAACCCTGCAACAACTTATATAAGCAGCTTATAAACAGATTGGCTGTATTTATATCATAACTAGAACCGCGTTATCTATATAATATATAAAATTCAAAGTCCTGATTGACTGAGTGACTGACTGACATATATATCAACGCACAGCCTAAACCGCTGGTCCTAGAGACATGAAATTTGGAGAGTGTGTTCTTTGTGAAGACTAGGTATCTAAGAATGGGTTTTTCAAAATTCCACCCCCAAAGGGGTACAATAGGGGATGAAAGTCTGTCGTTTTTCCAGTTATAGACATGAAACTTGGGATATGAGCTGCGGGTTGAAAATGAAGACAGACATGTTATAATATATTCTACGAATTAGGCCCCAATTACGAGTACATCTGTAAGTTTTTAACGTGAGAAACTTACAGGGCCGACCAAGACTTAAAAAAAAATATAAGCTGATTCTCTGTTTGGTTCCAACCTTGTAAAAACTGTTGGGTCTTGTAAAGTTAAATGTACCTAATACCTAACTGTAACGCCACAACAGCTTTTCATTTAATATTTTTGTTATTTTACTATTGTTGATTCACTGTGAAAACAGTTCAGATTTTTGGGTTTCCATAAAATATATTTAACAGCTAGCTGATGCCCGCGAATTCGTCCGCGTGGATTGAGGTTTTTTCGTTGTAATATATAATATACCTAAGTTTACCTATCGTGGGTGCGGTAAAATAACGCGAAACGCCGCCGCATTTTGTTCAATCTACGCTTTCTTTTAGTAACAATTCATATAAGCAACAAGGTACGTTAAAATATGTTAATGGAACCGGCCCTAAGATTTATATCTGTAAAGTAGTGCTTATAAGCTCAGTTTATGCATAAACTTTGTGTATAGCATCTCATTAAGTTAGTGTTTGCTAATTTAAACTTGTATTAAAGTCTTCACCACGATCTAACTTAATGGGAAGCGATAATGTAGCCTGACAGCTTTTGCCTCGTAGATACCGACACTATTAAACCGTCGCTAGAGTGATTCTTCCGAAGTTTCGTATTAAATAATATCTATTGGGAAACTTCCATATACGTGATAATGTGTATGAAGTTTTGCACCAACGTTTTATTCGGATCTACTTAAAAGAATATCCTGTCAAATTCACGAAAACAAACAGGAAAACATTTGTTTGCGCTTCTTTTATTACTGGACTACTCGGGAATCCTCCCCTTTGTGTTCACACCAAAATCAGGCTCTTTAGGAACAGTTTTTGTCGCATGAGTAAACAAAATATTGTTACGCTACTTTAACTTACAGACAAAAATAGGTTAAAATTGGTTCCTCTGCTTAACTGTAGATATTAAAATGTTAGGCTGCGCCATACCGAGATTGAAATTTTATGAAAATTAAACTTGTTTGTTCTCTCATTAGAACTTATTGATTTTATCCGATAATGATAGCTTAATTAAATAATTTACCGAACTTTAGAGTTCAAAACGTTTGTTGACAGAAATAATTTCATTAAAAAAAGGCTCTAACTCATAGGCTCAATGCTCACGTTAAAGAATGTACCTAATATTATAGAATGGTATTCTGACAAAATCGGAGTCATCAAATTTATTAATGTCAAATTCAAGATTACACGTAGATTTTACCATTAACTGACTGTCACGCAATTTTGTGAATATTCGCGGTAAAATCAAACCATTTAGACCGCATATCACAAAATAACGACATTAGATTACAGTGGTAGAGTTAATGATCCTAAAAGCTACCAATTTTGAATACAAAATTCTAAATTTATGTGATACGCATTTAGTCAAATTTGTTTTATGTTCATAGAATTCAAAAGGGTCAACATACTCGTATTTAAAATGGCCGCTTTTGAACACATAACTGAATTTACTGCAAATAAATTCGGATTATGTAAAATTTTATATCCGCACAGGAAGATACTTTATTGTGACTTTATTGAGGGTGATGTGACCTATTTGCTATGGCATTTATTGAACGATTGGGAGATTAAGCAACGTCAACCGCTTTAATAAACATTTGGGTAATTAGATTAATGACCCGACTTAACGCTTTAATCACTTTAGTATAGATGTACATTTATATATATGTAGGTATAGTATACATAATATGACTGTAATACCTATCATTTATTTTATAATCGAGGGTCAAGTTAAGGCAATATTAAGTGACCCACAGTATTTGAATATTAACCAATGTGGTGTACGGTAAAATTCGTATGAATTTATGATTTTATAAAATGTAACTGATGATTGGACCAATATTAATTTTTTTTTATATACCTACCAGACATATTTTGAATTTTAATTTTATATTATTATATTGTAAAGTTATTCCAAATAATTTTATATTTTAGTGTAATATAATTTTTGCACACTGACTCTGACAGTAGATTGTGTACGGCAAGATTCTACTTAAAGTATATTATTACGCACAATTTTGCAAAATAAATGATTTATGATTTCTGATTTATGATTTAGGATTTATGATTATGATAGCAAAATGTAAACCTCTATTATTTATACTGTTGGGATTTAATTTTAAAAAAACAGTCTTTTGTTTTTTACGTGTTCAAGTAAATATGAACATGTATGAGATGCATGTGTGATTATATGCATGTCACCAGTTTTGTATAAAAGCTTTATTTCCAGAGCTTTTACGTGGCTTTACTTAAGCGCAAATTACAACGGTGAGCGGTGAACATACCACGGTCGAGTCACACAATGCATTTCTGTAATTATGCGAAAAAGACCGCGCGAACGCCGAAATACCTTAAGTGCCGACTACAATCCCACAGGTATGGAGGCAGCATTATGGCCTTAAGTTCGGAGGCTTTATTCTACTTATACTGGCCCAACTACATGTATTGTTCCTAACGAGAAAATCAATGTTGTGCGACTTATATATTTTTTCACCTTACTAGCTCAAAAACATCACCTCAATACCCTCAGAACGATTTTTGCGCCCTTTTCGAGGTGAAAAAGTTTCCTAATATTATATTTTTTTAATGAGTAAATCTTGTGACGGAGATTGTTGTACTATAATCATTGGAGAAATGTAATGCAGTATAGGTACATTGTTCAATCAAGGTAGGTTCAATATTTTTCTAAAAGCTTATATTTTCTCACTAGTGAAATGAAAAGTTGTACGTATAACACTATAGTCAAATTTTTGTTTCTCGTGCCTTTAAAGCCTTCACTACATTCAGGAATCCTTAGAATAGGATATTAGAATACTTCGCTCGCTCGGGATTCAAACTAGGCACTAACAAAAATTAACTTTGCATCTTGTTGAACAAATAACTATAATACCTACTAGATTTGAACAGAATGTTAAGTACCCCATCCAGTTACTACCAGTTGGTATAGCTACTACGGATAGATGATCAAAATCATCTTCTTATCGAAGGTAAGACGGCATTTGTCTATTAAAATACTATAAAAGGCTCAGAAAACAAGCAGAATTAGATAGGATGTTTAATTACGAGGAAATGTTGGTTCAGGCTAGAAGGTTAACGCTATTTTAAATCCCTTCAAAACCATGGCAATGTGTACCTACTAAATTAAGCAACATTAATAAGTTCCTGCTCGTACACATAACCTAGTACCCGCATTATAGTAACCGCTTAGAGGCAGAGAGCAAATTAAACTTGTGTTGGTACCGGGCATACGTTGCTTCGGATTTGCAATGAAACTCCTTTCAAAGGCCACTAAATGGTCGTAACGTATTAAAGGCTGAATACTGACTGTTGCCAAAACGGACTTCTAAATGTAGAACATCAGCCGGACAGTGGGCAAACATCGCAATAGATGAGAATATTGATTCAATGTTGTCCTACAAATAAAATGTCGTAAGACTTTGAGATTTATCATACATACGTTATATTTACTTACGACTAAAATAACGTAATACCTAGTGTTTAATTCTGATATTTTAATAATGTGCTGCCGACCGAATTTCGTCTACGGCGGCCTATCTCCAGAGAGATTAGCCATCTGCGCGGAAGATATTATAGTTCACATATGTATACACAGGTGAACTCTCTGCTCCTTTACTCTCATAGCCCGATTGGACGGAAAATCCGATACGCTGACGGGACCGACGGCTTTACGTGCTCTCGTAGGCACGAGGGGACACCGAACTCTCTGCTCCTTTACTCTCATAGCCCGATGGGACGGAAAATCCGACACGACCGGAGCGAGATCCGGCGCGGGACAGGGGTAGGCACGGGGGACACCGCCAACTTCCTCTCTGGGCTGGGATTTCTTGTCAGAAAAACACAATACTACTACTACTACAAGGCAGATAAATTCGTCGCTTTTCCTACGAAAGGACCTATCTGACACTTTTGACGTAACTGCACTAAATACATCATAATAATGTACTTTTGATTCTCTGTCGATCTGTCTGATCGACTTTTTCATATCTTTTACCGTTTACTGGCTAGGACAATCGTTAAGTATGGCGTATATGCTCATTTGCGAAAAGGAAATCATACTAAGTGGCGTATTTTATACTTAGGGCTATTAGAAAGATTTTTATTTAGTGATCAGCTAAATAAAAATCTATCAACTATGACGTAACTGAAAATACGTCATTTAGTGTGAACTAGACTATATTGAATAAAAATGGGGTTTTCACTTACGTCTGAATTTTGATTGCGACGGAATACCTTAGACATTAACTAATAGAGTTAAAAATGTATGTAAATTGGTGACAAAAAATGTATAAAACCTTGGGCAGTAAAAAAATCCAAAATAGTACGAATCCAAAAACTTTCAGTCAAAAAATGATTTAAAACTATCCTAATTATTATTATATATAAAGAAATAAAAAACAAATTATTTTGAATTAAATGTAATTTAATTATTCAGTAAAAAATACAGTCGTATCTCCTAAGTAATTAATTTTTCAGAAAAACAAAGTTCTTATGAAGTGGCGTAACTGTTTTAAATATTTTTACCTAAATGAATACGTACATTTAAATAAGACAATTCCTACTTGCAAAAAGGCCTTGATTCACAGATTATAAGAATATTTTTTTAATTTTAATATAGCTTTATTTGAGCAAGCTGTGGACAATATAGTTGAGCACGAAACCGAAAAACGCTTGCCCTGAACATTTAACTCGATGTCAGTTAGGTCCTTTCTTAGGAAAAGCGACGAATTAATGTGCAACATGTGAGCATTAAAGACCACAAAATTTCTCGCAAAACACGCTAGTAGGTATCCAAAGAATGTTTCACTTCATGTTAAAATCTAGACTAATAATAATATTAGAAAAAAAAACGCATGCTATATTTGTTTTAAAATTTATCTGAAAGGTTATACAATCTTCTTAAACAGTAAAAAGAAAAGTGCTCACTAACTCACTCACTAACTGACTCATCGACGCTTAGCCCAAACCCTTGAACCTAAGCTGACATTTTGGACAGAAAATTTTCAATACTCCAACGGTATCGAAGCTGCGTGCGGTAGCTAGTGAAAAATGTAATTCAGCTAAATTTCGTATTCGGACGGTATTAAGTCAGGAACTTAACTTAATAGACTTGAATAGTTTCCTAACTTTCACCAAACTGTTGGAGGTGACGCAGGACCTTTCCCCCTAGTCATCAATCGCCGCATACATCCCACATCGAAATTTCGAACGCTCGTCACGTTTCGACTTTGAAACCCTTAATAAAAACTTTAGTGTAGCCTACCCATTACATTGACAGCATTGAAAAATTCACGGAAGATTCCTGGTTAATATAATATACGTACCAACCTATCTGCATTCAGAAATATACCTATCTGCATAATCAGTAACCTATTTCAGTTAGTGGCGTGCACGGTGTTTGAAGCTAGGATAGGCATTGGTTAGTTAGACTACATATTTACTGACTGTCTTGATAAAAATCCGCAATGACGTATTAAAAAAAAAAAACAAAATTCAAATGTTTTTATTCAAATAAACTTGCACAAGTGTTTTTGAATAGTCAAGTGAATATACCACTGGTTCGGAATGTAATTAATAAATATATTATTTCCATATTACCATCTTTCCTCTTGGGTAAGCAGTGCTTTCACGCCTCTATGAACTGCACGCCCCTGAGTTCAGTATCTCTCTCATTTATAGTGAGAGTTGGTAGATAGAGATACCGACTAGAAAAGAGTTGAAGATTTTCAAACGGCTCAGCCGATTTTCAAACGTCTCAACCGATTTTCCAGAATCTTAGCTAAGAACACTCTCGATCAAGTCAGCTTTCAAACAAAAAACCGGGCAAGTGCGAGTCGGACTCACGCACGAAGGGTTACGTACCATTATTAATAAATAATTACCTTTGTTAATGAACCGCAAGACTAACTTTGTTTGTAGAGGTTTATTGTTAATATCAAAAAAACTATGCTAGTTAGAGCATTGGCTATAGTTTTCCTGTAAAATATACGTAAATTCCTATTGACAATTATGGTCAATATTTTCCAAATAGGTTTCAAATTTTTCGATTGGTAAACTCCCAATGGGGGGGGGGGGGGTAACAACGGTATTTTTTTTAGACATTTTCCCCGATAAATCAAAAACTATCATAACTAAAAATAATTAAAAATATGTTTTAGAATGTACAAAGTAAACCCTTTCATATGATACCCCCCACAGTACAGTTATCTCACTTTTAAATTTCAACCCTCAGATTTTCCCCCCTTTTTAAATAAGAACAAAAATAATTTCCAATTTTTTTTTATTCCAGTGTCTTTGGGCCACTAATATACACAACTATTCCAAATTTCATGTCGATAGCTTCGGTAGTTACTGAAATAATCGAGTGTGACGGACGGACAGACGGACAGACGGACAGACAGACGGAGAAAGTCGCACCATAAGGGTTCCATTTTACCATTTTGGTACGGAACCCTAAAAAACTAAATCAAAATTGGTTCATCAGTTTGGGAGGTACAATAGACAGATACACACGATAAACTTATAACACCCCTCTTTTGCGTCGGGGGTTAATTATATTATACCATCCAATAAACCAAAACCAAAGTCCACCAACCAAAGACCAAAGTCTTCGAACAGTGCGTGTTGCCAGTGATGACATACGGTTGCGAGACTTGGTCGCTAACTATGGGCCTCATAAGAAAGCTCAGGGTCACTCAGCGGGCGATGGAGAGAGCAATGCTCGGGGTTTCTTTGCGCGATCAAATCAGAAATGAGGAGATCCGCAGAAGAACTGTAACCGTCATTGCTCGACGTGTTGCGAAGCTGAAGTGGCAATGGGCGGGGCACATAGTTAGAAGAACCGATAGACGTTGGGGTCCCAAAGTGCTGGAGTGGCGACCACGCACGGGAAAGCGCAGCGTTGGCAGACCCCCTACTCGCTGGACAGACGACATCAGGAGAGTCGCAGGGAGCCGCTGGGTCCAGGCGGCGCAAATCCGAGGCGTGTGGAAATCCTTGCAAGAGGCCTATGTCCAGCAGTGGACGTCTATCGGTTGAGGATGATGATGATGATGGTCCAATAAACATAAATCATACTAATATTATAAATGCGAAAGTTTGGATGGATGGATGGATGGATGTATGGATGTATCGATGGATGTTTTTTACTCAATCACGTCCGAACGGCTGAACGGATCTGGATGAAATTTGGCACAGAGATAGATTACAGTCTGGAATAACACATAGACTACTTTTTATCTCGGAACATTAAATAGTTCCGCGGGTAGTAACTAAACTTTAATCCATCAGCTAGTATCTAAATACAGGAAGCATCGATGTATATCCTTACAGATAAAATGTGAAGTAGATACATGTTATGTAGGCTCGTAACAAATAATTCAACAGTATCGCCTTACGAAGCCACTTTTAGGAAAGTATCGAGAGGAAATGATTTCTCTGAAACTCCCGTCACCTACTTTCCTTCCCGCTTTATTCTCTAAACAAAAAACCGTGGGGACTATGCATTGGAACGAAAACACGCTAGGGACCGAATAGTCAATACGTCTGTCCACAGCATTTTGTCATGTGGCGCTAGTGCGTGCAGCTCAATTTTTTTTTTATGCGGAGTGTTTTCGCTCTTAAGACGAATAAATATCAAAATAATATTATGAACTTATTCAACTTAGAGATGCATAGAGTAAGTAATTGCAATCACTTTGAAATCATTCTGAAATGAAGTTAATAAAAAGCGTGTAAAAAGATTTTTCTTTTTGCGATACAGCTCTTAAATGTTTAAATTTTTCAGGCGTAAGCCAATAAACTCACAAAGAGTAAGATTAACGTGCGATACGTGCAAATCTGTTTCAAGACTCTGTTTTTAGATTATTTTTATTGTTTACCAAGCAGCTTAATACCAACATATTGTTAGAGGTATTTTCAAAGCATTTTTCAGCACATTCCTAACTAGCAGTCCATCCTTCGAACGTGTTCCCAGGTTCCCGGTAATTACTAGTTTAAATGTCCGATAACGGGTCACGTTGTACGCTGGTCGAATGAATAGTGCAGGGCATTGGACACAGAAATGGTAGCAGCATCCGGCCGCAACAATCGATGCCGCTCACCCATACTCGCCGATTTACGACCACAGAACTGATATATTTAAGAGCCGATTTTACCTGATTAGCTCACGCGGACTTAATTACACTATTGCATCGAGATTAATAGATATGGAGCAAATTGGTAATGCCATATCAGACTTAAAAATATACACTGTAATTACAGTATACCTAAGCAACTAATAAATGAAGTATTATGGTTATTTATCTTTAGGTATGTTAAAAAAACACCTATGCCTATTTATAAAAAAACCTAATATACATAAGCTTGGAACAAATAAATCCATACTAATCCATACTAATATTATAAATGCGAAAGTTTTTCTGTCTGTCTGCTACGCTTTCACGGCCCATCTGTTCAACAGATTTTGATGAAATTTGGTACAGGAATAGGTTGTATCCCGGAGAAGGACATAGGCTACGTTTTATAACAGGAAAATTAGAGTTCCCGCGGGAATCAAAAAAACTTAATCCACGCGGACGAAGTCGCCGACATCATCTAGTCATCTAGTGTTAAATAAAAACGTTTTGTCGGAAACTTACTCATGTACCAACCATAGATTTAGGATTGGTCTCGCTCCGGGACTCTGTACCGGTGCAGGAAGCAAATTCTACTGTGAAGAGCCAGCATTACGCTATAGAAACAAATCAGTACTAGCTTTAGTACTAGCGCTTAACTTGAAAGTACTCATTATTAAAGCTAAATGACATAAAAAACATAGATTTAGGATTGGTCTCGCTGTCGTAAGACCAATCCTAAATCTATGGTACCAAGGGGACTTACCTGAGTAAAACTTAGAAGTGCAATCGTGGCCTTACGTAAACAGTTCACTTTTACAATGATTAATAGCGAAACTGTTGGCGCCTTATTCAATTACATGCGCATAACAACTTAGGGTCATAATTTACCAAACTTGCTACACTCGAGTGGAAACTAAGTTGTTGTTATTGTATTTTCATCCATAATTAGTCACTTTTATAATTTTCATGTTTTATGCAATTAATTTTTCCCTTAGGTAGTTTTACGTAATTATTATTTCAAACCGAGCTAAAGTTGGTTGAATACTTGAAGTTTAAAACAAAACAAAGAGTTCAGTTTTGTTTCATAGTTATTGGATCGATTAAAAAAAGAAAACACTCCACCGACAAAGACGTACCTACCACCATTGATGTAGAAATTTAGTAACTCATTCTATTTCAATGCGTACCACGAATCGATAAAGTTCCGGTACGATACCTTGTAGAAACCGTTAAAGGGGATGGATTAAATATAACTGCCATACCCCTAACAAGTTAATCAGATGAAGCCGCAGTCAAGAACTAACTTGTAGTAAAATAAAAAAAACGTCTGTAACCAGATTTTTGCGTTTATAACTTTCCCAACTGTCTCTAATGTCTATATAATACAGTAGCAGACTCTTATTTCAATGCCCGTTTTAGCATGCAAGTGGTAATATCAAGTCTGTGCTAAGGATAATAACAGTGTAGGTATATTATAATATTATGAACGCTACGTGATATTACACTGTCCAAATAAAACCCCATCATTTGGCGAAACATGAACGGAATATAAATTGCTTTATTTACTTATTTAGGGTAATGTAAAATTGCAAGGAAATAGAGGTACTTTACGGAAATTGTCTATAAAAGGCGTGCCCATCAGTTAAATTGTAATATTTTATTGTATGATAATATAATAATATTAGGTACACGAATATTTTGATATCAAATATGCAATGCAATATTTCTTTTTTATGATTTTTATAAATTCAGTTTATTCTGATAATTTATATTTTAACATACCTTTGTTGTGAAGAAACTGCAAATAAATGTTGTTCCATTATAACCGAAGGGATGAAGGGAAAAGATTGGCTTACCTGAAACAAATAACCATATATAAATTGATTGACTTCTCAGACAAACTTGGGCAAGGCTTTGCTCCTTTGAAAAGGACAAATCTCTCGAAATGTGATGAATATCAACAAGCAAGGCATACCATCTTAAGATTATAATATTTGAATTGCAATGTTTTCTGAATTAGGTAAGATGACGGATTCCGAGAAGATAAGAACTTATTTTAGCTGCGATTATTAATGTTGTAACTAATAACCGAAACTATACCTAGGTATAATATTATTTAATTAATAGGTACACCTCTTAATAGTACTAGGTGTAAATCATGTATGGAATTTCGTAGAACTCTTTAACAGCGAACCACCACCAGCGAACTTTAATTTACTTGTTCGTAGCCCTACGAAAGGCAACTCCGCCACAGAAATCGCATAATAAAATTATTCTCTCTACTGTTGCTAGAGCCATCTGGAGAAAATCTAGTGAAAAGTCATCACGTCCAATGCCTGCACCCTATGGAAAAACGGCGCTTTACTTCATTTAACGCCATCTCGCGGAGGGTTGTAAAAGTGAAAAGCTCGTAAGTACCTAGTTCAGGTACTGCTATGGGGGCAGCACGGTCAAGTGACAACGAAGTATAGCCTGAAAAATTTAGATGGCGCTAGTTATTAACACACACGTTCCACCAACACGCACGAAGCGCTTTGCGTCTTCATTCCTCATTCGCATGGCTAGGGTTTGGAACACTCTACCAAAAACTGTGTTTTCCACCAATTACAATCCGGGTATCTTTAAATCAAGAGTGAATAGGCATCTTCTAGGTAAACGCGTTACATCTTAGGCCACATCATCACTTCCCATCAGGTGTGATTGTGGTCAAGCGTAAGCCTATAATGAATTTAAAAAAACATATTTGTCAAAAAAATAATAAAACGTGATGGGTAACTTCCGGTAGTAAAATATATAATGAGTCTATGGGTAACTTCAATAAGTAATGAAGACAAAAAACCTTTTCATCCCACCATCTCGGAAAGAGTGTTTTTACTCTTCGATATTTGAATGCAAAAGCCGTTATTATCCTCTTGAGGATAAAGTAAATTGAATTTAGAACATCGTGTGCACGTTAGTAAATATCACTCGTCTGTGAAGTTTGTGGATTCAAAACATCATTAAAACCTATTTATTTCTACCTCTATGGTGCCGAATTTCCATACAACCGTTTTTTAATTTGTTAAAAACTCACACTCGTAACCTTCTTGGTGTACTTTTTAATTTGGCATTTAGTCATTTCCTCGCTGAGGTGGGATGAAAAGTTACGTGTTGCACTCGAGTGAAAAGATTTTTCACCTCGTGCTCTTTTGATTCCCTCGCTGACGCTCAGGATTCTAATTTTAAAATCCTTCGCTTGCTCGGTCATCAAAATTGAGCACGCGGTTAAAAAACAACTTTTCACTCTTGTATAACAAATAACTATTGTTTCATCCAAGCAAAATAGAAAATCTTCTAGGAGCTTAGTTAGATTTGATTTTTAAATAACATACCTATTAAATTACGTAAATTTCATGTAGTAAGTAGGTATGTAAAGTGTGATAAAATCAAAGGTGTCACAACACGCCATTATTAATCACAGGGTAAGATCATCTGAAACTTTACAAAGGAAATTGCTTCATAAAAAACTTAATTGGCAATTTTAGCAGACATAAAATTTATCAAATGACTTGATAAATTATAGATACTCTATTCCGTAGATTCTATTTAACCATAAATTTATTGAAGCAATTTTAGGATTTTATTAGTATCGAAAACATTTAAGTTTTAAATGTAGTTTTAGAACCAAAATTATCTTTTGAAATTTTACAGTATAATAACCAAAACTCAAGTCCCGCCATCTATACGCACCTACTTATTTATATTTTCTGTGAACAGAAATGTAATGTCAATCTAAATGCGACAGTGTGTTTGTTGGTTTGTCCTTCAATCACGCCCCAACGAAGCAACGGATCGACGTGATTTTTGGCATGGGTTTAGTTGAGGACCTGGAGAGTGACATAGGCTTCTTTAATCCCGGAAAATTGATAAGTTCCCGTGGGTATCAGCTAGTAAAAAATATGAGATAGATAGAACACAAAAAGTACAAATCAGGCGTGAACAGAATGTTGGGTCACGATCGTAGCATCGCTCGCTCGTTTGCGGTTCGAACCAATAAGTACCTGGTGCTGCAGCTCTAATGTGGTAATTAATATGAAATATGCTAACCATATACGTACATGCAGAGTTATCGTCTACAAGTCAACCTAAATGGATATTATGAGTATATCTAGTGATGCCAGCGTTCATTCCAATACTATACGAGTTTTAAAATTTATAGCTTTATATAATATGTATTGGTCAATAAATATGGTTAGTAATGACCGCAGTGCATTTTTATAGTTACTTAACATAATTTTTCAGTAAGTCGTATTTCAGAGGTATCACACTCTCCCCATGGCGTTAAACTAGTAATAATAATGCGAAAGTGTGTGTCTGTCTGTCAGTTTATCTGCTACGTTTTCAATTTTCAACAGATTTTTAACCGGCCCATTTTTTCAACAGGTCTTAGCGAAAATTTAGTACAAAGATAGGCAACAACACTACATAATCTTTTAAAACTGGAAAATCAGAGTTTCCACGGGAATTTTTCAAAACCCCGGATATCCACGAGGACGAAGTTGTGGAATTATACATAGCATTTAGTCTACATTATTCAAGACGACACAGCTGACCTTTCCGAGCCCACATGGGCCATGTGGTTTAGCGACGTCAATAGCGGTTATGATAAGAAGCTTTTAGAGAAGCTCTTTATGTCAAAGTATAGGTGTGGGTAAATCTGTCCGTTTTAGTATAGACAGGAATACCTACGTGGCACTTGTACATAACTCTAACAAATTAGTGTTACATTTTCATTTCCCAGTTCGAGTTCGATACTCCACCTAACTCTAACTGAGAACTCTAAAATCGTTAATTTATTTATTTATTTATTTATTAGGATAGCCAACAGTTGATACATTATATTAAATTATTAAATTAATTAAACGCATACAAAATATATATCTTAAATGTACAACCAATTATAGGCTAACACAACAGTTAAGGTTCAGCTATTAATTAAAACGTGGACCCTCAGACAAAATGACAGGCGGAAAATCGACGCTTTGGAAATGTGGTGCTGGAGACGCCTATTAAGAATAAGCTGGACAGCGCATCGAACAAACGTCTCCATACTCAAAGAGCTTAAAATAACACAAAGGCTTTCGTCGCTTGTACAACTGCGAATTCTTAAGTTCTTTGGGCATATCATTAGGAAGACTGGTTCGATAGAACACCTCGTTGTACAAGGTCGAGTTGAGGGCACTCGTCCACGTGGTCGTTCCCCCACAAGGTGGACGGATTCAATCCGTTCCGCCACTAATCTATCCGTCTCCGAGTGTTCCCGTGGTGCCGCTAACAGAAGTCGCTGCAGGGAGATCGCAAGAGCTGCTGTGAAGGCCCCTTCATAACCACGACCACTCTGCCAAGAGTGAACGAGTGAGAAGAAGAATTAATTAAAAGGGATCGTATACTTACCATAAGTTAATGGAAAAGCCACAAGGGCCACAAAATCCGCATGAGGTGCAAGTAACACATTTTTACAGCATGACCGTTTTTGCTGCTGATGACGCTCATTTTCAATAATTAGAATGTGCCTCTTCTAAATGGCTGTAATGACTCATGCGACGTCTAAAGGATTTATAGGCCAATTTAAATAAAAATACTTGAACTAGTCATGGGCGACTCTTTTTACGCGAGGATAATCTATACTCGAGTTGAAACAATGGAGTTTTGGAATGGACCACTCTTTAACTTAAAGAATCTTTTACAAAGTACTTTGGAACCGTCGAAATAATCACCAGTGGAATACAGGTTAGCCCGCTACCATCTTATACTGCATCATCACTTACCTGCAGGTAACATTGCAGTCAAGGGCTAACTTGTAGTGGCGTAAAAAAAATGGAAGATTATTATCATATTTTTTTTATACTTTCTATCATCATTTAACTCATCAGCTTACTACGGTGCACGAGTCACCCCTCAGAATGAGAACGTATAATATAATATATTGGACTGGAAATATAACTACATCAAATTTACATGACAACGTCACCAAGAACGTTTGCGTATCAAAAGCAGTGGTACGGTAATTGGCCAGGAATACAAGGCTGGCGCGGACAGGTGGACGGGCGGTGGCACCGCAGCCCACACGCCCGTTGCGGTAACGCTCGCTGCTACGAATCGGTAATTAATATGAAATATGCTACAAACAAGTACCTACTGGGATGTTTATTAGCCATAGCTTCCGAACTATCGGGGATAGCCACCTGAATGGATATCGCCTGTGTCTACGAATACAGCATACACTGCACTTTGATTCAATTACGCGTCCATTTATTGTACATGTATAAGAAAAGATTATAAAATTATTAAAGGCAGAGGGAGAGTTGCAGAAAAAAATCGATGTATACCTACGGGCACGCAATTTGAATTCATTCTAAACAGAAACTGCTTTACCACAAAAACTTTTGGGCCGGTTTAAAACAACATTGAAATCGCTTAAATCCAATATCATTGGCTGTTTAATATATGTAGTTTAGATCAATGCAAACAGTTTTAATGCTAATACCGATTAACTGTATATACATAAATGATTCGTTTGATAAAATAATATAACAAAAAAGCAAAAAAAAAACATTATTTATGCCACAAAACAAAGTTAGTTATTAGTATTCTATCTTCCATTCATGAAAAACTCGACGGGTGAAACGTGATAAGAATTTCGAACCGATTCGTAAAATAAAACTACGTTTTTCTCATCGGAAACTGGTTAAAAAATATGCATTGTTATGTAACAATAGAATACAGAACACTCACAACAATATTATTATATCATAAAGAAGATACTAGTTGGTAAAAAGTAGACTCCAGATACATATACTCTCTATAGATGGTTCAAATAGTATTATATCAATGCAATTCTATATTTTAATTTGGATTTACTTGGAATCGCCACTACCCAGAAAAGTAAGGACAATGTGATTCAATTCTCAAACCTCTACTCAAATTAGAATTACATACCTAAGTACGTCATTCTAGCAAGTTTGAACTTCTTGACTTGTACAAACACATTCTCAGATGTAACGGCTTTTAATGTTATAAATCAACTGTTTGAGTTACACATGAGTAACTACATAAGTTTTGGCCTTATCATATATAATCATCCTTCGTTAAACTACCTACCTATGGCAGATATTATTAACATATCAGCAAGTGTTCAATTGCTCATACCCTTGGCACGAAAGTTGTGATTATCATATATTATTACTAGCTGATGACCGCGACTCCGTCCGCGTGGAGGTGTGAAAAATAGATAGTAGCCGATTCTCAGACCTACTGAATATGCTCACAAAATTTCATGAGAATCGGTCAAGCCGTTTCGGAGGAGTATGGGAACGAAAACTGTGTCACGAGAATTTTATATATAAGATTTACCACAAGCACATAATATTGGTAATTGCTGTTCTAGACTAGATTCATACACATTAGCAGAAACTATGAATTTAAGCAAGCGAAAGTGTTAACCAATCAGGGGTATTTGCGATCGTCCAACTAGCTATCAAAAAAAGGCAGTAGCTACTTATCTACAGCTAGATTCTCATTCTAAGCAATAACTAGTGATGAAGAAATAAACCTAACCTTGTCACATAAGCACATGTTATAATATTGAATATATAAAATGTTCTTTTTAATTTCTTTCTCTCCTTTTAATAAAATTACATTTCTAGTCCAAAAGACGACAAAATAAAAAGAAACAAACAGCACTTTCAACCGATAAATTTCAAAATCATGTAGACGCTTAACTTCCGCGAGAATAAATCTCCGAGAGGGATAAGTTATGCGGACAATATTTTATACTACTGCCTCGGAGGATAGCGAAGCTTAGTTTAAGGGTAAGTAATACAAAAGATCGCATCAAAATTCTGCGAGTGGTCGACGCGGCTAGGCGTTTCTTATTAAATATCGTATAATGTTCGGCTGAGACAGGATTACTAACCTCCGGGAATCAATGGCAGACGCGGCTATCAGAGCTCTCAGTTTTCGGCCACTAGGGAGCCAAATTACCTATAAATACTCCGTGTAGACTCTGTCATGTCCTTTGTGCTTATATTCCGAAACTGTCAGGTTAGTATGTAAACACAAAGGTACATATAGGCATTTACTGTATTGAGAGAAAAAATATAATTAAATAAATCTGTTTTTTAATTTAACTATTATTATCGCTTCCCTATGTTATTTTGTGTGATCCATTTACATAATACATCAAACTAAAAGGGTAAAATTAATGAATATGTAGAGATACATGCGATATATAATAGTTTTAATATTATATAGCTACTAGCTATTCTACCTTAAAGCATTTCATATAATTGAAGTTTTTTATATATCCTATGGGAAGTCTTCTTTTCAAGGATACAAAGACGATGCTTGACGTACTAAACTAATTTTGTGAAAATCGGTGGGCCGTGAAAAGTTAACAGACAGACAGCATTGATCTTCCACAGATTTACGTTATATTTTGTATTATACTAGCTGACTCTTCAAAGGCTTGAACCTGGCCCGGAAAAATAATGGTTTCTGTATAAAAAGAAAATAGGAAAAAAGCCTACATCAAGGCCCTGGAATGCAACCAACCTATCGTCATACCAAATGTTATAGAAGTCGATTGAAAAGATGGGTCGTTTAGCAGTCAGACAGCCACACATTCGCATTTTTAAGTATGGATTTAACTTTTAGTCTCTTGCATTGTACCCTAACAATATTGAAGCACAGGTTGAGGGTACTCGCGAGATAGTACTAAGCTACATTCGGACCTTTACTACGGTCGATATTACAGACAGACGAAATCTTCGTATTCGAGGTCGAATGGTTTGTATTGTTATATTTGAATTGACATCTACAGAGTGTCGTGGTTTCTTTTCAATTGATTTTTCTTTTCTCCCAAACCAAAATGTATACTTATAAATGTGGCATTTCATTGACCTAGCCTAGACTATAAAAAGAGTTTGGCTAGATAGCTTAAACAATTTATAAATAGAGTTTATCTTGCTAAACTCTATTAATGACGAAATAACTAGGACTTTTTGGGACCCTTAGTACATGGTTATTTATATTTACAAGTCCAAAATGCTCTCCATTATGTTATACTAGCTTTTTCCCGCGACTTCGTCCGCGTGGATTAAGGCTTTTTGGTTCCCGCGGGAACTCTTTAGTTTTCCGGGATAAAAAGTAGCCTATGCGTTATTCCAGACCATAATCTATCTCTGTGCTAAATTTCATCCAGATCCGTTCAGCCGTTGGGGCGTGATTGAGTAACAAACATCCATCCATACATGTATCGCATTTATAATATTAGTATAGATTCATAAGATTTAATAATATTATGTTTATAACGTGAAACTTGAAAGAAGAACATCAATCAATATGTTAATCATGCTAGCATATAATTATGTTATATATTTGTGTGCCTATCAACGTCACCACAATATAACAGTGTAATGAGATTCATTAATTTCCTTTGACCTCATTGGCTTATATTTCATAACCGTATAAATGTGTACTTCGATTCAAAATCTAAATATTGAAATATCGTTCATAATTGAACCGTGAATATAGAATTGATACCTATTTTTTTTTCAAGAGCAGGTATATATAACTTTCTGATGAATTATTACTCTGTATAGCATAACAGTCCTTTTACCAGATGCCTTCGTTATATTAGCTATCTGTTTTGCCTGGTGGGAGGTTTCGGCCGTGGCTAGTTACCACCCTACCTGCAAAGACGTGCCGCCAAGCGATTTAGCGTTCCTGTACGATGCCGTGTAGAAACCGAATAGGAGTATGGGTTTAATCATAACTGCCATGACCCTAACAGGTTAGCCCGCTACCATCTTAGACTGCATCATCACTTAACATCAGGTGAGTGAGATTGCAGTCAAGGGCTAACTTGTAGAGGATAAAAAAAAATCAACCTGATCCATACAGTGGTTTGAGCTGTGCATTGATAGATCGCGATTTGTAATAAGAAGAAAAGATTTTTCATGTTACATTCAACAAACAAACGCGGCTAGCAACTTTGCTTGATATTACTGTGAAAAGAAGATTGCACAATTAAATGCAATTTGCGAAAATCGTACCCGCAGTAGTAATCAAGGAAATCAATTATTGCGTCCATTATTTTTCTCCTCGGTGCACTTGTCACAAATGACGTCTGGACACTTGGCGTGGTTTAATGAAAGCCACTGTAGGGTTACAAAAAGTTTCAAGTCGGTCTCAGGTAGGTGGCGTGGGTCGAGGGCGCGTCATAACCTCTTGACCCGCCGCGAGACGCCCGCTCGCCTCTAGGATTGCGACTTTACATGTGTTAAGGGGCTCCCTTCAAAATTTGATCTAAAATATCTTTAATTCAACTTGATTCAGCTGGTTCAAATGACTTTTTTTTTTTTTTTAATATATAGGTTAGCGCTTGGCTGCAATCAGACTTGCTTGCAAGTGGTGATGCAGCCTAAGGTGGAGCGCGCTTGCCTAGAAGATGCCTATTCACTCTTGATTTGAAGGTATAAAAGAGGAGGACCTATATTAAAAGAGGAGGGGAAAACGGAAGCCGGGAGGGCATTCGGGATTTCATAAAATTCTGAAAAAAATATATGTGCTACTTTCGTTCATCATCTTCAATTTTGTACAATTATTTTTTCCAAAATATTATTTATTGAATTAAGTACAAACCGTACCAAAAAAGCGTTTTTTCACTTATAATGCCTTAAACTTTTATAGCTTTGCAGGGATTAAAACAAAATTTACATGAGTATAATGAGAAAATATTTGTCCTCAATTCTGTGGAAGCACTTTATTTAATTTCGATATCCCAACAAAGTTATGGTGTATTTAGTTGTTTTTGTGAAATTATAGTGCAATGCGTCCCTGTCGCACCCACATACTGTGTTCGCAAGAGTGAGGAGAGGAAATGCTCAAGGTCGTTGGCGTGGGTATGAGCCTTAAGCCATTTCTCTTATTTTTGGTTTTAAGGGCGAAAACACACTACGGACAGGATTGTACAAACCGCCAGAGCAATTCGTCGGCGGGAAACACGTTTCGTCGTATCGTGCTTTATCTGTGCAGGTCATTTGGAAATGTGCGCGCTAGAAGTTTTTGGCACGCAGACATTTTTTTATCTGTAGTGTGTTTTCGCGCGCCCCGATTAAAAAAAGAGTGAGGTCAAAACAGTTTTTTTATTGTCACTTGCAATAATAGTACAATTCTTGTTTTTAATTACAAGGATTTAAATATTACTAGGTTAACGAAAATGGTCGGACTATATTATAATATGAGGGTGGTTGTCCGGCTACCGGCTTGTCTAATACCTAATAAGTAATAATTATATTTTGCTCTTATAAAGTACTATGTAGTTATCCCGGTCCAGTTTTAAGCTGGGGTCGGAAAAGTAGTACTAGATAATTACTGGTACGAGTTGAATTTCTGGAAATCCTTTCTAGAGCAAAGAACATCAAATGTCTCTAGACCCAGCGTTTTTAACTGGATAAAAACCGGCTAAGTGCGAGTCGGACTCGCACTTAGCCGGTTTTCGCACCGAGGGTTCCGTACAAACATGTAGTAAGTTTTAAATTATTAAAAAATTTGAACCGTCTACCTGTTACCGTTTTTAATATTGAGCAAAAAAATACGAAAAAAACACGTTTATTGTATGGAGACCCCCCTTAATATATATATTTTTTTAATTTTTAGTATTTGTTGTTATAGCGGCAACGGAAATACATCATTTGTGAAAATTTCAGCTTTCTAGCTATCACGGTCTATGAGATACAGCCTGGAGACAGACAGACAGACAGACAGACAGACAGACAGACAGACAGACAGACAGACAGACAGACAGCGGAGTCTTAGTAATAGGGTCCCGTTTTTACCCTTTGGGTACGGAACCCTAAAAACGTATTTGACACTTATCTTGATAAATCTCATTAAATTAACGATTTGTGCAACTCAACGCGGCGAAAAGATACAAGCGACTGGACAAACGCGAAACGTCCGCGTCAGAGGGAAACGACTTTAGCCTATCGCGCTAATGTGTGTGCAGCTTCAAATAAAAGTGTGTTTTTGTGTGTTTTTACCCTATTTATTTACTCTATACAAATGCCCTACTGGACGTTTATATAGAGTAAATAAATGCCATCAACGTTTTAATAAAAGATTGCCTCTCAAAAGAGAATATCTGAGGTAGTCTAGATTATTCACATCGCCACCGATGCGTTGCAAGCGACAGATCACGTAGCAAAAACGCGCAACCATTATAAATATTCAATACGCATCACAGATTGTGCGAATATGCTATGAATTCATATTTTAAATTCACCCCGACTACAAGAGATATATTTCGTTTATAATGTTCTATTCTACGCCTATACGCAACTGTTCAGGAATCTTTTACCATTAAGTACTTAATCATTACACGTTTGATAATATCTCTAGGAATAAGAAATAAAAATTGTTTGTCTCGTATACAATATGAAATTTTCAGTGAAACTTGGAAGTTACAGAGATTTACAACATTCTACAATACAAAGTTGTTTGATGGTACAACTTTTTGCAGATTAATTTAATTTTATACTTTTTCATCAGATTTGAACCAGAAATAACATAATTTATGTTAAATTCATAATTACAAATCATTGTTGAGTTTGATTTAAGCACTTTCTCTAGCGGTAAAATTTAAAAAGAGCAATTCAATTTAAAACAATTTCATGCATTGAATATCACAAAATATTATACAAAGATATAAAAACTCGTTGAAAAACAGTTTTTTCTACGTTAATCGAGCCAACCTAATAAATGACGTTCTATCAAACTTGATCAGTGCCAGATCTGTGAAAAAAAAGAAACTTTCATCAACGATTTTTTTTTTTGGAAATAGAGATTTTGGCAGAAACTAGTAAGTAAAGTTTAAGTATATTTTTAACGTTCAATGACTTTCACTTTGAAAGCCCGTGACGCGCTCGCTAACAGACTTTTATGAAGCTCGCTTTTTTATTTTTCTTACAAAGCAGCGGCTCAGTGCTGTCACGACCAAAGGCACAGATATTAATTACATCTATCGAAGTTGGTAATTAACTTTAAACTTACGAGTGAGCTGAGTTTGCCACTTGACGCTACCTTATGAAATGAATTTACTGCACCAATTATCTAGAGCACACGGTGGTTCGCCGGTTTCCGGGCGATAAACTGCGTTCACAGGTTCTCCAGCTCGTAAACAACGGTAATATTAGTTCTAGCAAACCACCTTTTTAGCACTTGTGCACGTTAAATGTTTCTCTACTTTCTGTGGTTTCCTAAATGTTATACAATTGTAGCACGATTAGGTATGTTATTCATTTTGATCATAAAATAAAACAGTGACTTTAAATTTTATTATTTATTGAGAATACAAAACAAAAGAAGGTTTAGTAATAAGCTGGTTCGCTGTTCTGTGATTTAGGACTTAATTTGAAAAAAATGTGACAGAAAGACAGTCATGCTATTAATATCTACGTAATCTCATAAACTTCATTGCCGTATTTAATTCTAAAACTGCCGCCCTGATCAAATGAATGAAAATAATTAGGTACGACCCACAATAATGAAGATAACGACGCAGAGATGAATTTTTAAACTAAAGTGGAACGCCCGATCCATGTTGATTTTGAGCAACTAAAGGTTAGCCAAACTCCTTTATCACTAGGAAAACAAATAAAGTTTTATTTATTGAAGCCGAAAAAGGAGGAGACTACCATTACAGTACAATAATTATACTCATGGGACCATTTGTACTAATAAAGGTAATGAATATTGTTACTGCCCAAGTAATAGTGGATGAGCTTGGTGGATTTGTTTTTTTATTTCTATTTAATATTGTTGTCAAGCGCAAGCGCTAGGCTTGACTTGACAATCATGATTAGTGCAAAGCAATGATAAGGTCTAGGTTAAAACGCGCCTGCCTAGAAGGTATGCCTATTCACTCTTGCATTGAACACACAGGAGACAGGTGCGCTGGGAGCTAGCTCTAGCGGTTAGTATCAGAAACGTCGAGCAAAAAAGCTTCGTGCGATCAGCTCGAATGTCAACCACATAATAATAAACGATAAACACGAAAAACGTTAAGCTGGATATAAGCTCGTCATAAGTCTTCATACCCTGTCTTCTAACCCACTTTATCGTAGGGTGCACCAAGCTATATACATATATAACCATATTATAATATAGCTTGGTGCACCCTACGTCTTTACTAGTACTCTACTAGGATTGTAGCGATGGCTATTTGTCGAAAATACAATCTGGGAAACTGCTGACATACCTATATCCCGATCTATAGTTCGCTGAAGTGAAGTGAAGTGAAGTGTACCTAGTTGAATATACTATATTCAATTCAATTCAATATTTATTTATCCAATAACTTATAAAACATGATGGTGATAATCAATTACGGTATCTTAAAACTAAAGCTACGAGGGTTCCAAACGCGTCCTGGATACTATACTATTTATTTCTACAATTTTCCTAAGATTAAGCTCTCCTTATTATTTTATCCAGGTTTTGCAGATTTGATAGGTAACTAACATTTATATGGCCCAATTGCTATCGTTTGTATCGTCAAGCAAACAAAATTTATATCGTTTGTGAGGGTATTTATGAAGTGCCAGTTACAGTACCTAGCTTTAACCACATCCAGTGAAAATATTAAATACTGACTTAAATTCAACACCACGTTATATACAAAAATTGGTCACTGCGGTAATGAATACTATGCCGTGTAATTATTTATCAGATTAAAAGTGTTTCACAATTATTTGGCAATGCGCAAACTGTTACGTAATTTAACCGAGTAGACGCCTGACGAACATACTACTGAGAAGTACATTTAATATTAATAATATCAAATTTTTGTCTCAGAAAACATTATTTTATTTAAAAATAAGAATACATAATCAATTTACCCAGAATAATATTTCCATAAGTACGCCAGGGAAGTCCACAAATACTTACTTGCAGGGCTGTACTTATTTTAACTCCTGAATCAAAGAATCCTGTCTGGTCACATTGGTTATTTCAATTCCCCCTTTACGTAAATTAAAAACCTTTAAACATGACCTAATAATATGAGACTTATAGGTAACTAGAGAACGCCCGCGACTTCGTTCGCGAGGTTTTTGAATTCCCACAGGCACTTTTTTTCCGGGATTTTCCTACGCACTCTCCAGGTACTCAGCTAACCCATACAAAAAATCGCGTCGATCCGTTGCTCTGTTGCGGCGTGATTGAAGGAAAAACTCTCTATTTGACGTCCTTGGTGATAGAAATATCAAAAAATGGAAAATCCGTATCTGTATCACTTGAAACCAGAAGCCCAAATATCAAGTTTCACGGCTATAGCTTGAAAAACGACGGACTTTCATACAAACTTTCAAACCCTATTTAGCCCCTTCGGGGGTGAAATTTTTAAAAAATTGTGACACGCATCCTTCTTTATTTTTTACCGAAAGCCAAGATACCAAGTTTCGCAGATTAAACTTGAAAAATATCTTGTAAAATAATGCACTTTATACAAACTTTCATCCCCTATTTCAACCCTTCGGGGGTAGAATTTTCAAAAATCGTGAAACACGTATTTCTTTATTTTAAACCGGTAGCTCAAATACTAAGTTTCATGGATATAACTTTAAAAATGACGGACTTTCATACAAACTTTCAACCCTTATTTAACCCCTTTGGGGGTGGAATTTCGAAAAACCCTTTCTTAGTGGATACCTACTCTTCACAAAGAACACACCCTCTAAATTTCAGCGGTATAGGCTGTGCGTTGATATATAAGTCAGTCAGTCAGTCAGTCAGTCAGTCAGGACTTTGAATTTTATATATATATAGATTACTCTGGTTAATAAAATTTTGAGAACATAATTAAAAGCTACATTGAAACCCAGTGAGTTTTGCCTTCGACATTATGGAGTAAATACGTAAAATAAATAACAGCTCTGCTGTATTGAAGAATTTCAGTGAATCAAATTTCGGTAAGTCGAAATTGCTTCAGAATCAAATAGAGATATTCATTTCAATCATTGGAAGTAATATTAATACACTAAACACCTATTAAAAGAGCAAGATATGAACTTGATTAACATAATTATTAATTTTTGGTTAGTGAAGACTCGTATTGTTTTATTACTTTTACAAGCTTATTGGCGCAACTTCGTCTGACTACTATATTGACTGTGTAAGTTTTCTAAATTTAACTATTCAAATTCAAAAGATACTTCAAACAAGCGTAAGGGTTCTTGCTCTAGTTCAGGTTTTTATTTCTTACACCGATATATTATATTAAATCTTGGTTATCCATCATATAGATATACGGCATCCAAGGCAACAAAGAGCAATAACATCGACATTATATTCAAAGTTTTTTTGATTCCCATCGCAAAGTTTCGTTAGTACAGCAATATAAAGAAAAAATATTAGAGAGCCAGCTTGTACTAACAGCCGAGTATTAGAAGAACGTTATGTTCATAATATAGGCAAATTAAACATAAATATAGCGCTTGCAAAAGCGGGGTACGGGCATTTGCTATGTGTGCACATCAGACGACGCATTAGGAAGATTAAAATAGGAAAGCAAAGGAACTACTACTGTCGCTACCTATCTACACACCTGCAAACAAGAAACGTTAAGCGAAGGCTTTAGAGAAACCAAGCGAAAACGATGAAAAAATTGCTACGTCTAACCAATTTCCTTTGCAGGCAATTTTCCGAGAATTGATTATTTGATATTTCCAATTCTGTCTTTGATTGTATCGAAAAACAGTTATAACGAAAGTTTTGTTACTATTTATACGACAATCTCGACCCTGATTTTCAGGAAAATCAGCGTTTTCGATCGTTACACCCTGTTATTATTTGAAATCATACCTTAACGGCCATATTAGCGTTTTCAATTGTAATAACCTGTCGTTATTGTCTCTCAAGTTTTATCATTCTTACCTGTCTGATGTAGATGCTAAACATAATTTCAAAATGTAATCATAATATTCAATTTCAATCTTGTGTTTCTTTGTTTGCAATGCTTTCACGGCCCATCAATTCAACCAATTTTGATGAAATTTTGTGCAGAGGTCAGAGATAGATTGCATCTCGGACAAGCTCTTTTTTCCCGGAAAATGAAAGAGTTCCCACGGGGCCACAAAAACCTAAATCCATGCGGTCGAAGTCGCGGATATCAGTTGGCCAATATGTTTAAAAACTCTACTCATCTCAACAACCATTGATGGTAAAAAACCTGCCAAGTGCGAGTCGGACTCACGCACCGAGGGTTCCGTACAAACCTGTAGGTATATAAGTAAAAGTTATGGTATTTTTATTGCTAAATGAAATCCATAACATCAGTAAGTTTAAAATTATTGAAAATATTTTTATTATATGTAAGTAAAAATGTATGCTTTTCGCAATTTTTCCTTTATCTGTGCTATAAGACGTTGCTTCGTACCAAATTTTAAGATTCTTAGTTCACGGGAAGTACCCTGTAGGTTTTGATTTCTTTGAAAATTTGTTTTATAAACGGCTGTATCTTTTGATTGCGGTGGCTTAGAAGTTTGATTTTTTCACAGCTCCAAGGGACAGTAGACCTGAGTATTTGATATGAATTTCAGCTTGGTACCTCCATGCGTTCCTGAGAAGAAGTGTCTTGACAGACAGACAGACGGACAACAAAGCGATCCTATAAGGGTTCCGTTTTTTCCTTTTGAGATACGGAACCCTAAAAAAGGATTTTTAGCACTGAATGACTAAAAGAGGACTCACCAATGATGAGCCGGAGGAGGCTAGCAGCAAGCAGGCCCACGTCCGGCGAGTTAGCCATGGGTCACTCTACCGCACGTCGCACGAACACCGGCCATCACACTAACCGCACACGGCGTCACTAACCCAACTCAGATTGTTCCACCTGATACTCCAGTTCCTTCAGTTTCTTTCTTATGCCATTCTCGGCACACAATAAAAGTTTTACATTATTGAACTGAGGTTATCCTCCTTTCTTATCGTTTCCAAAATTTTGCCTTTTTTGATTAGATATTATATTAACTGTGTGTAATTCATACTTATTAATAATTTAAATGCGAAATGTCTGGCTGTCTGTTTGTTACGCTTTCATGGCCCATCTTTTTAACCAGTTTTATCAAAAATTTAAAGGTAAACCTATGTAAAAAGCATACATTATCCCTTTTTTTCTCCCAGAAATCAATTTCCCACGGTATTGTTGAAAACGTTATCCACGCGGACGAAATCGCGGTCAACATCAGGTTAAGTATAAAAAACATGCGATGTTTTTCAAAATAGAAATGAAAATCTAACAAGATAATGGGAAAAACAGGCCTAATAATAGGTAAATCAATGCCCGTCCATTATATGATTTCATCAACCCGAAATTGGCGAACGAAATGCAGTTACCGATGGCAGATATTCCCTTGAAAGCATCAGGCAACTGTGCACAATAACTCACTTAAAATTTGCGCAACTTTTTTAATTTAAGCTTCGCAATAAATGCAGGATTTAAGCTTTTGATTTATTTGAGATAATGCTCATAATGTTTAAGTTAGAAATAGCGAAAATAATACGAACGTTGTCGCTGCTTTGCATTTTGCTAACTTGTATAATTTTGCACGTTTTGCTAGTAAATGAAACATGTTGGAATCCCAACTATTGTATCCATTTTACAATAGTAAGTACTTACATACTGTTAGACGGAAATTTAAAAGGGTCTACGTCATATGGTATCACTACTACTTTTGTATTGTGGCAACACTGGCCTGGGACGCTATTCATGATGGTATAAAAAATGGCCACTTTATTTGTGATATAAAATAAATATTATTGGAGTGAATAACCAGTGTTTGGATTTAATACTAGTACTCACATATAATTATTTTTCAAACGAATAAATAAAACCCCACAGACATTTTTTTATTTTACTCCACGAAAAATAAGCACCTACCTACTCGTTATAAAATTATATTATGTAACAACATGACGCAAGCCTTAGTTTAGGGACATAAGAAAATTTGTCTGTTCGGTCTCTTTTCTATATCGCAAAATCATCGATTTAACGCTATTAAATCTATTCTTGAATTTAACTCCTCTTATTGTAAAGTGTCCATATTAATATTGATCATAAAACCAAATTAGAAGTGATTCGTGTGCATATGAAAACTGTGCTCAATCAATCGGACATACCTAACCTAACAAAGTGTCCACCGGCCGGTGTCTGTGTATATTAGAATATGGATATCTGCGAGTGTTGTGAGGCCAAGGAATCCAGGCGAAGGTGGTCCCAGTCATCCAGGTACGTACGCATTATACTGTTTTCCGAAGAGATCTTAGTATCACACAAACATTATAACTGGCGACTGACAAATAATATAAACTTAGTCGACCCAGAGTAACGTAACTTGTGGTCGTTTTATCTTTTTGGTAATTTTATTTCAACAATCCGTAAATAAATACAATAAAAGCTGTTATCATACATAAAATTTTCATAAATTAAATAAAAAATATACTCATAAAACAGCGCTTTACATTCTATTGATCCACATCAAAAAGTAGTTCGTACATTTCAGTATTTTTGGTGCAGCTGGCGAAAACATCTAGCTTACTCTGACCTAACCAAACTTTTCAAAGCAACCTATTTTTTTTTCAGTTTTTTAGGAATAAAAGTACTCACTTATCGTTTTATAAGGAATATCTAGATTAGGTTAAAATATGTTTCGTTTATTAACATAAAAAAAGCGCTGATCGTTTTAAATTCCATTCAATTCAACTTCATTTAATCTTGAAAAATTTAAACTATTATCATCAACCCAAACGAGATAATAAATTTAAAGAAAACCTAAATCATCGTTGATAAGACTCGTTTAAGAACGATACGTGCTTAATAAAGTAGCTAACTTATCGCAGAGGGAAAAGTTAAAAGCTTTCTTGTCACAAAAAGAAATATAAGAATCTCGATCTTAGTCTGAGTTTAAGAGATATTCTGGGACTTGAAAATAAATTGAATAGCCTCTTGGTCAGGTAGTCCTAGTATCGTTTGTTTAAAATGCAAATAGTCTTCTTTTGTTTGCGCAGGTCGTTCGATGGTGCAAAGCGAGGTGGTGCAAAGCAAAAATGCTAAACGCACATTTGCAAGCCAAGCTGGCACACGTATATCTCGTTTTAGCATATTCAAAAGTCGCAGCAGCCGCTACTGTATAATTACTTTCTGTCATATTATCCTTTTACCGTACCACACTTCTGTATAACATTTGGCTCAAAGCACTTCTAAGCTACCTACGATTTAAAATTCATACACGCCATAGACTTGCGATTTATTTGTTAAAACTTCACAAGGGTTCAAGCGAAAGTTATTCAACAGGTACCAGCTAATTCGCAACTAACTCCGCGTAGTTTGAAGTTTTTAAACGCCCTGAACTGATTGATTTTCCGGTATAAATATTTTTTTATCCGTTACCAGGAGTCAAGCCATATGTGTGCCGAATTTCGTCAAATTGACTTTCGAATTGTCGATCTGGACACAGGCAAATAATATCAAAACTTAAGCATTTATAATATTAGTATAGAAAGTTTCAATTAAATCACCTGGTGTGTTCTCAGTAAGTTGTGCACCTAAGTAGGTAACTGTTAGTCGAGAGCCTGAGAAACGTTTTAGCTGAAACATTTTCCTGAATAATATTTATAATTGGTTTTAGTTTGAAAAGTAGGCTGAAGTAAACTGAGCAAAACCACTACTACTTCTCCACTAAATATTACTTCAAACTGCAGTGACAAGTACCTATACATTGTTTTGGTAGCTTTAGAAATTAGTTTAATTATTTTTTACTCTAGATTATCTTTCGGTTTATAATAAGTTTTTATTGCGAATCATGCACCAATCCATTGATTAACATTATACGTTTTATCCCAATGATATCTGTATCTGTTTTATCCTGTCCACTCCCTAGAGTAGGTACTTTCTTTTGATTCTAATGGGAGTGGGTTTATTTACACCTTCCCCACACATTGCGTTGCACATTTGCGTTGTGCCCGGGCTTCCACGATCCCCTGAACTTATTCAATTGTCCGTTTATTTTAATAAGAATACTAACTTCAATGCACAATTTTAGTTTACTATAAATATTGAGTATAATATTCACAATACCAAGTAAGCCATCTGCCACATCTGTACGTAAAATAATATATTCGAAAAGTTCGTGAACAAAATACAAATACGGTGGGTGGTCTGTAGTGGCTCAGCGTGAAAGGCACTCCAACAAAACGGAGGTTCGTGACGCTTAGGTTACGGCACAAGTACTACTCTTGATTTCATTTCACCCATTACTACCCACTGACCCTCTCGTCCCTTCTTGTTTTGGTAAATAGATCTAAAAACTAATATTCTAAAGTTAGCATTATTACTATTTATCTCATGAAACCGGAAGTATAATATCAGTTAATTTGACTATAGTTTCATGTCATTTGCTTTAATCTGGGGATACAGACAACATATTGTAAATAGTATAAATTCGAGTATTTTGACTATGGTAAATCAGTCTCCTGCCTGCAGACTCAGCGATTATTAAATACTTTTGTGTTTAGATCGCATTTTGATTCAGAGCTTAACGATAGCAATCGTGGCCGGATCAAATTAATATTATCTTTAAGTTTTATCTAATTACATTAAATCTCTCGTGGAACCTCTACACGTTTAACCATTTATTCGTGCAAGTTCCAAATGAGAGTACAAATATATTAAAAGTGACTCATAAGTACTTACTTCTGGATTGTCTCTTACACTAATAATAATTAAACCTTGAAATATACGGTCGAGTCTCAAGTAAAGACACCGTTTATATTTACCATTCGGATAGCGAATAGTTTAATGACTTCCATTTAAAACAGTGAATGGAAAATACGAAGATCCAGCGTAACAGACGACTGCAAAATCTTATTAGGATAATCTAGTTACACAACAAGACGTCTAAAGTCTTCTCGTTTAAGTGGCGGTTACGCCGAACTTCGAAAATAAATGTCGAGGCGTTCAGCAAAAGTGTGAATAATAAATGGTATGATATCATTTTCGAAATGTCTTAAAAGGAATTTATGCTGAATCATGAATACTGGGATGAGATTTTTAGACAAATCATACCCTTTTATTAAGGCTGTGGGCGAATGATAACAATCCCCAAAGATGATTTAATTGGCTCTAGTAAAATAATGACTATTAAAGGGAAATTGTAGGTTCTACTTACTTATTATTTCCCTTTGCCAGCGTTATTCAGATTTCTGAAGGCTAGGCAGGAAACTAAAGCCAGATAAAATCAATACCTATACTAACCAAATACAATTCTAACGTTTGTTATTTATTATCTAATGAAATAAGCATAATATCTCATAAGCATCATCATCATCATCATCATCACTACAGCCTATTAACGTCCCACTGCTGGGCACAGGCCTCCACTCTCATAGGAGAGCGGGAAGTAGAGCTTAGACCCACCACGCTGCTCCAATGCGGGTTGGCGGGCTTTAAAACTATTATCATGTTAGTGATAATAACCGGGACCGACGGCTTAACGTGCTCTCCGAGGCACGGGGGTGAAACACCGCCAACTTCCAATTCCGGGCTGGCACTGAGAATTTCTTAATTGAAAAACTCAATACCTAACTTTTATGCCCGACCGGGAATCGAACCCAGGACCTCGTGATCCGCAGTCGACTGTGCTAACCACTAGACCAACGAGGCAGTTGCAGTCTCATAAGCATACACCTACACTAATATGCAATAAGTGCTTATTTCATAGTATATTCTACTTACGACTAGTATAAGAATATTATAATATGTCTGTCTCTACTCTCTATTAAGAGTAACTAAAAATAGGTCAAAGACAGATTATTTCGCATTTTCATTTCCTAGTCATCGTAGGCTTATTAATTTAAATCCGAGTAACATTTTCAATACTAATGAAATATGGTTTGCCAATAATATTTTAATAACAGTACTAATGAACATTACGGCGGTTTCATTAATGAAACTAAACTAACAGGAAAATTGACAATAATAATAATTGCAGGTGTGAAACACAAAGCAAGGGTAACACAAAGCCGCTTTTGAATTATAATGTTATTTTGTGAAAATGACAAGGACAAAAACTAATTACTACTTAAATATATTTCACTAGCTCATAAACACATAATTAATAATTATTATTAATTAATTTTGAACTATGACCATATTTTGGTACAAAGCCCATGACCCTCGTCAAACATCAATTAAGTTGACGCCAATTATATTTTAAACCTTTCCAGTACACTACTGTACAGTAAACTGACGTAACAGACAGAGAGACAAATAGCTAAAATTCTAAATAAAAGTGGCGATACCAAAGCTTCCTCCAATTTAAATTTATAGGAATCGTACAATTAAGGTTGTATTATACGCACAGATATTTGGAATAGTGGAAGTAGCATAAATGTAAAATATACAAAAAAAAAACATCCTACTGAAGTACCTAAAATCACGCGGGTACTTTTAATTTTATTCGTTCCAAAACGTTTATATACAAAAGGCTTGGAACAAACTTATACCACAAAGAATAACACAAATGTAGCACAATTTTTTATTACAAGCTTTCACAACTCGTTGACAAAACAAAGTGGGAATGTTGGCGAAAGCAAACAATGCGAACAAAACGCCATGATGCAACTAAACGCTTATCAAATTGTGACATATTGCATTACATTGTTTCTCTTTACTTAAAAACCATATCACTATTTGCAATATTTTACGTAAGCAATGATACCTAGTTCTAAAATATATTATGTATTAGGACGTAAGTAGCAATGTTGATTTGAAAAATAATAATTATTATTACACAAATTCTTGTTTCATCCAAGTATAAATTGAATTATTATATAACTCCACCTCCACTTCAGCCTTTTAACGTCCCACTGCTGGGCACCGGCCTCCACTCTTACAGGAGAGAGGGAATTAGAGCTTAGACCCACCACGCTACATCAGAACACCGATAGCATATTTTGTCTGACAACATAAACGGTCTCTCTTCGTGCCGTTAAAACATGAACTAAAAAATAGTATACAAACTTGACTTTGTGTCGAAAAAACATACATACTCGTAACTCGATGTGATGGATACCTACACTATTTTGCCCGAGATATTTTTTTAGGCCCATCTATCCAAAATCTAGGGTGAATAAAATCCAATCCCTGTCTGAAACTTCATGCCAACCTTTCACTGTATCACAAGCGTTATACAAACAGTGTTAGCAGTATTATAATGAGGATCGCAAAACCAACAATACCGCGATTCAGGGTTTTCCGTGGATATCGCAAAAGCTGACCACGAAATCGACGAAATGTTACAATATTTTTGCAGTTCTTTTACACATACAATACAGTACGTTATTTGTATGATATCTATTATACTTCGTCGCTTCATTCTTCAGATATAATCATAGACAACGTAGTTTCCTTTACGTAATAGCAACCAACCGCACAGACTTCAGAGGAGTTATAAAAAAGAACCCCCACTACCCGCCTCTGTGTCGCACGACAGAGTAGCGGCTTCGTTCGTCATTCCTTTTTCGTGCGTAGCAACGATCTCACGTTCCTACTTTCTACACACTTATAGATTAAAGATAATTTTCTCTTTAAATACTTACATATTTAATAATATTAAAAAAAAAAAAAAAAAAAAGTGCTTTTTGCAGGTGACTCTTTAATCTTTCATTTTCAGCAATTTATTTCAGCACCACGTGTTTGAGTAATCATTATTTCATGCAGTGTTTTTATTTTACACTAAAGGTTTTCCTGGCGGTTGTCCGAGGGTCAACACGAAGGAGAATAAACCTTTCAGCATGACGCGCCTAATAAATTATACTTTCATGCAGTGTTTGTTTACACTAAAGGTTTTCCTGGCGGTTGTCCGAGGGTCAACACGAAGGAGAATAAACCTTTCAGCATGACGCGCCTAATCAAGCATACTTTCATGCACAGTTTGTTTACACTAAAGGTTTTCCTGGCGGTTGTCCGAGGGTCAACACGAAGGAGAATAAACCTTTCAGCATGACGCGCCTAATCAAGCATACTTTCATGCACAGTTTGTTTACACTAAAGGTTTTCCTGGCGGTTGTCCGAGGGTCAACACGAAGGAGAATAAACCTTTCAGCATGACGCGCCTAATCAAGCATACTTTCATGCACAGTTTGTTTACACTAAAGGTTTTCCTGGCGGTTGTCCGAGGGTCAACACGAAGGAGAATAAACCTTTCAGCATGACGCGCCTTACTTTCATGCAGTGTTTGTTTACACTAAAGGTTTTCCTGGCGGTTGTCCGAGGGTCAACACGAAGGAGAATAAACCTTCCAGCATGATGCGCTTAATCAATTATAGTTGCCGGAGAGTCAACATGAAGGAGAATAAACTTTTTAGCATGGCGCGCCTAATCAATTATATTTTCATACAGTGTTTATTTACACTAAAGTTTTTTCTTGGAGGTTGCCCGAGAGTCACTGCGATAGAGAATAAACCATTCAGTACGACGCGCCTGAGGAATTGTGGTACAATACTATTACTATGTAAAATGTATGATTTCCTAAAGAGGGTACTTAAAATAAAAGTTAGTATTGAATCATCTATACGCGCTCATTACCTACAGGAATTATACTTTCATGCAATGTTAAAATGCACTAAAGGATTTCTGGGAGGTTACCCGAGAGGTAACACGAAAGAATATAAACGTTTTTCAGCATGGAACGCACTTAAGAAATTACTCGTCCATGTAGTGTTTAATTGCACTAAAGGTCTTTCCGGCGGGTTTCCTAAAAGGTAACACGAAGGTTAAGCGTTTCAGCATGATTCACTTGAGTAAAATAGGTACTTAGACGAAGAAGTGCTAAGGTACGACAATGGTACACTGCGAGGTCACCCGCGAAGTAGCACGACGGAAATCAAACCTTTCAGCTAGACGCGCCTGGCGATGGCATCTGCTCAATTAGCAGTCCGGCGATGAAGAATTATTTGTCCACCAAATCAAGATAGCTGGCATTTAGCAAGCTGTTCACCGTTCTCTGAACAAGGGGGAAGGCGTTGAGGGTCAAAGTGGACCAACGATCGGATACGTCGCCAAGGCCCAGCTTAGTAAGCCTAACACAAATTGATTTCGACCAATACTTGAGAAGTAACCGGGACTCAGGTAAATACTATGTACTTACCATAAAGAAGGTTACCTTCTACTTTATTTATCCTCTGCTGTAAATTATTAACAATCTTCAGTATTTACTGGATCAAAGATTGTATGGATACTTACTTAATTCGAAATCAAAGCTAAAGCTTTAAAAGATCTTTCGTACCTAGGTGTTACCGCTAGTTATATCAAAATAGTGGACATGATTTATTCAATCACAAGTACCTATCATGTAATATAATACATTATATTATTAGTGTTTGCATCGCCTACCCTTTTTGCTTTGTTTTCATAGTTCATACACTATCACCGATAAGGCCAAGAAACCTTATACTAATGAGGTTCTGTTTTCAAGAATAAATCTATTAGCATGGGGGCACAATAAAAGTGTTTATTATTTACGGTGACAGATAAACAGAATACTTAGAAATATGTATGTATTTAATTTCTTTTAGCAAGTAAATGCAATTATTAATCTAATACCGTTACCACAAAGCCTTATTTTAAAATGTAAACCTATGGAACAGATTCCATGATATAATCTCTGGAGTACCGTCTTATAAAAAAGGTATGTCTAATCGACTATAAAGAAGACTAGTAAAATTCTATACCAGTGTTTTTACTTTCAATGAAACACTTGTGGTGGTTCTAGTCATTTCTGCAAACGTTACTTACATATTTGCCCGGATATAACATGAAAAGATCTAGCATTTCAGATTTTTATTTTTGAAACTGCAATATAGTAATATTGAAGCACTATTACCTACTTGGTAAAAAATATACATATAATATATATATATATATATACAGCGTAACACCGCTTCTTAAGTTTTCAGCTTTTACAGATTTCAGCGCCTTTCAGTCTATAGTGACCGCACTATATAGGTACCTAAAAGAAACATAAATGTTTCATTCAGTGTATGCAGACTCAAGATCTGGGGTTCAAAATGTTCAGATGTAATTGTTTGCGAGGCCTCTCGGTATCAAACTTACATACACCTGCGGAGTGGTAACGAAAGTTCAGAGAATTCTGAGGTAATAAATATCTTTATTTTTTTTTATCAGCTACTTCAGCAATAAATCAATTTGTTTGCAAATACTGTACATACAGATACGTCAAATTTGAAATAAAATACCTGCTAGTATTCTACCCTCAGCGTGGCAGGGGTATGCAAAGAACATTTACGAAGGAAATGTGTGGTAAGATTGCAAAAATTACCCACAAGTTTTATGTTTTGTCCCTAACAACGTAGGTACTCTCGAGTTTTACAACTTAATAGTGCCCGGGAAGCATATATCATACACCCGCTGACGTGTAATACGGTTGATTATGCTTAAAACAGTTCGGAAAACCAAAAACTAACAAAGAACCTTCTGCTTTTTGGAAGTCGGGTTTTAAATAAAGATAATCTAACGGCGAATATTTTGATGACCAGATGTAGATTATATAACATAACGTAATAGTGTAAAATCTCCATCGTATTATTGTTTTCTTCTTTAAAGATATTTCGTGGGCATTTGTTTCTGCAAACACAGTAAAACGCGCAGGTTGTCTTACCCGAAACGGGAATCCAAGCAGGATGCCAAGGGTCACTGGTAGCGATCTCGTATAGAGATTAGTGCTTCCTTGTCCACTATGTTTCTGTTTTTCTAAGTATTTTATAAGTTTTTGGTACAAAATAAAATAAAAAAGAATTTTAAGTTTAAGATCCATTCATATAATTATATTCATTATCCACATATTAGAAACAATCTTCGAAAACCCGTTATAAAACTTTCGTTATAATAATACGTACGATGTAGGCATCGTAATCATCGTGGCAAACATGGTAGGTACAATTTACTCGCGTAAACAATAATATGCTCCCGCAACACTTGCCTAGAGCAAAATTAAAATTCTTGTTTAGTCGATTCAGACCCTGAATGAGAGTAACCAATTAAGACATTAATGAAAAACAAAAATCGGCATGGAGCAGCGGCCGCAAATGTAACATTTGGATCACGCTTACCTCACATAGATCAGCCGTGTCATAAAATATCAGGGAATTAATGCATCCATTCAAAAATTATTATGAATTGAATAGCCTATAATGATGTTTTTTTTAAAAAAAAAAAAAAATTTTAACAAAAATTCTACATTCAATGACCTGCACAGCTAGGTTATCCATCGTTGAAAAGTATAGAAAGACTCCTTAAATAACTTACTTCAAAGCACCTAACGTCAGTGGGGCTAAAAAGTTCAAACCAATTGATTAACCCTTCAAAGTCGATATTAGTAGTTTGTCACAATATCGACCGAATATTCATTCTTCACCTATAATTTAGGGCTAACTTTTACGCGGATAGGAATTTATTAAATTCCATAACCTTAATGACGATATAATTGTTCGACAAAAATCATGTAATTATTATGTATTTTAATATAAGATTTTACTTAAACATATAGCTAAAACAATACCCGAAATACCTTCACAACAGGACCAGAATATACCTGTTCTTTTCCCGCCACACTTCCAAAAAACAAAATATGCCTTCTTCTGCTACTGGGCAGGATTTCGCACTTAAGCGTCCCATTGGACGTCTGTTGGGCTAATTGTGCAAATAAAATGAAGTATTGTCCCTGCTAATTTACTTTGTAGTAAATCTTGCAGTATTGACATCAATAACTAGTTCCATTCGCTTGCATCGAAACTATAATACGTTTATGCTTGTTACTAGCAACTAAAGCAAAAAAGCGCAAGATTTTATTATTGGTAAATTGAAAGTTATTTAAATTGAAACTTAAGTACAATAAATACTCAAGAGAAATTTTAAAGTCATATTAAATGTACGTAGATAGACATCTCGGGAAATCGGTACATGATTCTAACCTTAAACATAAACTGTTTAAAACATTACAGCTCAAATAAGAGATAAGCAGAATAAATAAAATTATTGATAACAATAATTAGTACCTATTCAGCGTAGATATAGTTCTTGCAAAAATATATACCTATCTCTTAACATCTACGTTGTCTATGATTATATCTGAAGAATGAAGCGACGAAGTATAATTAATGATTAAACGAACTTACCTGTAAGTGAAGTTCTATCATAATTATATGAGTCGCTTCATTCGAAGATATAATATTAAGCTCCCAACCCACCCATCCCGAAACATATTTTCGCAAGAGCTTTAAGTATAAGTATATCTCTAAACTAAATGACGAACGAAGCCGCTACTCTGTCGTGCGACACAGAGGCGGGTAGTGGGGGTTCTTTTTTATAACTCCTCTGAAGTCTGTGCGGTTGGTTGCTATTACGTAAAGGAAACTACGTTGTCTATGATTATATCTTCGAATGAAGCGACTCATATAATTATGATAGAACTTCACTTACAGGTAAGTTCGTTTAATCATTAATTATCTATTATTTTATATTATAAATGCGAGAGTTTGGATGGATGGATGGATGTTTGTTACTCAATCACGCCAGAACGGCTGAACGGATCTGGATGAAATTTAGCACAGAGATAGATTATATTATAGTCTGGAATAGCACAAAGGCTACTTTTAATCCCGGGCAATTAAAGATTTTCCGCGGGAACCGAAAAACCTTAATCCACGCGGACGAAGTCGCGGGCATCACCTAGTGTATCATAAGAATTTATGCTAGAAATGGAAAAAAGTAAGAAAAATACATAACCTCATGCATCGCATGACGATAAAATCCACTCATGTCCTTCATCCTCGATTCAGTATCTGTTATTTACTGGTCTCTCAAGATACTAAGTTTGAAAACATTTTCATAAACATTCATTCATTGTATTACCTAACTCACTCGGAGATAAGGATTGTAATCGATTTAGCTAAACTTGAAACAAAATATAAAATATACATGTTTTAATCTGTTCGAACAACAAAAGCCAACTCTTCCCGTAGATAATGATTCGAAATCGAAATGAGCTTTGATCCTAGACTCTGATAATAATAGACTTGTTTTTCGGAACGCAGTCTAAAGTAGGTACCTACCTCGAATTGTTTTCCAAACTCAATACAGGAGCTCATAATTTAAGTGAAGCGGTATGAAATTGTTCAACTTAGAGTGGTCCGTGATAAATCATATTATCTGATTTTACCGTTGTTTTGTACAGGAATTGATATTCAAATAAGTAGTGATTGTAATTGATAGATAAGTAGGTCACTATCTAAGCATCTGTAACATACATGATATCCACCAAATTTTGCCGCTTATTTTTCAAATCAAACGACTTATATAAGAAATATATATTTTCCGTTTGTTAATCCTTACCTCATATGAAGATGTCCCTTAATTGGGTGGATAATAACAGTTTTCGTAGAAGGTTTAACCTATTTATCTATAGAAATATCCTTATTCCTATGAGTATGTTTCGTAAATCTGTGGACGGATATCGTATATTTTGCGTTGAATCGTTAATTCCAAAACTGTTTTGTTAGACTTTGCAAGAATTTCAATTAACTAGATTCCTTCCATTCCGTACGAAATTTCGACGACCTTTCCCGAAGGTTCAATATCTGTTTATACTTAAACCTCTCATAAATATTGTGTTTATTACCTGAATAAAATGCTAATACTCAATACTAGTCGAAATAGGGATATAACGCTAAAGTAGTAACCTATCTGCCCACTTAATTTATTGACTCAAATTATTGTTTTTCAGTAATTATAATAATTGTGTCGCAATTATTGATAATTCTAGAACAATACCGACTAAATTGATTAGCACAGTAGGTACTGAATGTGTATTAGTTCAACATATTGGACGACATGGCTCTAGTTTACTAACAGTCCTACACATTTACGAAATCTACACGAAACGAGGCTGACTTGCTCCTATTCAAAGTTATTTGACTTAGTTATTTGGGTTAGTCAAAATAACGTGCAAGATGTTATATAGTGTAGTTACACAACAACACTGTAAGTGCAGTTTGTGACTATGACTAGCTCTTAACGTTATGCACATCTCAAGTTTTCCGAGCAAGGTTTGAGCTGTAGGTTAGTATGTCAGTAAGTCAATTTCTTCTTTTATTTTATTAAGGACTCTTTTGTCAACTTACTGATAGAAGATTATTAAAATGTTCTGGCATTCAGTTTTGTACATCCACCGACTCAATACCAAATAATTCTTAATAAAATGTTACCCGAAAATCTGGCAAGTAAAATGTTCTGTGTAAAAACCGACATTATATTTCAAATGAATTTGCCTGCAGCCAAGTCCAAAGTCTCTTTTTAAGAGCGGGAATGTACGTTTAATAAAATGTTGCGCATAGACGCATTTTCGTACAAGTTTTCGACAAAACATTTTTGAGCTACAACATTTTCACGTGTAATCCTATTTTTCATGCAGGAGCTCGAGGTTTATTCTGAGAGGATTTGTAAGATTATCACATCTACTTATGCACCTCGGTATGGCAGGTTGTATGATAAAGTTAAGTCGTACGTTTGTGAAATACCACTGTCGCGGAACATAATATTTTCATTGAATATTTTATCACAAAGCTCAACAACCAATATCAATCACATCGATATATTGCACTTACACAATATACCTACACGTGCCAAATTTCATCCAGATCCATTCAGCCGCTCTGACGTGATTGAGTAACAAACATCCATCCATCCATACATCCATCCATCCATCCAAAAACTTACGCGTTTATTAAGTACAGATCTTATTCCTAAATAAATGCTATCTTAACTTTGACACAGCAAATAAGCGATAAACTAAAACTATTCTAACCCAGTAACACTACAGAAGTCTAGAGAACTCTACTTTTTGCAGGAAATGCAATACAACTCTAATAGTTATCACAGGCCTTTGCATATAAAATACACCAATCACGACTACGAAGCACTTCATTAATCTCATTGCTTAATACTAAAGCCCCCCGAAAACGGACGAAAATCCAGATTAATTACACTGAAGATCACTTGAAATGCCAAATGCCTACAAAAAATATCATTTCCACATTATCTCCAAAGAAATTGTCGGGAGGCTGTAAATAATCCCAAATGAGACAAAATATTTATCTTAACGTTTTATTCCTATTGGAATTTCCATCAATTGAAAATTGCTGGGACTAATTTTTAATTATTATTATTGGATTTCTTGGAAATGTTTATAATTATGTATCAATTAATATAAGATGTCCAGTCTACTGAATATTATACGATATTATTAATTAAAATATAATGAAAAAGCTTGTATTATAAAAAAAACTGGCTGACTCGTTTCAGCTTCTTGTGGTTGGGATTTAGGTGTTCTGTAGACAGTATAAAATATGTTTTACTTATTAATAAGAACCTGGTGAAATTTTCTTCGTAAGCAGTAAAAATTAATAACATAATATACTCCGTCGCACGAAGCCAAACTAGAACCAAAATCACAAAGACGTGTTTGTTTCATACTCATATTATTTAGAGCAAGTAAATAATTTTAGTGTCAAAATAGGGAAAAGTGTGAAGTGTGTTGACGTTCTTAACTTTATAGTCGTCCCTAAGTTAAGCTCAATAAAAATATATCATTCTACAAGTTTTTGCGTCATCCCCATCTCCGTTTTGAGGATCATGGCTCTTTCGCGATAACGCTTTTTAACGATGTTACGCCAATTTTTAATATTTATCCCGGGATTATGGCCAAAGCTACGAAACGGGCTTAAGCAAATATTATAACAGAAATAGCATTTTTAAACTAACACGTAATCTTTTTACATATTTTATATGAAAATAATTATCAATTATTACACTTTATCAAACCCATTGCTCGTAAATATAAGGGTCAACGTATACTAATTCAAAACTTCAAAACTCAAATGATTTTTATTCAAATAAACTTTTAACAGTACTTGTGAATCATCGAGTGAATCTACCAATAATAAATAATAAATATTTGATATTTCTTTATGTACCAGATAAAAATATTAATACGATACGAAAAAAAAGAAGATACAAAATTGTTTTCAGTATGTAAGCAGAAACCTTTAACTATTTCAAAATTCCGCCTCTAGTACACTTAAAATAAGAAAGACTTGGTTAAGTTCAAAAACACCCGCATCGTGTTGAAAATTGGCTTCCATTTCTCTCTAGTTAATTTTCTTTAAACAGAAATGTCTTCAAATAAAACTTTAGGTACCAGTAAATATTGCAGCCAGCGAAGTCATTAATAAATCATTAAGTTTTGTAGTCAGAATTAAGAGCAATTAGAGAGAGAGCAAGAGAAAAGAATTAAAGTCGTTTCTGGTAACAATTAAATTTCTTAGGCTTGTCAGACTTAAAAAAATTGAAATTTACTCTCTCTTTTTCTCCTAACGGATTATACTACGTCTGAACTCTGAGCATCTTTTTATTTTCTTTTTTTGTTTGCAAATTATATCAAACTAAGGATCAGATATGCTTATATTGGATTATAATTTTTTTGAAGTATTTTAAATTCGAACGGCTAAAATCTAAATCATGCCACAGAACAGCAGCCTTGATGTGTGAAATGCTTTACAAATACCTTTTTTATTTTTCATATAAAAATGTATGCGCTCAATTGTAACAGAAAGAAGAGTGCCTTCCAGTTCTAGATCTTTTCTACACGCCCCTTTCCTAAGCCATTCTCTTTAATGCCTCATATAAGTACATTGTAAGTGCCCAAAACTATTTTAATAAAAACATTTCGGTACGCCTGAGGTTGACAAAACCATCACAATGTCCAAAAACTTAAGACCATTATATTAAAAAATCCCTGATCCTGTGAAGGTCTGATCCATCATTTTAACCAAAAATATACTCACTAAAATGTTTTCTAATTGTTTACGATACTTAGATACTGCCAAAATAAAAAATTTACGCGCTGGGCGTAGTATGGAACAGTGACAGAAATGATGAATGAAGTGCCCGTACTTAGACCTTTAAAGAGCGAAAGAGTATTCAAGAGATACTTAGTCGATGACGCAGCAAAGAGCGTTGAAATCGAGCAAACCAACCAAATTGAATGCTACGGTGCCGGACCCTTTCAAGATATCAATACGGACAGCTCTTTGATAAGCCCTTTCCGTTTTGTATTCAAATATTACGAACTGCATTTATATATTTTACAAAATATATCTTGCTTTCTCGTAAGTATACGAACAAATGCAGAGTATATGATATTATATGCAGAGTTTAAATTAGTATACCAAAGCTTCAAAAATGCTAGGATTTTTAATTCGTAATAGTAAAACTTTTCAATCTCGTACTAAAATTAAAATATATAATACTTACGTTAGAAGTATACTCGAATATTGTAGCGTTGTATGGTCGCCAAATTATTCTACTCATCAGTTGCGGATGGAACGCGTTCAAAAAAGGCTTTTGAGGCACCTTACATATTCATGTAAATTACAGAAACGACTTCCCACCTATAACGACAAACTGGAACATTTTAATATGACTAGTTTAGTCAATCGCAGAAAGATTTTAGATATGACCTTCCTCTATAAAATCCTCAGAAATAAAATTGACTGTCCACAACTCCTTCAAACAATTATTTTGAGAGTACCAATTAGATTTCCCAGACAAGCAACCGGCCTTTTACACCAACCTATAGCGAAAACCAATCTAAAGCAATTTTCTACCATATCTAGATTAACTAAAATTTACAATTCTATTAGTAAAGAGGTAGATGTCTTCCATGACACGCTGCCAAAGTTCAAAAAAGAAATATTAAGATTGTTAAGGTCGTCTTAATACTACAATTAGTATTAAGTAAAATAAGTATTTTTTTATTCTTTGAATAATTTTCCTTATTTTTATTTTATCTTATTATAATTTTATTTCTAATTTTTCTATAATTTTTGTAATTTTTGCAATTTTTGTTTTTATTTTACGCTTTTTTGATTTTGTCCCAGTGTAAGCTTTTTATTTTTTTACTTTTAGTCATTTAAGGCGCATGATGTGACACCTGTCATAGATTGTACATTTAACAACGTGTGTAATTAGTATTTTAGTTTTTTATGTATTCCTTGAATGTATCAATTTCTTGGTCGTCCTAATAAATAAATAAATAAATAAATATTTTGCTAGCGATCGGCTGTCACAAGTAAAAGTGTATAAATAATTTTATCTTTATGAGCCTAAGCACACGGCGTATTTAATACGCGCAGACGACGCGCTACAAACGCGATCCTGACGCAAACTCGCGCGTCAGACACAGCTTTTATTTCATTGAAAATACCTAAAACATATTTGTACAGCGTTTTCTCTCACGTGTATGTTCTGATTGAAATAGTTTGCTCATATGGCTGGTTGGCACTTTGAGTGTATGAATATTTTAAACTCTATCGACATTTACTTTGCTGGACATTGATGCTTGTTAGTAGGAAACTTCCAACTTAAACAATAAGCAAGTAGCAAATATTGGTTATTGATCCTGGTCACAATAGTGTGACGCCAAAGTTGAAAAGGTGAATTTTGTTTCACAATTTACATTTGACCTGAAACTCAAATCACGAAAATATTTATTGGTAGCTTATATATTGATGAAATGTATTGTATCGATTAATTTATCCACACTAACCTCAGGAAACACTAGCAGATGCCCGCGACTTCGTTCGCGTGGATTGAGATTGTTCGGTTCCCGCGGGAACTCTTTAATTTTTGGGATTAAAAGTAGCCCATTGTTATTCCAGACTATAATCTATCTCTGTGCCGAATTTTATCCAGATCCGTTCAGCTGTTATATTATAAATGCGAAAGTTTGGATGGATGGATGGATGGATGTATGGATGGATGGATGTTTGTTCTCAATCACGCCAGAACGCCTGAACGAATCTGGATGAAATTTTGCACAGAGATCGATTACAGTCTGGAATAACACAGGCTACTTTTTTCTGGATAGTTAAAGATTTTTCGCGAGAACCACGTGGACGAAGTCCACAATCAATCCACGCGGACGAAGTCGCGGGCTTCAGCTAGTGTTTCATAAAGGCAGAGTAAATAAAATGTTCAAAAACTCACAATTTAAACATGTTTTAAATTTCCGGCAAACGGAATACCGAAGTAGGATCGAAAAAGCTGCCAGTGCATTGTGGTGCGAACCCATTAAAGATCATTTCATTTCGACGTGTTTTCAAAAGACCTGCTTTCGTCCTACTTAATAGAACAAAGGAACCCACGTACGTACATATGTATCTATACCTGCACTAATTAGTGCTACGCTATACGCTCACGAATACAAGGAAAAAAGAAAACGACGCCGTGATACCCCAAGCCAGTGTATGCATTTTCTTTGGTGATTTTCTTATATGAACCATCAATATGTATATCTTGGCCGACAGGCAATCTAAATGTTTATGTTAAAAACCACTTCCAAAACTAAAAAAAGCTTGTAGAAATATTACTTGCAAAAGTTGAGAGAAAAAATATACATAACTTTAAAATCTCTAGCAACGGCATTTTTGAAATTCCATCCATGTATCACTTGCAAAGCAAACCTGTGGAAAGTTACACCTCGCGAGATCTGAATCAAATTTGAACACGAAACCAACTACTCTACATTCCCTAAAGAGATTTAAAGAGTGGATTTCAACTAAAAACTGTCAATTTTAGTTGAGATCATTACTGAATCATTAATTTCAGTTGTAGCGATTTAGAGCAGAACACTGTTTCTGACAAACAATAAGATCACGCGGTCAAAGGACGACAACAAGTTAGAAATACCATTGAGTCGGACTGAGGTGTATGCAAATTCCTTTACGGTAAAGACAGTCAAGTTATGGAATGGGCTACCAGGTAATATTAGACAGTCAAAATCTTTGAGTATTTTTAAGAATCGTTTGAAAGAATTTTATCTTACTAATATTCTATAAGTTATTTATGTATTTGTTTACTTTTGTTAAGTAGGTCCGAAATATTTATATATGTATTATGATTAAATGTATTGGTATTTTATTATTTATATGTTTTAGTATTTTATCTGTGTAATTGTTTATGTATTATTAGAATGTATAGTTTATGTAGTATATTATAAATATGCATTAATGTTGTTGCACTATCCCGCTTCATTGCATTAGCTTCTTTAATTAAAGGTTGTCTGGAGGAGATCACTTTTAGTGATAAGTCCGCCTTTGCACACTTGTTATTTCTTTTTGATTGTTAACTTTATTATTTCTTTTTAATGTTTTGTGTGGCAATAAAGCATTTATCTATCTATCTATCTATCTATCAAGCTTGTGACAAATAGATTTGTAAGGACACCAAATCGCCCTCATAGCTAAATCAACTTAATCTTTACTTTTGTTCCAAGTATCAAAAGGACTTGTCCAAGTCTACTTGAATAAAAAGATTTGAGTTTTCGTAGTAGGTAAAGAAAAATTCAAACGTGTAAGTTACATTTAATCTTATTAATACCGCAGTCTAAGGAGATAAATTCTATGAATATATATTATACTTACGTCATGGTAATACCTACTGTTGCAGTTCCTACCCACTGTGAGTTGGCTTACCCCAGCGTTTTTCCCAAAATCACAAAAGGGAATTTGCAACGATAAGTTATATTCTTATTTTGATTGAAAGTTAACTTTGGGAGCCACATCATTATGCGCAAGAAAGTTTGAACGCATTATTGTAAAGTTAGGTTGCCAAAGTTACAACTTTGCGAACAAGCACAAAGTATCTCAGAAACATCACTCAAATCGTCTGCAATCTTTTGGGCACAAAATAACACAATTTAATATAGTTAATGTTATTATCACTATTAATTACCTACTAGACGATGCATATGACTTCGTCCGCGTGGATTTTATAGGTTTTTGAAAAATCCCGTAGGAACTTTTGATTTTCCGGGATGAAAAATAGCTTATGTTTTTCTTCGGGTTGCAAATCACTTTTAGTTAGTCTGTTACTATTTTAGAATGCATCATCATTCGTCACGTAACTCAGATGAGATCGCAATCAAGGGCTGACTTGTAGAATCATGAAAATTAAAAAAAAAAAGGACGGGCCATGCAAAGTTACCTATAAAAGACGGACATATACTTTTCCATTTATAATATTATACTCGGGAATATTATCTGTGATTCAAGAAGTTTTTTGAATTTTGCCAGAAGGCCCAAAAATTTCAGAAAGTATCATATTCTTAACCCAAGCAGTAATCAAAACCAAAACATTTTGCTTACACGAGTAGAAGCCTTCAAAACCCTTTCATAATTATTATTATTGGGAAATATAATATTAGCGTGTTACAATCAACCGCTTCCGTCAAGAACATTTGAAATACTAATTGGTCTTCGGGCAAGACCGTCTTCTAAAGTAAATTAGCATAATGGAAATTTCTACATTTGAAACCGCTTTCCTAAATAATTGCTTATCTTAAAACATTCTAAGTAGGTACCTAGGAGGTCGTTTTAGAGACATAATGCCTGTTTTTCCTTCAACTGATTTATTAAGAATTATACTATTTTTCTAAGTTGCTATAAAATAAGAAATTACTTTGTTCTAAGCGATAAAGAATTAATCATTTCCATGAACATATGACGGATTAGGGGCAGGCTATGATGAATGGCGTCGCGTCACGCGCCAGGAACGCCAGGGGAATTGAAGAGATATTTAAGGTCGAGCGATTAACATACGCGTCGGTAACACATACCACACTCTTTAGTCGAGCCGCAAGCGAGAGAATATGGGAGCAAATCGCATTATTATTCCAAAAAAACCCCCACTGTACTACTACTTTTCCATCATGAACGTAATTGATAAAAGTAAACCCCAAACCTCAGCTTTTCAACGGACTTCAAAAAAAGGAGGAGGTTCTCAATTCGACTGTTTTTTTTTTTATGTTTGTTACCTCAGATCTTTTGACTGGGTGGACCGATTTGGATGATTATTTTTGTATTTGAAAGGGCATACTTCCCATGTGGTCTCATATAAATTTTATTGAAATCGGTCGAGCGGTTTTGAAAATATCAACAATAAAATAAGTACTTTGTATAGCGTGCGCTTGTTGTTGTAAAGTTGGCGCGAGAGTTTGAAGTCGGTTGTTTAAAAAGAATTTTTTATATTAAATTATTTATACAACATAGAGACAGAGAGAAAAAGCGAGAGATTAAAACCACTATTAGGTACATTGCTGTGGTGAAGTATCATTTTGAATACAGAGTTTGAGGTGCAAGATACATATACCTAATGTGTAAAAATACCTAGAACGCTATCTCTATCAATTAATAAGTAATGGATAAGCTATCAGGCACTTTATCAGCAATCGGTGAAACTGTTCCTTTAATGTTTTAAAATGTTTACCTAATAGTAGTTGTAGTTTAAATATTAAATAACTCACAAAGAAATTATTCAGAAAGCTGAATAAGTGCACCTGAACGTGATTTACAATATTTTTATAAAATCTATACTAATATTATGAATGCGAATGTTTGGATAGACGAAATTTGAAACAGATAATAATGATAATATAGATTATTTATGTCTGGCATAACACATAGGTTACTTTTTATTCCGGAAAATTAAAGAGTTCCAATGGAAACAAATAAACCTCAATCTACGCGGACGAAGTCGCGGGCTTTATGATAAGTATGAAACTATATTGTATGTTCAACTCATAAACATTATAAAGTGGTTCAATATACATGAACCAAAAACAATTTAGTGGTCTAGACAGCATCTAAGAGTCCATAAACATTTTTTAACAATAAGTAATGTAATCTAAGTTTACCACGCTTATTTACTTTGCTTTTTCTAGAAAATATTTAGCTATTTTTAACACTGAAATCTGAATGTAAGGTTCGTAGCGTACAATGATGCAAAAAATATTTTTTAACAATAAGTAATGTAATGTAAGTTTACCACGCTTATTTACTTTGCTTTTTCTAGAAAATATTTAGCTATTTTTAACACTGAAATCTGAATGTAAGGTTCGTAGCGTACAATGATGCAAAAAATATTTTTTAACAATAAGTAATGTAATGTAAGTTTACCACGCTTATTTACTTTGCTTTTTCTAGAAAATATTTAGCTATTTTTAACACTGAAATCTGAATGTAAGGTTCGTAGCGTACAATGATGCAAAAAATATAGGTATATTTACGTTAAATACAAAAAAAATGTGAAAATCACCAAATGCGAACGATCTCTAGAATAAAACCGGCCAAGTGCGAGTCGGACTCGCGCACCGAGGGTTCCGTACAAACATGTAGTACATTTTAAATTTTTATAAAAACTACTTACTAGATCTCGTTCAAACCAATTTTCGGTGGAAGTTTGCATGGTAATGTAGGTACATAATATATTTTTTTTTAGTTTTATCATTCTCTTATTTTAGAAGTTACAGGGGGGGGCACACATTTTACCACTTTGGAAATGTCTCTCGCGCAAACTATTCAGTTTAGAAAAAAATGATATTACAAACCTCAATATCATTTTTGAAGACCTATCCATAGATACCCCACACGTATGGGTTAGATGAAAAAAAAAATTTTGAGTTTCAGTTCTAAGTATGGGGAACCCCAAAATTTATTGTTTTTTTTCTATTTTTGTAAGAAAATCTTAATGCGGTTCACAGAATACATCTACTTACCAAGTTTCAACAGTATAGTTCTTATAGTTTCGGAAAAAAGTGGCTGTGACATACGGACGGACAGACAGACAGACAGACAGACAGACGGACAGACAGACAGACATGACGAATCTATAAGGGTTCCGTTTTTGCCAAATTTGGCTACGGAACCCTAATAAAAATCGACCATATTATTTAAATTCGTTAGATTGCCTACTACTATATTTTCTAACGAAGAATTGGTGAAATTTCAGCCCAACAATGGATAATTTATCGCGGCTTATTCAAGCACACGATTCGAATACTGGCTGGAGGTGGTTTTTCCGAAAAACTTTAATTGACACTTTTTTAATATTGTTATTTACTCTTAGCGGGGATACGCCATATTGGAATAATTAACACAAATACGAGTATTTTGACCTTTGAAAGTTAGTCTCCTACCGGCAGACTCAGCGATTGTTGAATGCTTTTGTCTTTGGATCGCAATTTGATTTAGAGCTTAGCAGTAGCAACTGCAGTCTGATCAAATGATTAATTTATTGTTGTTGTGATACTTTGGCCAAGTTTTATACTTTTGTTTACATTAAATCTCTCGTGAAACCGCTACACATTGTGACATTGTGACGCAAGTTTTAAAGAGAGGACAAACATATTTTAAAAGTAATTTTAATTATATGCCCACTTCTGGAATTATGCTTACACTAGGTACTATGTAAGTACCATTACAGAAGAATTCAGAGTGAGTACAGAATTGGTAAGGAATACATTATCGTCAGGTAGATGTTCATACGCCCGAGAGTTCTTCATAATGTTCTCGAAGGTGTGTGAAGTCTGCCAATCCGCACTTGTCCAGTGTGGTTGACTATATTCAAACCCTTCGCATTCCGAGAGGAGACTCGTTCTCAGCAGTGAGCCGGCAATGGGTTTATAAAGGAGAGAGAAAGATGTCAAATATTAAATATCATTGAAATAACGGATGTATCGTCATAGATTTAAGGTTTATTGTAAAAAGTTATTTGTGTTTTAAATGATAATAATCACTTTCTTTCGAGCTGTAGCAGTTGCTACGTCGACTGTCCCGTTGACAAGAAAAACAGTCATTATTACTATTTACCATATTCAGTTTTGAATGCTATAAAAATATCAGCAGTTTACATGTAAATAACTTTCATAATTCAAAAGTTATTTATTGACCATGTGTGTACAGAGTTAACAAATTGATTACCTACAGAATAGATCAACACTTGATTCGCATTTACGATATATAAAGCACGATTGTATTTTTCTTTTACGTAGATTTTTCCGTATGTTGTCTACCCATAAAAGGTTCAGCATCTGGCATCAAGCTAACTGAAGTACGGGTAACGACCAAACTCATTTAACAAAGCGCGGTATATTTATATTAACTTTAAATGATTCATATAGGTATGTATGTTTAATTTATTTGCGACTGACAAAATCAAAAACCTATTTTAGGAATCGAGTTATATTTTAGGCGCTTATAATCAACCTGGTATTTCTTTTTAATAAAGAGTAGCTGAAGTCCGCGACTTTGTCTGCGTGGAATATGTTTTTTTGATTCCCACGGAAACTTTTTAATTTTCTGGGATAAAAAGTAGTCTATGTCACTCTCCAGGTCCTCAACTATACCCATGCCAAAAATCACGTCGATCCGTTGCTCCGTTGCAGCGTGATTGAAGGACAAACCAACAAACAAATACACTTTCGCATTTATAATATTACTGTGATTTTCAAGCAAGATAAATGGATGATACCTACGTTTTTCTAGTTTTTCTATTGCTTAGTCGTTTCAATCGTAGTTGCTGAATAGATAAAAATACATACCATAATAAGTCGTCAATTTATGTTTTGGAGTTTACCTAGCCATTAGAATCGTTTTTCATAAAGGTATAAGCCCGGGGTAGAAAATTTATGGGGAGTAAAATCAAACTTTCTCCGTTACATTATGTATATGTTTCCATGGTAACACTTGTTTATGTTTCCATGACTATGTAATGTTCTTTGATGAATATAAATCATATAATATAAATAAAGGTATCCAGCATGTAATATAAAAAATGCGTTCATTTACCCTCATTTTCAAATCTATATATATTATTATATTTGATAATCGTTCGTAAAGAGTAAACTCCAATCGTGCGTTGGAGCTGACACACACATTTTTTTTTTCAGGATAAATAGCGTCGCACTAATTATTATCAATCGAAAGTTTAAAATCAATGTTTGGGAACCCCCACTTGAACACATAACGCTATACCCATTTGCTCAGTTCATATTGAAATCCGTCACATGTTTGCTTCATTGAACTTTGTACCTTGTTTCTCGTAACTCAGAGCAACTTAAACAATAAAATATCGTCAACTACCTACTTCGCATAAGACTATTATGTACTAGTTGAATATTAAAGGCCGTATGCACCTTATATAATAACAGTAAAAAACTACCATACTACTACTACTTATACCTTACCTACTTATATAACTACATACTACACTATTTATTTTATTATCGAAGTTGTGGGAGATTATTTCAATGAAAATACATAAAATACTTATCCACCATATAATTGTTAAAATTGTTTTGGTTTTCTTTTTTCTTAAATCATCAATGAATATATTTCAATTTTTTAATTTTAGTCAATAAAATAGGTATCAGACGGCAACAATACGAATTAACCCCGTAGTACGAAGTAAGCCAGTTGTATTGTGAGTTGTTATCTTTTTAAATAACTGGTTCAGAAATTAAGATTCTTGGTTCAGTGGCGTTCCTATCATATACAATTGGTATGTGAAAAGGCCTATTCAAGCTCGCAACTGACTGGAATCGCCGATAACCTTCCCTCTGAATTGTATTTAGTTTCTATCCCGAGGGTGAAGTTACGTTTGAATCACGTTTACGGCAGCAAAAAGTGAAATAGATAAATCTTTAAATCCCGTACACAAAAGCCCGGGCACGAAAAACCTCTGTCTCTCTGTTTTTTTTTCTAATGATGACAGTTTTCTGCTTTAATAAATGAGCGCTAGCAAGATACTTTTAAGTATAAATCCGGAATCCGTGTTCCCAGCCACGTATGACTCGAGTACCTTTAAGATAAGTGTGAATAGGCACATTCTAGGCAAGCGAGCTCCAACCTAGATCTTACTATAGCTTTCTAACAGGCTATTGCAGGTCGTCGTACCCAGTCGGCAAAAAAAGCACCCTCTACACATTTGAATACGAATACGGTAGAAACGTAACAAGATGATTTTTATAATTTAATATAAAAAATACTTTTTAAACAACCGACTTCAAACTCCCGCGCCAACTTTACAACAACAAGCTTTATTGTTGATATTTTAAAAACCGCTCGACCGATTTCGATAAAATTTATATGGGACCACATGGGAAGTATGCTCTTTCAAATAAAAAAAAATCATCCAAGTCGGTCCACCCACTCAAAAGTTATGAGGTAACAAACACAAAAAAAAAAAAAACAGTCGAATTGAGAACCTCCTCCTTTTTTTGAAGTCGGTTGAAAAGGTTTTGACGCTATAAACGAGAGATTCGAGTGTAATATAAATTGAAATCATTAAAAGCGCTGAATCGATACCTCAAATGCGGTTAATAGGTTGAAGAGGAGGAAAGTAGACAAAATGCATGGGAGCAAATGAAAAATTGCAGAGAACGAGGGCACACGCCTGAGAAACAGTTGGTGCGCGTCGCAATATGTAGCTCCACGAAACAAATGTACAGACAACATCAGATTTATCACTTTAATACTAGAAATTCTTACAAGTTTCTCAAAAATAACTAGATGATGCCCGCGACTTTGTCCACGTAGATTTGGGTTTCAAAAATCCAGAGGAAAGCTATGATTTTCTGGAATTAAAACACTAATTATTGCAAAACTATATAAATAGTTGATTAATCGATCGACGAAATTATCGTTCTATGGAACTACGAACCCTGCATTATGCACATTCCAACACGCACTTGACAGTTATTTTACATATATAGGGGTCAGCAATATAGGGGGTCAGCAATATAGAGTCACCAATATAGGGTGGTGTTGACCGCCTATTTTATGTGGAAATAATAAACTTGATCCACGTTTATATGTATATTAATATGATACAATATAGATTATTATCAGAAGGTTGCGTGTTCAAATCACGTCGGGGTCACCAATATAGGGAGCTTATGCCCACCTATGTGATGTGGAAATAATAGACTTGGTCCACGTTTACAAGTATATTAATAGATTATGTAAAACTGTACAATAGAAATATATCAAAGAAGCGTTGCGCTGGACGTCCAGCAATAGAATGGTCTGTCATCTGTTGCTACAGCGCAGCTCTCGCGCGCAGGACGTTCCGAATCTAAAACGTTCCAAAAGCAAGTTCGAATTCCGAACGCGTAGGTTGTGTTGCCAGCTAGCAAGGAGGTAACGTCACATCACCCCCCTGCGGAGAGAAAAGAAAACAAGGGGAGAAAAATAAAATAAAATTAGGAAATAGGCTAAAAAGGAAACAAAGACCATGACGAAGCGACTGAGGCGAGCTAGCCACGTCGGACGGTTCGTGCAGCGTTGGGCACGAAAAGGCGTCGAGACGTGCAGAAGCAGCGCAGCATAAGGCTGAGCGCGAAAAATCGCCAGTCGATAATCGCATAGCATATCGCTAGTTGCGGAAGGGGCGTCGGTCAGATCACGAAGCGAATGGGCGCGACCGTTTCCAAAAGCTCGTGCAGCTTTGGGCATGAGGGGCGTCGCGTCGGTCGGGTTGAGTCGTGCAGCGATGGGCACGGAAGAACGTCGGAAGAGTCACACAGCGTTGGGCGTGAAGGCGTTCGACGGGGCGTCAAGCAGCGCAATGAGTAATGCGGCGACGTCACTTTGCAAAACCGACGCGAAGAATACCCTGAGCAAAGAAGAGCACGACTGATAAACCCATCAGGAGCTTACAAAGCCTTAATCTGCTTCTTCTTGTTTTCTAAAATTTTGAAAATTGCTGTGGCGCTTGCTAACTTGCCTTTAAGAAACTCACTATTCGAACTGCTGTATAAAATCTAAAACGTTACCACATTTATCACCATAGCTAATCTGAAATAAACGATTAAGCTGACATGAAAAGAAAAATACACGGAAAATATTACAATGTTTACAATGTTGGAGTTGTCTGTAAGTCATTGACACAAACAGAAAACAAAACCTATTGAAAAATAAAAATAATAAACTATCGTCCATAAAAAAAAAAATCTTTCACGAGTATTCAATTTCTTTGAACAATTTTCTTGCAATGTCACATGTCATCCAATATTTACAACGTTGTTGTTTATCCTTTTGCAATAAATAATCTCGAATGCTTGATCGACGAAATATCACAATATCATTGGATATAATGCGTAATTCTTCATATTACTTCTCCATAGGGTCCTTGCATAAAGACGACGTCCAGGAAAGATAACTTTAAAAGCCGGGCAAAAAATTAAAACTTGCACGTCGGCTGCTTGTTTGCATGTAGGCTGAAATGCACTTCGTCGTTAGCGATGATAGTTTCCGTATGTATTTCTTACGTCGGGCGGTCACCTAAATATAGAGAGACCAATATAGAGTGCTTTGGCGGTGGCGGCTGTAGATCACGTCGGCGGCGGCGGTAGTAGATCACGTCGGCGGCGGCTGTAGATACGTCGGGGTCACCAATATAGGGGTCAGCAATATAGGGGTCACCAATATAGGGAGCTTATGCCCACCTATGTGATGTGGAAATAATAGACTTGGTCCACGTTTACAAGTATATTAATAGATTATGTAAAACTGTACAATAGAAATATATCAAAGAAGCGTTGCGCTGGACGTCCAGCAATAGAATGGTCTGTCATCTGTTGCTACAGCGCAGCTCTCGCGCGCAGGACGTTCCGAATCCAAAAACGTTCCAAAAGCAAGTTCGAATTCCGAACGCGTAGGTTGTGTTGCCAGCTAGCAAGGAGGTAACGCCACACATATATACTTAATATTGTGTATTTCAAAAATATTTTTTGAATAATAAAAAGTGAACTATCAAATGCAAACAGTTAATGTGGCTTGATAAATCCGAAAATCTTTCCTATCCTAACTAAGAATCCAGGAATCAATTACCTAGGTATGTGCATACATCCGAGTAAATAGGTATATTTCAATCTGGAAGAGAGAACTTAGTTTACGTGTTCTAGTTAGCTGAGTGGAGATTTACTTTAATTAAAATAGATAACAAACTTTAATCAAAAGGTTGCTTTAAATAGGTTAGGAAACTCATTACTAATATTGCATAATCGTATAATAATTACAATCATCGATAGTGATTACTGGTCCTCATTCGTTTTTTAAAAAGTACGGAATAGTAAAAAAATAAGTACGGAACTCAAAAATACGCTTGTTGTCGTGTGCGATTTCCATAAAAACCATGGCAAAATCCTGGATGAACGATACAATCTGACTTCCGGGAAAAGTTTTCTTTTAAGCAAAGACACATACCTCTCTAATCCGACTTCCGAGAAAGGGATTTTTCAAGCACAATACAAATCTTTTTATTTAGCCTTATTCACGTCCAAACTCATGCTACTCCCACGTAAAAATACAAGCTTATCACAAGAAAAGAAATATAATAATTCGTAACAATCTGATTCAGAGTTTCATGTTGTACTTACGTACACCGTATGAACCATGAACATATAAGGATAATGTTCTGCTAACGTGTAGATACTTAATGGTTAAGCTTTCTAGCTCTAATTAATGCGTATGGTACGATGCCGTGTAGAAACCGAATAGGGGTATGGGTTTAATATAACTTCCATGCCCCTACCAGGTTAGCCCGTTACCATCTTAGACTGTATCATCACTTACCATCAGGTGAGATCGCAGTCAAGGGCTAACTTGTAGTGGATAAAAAAAAAAAAGTATTAAGAGCCAACGCAGACGACAGCTTTTTGTCTGAGATCTTTTTTTATCCGCCTGCTATAAGTACAGCTGTGGGAAGTGATGTCTGGATTTTACGCCGACTCAACTCACGAAGACACGTCGCAGTCATCCTTGTAATACGTGTCAAAAATCGTATCCAGCTGCAGTTTTTATGAGAATTTGGCGTCAAAATAAAATCGTAGTATAGCTTACCAGTTTAGTTTCTATGCCAACTTTTTTTCGGCCCGATATTAACCATCGGCCGTCTGCGATAGATTAGCCAGAATAATGATTACGTAAATTGTTTATGAAGCCCTTAGACATCACAGAACAAAGTAGTAAGCCAGTTCACTGTTCTGTGCTACACACTAATAGGTTATGAAAGTATCTTAAGGTCAACACTCAACACTTTAAGTTCTATCTTAGAGAGAGCTTAAAAGCATGGCCTATGATCGGACGTTCATTCAAACTAACATGAACATCTATTAGGATTAGAACGTGAATTTAAACTTAGTAACCCTTGTGTCAATATTTTACTAATTAACATTTTAAATTGATCAGCAATCATGAATTTGGACAATGCATACAGGAAAACAAGACTAGGTAACTGGCTTTTCATTATTTTAATTAAATTTAATGATGCAATTACTATAGTAGTCGAACAGTAGCTACATTACGGCTGCAGATCAATGTTTTTGTTAAAAACAATGGCTGGCTACAGGGCCTAAAATAAATACATAATGTTGGTGCTGTCAGTCGTGGCTAAGTGCCGTAGAGATATTTCCGATGCGCATTTTCGTCCGCGAGCCGGGTTTTCAATTTATTTCCCCGTTTTCGCCGATTGACGCCATACTTACGAAAGCACGTGGCATACCACAGAATTCACACATCTACCCCTCTTTTTAACTGACTTCCAAAAAAGGACGTTCTCAATTCGGAGAGTTTTTTTTTTTTAATGTATGTCGGTGCATATCTCCGTGGTTTCTGAACCGATATGATTTTTTTTTCTATCAGTCGTTAGAGGAAGCTCTCGAGGTGGTCCCATAAAAAAATCTGACTCCAAATCCTCAATACTGACACTAAAAACTTAAAGTAAAAAATTCTTTCCAAAAAACCGACTTCCAACGCCACTGTAAAGTACAAAACAATTTTGATTTCTACCCACTATGTTGAAGTCGACTAAATTTAAAATTAACACAGCTGCAAAAAAGCAATGAAATGAATCATGAAAGCTGAGCTGTACACCCATTCTGGGTGGTGTCACTAGCAAACATATTCCTATTTTAAAATTGTTTAATTTTTAAATGTTTGACTGTGTCACCATTGTGGAATAAAGGTATTTTCTTTCTTTCTTTCCTTCTATCAACAACGAAAAATTTCCCCGTTGTAAACTCAACCATAATAATGTATATTTCTGTTTAGTAATCTGTCTTGTCTTGTTGTATAAACTGTCTTGAGTCGTCAAGCCCCATCTTCCTAAAGCCAAATGAACTAGGTTACCGTTGAAAGAATGACAACAATATAGGAACGCAGGGGAAGTTTAACATAATTTTACGGTAGAGTTGGCGCGCGCTCAGAGCCCCTGGGATACGATGCAGGGTTCAATTCTCTCCGCTATAAAAGAGATTGAACTTACTTCGCCCGTGATAAGTACACCCGACTCCTCAAAGCAATTCAGACAGGCGCCGTTTCAATCAAATAAATATACTCAGGTCCCCAAATATAAAGAGCTATACGGTCATGAATCACTCTATTAAATGACTTGTTGAATAGCGTACAATATCATAACACTCCTTGTTATTTTTCCCGTCAGGATTTAAGTATAAACAGTCAGTCGCCAGAAAAGGCGTGGCGTGGCATTCGGTGATTGTCGGAGTGCTTTCGCTACAACGAACTGAGATATTCCACGATATTAGATTCTTCGTATAGAGATGGCTGGTAAGTATATCTTATGAACGTTATCACGTTCTACCATAGAAGAGATTTTATTTTCAGAAATACAAATAGGTGGTCAACTGAATATTTTTAAAGTAAACGTTAAAATAAATTGTATTCAGATCGCCACTGTAACTTTTCAAAATTCATTAAATTTAACTATTGTATAATCAAAATACTTCCAAAACGTATACGTAGAAATGAATTTTAAAATTGATTTATGAAATTCCTGTACATTTAAGCGCTCATATTTTATGCATAGCACTTTTTATGTAAAGGTACAGGCACATTGCGGTGAAAGCCACACGAAACGTCAAATTCACAGATACCGCAGGGCAGTGGCGCGCGTGCTTGAGCGTCTACGCTGATGCAATGCGTTATCAATCTAGCCGTTGGATCACAGTCAGTACACCAAGTATTACGTTGCGCGCCATTTTTGCGAATCTAGCAAAAGTCATACAAGCTTAAGACTAAGACCCACGTCAATGGCATGGTCGTGGTGAATTTTCTCCCCACACGTGAGCATTTCTTGGTGGCGACAACCTTTTATGCTTGGTAAAGTTAAAGCTTAGTTTGAAACACTTAAGAAGCGTAACTTAAGTCGTTTCGATGCCGCGACGTGACTCGAGAACTTAACATAATATTAAATCACCACCTAAAGATAATATACTCAATACAATAAATGGACAGAGACATCTAGACACAGCAATCCTTCAAGATGACACGGGTGAGACGAGGAGATTATATACCATCCGGTAGAAGGTGGTGCAACAAACTTTAATTTTTTTTCTTATAAGAGTAAATTAGTCGTTCAGTTATACATAGGTATATAGGTACAACGACCGAGCAGACTCGTCCAAAATATAAAAGGATTCGCATCACTGTATGTAGGTATTATTGCGATGTGAAACCAAAATGATCTGGGTACCTACATATTTCATCGTTTTATAGTAAAAAAGGCCTAATCAAGAAACTATTTACCCTTTTGTGTGCAGATAAGTAGAAAATAATTCCCTACTGGCCAAGTTAACGCATCTTTATCCTTCAGTTAGGGCAAAAACAATGACCGAAGCTAATAGTCCATTACGGAAAATGGCAAGACACAAGTAGTGATCAATAAAGACCCCGCTTAGTGGGTTGAGAGGTTAGGTGAAATGTTGGGGATGATGCGAACAGGGGTGATATTATAATAGTTGACTCATGGATAGACCCATTTGCTGACGAAATCATATAGATATATAAAATTATGTAAATGACTTATAGCTGCCACGTTATGTGGAGTTGGGTGGTCGTGGTCTTGACGCGCCAAGACGTAGGTACGTAACCGATATTAACGTAACAAATGTTTTTTTTAAAGAAGGTGATTCCTTATCCGATCAATTGATTAAATAATATAACGATAGCTTCGTAAAAACCACTTAACCATCGACAGTCGAATCTTAATCTCAGAAAATTTTACATCCTCGTACGTAAGTATTTCTACGGAAAATGCTTAAATAATAAAAAAACTCAACTTAAGATTTAAGTTACTCACATGTTAGCCATTTGTAAAATAATGAATAACACCGAGTCGTATACGATGCAAAAGCGCTGCGAAATTTTTAACAAAAAATTAAACTCAAGCAACAAGAATGTTTCCCAAATGGGTGACACAGCGGTGTTCCAGGCGGTACGGTACATACCTACTCGTATGTCATGAAAACGCTAACATACATTTCGAATATCCGTCTCACATTATATGGAACTGCTGTATATTTGTATGCAAAACTCCTACCACACCACGCGAAGTGTATGAGCAAAACCACAACGTATTATATTTCCTTGCGTAACTTAGCAGAGGAGAGCGTGAGTTCCTTACATTGTTTAAACAAATGAGTACGAAAAATGTGTGGAGAAACAAGTACGGATTTCGATTCAAATCTATTTTAAAAACCAATTTAACAATAGAAAACTCTAGTCCTATAGTTCCACTACCGTCGCAATAAAAGGAACTATAAATTCAATCGAATTCTTCGCCACTTTGACGGCTATTCCCACATTGAAACATGGCGAAAGTGTGCCGCTTTACTAAATCTAATTTGGAAAACGTTGTGCTTAAGCGTAATAAATTTGGATTTAAGATTCGAAATGAAGTCCTATCAGTAACAAAACCGTAATGTAGGCACACAGCTAGTCAGAACGCAATTACCATAGAACAGGGTTTTCGAATTGAAATCACGTAAACGTTTTAGTTTACATATTTTATCCAATAACAATATTTTATTCGGACACAAAAATTCATGAAATGAAAATTAATAATACGATTATCACTGTCGGCTCTTATACCAATAGGTATATTCTACCACAGATTTTTACTGTTTATAATTATTATAATCGGTAATTTTATTAATTAATAAATAAATTAAATAAATAAAGGTTTATTGACCAACACAACAAATTAATTACATAATTACGTAGTATGAAGGTACTGTTTAACTAAAAGTGTAAGATTCAATATTTTTATTTTATCATATGAACTTTACAGAAGAAAATGCATAGGAATACTTTTAATAAAATAAATTGACGCGCAAGCATAACATGCGAAATTATCATCATTAAAACTAGGTGAAGTTTACAAGGAAGTTTTAATTTGAAGGAGCGCGTATTAGACCGTGCAAACTGGAATAAAAATTTATGATAAAACTAAGTATCATTTCCAATTGTCCATTCCAGTCGTTAACTTCAAAATCTTAGTAAAAAAAGAAATAACTTTCTTTAATTTTTAAAGGTATATCTTTAGATTAGACAAACAGATATATACTCAAACATAAACTTAAAATAATGACGATAAAATGTATCAAGAGTTAGTAATTATATTATAATACAACTAAGTATATATTATATCGAAATACAAATTATTGAAGTTTAATGAAATTCAAGCCTGAGAGTAGGCACACCGCAATTAAAATTTCTGCCTATTTAAAAGTCTTCAATTTTTTATTTTTTATGGAATACTAATACGTAAAACGTAACATGTGTTCAAGATCTCAAGTGCATTTCGTGTACCAAAGTGCTCAAGCACCCGTCTTAATATTATACGTAGAATAATCCGAAGTTTTCATCGTCGAGTTTACAATATATACGGGAAAAGGTACCGTGCATACGTAACTACCTTTAAAGTTTTCAACTCACGGTTCAATAACTCGGATCGCTGATGCAATCACGGCGTTATTGGATAAACCAATTTCACACAATTCAAATCTATAAAATTGACCATGGAAAGGAATATCAATCGGGAATTGATTTAAAAAAATACTATACGAAATTAAACAAATATTTGATGATACAAGTCTATACTTAAAAAGTCAAACACGTCGGAAAAAGTTGTGTGGGATACTCTTAGGTTGAAATTCACGTCCTCTTTTATGTAAGACCTCTTGAACTCCGTCTCTAAGTATGTTGTAGAGAACTTTTCATAAGACGACATAATATGAAAGTACGGAAAAGCTTTGAGGTGAAGTATCCCTAGTAGAACATTCCAGTTTGTCATAGTTGGTATGCTTATACGATCAAATTAATATTTCATCGAATACATATATACGATCAAATTAATATTTTATCAGAGTATATCCATACTAATATTATAAATGCGAAAGTGCATCTGTCTGTCTGTGTGTCTGTCTGCTACGCTTTCACGGCTCAACTACTCAACCGATTTTGATGAAATTTGGTACCGAGACAGATTACATCCCAGGGAAGGACATAGGATACTTTTTACCCCGGAAAATTGAAGATTTCCCGCGGGAATAAAAAAAAAAACAATCCACGCGGACGAAGTCGCGGGCATCATCTAGTAATTTAATATTTATGCGACCGTTAGTCAATAAAGCTCAACGAGTCGCGAAGTTGAACTGAAATGTAGTTTAAAAAAACCGGCCAAGTGCGAGTCGGACTCGCGCACCGAGGGTTCCGTACTCAAGAAGTAGGTATAATTACCTTTGATAATGAACCGCAAAACTAACTTTGTTTGTAGAGGTTTACTGTTAATATCAAAAAAATACGTTTGTTGTATGGGAGCCCCCCTTTAATATTTACTTTATTGATATTTAATTATTTATTTTAAAAGGTAATATACAAGTTAATATTCTGTGAAAATTTGAACCGTCTACCTGTTACCGTTTTTAATATTGAGCAAAAAAATACGAAAAAAACACGTTTATTGTATGGGGACCCCCCTTAATATATATATTTTTTTAATTTTTAGTATTTGTTGTTATAGCGGCAACGGAAATACGTCATTTGTGAAAATTTCAGCTTTCTAGCTATCACGGTCTATGAGATACAGCCTGGAGACAGACAGACAGACAGACAGACAGACAGACAGACAGACAGACAGACAGCGGAGTCTTAGTAATAGGGTCCCGTTTTTACCCTTTGGGTACGGAACCCTAAAAACCGGAGACTGGTGGTTAAATGGGAATCCGCTCGACCAAGGTCTCATACGACTCGCTGAGATCCTTTGGATACAATAATTGGAGTCAGGTTCTTATTAAAACCTAATAGAATTTAAATAAATCATTTGAGATTTATTTCTTTATTGAAATAAGTTTAATTAACTCAGTCGACACGTCATGGAAGAGCTAACTTGAAAAAATCATGTTAAAACGGGTTTTTGAAACTTTTATTTCAATCTCTTTCGGAGGCTCAAGAAGATAATTAAATACTTTGAGTGTTTGGATCGTGTTTCTTTTTAATATTGGGATAGCAATCGCTTTTTAATCAAATGAAAATATCTACTATCGCAGAATTAGCTATAGATATAGATGATTAATTAGATTATATAGTAAACTAGATGATGCCCGCGACTTCGTTCGCGTGAATTAAGGTTTTCTGATTCCCGCGGGAACTCTCAAATTTTCCGGGATAAAAAGAGGCTTGAGTCTTTCCCCGGGATACAACATGTCCCTGTACCAAATTTCATCAAAATCGGATGCACAGATAATTTTTTTTGATTCCCGCGGGAACTCTTGAATTTTCCGGGATAAAAAGTAGCCTGTCCTTCCCCGGGTTACAACCTATCCCTGTACCAAATTTCAGCAAAATCGGTTGAACAGATGGACCGTGAAAGCGTAGCAGACAGACACACTTACGCATTTATAATATTAGTATGGATATGAATTCTCGCTATTGGAGCCTTACGTACTAGACGTGTGTTCTACGGGAAGACTTGTATGAGAGGACGTCTATCAATTGAAACGACGACGGTGACTATTAGTCATGTATACTATTATTTACTAGGATGTTGTTCTAGGTGCGATGTTATATTCACTCCAACGTCTGTAACAGTTTGAAAGTGAATGCCAAGTAGTTAGCAAGTCGATCGTGGATGTGGTTAGTGGTTACAGGTAGAGTTCCGTGTACTATCGTGTATGACTTGAAGCACACAAGCAGAAAACAAGTCAAGTTTGAATGTTTCATGGTAGTCATTGAATTCTGAAAACTTATAATAACTGGCACTGGTAGGTAAGTGAACCGTGGCCTAGTGGTCGAGGCGCTCAGGGCGCGATTCCCAGAGAGACGCAGGTTCAAACCCTGCCAGTTCCGCCCTGCCGGTTCCGCGAATTTTTGATATGCATGTTTAAGTAAGTTTAGAAACTATCCTCGTGTGTGGAGCACTGTAATAAAATTATAAAATTTAACTTATAATAAGTCTTATTACGCAACGGTTTGGTTTGTTTTCCTAATGCAGTACAGGTTTAATTTGAACTGTCACACACTATTCAGATTATCCCGCTTTCATCTTAGATTTCTTCACCACTCGCCACCTGTATTGTATCAGAATAAAAGGAAAAGAAATTGTGACTTACGTAGCTGAAGCTAATATTATTTTTATTTTGCATGCCATGTGTTTTTTCAACAAATAATTTTCACCACGAAATGCATCTATCATCTAGATGCATAGAAACGGCTTAAAATCTGCAACTCAACAAAAATTAAGTACTAATGATACACGCGTTAGTCTCTGAAACCATAATATTATAAAGTACACTGCAGGCACTTAGAGCTTTAGTGTACAGTTCCCCATACTGACGTCCAACAAAGAGCTTAGGTACATACTATCAATTTCGATACCCTCCAGTCAACTCAAAGCTGTACAAAGACTGCGGCAAACACTGAATAAATAAGTTTGATCGTTTGGCGACCACCAGGGGTGAAGCTAGGGCGAAGTACCGCTAGTGTATTAAAGAAAGTGATAAGTTAGCCTAAATACTTGCAAGTTTACGCCGTAATAATGAAACTAAGCATATTCTGCACAGACTGTTAACATCACCACGTAACAAATAGCCAAAGTTTCTGACACGTGTGCACGTTTAATAACTTTCTCAATTTCGATTCAACAGGAGTACTGTACCTTCAATAATGATCGTGCTGATTTGACATAATGTAAGTGATTCCGCATATTTGAAGCAATATTTTGCAACCAAAATGCAATTCCGTTATAATCCTGCCACTAAGTATATATGACCAAAAACTTACTTTTTCATGAAGAATAATATGGCATTTAAATTGGCAATGTCCTGATAAGGCTACCTGCTTGCTACCTTTAGGCCTTGAAACTTTCTAATTTATATATTCCGTACAGGCACTATACATAAGGCGGCTCACGTGTACAAATTTTCCGATATTGCATTGTCAATCAATCAATCAATCAAATCATTTATTTAATAGGTACACTGTAGGTACACTTATTGACGTTAAAAATTACTTACTTATAAAACGTGATGGTGATAATCGGTTACGGTATCTTAAAACTAAAGCTACGAGGGTTCCAAACGCGCCCTGGTCTGAGAAGAGCCCACAACAAACTCAGCCGGGGGTTTTTTTTTTACTATCACCATCTCACAAATCATCTTAATTAAGGAACTATCAGAGCCATTAGAGCAAATTATTGCCAAGCTTCCTTGTCGTTTAGGTAATCCTTTACATGGTTTGTTTTAAACAAGGTTTAAGGACATGTGGGATTTCTCACTCTATTAATATTTAATGTATATATTTATTTATTTATGTAAGCCTGTATTTAGAGTTATTTAGTATGTTTTTTTTACGATAGGTTATACATAATCCAAACCAAATCAAAGCTTTCTAGTACTAACAGCCTCAGAGCTAAGCCGCGGGCTGACGGACGGACGGCCATGGCGAAACTATAAGGGTTCCTTGTTGACTACGGAACCCCAATAAGAATATTATCACAGAATACTTAATATCTTACAGATATAATCTCATTGGCGATGTACTGTGAACGAAGATAAAGCACCACCGAGTAGCTTGAGCTCCCTAGATATACGTGGCAATAAATAATTGTCTACGAAACTACGTACAATATATTTCACGAAAAATTTAAAAAAAACTATTTTAAATAGCACTAGGAAAACATATTGCTATTAGAGCGCAAATAATTATTGGTCAATCGACATTATAATATTATGGTTAAACGTATTTTCATTGAATTAAAATTTAGATTTCAGACGGCAAATCGAAAAGCGCTTGAATCCTTATCCTTACTAATATTATAAATGGGAAAGTGAGTTTGTTTGTATGTTTGTTCCGCTTTCACGCCGTAACTACTGGACCGATTGCTTTGAAATTTTGCAGACGTAAAGTTAGAAGTCCGGATTAAATAATAGGGTACTTTTTATCCCGGAAAATTAAAGAGTTCCCGCGGGAACTAAAACTCCTCAATCCACGCGGACGAAGTCGCGGGTATCAGCTAGTCATAAATAAAAATTGAAGCTTGTCAAAGGCTTCAGAAACCCTACACAAGATTCTGCACAAATAACTTTATGAGGGTATTTATATTTGAAAGTTGCTTCGGAAATCCATTTGTGAGTCAGCTTTTTCAGTAACTTTAAACCAGTTTTTCTCTCCGTCGCTGATATTCAGACATAAGATGAAAATATTAAATACTACTAGGCCCGGCACACGTCGTCCTCTGCTGAACCTAGAACTCGATTGCAGCGCCCCCTAACGGGCCCAATCATACTAATATTATAAATGCGAAAGTGTGTTTGTTTGTTGGTTTGTTGGTTTGTCCTTCAATCACGCTGCAACGGAACAACGGATCGACGTGATTTTTGGCATGGGTATAGCTGAGGCCCTGGAGAGTGACATAGGCTACTTTTTATCCCGGAAAATTAAGGATTTTTGATTTTCGAATTTTTGGATTCCCGTGGGAATTAAAAAAAACATAGTCCACGCGGACGAAGTCGCGGGCATCAGCTAGTTGTGAATATAAGCCATCCCAGGACCCACACAAACACAAAAAAAAACATCAAAATCGGTCGAGCCGTTCCAAAGTTGTGCGCTTACATACATTCTGCTATTTATTATACATTATAGATATGAGTCACCAGAACTCTGTTTTAATTGCTTTCGATATAATTGAATACTATTCATTCATTATTCAGAAAAATCTGAATAAGTAGCAAAAAGAAACGTCCATTCCGGCGCCTCGTTAATTAGACTTTCATTTATTTAAATCAATATTATGAGGAAGTGCAGTGCAAATAACTGATTAATATTTTCTATTTACCAAGTATCTTTGAGAGAAATTTAAAAGTTTGTTCTCTTATGCGAAGCTCTTCCACTCTGAATTGACCTCATTGCTGAGGGTCGAGAACACATTCCATTTATCACATAATGCAAGGGGTTTTCTTTGGATTGACACCAATGTTTTGAGTTCCTTGGTACTTACCGATTATTATTATTATCGCAAGCTTAATAAGCTGATCTTTTGATTTAAGTGCTACTTCTACGTGGTTACGTTCTCATATAGGATGAGCCAGACACAGAGATGAGCGCTGTAGTCTCACGGGGAAGTAAGGGGCAATTGGGGGATTTCTAAATCGTCTCTAGTCAGGTCTGATGGCAGGGCCGGGGCTACCACCCTACCAGCAAAGACGTATCGGCAAACGATTTAGTGTTCCGGTGTAGAAACCAATTAGGGTTTAATATAACTGCCATACCCCCTGGTTAGCCCGCTACCCTCTTACTCATCACTTACACACCTGGAGATCGCTAGTTGTAGTGAATAAAAAAAATATATACAGGTAGGTACAATGGGAGCAGTCCGATACAACCTTACACAAGCGACCGTAAACTAAAGTCGGTCGTCGTGACGTAAACTCCGAACACGGTCCGACTTGCCTCCAGCAGAGCAAAACAAATTTGTATCATTTGTTTCAAGCGTTAAACTAACAGTTTTAAACAACTACATTATTAAGAGATAAAATATCGTGAGAATACTGAAATGTTGAAAGCTGAAACAACTGAGTGTCTTTCCGTAGATTGAACAATGGCATCATAATATGGAAGCTTATCACTCGCTGCTTTATTCTTTAATAGACTGTTGGAAACTCAACATCGATAGTTTCCATACTTGATATAGCATTAATGCGAAAAGGTGTTTGTTTGTCTGTCGTTAACCTTTTCAACGCCCAGCAATTTTCCGAATAGAATGTCATGTTGGCAATACATTTTTTATTTCGTTCATAAGTGTTAAAACACACTTAAATATAGTTAAGTGCGCGCACGAAGCTGTACAGACTACCTACTGCGAAGTAGCTACTTTCCCCTACGAAGTGGACGTTTCATCCTGTCCTGTCCGAAGTGTAATCTTGCCCCAACTGAAGTAGGTACAAGGTATGGTTAGTAAGATATCACTCAAGTACCTATATGTAAATTAAATAAACCAGTTTTGTTCCAATCTATACACACAGCTTTTATTCTTTGTTTATAGTAGCAAGAAAAAATAGGTCATGTTGTATTGAGACAAAACAATTTCTTAGCTTCTAGCTTTGACTTTGAGAGTCGTAACATATATTGACAACTCAAAGAATATGTGCGTCAAAACTACTCGTAGTAACACGATTGTCTATTGATTTGTACGTGGCAAATACAAATAAAAAGCTTCAATGTTTTGCCCTACAGTATATTTTATTTATAGACAGAAGCCTTTTTGTATCATGTTATATTATGGTAATTGGTGCGGTTTAGGCTTCAAAGTTTTAGGATTGGGTATGTCACAACTCACAACTATTCAAAAAATTTTTTTAGCGATTCAAATAGAGGATCTCCCAAACGTTGAGGATCCACGTCCTCTGTTAGTTTTATGTTTGAAAACAATTTCAAACTATCGATTGAAGTAAAAAAAGTGCGTCAAATTTTGATGATGTCACAGTTCAGTATTTCATACAACATCGCATACTAAGAGCGCGTTTTGACGTTTGAAAAAAAGTTGCTGAATTGATTTGTCAAATAACTAATTCCTGAAAAAGTCCCTATTACGAAGTTGTTATAGAAAAAAACTACATGCAAAATGTTAGTTTCCAGCGATTTGTACGTCATTCGGTCAAATATAACTTCTTTTTTCTTTGCTTATTAAGTATTTAGATAGTTTACCAGATGGTGAACTCAGCATCGCGCCGACAATTATTCTTTAAGAATAGAAAGATCTGTATTCAAGTAATAGAAACTTATTCCAAGCCTGTGCCTTTCAATATGAATTATTTCATCAGTAGTATGAAATATCATACTAATATTATAAATGCGAAAGTCAGTTTGTTTGTTGGTTTGTTGGTTTGTCCTTCAATCACGCCGCAACGGAGCAACGGATTGACGTGATTTTTGGCATGGGTATAGTTGAGGACCTGGAGAGTGGCATAGGCTACTTTTTATCCCGGAAAATTGAGGAGTTCCCGCGGGAATCAAAAAAACTTAAACCACGCAGACGAAGTCGCGGGCATCAGCTAGTACCTAATAATTAATTCAAGGGACAGAAACTATGAAGTGGAAAAGTAAATCAATAACAGTACAACGAATTGCTTGAGGGTTAAGCATCCAATTAGTTCCATAACTAGATCAAAAACTAATTTATAGTAATGAGATTTTAACTATGTTACTAATTACTATAGCCAAAATCTTACTAAATTAACGAGCGGCATAAAACGTTTTATAATCCGAAAAAGTAGTTTTTTTTTATTATTTGTATACATTTAGCTTTAGATAGGTACTTGCAGACAAGACTTGTAGGTAAATTGTTTGTTTAGAAGCAGTCTGAGATGGTAACCTGAAGTAGTTATATCTAATCGTAGTCCATACCTCGAAGGCATTTTGGTTTCTCTGTGGTATCATTCCAGAAATCACATTCACCATTTCCATTCATTCAAGACCAGTTTTGTTCCAATTTACCTATACATTTTCCAAATGGAATTGTTAAATTGTCACTAATTTAACCCAGCAACTTTCAATTACGAATACCAATTATAGCCATTTCCTGGGAGATTTTCCAAACTAGAAATATTATCATTAGGTGAAAGGGTATGTAATCCGAGGCCCGATTGTGCAGGAAAACCTTAATCAGTTACGTTTGATAAACGGCTAATTCGAGCTGTTAGGTCACAGGTAAATGCTTTTGATATACAAAGGATCTATGAACTCCCTATGAAACACATCTTTAAGTCTAAACTCCCAATAACACTTAAAAAGAAGGCAATGGATTCTGCAATCCTACCATCTCTATTATATGGAAGCAAAACTTGGGCGCTTACTAAGCATACAATAGAAAAAATTCAAACATTCCAACGGGCGGCCGAGAGAAGTATGTTGGGCATTAAGCTGAGCGACCGTCACAGAAACCAGGAAATTCGAAGGATAACAAAGGTAACTGACGCAGCGGAGCTCGCATGCAAACTCAAATGGAGATGGGCTGGACATGTGGCTCGGAGCAGCGACGGTCGGTCGAGCGAGCGTGTATTACACTGGTGGCCGCGCGACCAGACACGGCCGCGCGGGCGACCACGCGCTCGCTGGAGAGATGACATTGTAGACGTCGCAGGACCGACATGGACGAGGCTCGCCGCGGAGAGAGCAAAGTGGAGCATGATGGAGGAGGCCTTCACCCAAAAATGGATACCCAAATAAATATTATACTTCAATAAATAATGTAAACATAATCTAAATAATTTTTGACTAAGAAATTAATGACTTTATTTATGTATGAATAGATTTTGTTTTTTTTGACCTAATTAAGTAATAGTAAATGAAATGGTAATGAAAATGAATATGTGAATGCTTAAATTTATGAACTCTATTATTACTTATAACGACATATTATGTAATTCTTCTTTTGTTTGGGAAATAAATGGCTTATTTATTTATTTATTTTATTTATTTTATGAACTCCCTAAGTTAATTCTTACACTCGCAAGTTACTGATTAATTTGGTGTAATCGATCAGTATGTATATCGTCATTGCCGTGGTCCCACATTCGGGATAGCCCTAAAGCTACCTTAAGCCCGTGAGGCAGTCACATCTTCATAAACCAGGCTTAGCGAAACATAAGGCATACTGAAACTTAACGACAAAGGTGAACTGGATAATATCATCTAAATGCTAGAATCTCGATTACTTTTCTGCAAAATTGCACTCAAAAACTAGTTCAATCATAAGTTATTATTCCCATTTTATTCTCTGCCCATGTGACGGATGGATAGTAAACATTTTTATTACAAAACGAGAGGCGACCCTACCGTTAAAAAGTGACTACATTTTTGCAGCAATTCAATTTGAAAGCTGGTTCGAGTCTTATAATATAATCGTTTTAAGAAGAGGGCTCCAACGAATTCTAAATTATATCTTTGGAATATACGATGAAAGAATTTTGCATATTTAGATATACATTTTCGTTTTTTTTAATAATAATTTACAAGAAGAACGTGATCGTACTTGTTTTGTAAGAGTTATTTGAGTGTATTATGGTTATGAACGTGTCGCCGCAAAACTTTCCTAATCTGATGAACGCTATTGATCTCAGTAGGTTTTCATCGTACCCATTACCATAGCTATGTTTCTCTAATTAGATCCCAGGCAGGAACGCTAGACTATAGGTACTATATGGTAGTATAACAGGTACTTTTACTTTATATAGGCTAGGTTTACTTATATATTTGGGTATTACAGAGGAGAGGATGTATTTGGGCACATGGGTGCTGTACTGTCCTCAGTACAGGACACGAAAGGTTGACTGACGGACCAATGTACAGCGGGACAGATATGCGAGAATAATGAATCACTCATTGTGCTGATTCAATATCAGAGATATTTTAACCTGCATCCGCTTTACCAATTTTAACAAATTTTCTAGTAATAAGCACATTCCTTTTTCAGTGGATAGTCTGCATCCCGGAGATGGACATAATATAGCTCCATATTATGTCCATTTAACATTTAACATTTAACATTTATTACGACATTTAAAATCAAACGAAACCCAGAAAGACGAATTTTCGGGCATCATCATATAATATGTCTAAAATACTCTTTATTAACATAAATATTTATTAACTTCATAGAATTGTCATTCCATGAAATCCTATTATCAAAACAGGCCGTCTGAAATACGTACCTACTTAGTTCAGCAAAGCAAAACTGGTAGTTTTCATCACAGTGGTAGCGTTGAAAGCGACATTAATGTCCTTCGGGCATGAAATATTAATAATGCGCGATGCAGTTTTTCTCTCGATAAAATGTTTGCACATTTTCTCTCATACGATGCTAATATTTGACTAATGGCGTCGTCGTTTTTTTATTTTGCACTATCTGATTCCCGCGACTTCGTCCGCGTGGATTTTCGATTCCCGCGGGAACTCTTGAATTTTCCGGGATATAAAGTAGCCTATGTCCTTCCCCGGGGATGTAACCTATCTCTGTACCAAATTTCATCAAAATCGGTTGAACAGATACATTCTCTTGATTCCCGCGGGAACTCTTCAATTTTCCGGGATAAAAAGTAGCCTATGTTTTAATCCGGGTTATAAGCTATCTATGTTCCAAATTTCAGCCAAATCGGTTCAGTAGTTGCGGCGTGAAGGAGTAACAAACATACACACTTACACACATGATATGATATGATTACAAATCAGATATTTTATGTAGTGGGTATAGTAGGCATGGCATTTTAGAGATTTTTATCGAGCTATAAAAAATACACTCGATAATACCCGCGACTTCGACCACGTGGATGTAAGTTTTTGTAAAGCCCCGTGGGAACTCTTTAATTTTCCACGGTTTATTTTATAAATACTAGCTCCGGGATGTAACCTAGTTCTATTCCAAATTTCGTCGAAATCAGAACACAGGGACCGTGAAAGCGTAGCAGACACACTTTCGCATTAAATAATATTAGTATGGACTTATGGATTGTATTCAAAAGTAAGTATAACACACACACACACACTTCACTTGATGACTGTTTCACAATGTAATACAACTGTAATCATTTTACGATGTTATAGATCTAATTACCTACTAGTTAATGTAGGATCAGACTTAATATTTAAACGTTCACTACATTTCAAGTTCAGTCAAAGGAATGTTGATTTGGTGCTAATGTTAATACCACCAATTTACACATTGCTATAACGTGTACATGTAATGTACAACCCATACAAGTTTACATTGCTGTTTTGTTTATATTGTCGTAGTATTGGAATGAGTCTAAAATAAATTTACAATTTATTGACGTGATTTTATTACATTGAATGCAAAATGTATTAAATTTTTGCTGCTATGGTGACTGCTAAATGTTTAGCTACTACAGCAAAAACAATTAATTAAGTAAACTCAACTAATCTTCACTGTCTTATTTCTAAATCAACCATTTAAGTAGCTTAACTTTTTAAGCTATTGCATAGCTTCTATCGCGGGCCTTGAGCGTGGACACCGAATCCAGAAATTCCGTAACGAAAAAAACCTAACACTATGGTTGCTATGACTACTTGTGTTGTTGACTTCAAGTTGTTGAAAATAAAAAGACTATTTTTATGAAAAGATGATTTTGGTTGCTATGACTACTTGTGTTGTTGACATAAAAATATTTCGCCTTTATATTTTCAACAACTTGAAGTCAACAACACAAGTAGTCATAGCAAGTTGATAAAAAATGCTATGCAATAGCTTTACCGCGGCAGAGTGCCACACGTCTTTTTTTTTATTATTTCAAATGGATATAACATTTTTTACGAAATATAAATCTCGCCCTGGTTGGCCAGTTTGTTGGCAAGTTGGTTTTTAAACTATTTAGTTAAACTATTTTTCCGTGCAGTTCCATTTATTCAGCAGTATATTATATTATAAAGGGTCAGTGATTACAGCTAACATTTTATCATGTTCGATACAAGTAAAAAAAATAAAAGGAGTTTCTACATCTTAAGACATAAAACACCCCTCGCCAAGAAGACCCAGAAAGTTTAATCAGCCCTACCCTGTGGACCAATAAAGGCATTGTTTTTACACGAACAATAGAATTTTATTTTTATACGAAACTTATTCACGACAACTTCTTTGCTGACAGTCTTCGTTGACAATCTATACTAATATAATAAATGTGAAAGTTTGGATGGATGAATGTATGGATGGATGATGTTTGTTACTCAATCACGCCAGAACGTCTGAATAGATCTGGACGACATTTTGCACAGGGATAGATTATAGTAGTAGGTTTTGACGACTTCCGTGGCGCAGTGAGTAGCGCTGTTGTCTTAACGTGCGGAGGTCCCGGGTTCGATCCCCGGCAGGGTCAATTTGGGAATTTATAATTTCTGAATTGTCCCTGGTCTGGTCTGGTGGGAGGCTTCGGCCGTGGCCAGTTACTACCCTACCGGCGACGTGCCGCCAAGCGATTTAGCGTTACGGTACGATGCCGTGTATAAACCGAATAGGGGTATGGGTTTAATATAACTGCCTTGCCCCTAACAGGTTAGCCCGCTACCATCTTAGACTGCATCATCACTTACCATCAGGTGAGATCGCAGTCAAGGGCTAAGTTGTAGTGGATTAAAAAAATAAAAGTCTGGAATAGTTACTTTTTATCTCGGAAAATTAAAGAGTTCCCGCGGGAATCAAAAAACCTCAATCCACGCGGACGAAGTGGCAGGCATCAGCTAGTCCATACTAATATTATAAATGCGGAAGTGTGTCTGTCTGTCTGTCTATCTGTCTGTCTGTCTGTCTGTCTGTCTGTCTGCTACGCTTTCACGGCTCATCCGTTCAACCGATTTTGATGAAATTTGGTACAGGGGTAGGTGGTATCCCGGGGAAGGACATAGGCTAATTTTTATCCCGGGAAATTAAAGAGTTCCTGCGGGAATCAAAAATTCTAATCCACGCGGACAAAGTCGCGGGAATCATCTAGTGTTAAATAAGGCCGAACAACGTGCACGAGTGTTTAATTTTTTATTTTGAAAATTCATAGGCACGATTTTCTCATCCTATTGGACTAGACATTACATGGACAAACCATATAAACTACATGCTATTTTTTGCAGCTTTTAAATTCCGGAAAAGTGTTAATACAAGTATGTTCCAATTATCTGGACACAAACTATTTGGTTTGGCATTAAAATATTATTACCATGACAAGTACTCATGTAACTTAAAATTAAACAAAAAAGCACCAATGATTGAACCATGCCTGATAGGAGAACTTTCTGGAGCAATGCGTAACAAAGAACACTTTTGGTCCGGTAATTGTTGAAATAACCCTTCTCAACATTATGCCGTATCAACGCAACCGAGGGTGATGCCGGGGATGGTTTCGCTCATTGATCTCTGTGTAGCCCTTAATACTCCTACTAGGGGCGATCAAGTGTGCAAAAGTGTCCAGCAAACGATTTTGGAATTTGTTATTTGACATTCATTTACTTTTCTCTCATTGACTCTTGTAGTTGTCACTGTAAAGTGTCACATTGCAATATTGCTTTTCCCTATTTCCCTTGGTCACGGCATCACGCGTGAACGGTTGGACAAATTTCGCTAATTCTTTTTTTGTTGTATAGGTGAGGACCTGGAGAGTGACATAGGCTACTTTTTATCCCGGAAAATTAAGGAGCTCCCGCGGGAATAACAAAAAACTTAAATCACGCGGACGAAGTCGCGGGCATCAGCTAGTTTTTTTTAAAAATCGGTTAATCGTCACTCTACGCCACTGAGTGCTGTTCCTCAAGATAACGCTGTGCTGTGTTCAAGATAACCCCCCCCCGCGCACACAACCGAGGTATCCCTCGCTGTCATTAAAAGTGCAGGGTTTCAATTGATGGATCACCCACCATATATTCATCAGACTTCGCTCTTTGCGATTAATACTTATTGCCTAGCCTTGCCTAAAATAACACATCTGAGGTACCAAATTCCAGAACAATGGCGAAATGATAACTGCAGTAGAGATGTTTTTTGGGACTTTGTTTACTTAGAATTATTGTTTAGCCGGAATACGATAACTTTAAAAGCGATATTCAAAATGTATTGAAGTTGAAAGTTAAAAATAAAATTATTGTCTGTATAGTTCTTGTGGTTTATAACATTACCTACCGGAAACTATTAGATCGCCTCTCGTACATTTGATTTTTTGGCTATTTCCCTCCCTCAAGGCCGTCTTCAATATCCCGTTGCGTCTCAATTCGAAGGGCCATCATTTCTTCCAGTGCAGCTGTTACACTTTACGATCAAACTTAAATAACGGGCCAGAATCATTGTTAACTTCTGCAACATTATCCCTATTATATTTAAGCCCACTTTTATTTTTGGTGGCTCTTCTTTCATTGTTCTAATTAATCAAGTCAAAGCTTAATTAAAAAAAGGAAATTGGATTTCTTCGTTTTATTTTACATATAACTAGCTGATGCCCGCGACTCCGTCCGCGTGGAGGTATGAAAAATAGATGTTGGCCGATTCTCAGACCTACTCAATATGCTCACAAAATTTCATGAGAATCGGTCAAGCCGTTTCGGAGGAGTATGGGAACGAAAATTGTGACACGAGAATTTTATATATAAGATTTTGTTTTTTAAGAAAACAGAAAAAAGTTGTGTCACTTATTTAAGTCAATTTACAAAAACAATGCTTTTCAGTGGGTGGTCTGAGTTTATTACTCAATGATCCTTATTTACATCATACGAAAGCAAACAACGTTTAGTCTCGCGCTGCAAACTGCACGCCGACATGAGAGCTATATTTTTTAGTAAATGACGAACTGCTAGACAACGTTGGTTAAACGTGAGACTAAAGGCCACATATCAACGATAAGTTCATTCAATTTTAGGGTTCCGCCTGTCTCTTTGTATATATCACGCCCCCCTTCATCGAACGGGTAGAAGGAGTAGCAATGGTTTTATGGTGAGTAAAAAAGTAAATGCCTAAAACCATGAATTATCGAAATTTTTATTATATGTAGCCGCTCAAAGCGCAGCAATACAAATATCGTAGGGTATTATAATTAATTTTGCAGGCCGTTGCAGTTTTGAATCCCACTTCTACTGAATCAGTCGGTCGAATTATTTAACCAAATAAATCATTATAGGTATGTATACGGAACCAACGATGCGCGAATCTGACTCGCACTTAGCCGGTTATTTGTTTAGGTTTACACAAAAACGATAAGGAGACCCTTTTATGTCAAAATCTTCTATCCTGAAACGAGATTTCACATTAATGTGGATAACAATGCCTTTTGTTTCCTTTGACTCTTTAATTCAGTCACGCTATAATACAATTTATTTTTTCTAACAACGGTTTATCAACGTTATTTTCTAACATGGACTCTTTTGAACTTTGTATCGTGTGATTTAGTGAAAGTAATTATATTATCAATGAATATTTAAATAGAAAAAATGGATTTGTTTAAATTCGAAATAAGAGTAATAAGTATTTTTGTAAGATGTATGTTAAAATATGTATGTTGTATGGGTATAAGTACCTACCGTACCTACGCAACTACTTATCAAAATGCTAGGGATAAGTTACGGCACCCTAAATTCCAACGATAACTGGCTGTCTAGAGGAAAACCGTCCACGCATCAAAACGGTTTAATAGGGTTCCCCACTTAACGCGAATGTTTAAACAAACAAATGTAGGAATTGAATACTTCGTCGGGGTCATCAAAGGGCCTTATACAGTTAAGGAAAATGTTTTCTATTGGAGTCACTAAAGCTTGCATAAACAACTTCATGTAAGTTTTAGGAATCACATAACCCTGTGCGTCCCACAGTCGGGTAAATAGACACGATTTCGATTAATAAGAATGAATAAATAGTTAAACTGATGCAATATTATATTCAGATCACTGTCTGGTCTGATGAATCAAAAATCTCTGTCTTGAAATAAAACACAGAAAAGGAGAATTTTTAAATGCCAGCTTGATAATAAATTGGTATTAAAATTGGCGGATAAGGCAAACCTGAGGTACCTACTTACTTTGCGCATGTAATGAAATTGTAAAATATGTGGGAATTACCTTGAATCGTCCGCATAACAATAATAAATCACTTTATAATGGCCGTAGCGGAAACTGGGCCATCAGACAGAGGAGGAATAAGGATGTGTAAACACGTTTATTATTTCTCAGCGTAATTTTTGTATGTAATTCAGATAAAATTTCAATTTGATTTACGTTTATAAACGGCCGTTCCGCATTTAAAGCCTTCGTTTTATAATACCTAAGCTTTTACGTGGACTCATTGCCATCAAATCTTCTGGTTTAATAGACCAAGTCGGCTTACCCATGCACCCTAAGAAACGGAAAGTAATTTAATATTCCTAGACTTACGACGGCTCTATAATCTATTGATGACCACGAAGCCCGCTCTACTTATTTAAAAGTAGGTTTAGGATCAACAAAAATTATACTTTGCCCTGTTAAGTTTACCGCATGTAAAATAGCTTAAAAAATAAGTTGGAGTCAAGCTAATTCAGACGTATTCAGAATTTTCTGCCCAGAATTCAGGTCAATTAATTGAACTGAAAGAATTGAGGCCTAATTATGAAACTTTAAAACCTACTAGCATTTAGTATTTGCACAAAACCAACCGGCGTGATCCCTGAAACAAATTGTTAAACATCAAACACGAAATCAACAAATTGTTTGAATCAATATAGGTAAACGGATCAAAGTAGATTACCAATCAATTCTTACTGTATATAAAGGTAAATGGATTAATTTTAGCCTTTCTGATACAAGTACGCGATTGGTGTTTTCTTTGTTTGATATTTTTGTTCAATTATTTAGTATTCTATAATAATCATGGAATACCATCCAGGGAAAATGTTATTAATATATCATAACAAAAATTAATAAATGCAGATTCATTTAAAATGGAAAATACTATACTTGATTGCACAATATTGCGCGCATTATTATTCATACAGGACTTAAACGCTTCCATGGGCATGACATATATCATTTTGGATGGCATACGTTATAATACGGTGCGTCTAAAATTGTATATGTATATACTTGTAACCTTTATTGTGCTTAACATAAGAGCTTTAATGCATGAAGCCTTTCACAAAGCGAGTTTTACTTATTAAGAATGCATGAGCAGATTGACAGATTCATTAACTTATTACAATGGCTCTATGTAATAAACGTGGCAAAAGAGACCATAATGAGTGCACAAAATACATATTATATTATATAGTAACTAGCGAATGCCCGCGACTTTGTCTGCGTGGTTTGAGGTTTTTAGGTTCCCGTAGGAACTCTTTAATTTTCCGGGATAATAAGTAGCCTATGTGCTATTCTTCAAACTTTCGCATTTATAATATTAGTAAGATGTAGTGTTGTCTCAAACCCTACTCATTGCCTTGCTTATAAATGCGAAAGTGTGTCGGACTGTATGTTACACTTTACACGGTCCATCCATTTAACCAATTTTGACGAAATTGGGTTAAAATGTATTGCTTTTTATACATCGACCAATTACAATTTTTGTACACTGATAACTTAATTTTTTTATATCCTTTCGCTCTAGCTCATCTTGCGACCCAACCAAATTTTTGAAGCTATCATGAGGTAATTGGCTCTCAGATCTTCATACATGGGACGTGGTCAAATTGTAACTACTAATAAAATATTTTTTTATAAAAATTAGTTATTTTCCATTTAACAATATGTAAACGTTACTCTTATCCTTTCATGTTCTGTACCGACATGCTTTTGGTCCGCAATCAACTCAAAATTAGATAATTAGATACGAAAATCACTGAAAATTTAATCTTATTAAATTATGTTAACAAAGGACAACGGTTAGTCACCCTCGCTAATAAAATTCCATTAGGACCAAATAAGGCTGTAAACAATATTAGGGTTCCGTAACTCAACTGCACTATTATTAACCACCATATTATTACTATTATTAACAACCGTTTGAGCAATTAATAGCATCAAATATGAACTTATTTTGAAGTTTTATAATACACTAGAATTAGATGATGATTTTTTGATTTCCACGGGAACTCTTCAATTTTCCGGGATAAAAACCCGGGGCAGCCTATGTTCTTCTCCGGGATGTAACCCATCTCTGTACCCAATTTCATCAAAATCGGTTGAGTATTTGGGCCGTGAAAGCGTAGCAGACTGACAGACCCACTTTCGCTTTTATAATATTAAGCATGGAAGTATGGATTTAATTTCCTCGGACAAGAAGAAATGAAATACGAACCAATGAGATTGACCTTTAGTTAAGTGATTACGTCATCACATATCAATCATGAGTTGACGCTTGACAAATAGCTATTAATGTCCCGGGGCGGATCAACGAGGCGTACGAGTGGGGCGTCGCATGAATATGCCAATCGGTTGTTTATTAGCGAACCAATTAGAGTCAAACTTACAGCTTGTCAATTCAAATAAACAATTACACCTTTATTGAATGAACAATATAGAAATTTCATTCGCTATAATCCGTCAGAGTACATCTTTTAGTGGCAATACAGTAGGCCGGTTTTAAATTAATAACATTATTTAGCTTTACGTGTGTTTCCATTTTGAACCGACTTCAAAAAACCGGCCAAGTGCGAGTCGGACTCGCGCACCGAGGGTTCCGTACTCAAGAAGTAGGTATAATTACCTTTGTTAATGAACCGCAAAACTAACTTTGTTTGTAGAGGTTTACTGTTAATATCAAAAAATTACGTTTGTTGTATGGGAGCCCCCCTTTAATATTTACTTTATTGATATTTAATTATTTATTTTGAAAGTTATTATACAAGTTAATATTCTGTGAAAATTTGAACCGTCTACCTGTTACCGTTTTTAATATTGAGCAAAAAAATACGAAAAAAACACGTTTATTGTATGGGGACCCCCCTTAATATATATATTTTTTTAATTTTTAGTATTTGTTGTTATAGCGGCAACGGAAATACATCATTTTTGAAAATTTCAGCTTTCTAGCTATCACGGTCTATGAGATACAGCCTGGAGACAGACAGACAGACAGACAGACAGACAGCGGAGTCTTAGTAATAGGGTCCCGTTTTTACCCTTTGGGTACGGAACCCTAAAAAAGAGGAGGTTCTCAATTCGGTTGTTTCTTTTTTGTTTGAGTACCTATTCACACACAGAATTATCCAAAGTTTATGCGAAACTTACATCAAATTCCATTTATGGAAAAACTGATTAACTGTCCGACATAATATCAACGTACAACGACGGTTGTGTGTAAGATTTTCCCTATAACATACTGTACGTAGTCCAGTAGAGTCAATTAATATATGCTAATGTTATATATCTGAAACGGCGTACGTTTGTTCGTAATTACATTATACATGATCAAGCAGTAGGCACCTACAAGGTAATACATTAAATTTACACCCCAGGACAAAAATCCGCATTTTAAAAGCTTGTTACTAATAAAACTACCCGTGTATTATCTGCTTATTGCATTGGAATTTAAAATTATTACTTATATCATTTTTAACTGCAAGTCCTCAACTATACCGATGCCAAAAATCACGTCGATCCGTTGCTCTGTTGCGACGTGATTGAAGGACAAACCGACACACACATTTTCGCATTTATAATATTAGTATGATGATCATTGAGTTAACAAGTGATAATCTATCTTGTGTAAACGGGCCAAGTGCGAGTCGGACTCGCGCACCGAGGGTTCCGTACAAACCTGTAGGTATATGAGAAAAAGTTATGGTATTTTTATTCCACTTATCTATTTTAATTTCAATTCAATACCTCTACGCGTTCATGCCGAAAGGGGTAGTAAGTTTAAAATTATTAAAAATATTTTCATTATATGATGTAACTAAAAATGTATGCTTTTCGCAATTCTTCCTATATCTGTGCTATAAAACGATGCTTCGTACAAAATTTCAAAATTCTGAATTCACGGGAAGTACCCTGCAGGTTTTGATTCCCTTGCGCCCCTTGCGAGTGTCGAAAATTTGCAGCATAAACGGCTGTATCTTTTGATTGCGATGGCTTAAATGCTTGATTTTTTCACAGCTCCAAGGGACAGTAGACCTGAGTATTTGATATGAATTTCAGCTTGATACCTTCATGCGTTCCTGAGAAAAAGGGTCTTGACACACAGACGGACGGACAACAAAGTGATCCTATAAGGGTTCCGTTTTTTCTTTTGAGGTACGGAACCCTAAAAATCGACAAACATCAATCAAATTATTACTACTCGTGTGAGCATAAATAATATTTTTTAGCAGAAAACCTATATTTAAAACCAGCCAATCGTCTGGCGTCGCAACATTGATGTAGAATTTTAGTAATGCGTCGCAAGATTTCTGAGTCTGACACGTGACAATCAATTTAATGTTAATAAAACATGTCGATACTGAAACGACCTTTGCCAAACTCGACTGCAATGACAGTCAATATTATTTTCTAAACAGTTTTCTTCTGCATACTAAAATTGTAGTAGGTACCTACCCATGACGAATCGCTGTTTAACCATTTCAAACATTTCATTGTGGAGAAACTAGAACACCACTTAGTCGGATAAGTCAGGCACAGTCCAACGTGAAATCCTTCCTGAGTGTGACAGATGACAAAGAAAACATTATGGTAAAGGAACTCATAAAACAAAACGAACATAAAATTCAAAATGTTATCTACAATAATTCTGCATTACCTAATTTATGGATGTAGGAATCCATACTATCCATACTAATATTATAAATGCGAAAGTGTGTCTGTCTGTCTGTCTGCTACGCCTTCGCGGCCCGTCGTTTCAACCGATATTCATGAAATTTGGTATAGAGATAAGTTGCATCCCGGGGAAGGACATAGGCTACATATTATCCCGGAATATTATATTTCCCGGATCCGCGGGAATAAAAAGAAACTTAATCAACGCAGACGAAGTCACGGGCATCATCTAGAAGGTATATTATAAATGAATCCCGTACTAAAATAAAAACTGAGTATATCTTATTAAATTTTTGATTTTGCATCATTGAGTGTGCGTGAAACGAAGTGGTTGTTTGTATTTCTTGGATTATGAACTCGTCACTGTTTAAATTGTCAAATTAAATCTTTTAATACTGTCAATTTTGAGAATACCTTAATTAAATTAAACTAAATTTTGTCGCATTATATTTGTTATCTTAAAATTGTAGGTTGCTGAAAATCTCCCTTCTTGCTCCCACTTATCGTTATTAAATGAACTAGAAAGATCTAAGCTACATAGACAACCCTCAATCTATTTCTTTTAATCTATTATTATTAGCTAAATTACATATTTGAAACAGTAGCTGCAATATTATAACAGTTTCATTATGAATAAGAATAAAGAACAAAACAAATTAAAAGTCATTTTTAAACAGATATATAAAAAAGTAAAAGTTCTGCGTAGTTCTATAACATAAAAAAAAAGTCACGCAAACTAAGTTTCTATTCGAATACACATAAAAGCTTTGATTTTATTGTGTGTGAAAGTAAATTTTTATATTTACAGAATTCAAAAGAAAGTAAGTCATGACGCCATCAGACATGTTATCACAGACTAAAATTGTTTCACTCATATCGTTTTACTTTACTTTGACGTGAGCAATGTATTGTGTACGACATACGTACCTACACATTGCGTACTTTTATTTTTACCCTCGACGAAGCGGAGACGGTATATGTGTTTGCCCTAAGAGGTTGTGTGTTTGTTTGTTTGTTTGTTTGTTTGTTTGTTTGTTTGTTTGTGCACTTTTTTGTCACCATTTTTCTCAAAAAGTACTGGGCCGATTGAGATGCGGTTTCTTGCATTAAATACGTATAGCTTGTGAGAAGGTTTTTAGATATATTTTAGGACCATAGACAACCAAGCTGAGCTGTAGTCTATGATTTTAATATTTCAACATGTTACCATTTTTCACAAAAACTACTGGGCCGATTGAGATGCGGTTTTTTGCATTAGATGTGTATAGCTTGTGAGAAGGTTCTTAGATATATTTTAGGACCATAGACAACAAAGCTGAGCTGTAGTCTATGATCTTAATTTTTCTATGTGTTAAAAATTTTCACAAAAAGTACTGGGCCGATTGAGATGCGGTTTTTTGCATTAGATATGTTTAGCTTGTGAGAAGGTTCTTAGATATATTTTAGGACCATAGACAACTAAGCTGAGCTGTAGTCTATGATTTTATTTTTTCAATATGTTACCATTTTTCACAAAAAGTACTGGGCCGATTGAGATGCGGTTTTTTGCATTAGATGTGTATAGCTTGTGAGAAGGTTCTTTAATATATTTTAGGACCATAGACAACAAAGCTGAGCTGTTGTCTATGATCTTAATTTTTCAACCACTGTAACCATTTTTCACAAAAAGTACTGGGCCGATTGAGATGCGGTTTATTGCATTTAGGACTTCGTGCGATTACAAAACAGGAAACTGGTACCAAAATTTTAAAAAATCAGCGCCATTTTGAAATTCTTTGTTAATTGACCGATTTCGTTCAAAATCTATATTTAGGGCTCCCTGGGGTCACAAAACAGGAAACTGGTACCAAAATTTAAAAAAATCAGCGCCATTTTGAAATTCTTTGTTAATCGATCGATTTCGTTCAAAATCGATATTTAGGACTCCCTGGGGTTACAAAACAGGAAACTGTTACCAAACTTTAAAAAAACAGCGCCATTTTGTAATTCTTTGTTAATTAACCGATTTTGTTCAAAATCGATATTTAGGGCTTCGTGGGTTACAAAACAGGAAACTGGTACCAAAATTTTAAAAAAATCAGCGCCATTTTGAAATTCTTTGTTAATTGACCGATTTCGTTCAAAATCGATATTTAGGGCTCCCTGGGGTCACAAAACAGGAAACTGGTACCAAAATTTTAAAAAATCAGCGCCATTTTGAAATTCTGTGTTAGTTGACCGATTTCGTTCAAAATCGATATTTAGGGCTCCCTGGGGTCACAAAACAGGAAACTGTTACCAAAATTTTAGAAAATCAGTGCCATTTTGAAATTCTTTGTTAATTGACCGATTTCGTTCAAAATCTATATTTAGGGCTCCCTGGGGTCACAAAACGGGAAACTGGTACCAAAATTTAAAAAAATCAGCGCCATTTTGAAATTCTTTGTTAATTGATCGATTTCGTTCAAAATCGATATTTAGGACTCCCTGGGGTTACAAAACAGGAAACTGTTACCAAACTTTAAAAAAACAGCGCCATTTTGAAATTCTTTGTTAATTAACCGATTTTGTTCAAAATCGATATTTAGGGCTTCGTGGGATTACAAAACAGGAAACTGGTACCAAAATTTTAAAAAAATCAGCGCCATTTTGAAATTCTTTGTTAATTGACCGATTTCGTTTAAAATCTATATTTAGGGCTCCCTGGGGTCACAAAACAGGAAACTGGTACCAAAATTTTAAAAAATCAGCGCCATTTTGAATTTCTGTGTTAATTGACCGATTTCGTTCAAAATCGATATGAAGGGCTCCCTGGGGTCACAAAACAGGAAACTGTTACCAAAATTTTAGAAAATCAGCGCCATTTTGAAATTATAATTTATACTATATTTTAGGACCATAGACAACCAAGCTGAGCTGTAGTCTATGATTTTAATATTTCAACATGTTACCATTTTTCACAAAAACTACTGGGCCGATTGAGATGCGGTTTTTTGCATTAGATGTGTATAGCTTGTGAGAAGGTTCTTAGATATATTTTAGGACCATAGACAACAAAGCTGAGCTGTAGTCTATGATCTTAATTTTTCTATGTGTTAAAAATTTTCACAAAAAGTACTGGGCCGATTGAGATGCGGTTTTTTGCATTAGATATGTTTAGCTTGTGAGAAGGTTCTTAGATATATTTTAGGACCATAGACAACTAAGCTGAGCTGTAGTCTATGATTTTATTTTTTCAATATGTTACCATTTTTCACAAAAAGTACTGGGCCGATTGAGATGCGGTTTTTTGCATTAGATGTGTATAGCTTGTGAGAAGGTTCTTTAATATATTTTAGGACCATAGACAACAAAGCTGAGCTGTTGTCTATGATCTTAATTTTTCAACCACTGTAACCATTTTTCACAAAAAGTACTGGGCCGATTGAGATGCGGTTTATTGCATTTAGGACTTCGTGCGATTACAAAACAGGAAACTGGTACCAAAATTTTAAAAAATCAGCGCCATTTTGAAATTCTTTGTTAATTGATCGATTTCGTTCAAAATCTATATTTAGGGCTCCCTGGGGTCACAAAACAGGAAACTGGTACCAAAATTTAAAAAAATCAGCGCCATTTCGAAATTCTTTGTTAATTGATCGATTTCGTTCAAAATCGATATTTAAGACTCCCTGGGGTTACAAAACAGGAAACTGTTACCAAACTTTAAAAAAACAGCGCCATTTTGAAATTCTTTGTTAATTAACCGATTTTGTTCAAAATCGATATTTAGGGCTTCGTGGGTTACAAAACAGGAAACTGGTACCAAAATTTTAAAAAAATCAGCGCCATTTTGAAATTCTTTGTTAATTGACCGATTTCGTTCAAAATCGATATTTAGGGCTCCCTGGGGTCACAAAACAGGAAACTGGTACCAAAATTTTAAAAAATCAGCGCCATTTTGAAATTCTGTGTTAGTTGACCGATTTCGTTCAAAATCGATATTTAGGGCTCCCTGGGGTCACAAAACAGGAAACTGTTACCAAAATTTTAGAAAATCAGCGCCATTTTGAAATTCTTTGTTAATTGACCGATTTCGTTCAAAATCTATATTTAGGGCTCCCTGGGGTCACAAAACAGGAAACTGGTACCAAAATTTAAAAAAATCAGCGCCATTTTGAAATTCTTTGTTAATTGATCGATTTCGTTCAAAATCGATATTTAGGACTCCCTGGGGTTACAAAACAGGAAACTGTTACCAAACTTTAAAAAAACAGCGCCATTTTGAAATTCTTTGTTAATTAACCGATTTTGTTCAAAATCGATATTTAGGGCTTCGTGGGATTACAAAACAGGAAACTGGTACCAAAATTTTAAAAAAATCAGCGCCATTTTGAAATTCTTTGTTAATTGACCGATTTCGTTCAAAATCTATATTTAGGGCTCCCTGGGGTCACAAAACAGGAAACTGGTACCAAAATTTTAAAAAATCAGCGCCATTTTGAATTTCTGTGTTAATTGACCGATTTCGTTCAAAATCGATATGAAGGGCTCCCTGGGGTCACAAAACAGGAAACTATTACCAAAATTTTAGAAAATCAGCGCCATTTTGAAATTATTTGTTTGTTGACCAATTTCGTTCAAAATCGATATTTAGGACTCCCTGGGGTTACGAAACAGGAAACTGTTACCAAAGTTTTAAAAAATCAGCGCCATTTTTATTTATTTTGTTATCACCATAATAAATGAATTCAGTTTAGTACGGTAAAATCTGTACTACTTGTAAGTCTAACCACAACCCGTGAGCTGCTTTAGCAGCTCGCGCACAGGGCGAAATACTAGTTAGATATATATAGCTTGAGAGAAGGTTCTTAGATATATTTTAGGACCATAGACAACCAAGCTGAGCTGTCTCTATGATTTTAATATTTCGATATGTTACCATTTTTTACAAAAAGTACTGGGCCGATTGAAATGCGGTTTTTTTCATTAGATGTGTATAGCTTGTGAGAAGGTTCTTAGATATATTTTAGGACCATAGACAACAAAGCTGAGCTGTAGTCTATGATTTAATTTTTTCAATATGTTACCATTTTTCTCAAAAACTACTGTGCTGATCTAGATGCGGGCTTTTTGTTTTAGATATATTTAGCTTGTACCTAGATGCTGCCCAGGGTATCATGATGGAGTCAGGAGGCGATCATGGGAACTCCTTAAATTCTCATCGTATACCCGTCGCGTTTGGACTCTTTTGATTTGTCCATTTGAAAAGGGTTTGGCCATAGTCCACCACACTGGTCAAAAAAACTACTGAGCTGTCAAAGATGCAGTTTTGTGTTTTAGATATTATGTAATATATACGTTTGCTACGTTCTAATTGTTGTTTCAAAGTTATAAAGGTCAAAGGTATAATGGAGCTCTGCAGTTCGTCGTGGGTTTTTTTAAAATTTTTAATTTTATTACTTGTTCAAATAGAATTTCATTTCGTTCTAAACTAACTACTGTCTCCCTTCTGTTTCACCTCGCTGCAAAATATACGCTAACATTTTATGACAAAGCACAAATAATAAAAACATTGTACTTACTTATATTTTTTATTCTACGATTATGTGCAACACACGTGTGTTCTCTTTGTAAGGTGAAATAAAACTAATTTCAAAAGCCCAATAAACGGTTTTGTGCTATCCAATTTTGAAAAACATTACAGTTCGTCTTGAAATTAAAATGTGTTGTTATTCTAAAATAAAACAAATAGAAATACAAATAAATCAAGAAGTACAAGTGGAAAACCAAAATATTATAAGCTAAAAGCAAAACTATTCGTTTCTATGGATGTTATTTCAAAACTCAATATAACTCAAACTTATTCGGATCTAAAATACACCGCCATATTTAACTCAAATACACTAGCCTTACCACAGAATACTCAATAATTATTATTATATTAATAGATATTTGAGGTAGCCTTACTTAGCCGTCGGCTATAGTATAGGGCTCGCCTTTGTGTTATTATAGACTAATCTGTCTTTGTGCTAAATTTCATCCAAATCGGTTCAGACGTTCTGGCGTAATTCAGTAACAAACATTCATCCATCCATTTAAACTTTCGCATTTATAATATTAGTATAGATGTACAGATAACATATTCAAATTCAATGTACTTTGATTCGATTTCAAATACATATTTCCAACAATTTCATAGTAAATACACTTACCATAGATATTTAGGTACAAAACTGTCTAGTTGTTGGTTGTTTAGGTTGGCTATTAGGTATAGTATTAATACAATAACAAAAATCTAAAATAAATATTTTATTCTACAAAAGTGGTTTTTAACTATACCCTTTATATTCAAATTTCTATGTGTGCAAAATATAAATATATGTCACAAACTGGTCACTCGTGTTCAAACAAAACTTTTTAACGGTTTCATATCAATTCGACATTAAGAGGGTTTTGGACTATGTATTAAATACAAGTTTCGCAAAGTAAAAAAGGGATTTGCCTTAATATTTTTAAGGAGTTAATCATATTCTTTCGGCTTAAAAAAGTAATTTCAACTAAAAGATAATCCCACAGAAATAAAAAACGAGAAAGAAATCACAATGAAAAGAAATATACACTCTTTCTTTTTGGCATCTAAATTATGTCTGGCGCATCACATAAAATCCTCGTTACGGATATTCCATTTAAATATTATATCCACATCTTTCAAGGCACATAAGAAGACGATTGTATACATAATCTTAACTACTCAGTTTCTCCGTATAATCTTGTCATTAAGTCGGAGGCTTAAGACGGGATTGAAGCATGCATCTGTAACAAGTCAGATGTACAGACAATAATGCACATACACAGACACAGATAGAAATGTAAGAGTAGAAAGATTATTAAGCTATTGCATAGCTTCTATCGCGGGCCTTGAGCGTGGAGACCGAATCCAGAAATTCCGTAACGAAAAAAAACCTAACACTTTGGTTGCTATGACTACTTGTGTTGTTGACTTCAAGTTGTTGAAAATATAAAGGCAAAATAATTTTAAAGAATTATGTTTTCAATAGTCCGGGTGTCCAAGGGGAATCAAAAAACCTCATAGAGGTTTTTTTACACCCGGAAAACCTCTATGAGGTTTTTTGATTCCCCTTGGACACCAATAAGACCATTGAAAGGAATTTTCATTTAACTCAGAGTCCTGTTTGGTATGTAAAAATTGCATATTAATTTAAATAGCTAAAAGCAACCGTCATTCGCAGTAGATTTGTGATTATGCTTCGAGTTTCTACAAACTTTTCAGCTGCATTAGCATTTTCAGGTGATAATATCTTTTCACTATTCATATACTCAGGCGTCATCTGTGCTCAACTGTGAAATATGAACCTCGTGGAAATATTATGTTGGCTATGCATCTTAAAAGTATGCGCTTTGTTAACATAAAAGTTTCAATCGTTTTGGCCGCCAAGTCGCCGACACGTATTTTATTGGAAGTTTGCAAGTAAGAACTTTGAATTGTAGAACTTTCCTAAATAATAGAATTTCACTTCATAAATGCATGAGTTTCTTATCTGGCATCGCGTTAAATCAGCGTTTAACATTATTTCATTTGTATATGCCCAAAATTTGCATTTTGATTTTGTAAGAGGCTAATGACGCAAATGAAGCAGATACAGAAATTCGATTCTCAATAGAACTACGTTAGTGCTGGACATAGGACGTGCCAACTGCTAACCATGGACATTGGCCACGTCGAAAGTATTACTATTAAGTGTCTCTTACACATAGGCGCAAAGCAGTCGGCCAACGGTGCACACTGCACAAGTGCGGTGCTACTAGGCGTATAATTGCCGTATGCGTTGTTGAATGGGTTGCTGAATTTTATCGAGTTTCATACAACTATCAATTGCCGGAATCCGCAAACAACATTTACAGCCGAACGCATTGGACCAACGTATTCGGAAGCCTTAAAATGTGTATCCAAACCTCGTCTCCACTCTTTATCTAAGTAAATCCAAGATTTAATCCGCAAACAAACATTCTGTGTACTTCGTCAACCATTTGGTTTTTTTAGAATATATTTTGTCCGATTGAATGGATGAAAATTCGGGCCAATTTCGTGTTCTTTTTACATTCCAATTTTTGAGATAACATTATATTATTATGTCTTGTGTTACAATAATCAAATTCATTTGAAAAAGGTTTTTTTTATTTTATATTTTTGAATCTTTTGATAAAAACTATTTAGTATTGCTTCGCTTAAAATTTGCATTGGCAAAAAAGGATATTAAAAAGTTTGGGCAATCTGCTACTAATTAAGTAGATTTTGTTTACACATACATAATTATATGTGTAAGCAACCTTAAGGGACCTTAAGCTCCCTAAACTGTGTTTTTGGATTTTTTGTAGGTATAACGAAAAAATTCCAAAAAATCTGTCAATTTATTTTAAGGGCGTTCCTAGCACAAGACGTCTCGGTGTAAGTGGTTTATTCCAATGTAGATTTTAGACGTGACTGTATATTCAATCAGATTAGCAGAAGCATACCTACTTTAGTAATCACACTTGCACCGTAAATCCTCGTATAAAAAATTTACGAATCAAAGACTGCAAAGCATGTTTCTATGAATACCATTGTCTGCCAATACCAATGCTAATGTAACGTAAAAACTCTCAAACAACTACTTTCGTTCGCTTATAATATCTGCATAATTATTCGTAAAGCACAATATAATTATTCAAATTGCTCTTTAAAAAAACATAGCTAACAGCTTCAAATTAAGCAAGCATAAAATGAAACGACCCCTTTTAAACTATATTAGTGGCGTAGCTGCACAGCAACTATCTCTTTATTTTTTTAATTATCTAAATATGCTCAGCCATTTTGTTTCATTAATTTTTCTAAAGCAGTCACAGAACAAAATATAGTTACAAATGTACCAATAATGAAACCCTACGCAAAAAAACTAAAGCCATTTAATAGCTTTATTAAGGTAAAAAGGTAATATTCTGACAATGCAGACTGAGATATAATAAACTTATTATCTTTTGTGTAGAGATAATAAGTTTTGAGAAATAATAGAATTTGCATTTCACGAGTTATTACCGGCGAATTAAGCTCATTACCACGTAATGATGAACTCAATTTTATTGAGAATACAAAAGCCATAATTCAATGATTAATCCGTAAACTAGTTACGATTCAAGTCCTGTTTAATAAATATTTATGGTTTCGGGCCGTTATCGCTATTCGGAAACGGAGGATAATCTGCATATCCCGTACATGCTTTTTAAGAAGTATTCCACAGAACAATCACATTAACTGACACAGTTGAAAATGTTGATATCCACAAAACAACAGTGCGCTAATATCCTTTCGTATATCTGTGGGTCCAGTGAACTCGCGGGCGGTTAAAAGTTGCGGTGCGGTTCGGTACGCGTAGTCGCCTTGCAGGACGGCGTGCCACTGGCCGCCCGCCCCGCCCGAGCGACAACCGCCCGCCCTCACGCGCAATGACGCCTGACGCACCACATCTCAAGCCTACACCATCATTTCCTTCCTTAATGGAATGTAGCCAAAAAATAATAACAAAATAACTTAACCTACCGTATAGTGGTCCTAAGGAAATTCCATGCGCTGTTTCACAATTTAAGGAACGCTAGTGCCATATTTCATATCGATAAATACGAAAAAACAATACTAATAAACCTACCACGTTTGAGTAAGCTTGTAAGTCCCAGTGGGCACAAAATTAAGCAGATTTAAAATTAAACCAGATACACAATTTGCATTTTCGCGATAAACCTATTTTTGCCTTGCTTCCATATTGGAAAAAGCAACGGGTAAGAAATATGAGTTCACGTTTCATTAAACACGAGTTTGCTAAAGCGTCAAGTATACACATTTTGGTGGTGCCGTCATAAGCAAGCGCGTTCCGATAAAAAAGCTGAGACTAATATTATAAAGTAACATAAATTGTATGACTCTGGAAATTCTGGATCTATTCCAAATTCATCAGTGAGAGAACTACTGACTTTCAGCAAGCTATGGAGGGATATTTTTTCATTAAAACATTTCAAATGCCGATTTTAAATGTATTAAGACTAAATAACTATTACCATGATTATTACTCGTATTTTATTATTCACGTGATTGCATAACAATTTTAGGTGCAGTAGGTATTTTATAATTACTTTTTTTTAATTCAGCGTCACTTTAAAACTTGCTCAGGCTTTAATTAGCATACAAATGGGAGTCTCGGGATGTGATCTCGTTTTTTAATTAGGGAACGCTTGTCACGGGTTATTGTTTAAATATAAATGAGTGCGCGTTGCAATAAAAGAGCATTTTCAGATTTCACAGCTATTATCCGGCAGCTGTGGGTAAATATACTCGTATTTTATGAAAATGCTTCTTGCAGCGGAGTATTAAATAGCGTTATTAGTTTAAGCATCCTCCCGAGATTCGTGACTGCTATACCTGATAGAGACTGCGTAGTTTGCTAATAGACAAAACTAAAGCCACGGATTATATTTATCGGTACCCATGGTAAATAATCATCATTAGCATAAAATAATAATTGAATCCCGGAAATCCATTAACATAAAATATTATTTTAGAGACTAATGACACAATGTAACGCTAATGTGATCAAACGCTCAATACGATTCTCATTTATAATATAAGTACAGATTTAAAGCTTCTGAATTAAAATTATATCTTTAAAAGTTGCCAAATAAGGGTTGCTATACATAGCCGATTCAGACATTTTTATCAAACTATGTAAATACAGCATTTTTCGACAGTTCTACTTTCATTCGGTTCGCCCGATCAGCAAAACCACCTGGGTTTATCAGAGCCCGGTTTCTCGCCCGGTTGTACCGCTAAAAGCTAAACCAACGATGGTATAAGTATGTGCGGATAATATGTAGAGTGTCTTTTTATCGAATATTCATCCACAAAATCGAAGAATTGCCCTAACTTTGAATCAAAATTGGTTTGCTCTACTCGACACATCTTGAATCAGAAAAAAGGGAGTTATGGAAGGTTTTCGAAAATTCCACTCGAGCGAAGCTGGGACGAGTGACTAGTTAACCCGCTCCAACTCCAGCTTCAGCTGTACGTAGCTGTAGCTGCAGTATGTGTAAGACCAGTAGCCAATATTGTTTTTAAGTAATAAGCTTACCTTTATAAGAATTCACGTTCAAGATAATATTATGGGTACATAATGACGCTATTAGGAAATTCGTCCAGACACATTGTGTACACGAGATAAAATAAACATAAAAGATAATTCGCCGTCGGTTGTAGTGGCAACGCTATTATAACTGTCAGTTTATATTTTCCGTGTTTCGAGAAGAAAACTACTCGCAAACTACCTTATATATCTTGGAACTATAAGTAAGAACGAGGTGTATGTTTTCTAGACAGTGAAATGGTGTGGTAAATGTTTACCTTAGGTGTTACATCTTTCTAAAATCCTACATGACCTTAAGGCCAAGGACGACGTAAGGATTAAAGGATTTGCCAGATAAGGTAGCTGTTAACCTCTACAACTCTGGCAGTCTGGCTACTCGACAGTTTTGGGCAAAACGTTACATATTACATTCTGTGAAAGTGTGTTTGATTGTTGGTTTATCCTTGGATCACGCCACAGCAGAGCAATGTATCGACGAGGCTTTTTACCCAACTACGGCGAAGCCAAAAGTAAGTAAGTTTGTTTGTATTTATGTATGTTATATCGTAGCGCCTAAACTTCTGAGCCGATTTTGATGAATCAGTCGTTTCTTTATTATATGTGTGAACATGACATGACGAACTACAGTGTCTATAGTGTACGGTGAAAAGTATTTTTTTAAAAAGCAATAAAGCAGCATTTTGAATATTGTGTTAAGAAGTTGCCCTCAAGAGGTGATTAATTTACGCTGTATAGTATTTCAAATTTCAATCATTAATCCTTAAAATCCAGAAGAAATTTTCCTTAACAGTATTTTATACAAAAAATAACAGGAAAACAGTTTTCCTTTAGAAAATATTTATTTGGTTACTGTTGACAGTGCGAAAATTATTGACATTGCATGCACTAAATTTTTATTGTGCAGTTAACATTTCGCATACAGTAAATATGATTCGGAACCGCGAATGATGATGATAAAATAAGATTTATATCATAACGGTACTTATATCAATTTTATTTATAAATTTTAGTTTTTTTTTGTTACTAGGTATATAAGAATTTATTTTATAATAGAAACAATATAATTATTAACAAATTTAAACAAATTTTAGAATTGGCTATGATAATAATTTTACATTATCAGCAAATATTACAATAAAAGTTAATATTCGTAAATTTAAATTAAATATAATATTAAAAAAATAAATTTGAAAAAAAACATGCAATATTGTTTCTGAAAGGGCTTTGAAATTTTGGATAAGACTTATGTTTCATACAAAGATTTTGTATCGCCACGAAAAAAAATTAAATCGAAATCTATGAGTATAAGCGGGGAAACAACACATTAGCATTAAAAATATTTTAGTCGCTTCCACGAAAAGAAATCTCAATTCTCGAGTTAAGATTATTATTTATTCAGTTGCCTACTGCCGGCTTTGTAATATCGTGGCACAATATTTTCCCAAACTTAATGTTGCATAAACAAATTTTTTTTCTCAAAGGATCTTAACCAAGTTTAAAAATTATGAAGGAACATAAAACAGCACCTACCTACCTAAATGCAAATCGGGACAGTTTTCGAGTTCTGTTGATCATACCTATTAAAATATAAATATTACTCGTATTTAGAGACTAACAATAATTCCTAAAATTTAATATCAGCTACAGAGCATTGATAGAAATATAGTATAAAATTAAATAAATCGTCGAGTGATCTTACTTTACTTTTTGTTTGAACAAATAAAGATTTTTATTACTATATTATTATTATTATTACAGATCATACATATTTTTGAATGTTTAATTAAAAAAAATCGAAAACTCCATTATAATAAGCACATATCCATGTTAATAAATCCCACGAAAAAGATTATTTTTAGAAATAAATATGATAATTGTTCAGGTAATTGCTTTATTTTGAATTTAGGAATTATACTGTATTAAATACTACTTACTTTCTACACTACTTATCCATGATGGATTAGTCTTCAGAACTTGTCATAAACTCCGAAGCTTATGAGCTTAAATTTTCGTGAGAGGATTTCTGAGTTATCAAAGCTGCTCCCATATTCAGGGATCCCCTGATCTAAAAGTGCGTGTACGAAACCTTTATAGCCTAATTTAATTTTGTTTCTAAAGATATAAATACGAGAGTTAATATAGCTTTATACATGAAATTACTTATTTTGCTTTAAAAGGTTCCATTTCAAAATAAATACCCAGTAGCAATAGAACAAATATTAGAACGATAAATAAAGCAATGCTTTTAACTAAATATTGCTGATAAGCGAAGTTAATTAACTCGAGCGTTCCTTTATAAACACTTCTTATATTTGCCACGTATGTACTTGTTAGCCGAGTAAAAGCCCGGTCCAGAATAAATAGCGCTCCATTAGACCCAACCATCGGCTGTCACAGCTGAACGTGAATGTGCTTTACGCTTTTTGCAACACCGGACACTCCTTGGCTTCAAAGGTAGAATGATTCGCAATGATATACCAGCCAAGGTGCTGTTTTCAATTCGGGAACAAAGCAACAATGCACTATAAACTAGAAACTGCGATACAAGATTATTTGGAACCGTGGTCAAAATTTTACGTCAATGTCGTTATTTTATCTGCCGTAAGTAATAAATCTTATAATTGGATTATCCATTATTTTCCAAGATTTGTTTCGCTCGTGAAGATTTGATAATTGATTCAACTTTATATTTTACTAGCTGATGCCCGCGACTTCGTCCGCGTGGTTTAAGTTTTTTGTTATTCCCGCGGGAACTCTTTAATTTTCCGGGATAAAAAGTAGCCTATGTCACTCTCCAGATCCTCAACTATACCCATGCCAAAAATCACGTCAATCCGTTACTCCGTTGCGGCGTGATTGAAGGACAAACCAACAAACCAACAAACCAACAAACCAACAAACCAACAAACAAAGTGACTTTCGCATTTATAATATTATATAAGTATGATAATATGATCTTGATGATAAGGTCAAGACTGGAAAATAACAGTTTCTCGACAAATGACTTAAATAATCTATTTCCAGGCTTAAATTTAAAGTGCGAATGGCAATTAACCAACGAATACTGATTCCTGTAAAATTGTCTTTTAATAATAACATTTTTGATAATTGTAAAAACCAAATTTGTATTAAAAATAAAAATCAGCTCATATTTCGAAATTTTAAATTACATATTGTCAGTGGACCGCAAACCTTTTGTGTAACGTCGAATGTAGGTACTTCTGTATATTATATAGCTTTCAGAGTGGTCAGGTAACGTTTCATCATGCGCTGAAAAATTTACCGGGTCAACATAAAACCAAAAATATTGTCGCTATAATTATTTTCATTACATAATTGTTATATTAATAGATGTTATCAACGTTAATCCTGTTTTTAGGTACAAAGTAAACAATCAAACCTCTATATTATCCGAGTTTCTTGCTGGTTCTTCTCGGTAGGAACGGCATTCCGAACCAGTGGTACATTCATTTGACTATTCATAAGAACTTGTAAAAAGTCTATTTGAATAAAAATAATTTGATTTTGATAGATTTTGATTTTGATTTTGATTATGCATGTTTAATTGGATATAGACTCTGAGAGACGGAAAATCAAAGAGTTCCTAGTACCTAAGAGTTTTTTGAAAAATCCTAAATCTACGCGGATTAAATCACGGAAAACTAATTTTTTTTTAATCCTCTACAAGTTAGCCATTGACTGCGATCTCACCTGATGGTAAGTGATGATGCAGTCTAAGATGGTAGCGGGATGACTTGTTAGCCTTCCCATACCCTTCGGTTTCTACACGGCCTCGTACCGGAACGCTAAATCGCTTGGCGGCACGCACGTCTTTGCCGGTAGGGTGGTAACTAGCCACGGCCGGAGCCTCCCACCACGCCAGACCAGGTTAAATTCAGAAATTATTAATTCCCAAATTGACCCTGCCGGGGATCGAACCCGGGACAACAGCGCTGGACACTGCGCCACGGAGGTCGTCAAATTATAAGGTGTTGGATGGAATTCGTCGATAATGAGGAGAGTACGTTTATGTAGAATCCTTGAAGAAAGGAAACAAGTAGGTGCTAAGTCCTCTATCTTTTAAGGTTCACGAAACCAATAAAGTTACTTCAAAATTAGCATATGAGTCACGCAGGAGGAAAATGTTTTATGTTTTTTTTACCAATTATATTTCGCAACCAAAAAAACATATAAATTCAAAACGAGAATGAAACAATGTAAATAAAAAAATACTTATTTAAAGGCGTAACCGCTGCTCTTCTTCTGTGTCATCAGGATTAACAATGTTGATGCCTTATCTACGCGAAACAATGAAAACGCTGTCTCCACATTTTATTTCTGTGAAACATTTTTCTAAAAAACTTACCTTATAAATCTTGTGGTTTGCGCTGAAACCTTTAGTTAAAGTTTTCATTTTATTTCTCCTTACCTGTAACAATAAAAGATTCAGTTATTTCATTTGTAAATAAGCTTTTTTGAGATCAAACTATGTTGGAACGTATTTTCGAAACTCCTTTTACATAATGAGTCACACAGAATAAGCTTAGTAGCTTAGCGAAAAGATGGTAAATACGCTTAATTAAACTCAAAGGCAACATTTATTTTTCTTCAACAAAGTTTTGCAAGTGCTTTCCAATCGTCAAGTAACTAGTAAGGGAGAAGATAAAATTGGGCTTTTTTTGTAAACACAACATAAAATAATATTATTTTAAGCAAGTACATCATATACTTAAACAGTCACATTAACTATGATTCGCAATAATGGATATTTTTTTTTAAATAATTACTGTCTCTCATGAAATGAAAACTACCTGTGTACTACAAAATATCGGACTAAACAGATACATCTAAAGTTTAAATTGGAATGACACAGGTAAAATCAAAATTCTAGTCTAGAGCTAAACTATAGGATGTTTTTTTTTAATTTATCATTATAAATCAGGTCGATATTAAAATTAAACACGAAAGCTACTCGAACTTTTACCTATTCCCGTATTTTGTATCTATGATTTTAGTCTGAATACTTTTCAAGAATGATAATTTTGGCATTTATTTATATTGTTTGTTTGAATAAGTTTTATTTAACGCTTTTCCACTATGTTGAGTAGTGGCAAAATATGATGCAGTCTGAAGCCACTGAGAATCCATACTAATATTATAAATGCCAAAGTGTGTTTGTCTGTCTGTCTGCAACGCTTTCACGGCCCATCTGTTCAACCGATTTCGATGAAATTTGGTACAGGGATAGGTTGTATCCCGGGGCATGAGACATAGCATTAACATAGGCATTTTATCCCGGAAAATTAAAGAGTCCCCGCGGGTATCAAAAAATTCTTAATCCACGCGGACGAAGTCGCGATCATCATCGAGAGTAACAATGTACTTGCCCGTGTTCATTGAGTAACCAGAAGGAACGGTTGACCTATGTCAGAGTGCCTCCAGAACAAAGGTAGACAAAGGCCTGGCTCAGCAGTAAGTTACCAAATATAATAACTACGTCTGGATACGAGTACAAAAATAGCATAGTGTGACCGATATCATATCGATTTAAACTTAATAGACTTGAAATCAGTGATATTTATTGGAATTAACATACGCATATTTCACTTGGCACAATTTAAATTATACCTCGACTGAATCGTAGCAGACTGAATATTCAACCATATTATACAAACAGATACTAATATTATAAATGCGAAAGTTACTTTGTTTGTTGGTTTGTTGGTTTGTTGGTTTGTTGGTTTGTTGATTTGTTGGTTTGTCCTTCAATCACGCCGCAACGGAGCAACGGATTGACGTGATTTTTGGCATGGGTATAGTTGAGGACCTGGAGAGTGACATAGGCTACTTTTTATCCCGGAAAATTAAGGAGTTCCCGCGGGAATAACAAAAAACTTAAACCACGCGGACGAGGTCGCGGGCATCAGCTAGTAATGTTATAAATCCATTTAACGGCCTTCGTAACCTTCGACATATTATAACCCTACATATTATTCTGGGATCATTTAGGATCTAAGTCGCTTAATATTCATTTGAAGTGATGATAAAATTATGCAATGTGATAGCCCCTTATTTATTCACTTAAGTTATCGCTCTGAGCTTGGCTCGAATAAGTACTATGCGGACGCCTTAAAGTGCCAGTGGTCTGGGAAATCTTATACTACGGTTAAAAAGACTAATTGATGTATGGACGCTCCCCTTCCCTTCTCATTCCAAGAAGAGACTTGTGTTCAGTAGTGAGCCGGCAATGGGTTGATAAGAAGATGGACGCTCCATCCCTCAAAATATTCTACTAAATATTTACAAATGTCTTGTCAATCTATTAACTCATGACGGTACTATGAAGTTCTCGATAGAGTCAATGCTAAGCTAGCCAGCCAATCTTTTCGACATGAATAGACAAACTGACTCTAAATTTTAATTTAAAAAATCGAGGAACTGAGATCCGAGTTCTACTAACGTAATCATCATTATACCCTCAGGAATGCAGACTGTTTTCTAAAATTCACGCACGTCCACTGCGAATTGGCGGGATATGTTAAGAATTTCACCTGAAAACTACAAGTTTGATCACAATATCATGATAAAATGTAGATGTAATTACGAGTATGGAAAAGTGTCATTCAGTAAGTATTTCAGTATAAAGTTCGCCAAGTTAAAAAACTATATGTAGGTGTGTGCAAATTAAACCCTACCTACCTACATGGCTAGGCTATTGCAACAAACTCGCAAAATTCGGATCAGTTATCTTTTTAAAGGTTTCGGTACTGTACCTACTCGCTATTCATCGCAGAGAATAAAATTCGCGAGCAAGCACTGTCACGCTGTTTGTGCTTACACTATTCTATAGTTTTACTCCAGATAATATATTCTCTAGAGCACTAAAGCAAATTAATTCAACGGATACAAAAAGCTAATGAGTTATTCCCCAAATATGGGTGAATCCCAAAGAGGTGTTCCCCAACATTACATTCTCCGATATTACAAAGGAACAAAATTCCGATCCCGTGCGGTGGTAGATGATTACAAATGATTCAAACGAGCTTTTGACAAGAAAAGCCTGCTTGAATAAGAAGTATTTTGAGATAAATTAACAATTCAATTGTAGGTATTCAAATAGTAGAACTAAAAGAATTCCATTTAAATAATTTCTAGAAAATACTAGTCCATAAATTACTACGCCAACTTTGAATTGTAAGCCATTAACATCGTTAAGTAGAAGATGGTAGTTCCCCATCGCTGTGCGACGTCAGAGTGCGGTTTAACAGGGCTAACGCAATCACGCCGCCGCGCCGTTAGAAACCAAACCCAAGTAGGTACTTTGAACGATAAAATTAAATTTTCAACTAAATTATTGAAGCTTAATTATTGACGCTCATAGATGTTGTTTAAATGTTTAGTACGCGGGTTTAGTGCTGGGTAAAAAACAAAACGGAAACCATCACACCACTACATTCTCAACTCCACGTTATATTCGTAAAAGGTCTCGGAACTTACCCACATTCATGTACGTAGGTACAATAATATCCTTAGAGCTTATGTATAGTTCCATCATCTTTCATTTAGACACATTTCAGGCATTTAGTAAGCCAGCCTCATCATACCGAATGATTCAGCCATCTTTTTGTGGTAAAATAGTACCTTTTATAGTTCCAATAAAATGAAACTGCAACTTTCGCAGCTTTCCGTCACAATAGAGAATAGAAATGATGAAAAAATGTTTTTCTATGTGACTAGAGAGAACGTTTGAGTAATCAACGTTGTTAATTTGAAAACTTTACGAATTAACAATTTTCAATTTAAAGATGGAACACGTAAATTAAGTCGCACACGTTTCAGAGTTTACAAAGCTCTTGAAGATACTTTACACGCATCGGCAATAGTGCCAAGTTCGTAATTCGAGAAAGCACCCGCTGAGACAGGAACGACCAAAGTTTTGAGAAAGATCCCGAACCGATGAGAAACCATTAGAGAAGTCTGTGACAAAACGAAATAAATATATTATGTAGTTGGCAGCTTCATGATCTGCTTCTTATTCTTAACCTGTATTTAAATATCATAAAATATTTACGCAGTTAACTGAACCGTTAACCTCAACTCGGAAAAGTCAGTAAAATTAATCAAGTCTTAATAATATCATCTGAATAATAAAAATTAATTCCTAGGTATAGAATTAAAATGCGATGAATGTGAATATTTTCTAGAACACGTACAGTCTTTAGGTATTATCGAACAATCGACGGAAAAAATCTACTGCTTCAAGACAATAGACAGAGTGACGCTCTCGCAGAAAAGTTATTGTAACTTTCCAGCGAAAGGAAAACAAATAGTGGGTATCGGCTACAAACAATACTCAAAGGCAGTGTAATCACAATAGGTAGTAAAAAAGGAAACTGTGCTAGACTACACTAATGGAACGCAACCATTGGTTGAAACGAGACTCTTTTAGCATTATCTTAATCAAGGATACATTTTGGATGTATGTCATATATAGTAGATTGGAGATGGAAGAAAAAACTCACTGAATATTATAAAATCTTTAAAGATTTTCGATTTCCATCAGTTAAAACTAACCTTTAACTTCATGTTTCACTTAAAACTCTTATTGTAACAAAAAACCTTAACGACTACATAATACTCTATTCAGCAAAATGTAAGATAATGCCATTTCCGACAAACAACTCAATAAGCGTAAAGGAAATAAGCTTAAGTAAAAGGCTGTAATATGAAACATGTTTCACACTAGCAGCTGCAATAAGCGGCGCTAAACTCGCTCATAAATAAAAGGGGTGCGACGGAACAGGCGCTCCAGCCACGTCATAGGCAGCTGTCGCTCCGGTGAATTTTGACGAGATCCGTTCCCCACCGATAAAAATATCAATCTCGACCTACAACATCTTCCTCGGAAACTGTTTCTAATTAATCACCAGCAAGTGTATCGTGAAAACCCCACGTGTCATTTCCGTCAGAAAAATGTTGTAAAAGGGCACATATTTTTGGAGCCTTTCCACTGCTGTGTGATACTATTGTGTATAGTGTATAGTGATGATAGTATTTTACAAAGTTTATCAGTGTTCTCTACTAGAGTTGTTTACTCGATCGATTTGATGGCACCTACCTATCCGTACCTACGTAACCGTGCACATCTGTTGACATGAAATGTTCTTGTCTGTTTATGAATGAAAACTAATAATTATCAGTTTTTTAAAAGCTCTTTTGCTCTACTAGACAGTGTTCTATTTTCCAAAATTCACATTTAAAGTCGGTAAACAGGTGGCATTCGTGAGTTTAACCATACCTACATAATTTCGATATTATGTTAATATGTTTCAAGTGGTATTAAAGTGACCGGCATTTGAGGTCTTCATAAATATGTATTAAAAGAAAACCCTATGTATTTAACTTTCTCTAGGGAAATATGCAACATAAATTATATATTTATGTAATGTAAATTAGGTTCCTATACTTAACTCGAAATTAAGTCATTCTAATTACAATAATTTAAATAAGGTACAACACAGTTTTTTAACCCAGGTAGTACATTTATTTCGTTTTAATTGCAGGTAACCATTATCCCATTTTTCCCATTCGCCCTTGCACCAGCCACCATTTTATATCAAAGTAGGCAGGTATATAAACATAAAAAGTGACCGTATGGACAAAGTGCCCCGATAAAGCCGCAAAATCCCACACAACTGAAGATGTGTTAGACCTATTGCGCATTATAAGAAAATGTCTCGTGGCTTATAAGTAATATCTTATATTTTATATGTGCGTGTCTGATCAGACACAAGAAAAAATATCTTGTAATATGGATGGTCTTTTTATAATTTCTTATAAGACATTTCTCATAAGACACAAGAAATTTTCTTATAATGAGCAATAGAAAATGTTCCGTCTTATATGTCAAATTACGATGTTATACCTATTAAATCTGTTTGTAAATTAGTTGATTTAGACCGAGAGGTTTCGTAGGGGCAAAGGTGTCGGCCTTCGCAGCCTGGGGAGTATTCCCGAAGTCTCCCAAGGCCAATTATAGAAGTTAATTAAGTCGAGCGAAGACCCTTGTTGGTAACGAAATCTTAAATGATAACAACGCATGTTCGTCCGGCAACTGTTTTGACTTGATTAATGGAAGCAAAATTACAGTAGCGTTTCCAACAGACGGCCACGCCGACATAAATCAAGTATAATCTAAGAGGTGAAAGGATTTTCAGAATTCTCTTGTAGGTATTTCATATCAGTAGGTAACATCTTCCGGCAAAGTTTCTAAACTGCTGCCTGGGATAATCTGTGCTGAACTTCATTGATAAAATCTCTTTGGACAATAACATGAATTCAACGATAGAAACCATTCGCAGGTTACAAGGTTTTTATCAATAAGTGCCTGTCTGTCTTTGATTTTTGAGATCCTGAGGCCATGAACGAATCTGTGGAAAAAAGCGCTAGGTACCTAGTATATTACTCAGTATTCAAAGTTATATATTAAATCAAATAAATATTGTAAATGCGAAAGTTTGGATGGATGGATGGATGTATGGATGGATGGATGTATGGATGGATGGATGTATGGATGGATGTTTGTTACTCAATCACGCCCCAACGGCTGAACGGATCTGGATGAAATTTGGCACGGAGATAGATTATAGTCTAGAATACCACATAGGCTACTTTTGATCCCGGAAAATTAAGGAGTTCCCGCGGGAACCAAACCCGCGACTACGTCCACGCGGACGTAGTCGCGGGCATCAGCTAGTAAATACTAAAATGCAAATATTCATGCTAGAATAATTATTTAGTCAAATGTACACGTATCACGTTGATACATATGTAGTTTATATTGGATACAAAATATTTCGAATACAGAGACTAATAATGTATTTAATCTCCGGCCAATTAGAAAGTGCCCTAAAACTGAAACTTTTGACATACCGGGTAGTAGCATCAGGCTAATAAATGCCTTTAAATCTATTGCGAAATAGCTACTATCTGGTGCTATTTACTATTCTAACGACTTTACTAAAATATTTACAGCACTTCACCTTACCATGTAGTTACCCCGTACGGATTTCGATTAGAGTATTCAGTATCCTCTATGCAATTTTCACAGGCTAGACTCTAGCTAGAGTATCAGTAGGTACTCTTAAAAGGTGGTTATTGGTTGTTTAATGCCATTTATATTGCGCATGACTTCCAACACTCTAATAACAAGTTAATAGAAATAGCTTTGGTCAAATAGTTTAAAGTTATTTATTAATTGCATAAGACAAGTGCCGCTTTAAATTAAAGTTCATCGCTGAAAACCGTTAAGGGTGATCTTAATTAATGTTCAGTAAACAATAGGTCGTGCACGACTCTCTTTACGTAAGTGGCTGTTTAGGCAATATCACGTTTCATATTTTGCAAATTGCAGTTAAGTTCGGTGCGATAATGGTGCCGGCGGAGGGGGTTCACGCTCTCCTCCCTTATCGCTGGCACGTCGTGTGGCTTTAATTGATATTGTACAAAACGAAGACGCAGTCATCTTAACAATATCAATACGCCCAACTACAATACCTCCTAAGAGATTACGTATAATTGGTATCGTGAACGCTGCCTCTTAATACTACCACAGACAACATTTACGGTTTTGAAAATAAAATACAAGTTATGTACCTTCAAACATTTTGGATGCATAAAAAAGGCAAGAAAACCTTTTAAAAACAAACATCATATCCTTGTTCTGTATTTTTCTTCTGCTTACGATTGAAAAATAATATTCGGCACTGAAAATATTGTTGTCATCGTCTGACATAATAATATGATCTAATTCCTCTTTGAACAATATCATTATATGGATTAAGGAAGCAATTATCTTATAGCGGCTTTAATCATATCAGCGAGACATTCCACTTCCGATCAAAGCGAATTTAATTAAAATTTCGCATTGGCAGGTTGTCTAAATTCCAAGCAAAACGAACTTTTTCGTTCAAAAAGAAAGCTTTAATGAAATCTCGTCCGTTTAGATACACATTTTGCAATGTACATATTTCCATGATCGTTACGATATCCTACGGTTCATTTGAATTCTCTCTCTTTTGTAATAAAATGTCACATTTATTTTATTAATAAGAGGAGATTTTGTCGGCATAGATGCGAAAAACGTGTTGAAAAATTGCTCAGTTTCATCGTTTTATCCCTCGACATGCCATGTCCATGTTAATGATACCTATCAAAAGTGTTCCAATTTTTTATCCCACTAAGGCTGACTTTTCAATATCCGAATAAACTTTAACTGACGAATAAATTGACGTTTTGACGGATCTCCATTACAAAAACTGTCTAAACGTCAAAATTCTCAAATATTATTAGACGATTGGAATATCGGCGTGTTAAGTTTGACTTAAAAACTGTCATTTTTTTTCTAAATGTATATTATTATCAAAAATGCCTAATTAGTCCTAAATAAACTTTTGAGTTTTTAGAAAATCAAAATATTAATTTTTAATATCATAGTTTTATTTTGGAAAAACTAAGATAGTAAAAACCACGATAATAACTAAATTAATTATGCCCATTAAATAATACCAAATTATTAATAAACCTAAATTAAAATTGTGTGTGCCTGTGTTTTACATATTTTATGAAATATGTAAAACAACGAATTTTTTATTATATTTGTTTACTAGTTAGTTGGTTCGTCCTCCAATCACACTGCAAATTGCAATAGAGAAACAGATTACCGTGATTTTTTCACTAGTATAGTGTAAGTCTTTGATCGAATCCATGGCATAATATTCTTTTAAATAAATCAAGTCGGGAGAGCGGATAGTTTATTGCATAACCTTTTACGCGAGCGTAACCTACATTACCTTTAGTTAATTCAACCACATTGTTACCTAAATAACAAACTTTATAATTATTGCGGTTCGCAGGCTCAATACTGTTTTCGTGTCTTATATTCAGTTAATTAAAGGGAAGTTTTGATGGCGGAAAGTTAGCTACTTCTATTTTAGCAGGTATATTCCAAAGCAATTTATTGTTGCGAATTATGTTTGTGAGATAACACGTAAAGCTTAATTGCACATTTTCCATCGATAAAGGGTTAATGCGAAACAGAAAACAAATTCAAATTATGGAACAAAATACCCTTTCACTTGTTTATAAGACAAAGCCGAAGCCGTACAATATCGCTACAGGCAAAGGTACAATTAGTCGGAAATTCATTATTCGAAAATTTGCATTTTCTTTACAGGGTTTCTTCACAGAACTTTGCTAACTTTCTTAAATCAGCGTGTTTTTTCCATAAAGAAGAACCATAATCCGGACATTGATAATATTACTCTGTGACAAAATTGTGTCAATGTGATCATTGATCATCATCGCCCAAGGAGTTTCAAAAATCAACGTTATTTAGGAAACGACTAAGGGGCTCCGACCACGTCAGATAATCGGTGACCGATTTAATGTCGCCCAAAAAATGACACATTCAGAGTGCAATATTGAAAAGCACACATCCTTATAATAATCGATCAAAATAAGATCGACCGATTCGACTGTCGATGGAAAATGATAGGTATCGGATATCAGACCCACAAAATCTGACTTCGGCGGAAGCCATAATAATGGATGACTGTTTTTTAAATGAATAAGTATCAATATCTGCATTATATCTACTAGATATTACAAATGTGAAAGTCCAATCTGTGCCTTTCTGACTGCTATTTTTCACGGCCCATCTGTTCAACCGGATAGCAAACGCGGGAAAGGACATAGGCTTTTATTCTCGGAATATTAGAATAACCATAGGATTTTGAAAAACCTTTCAGTTTGGAAAAAACAGGCGGACGGAAGAGCGGCCATCATCTTGATAAAGTAAAATGCTATTATACTGTGAAATACCCAATCCATACCCAAATCGTATTTTACATACTTAACTTTTATTTACTTTAAGATGTATCTTAAAGTAAATAAAACCTATTAAAAAATCACGACATTCATACTGCGAAAAAGATCAGTGTAAATTAAAATTGAAAGAGAAAATAAACCGTACCGTACGTAGGTACCTACATAATTAAACTGGCGACTGTGGTACAAAATCAATTTCCAGTCTAATTATTCTAGGTATACTTCACACTTTGTTTACATCCGATCCTGTTCACAATGGGCGGCTGCGTTCGCAGTGTAATAATAAGGTCCTGGGCTGGTTTATGTCTTTTGTCATAAAATCTTAGTATATAGGCCTGAGAAACCAAGGACAATGGAGTAAAATGAAGGTAAGAAAGAATAAAGAACTGCATTGTTATCGGTTCAGTAGTTTATCAGGAAAGTTATAACAAACAAGTGAACATACTAACAAACACAAAACCTCTTAGGACAAACACAAAAACCGTCTCCATTCGGTCGTGGGTAATATGGATGATTTTTTTTAGGATAGACCCGTGACTTTCACGATTATATTATCATTGAACTAGATGTTGCCCGCGATTTTGTCCGCGTGGATTAAGATTTTTTGATTCACGTGGGCACTCTTTAATTTTCCAGGATAAAACGCCTATGTCCTTCCCCGGAATGCAACCTACCTCTGTACAAAATTTCGTGAAAATATGAGCAATATAAATCATAGCAGACAGACAGACAGACATATACAGACAGACACACTTGCGCATTCATAATATTAGAATGGATATATCTACTAGACGATGTCTGTGACTTCATCCAAGTGGATGTAGGTTTTATAAGAATTCCGTGCGCGTTCTCTATGGTTTAACTGATGGAGCATGAGAAGTTGACAAACAGACAGTTTTTTTTAATATCAATATAACACAAACAGTAACATTTAAATAATTGGTTTCTTCATGTCATCTTGATGCTTGATTTGGAGTAGTATGGGTTAACATGGAAAAGTGCCTTCAATGCAACAAACGTTGCTTGTATCTATGGTTATACGTTTGCATGTATAATTTGTTTACGATGAGACCCTGTGCCAACAGCCATCCATTGTTCACAAGCTGGAGGCGCTAGAGGCGTAAACAACATGCCATCCTATCCTAGCATGTACTACAGTCCGCTGTGCAGTCTAGACGAACGTCCAAGCGATAAAATACCACTTAAGTTTATAAAACAATTGTATTAGATTCTCCCGCTGGTCTTAAACCATTCGCATTTGTCCGTTAAAGCGAAAGATGACTTTAGTTGCCTTGAATTTTCCTGGAAAACTAGAGAGTGGCCACGTGAATCACAAAATCTTAATCCACGCGGACGAAATCGGAGGCATCATCTAGTATTTCAGTAAAAATAGTCTTTATTGTTTGACCATTTCATAGATCACGTTATAATGCCATAGCGTTTGGTAATTTATACTGAAAAAATGGAAATAAATAAATTACGAAAATTGATGTCATTATATGGCAAAATACCGAGATAGCAAATATACCATATACCTCTAATTACATTAAATACATTTGCTGTTCGTTGATGTTTATTAACATTAATTTAATGAAGCAGTAAAATATGCAATAAAGACATACTGACTGTTATCGCAGCGAATCTTTCAGCAGTTGATTACTTTTACGGTTGACTTGACATAAAAACGAGAACATAATAGTTAAGTATTTTATTTAAAACCAGATTATGGATTTAAGTTTTTAAATTCCTGGAGAAAATCTTTGCTATCAGGATGAAAAGTCTGTTAACTCAACCTATGTCACTGCCCAGGTCTTCAGCTATACCCATGCAAAAATCATGTCGAGACGTTGTTCTGTCTGTATTGTGAGAAAGATATCTAAATAAGATAACGGCTATACCCCAGGAAAACAACTTATCTATCGTCGTGTTGGTTTTAAAGGATTTTTATAAGCCCCAAACCACGCGGTGGTGTCGCGTCGGTCACCAAAGTCGCGGGCAAAAGCTATTAATAATATAATCATAACAAGTTTGGGCTGAAATCGTTTCAATTCTATGTTACGCATGACTACGAATGGCTTTATTTACGATGGGATTCCATGCCAACAGTCGTCATTTGTTCAGAAGCTGGCAGCACTAGGGGCGTGAACAACGCAATTTTATCCTAAACTGCCATGCACTGAATTCAGTCCAAACGGGCTGAAACGAACTATGAAATATAAATTTATATCCCCATTGAATCGGATTACATAGATGCCTTTCACTGATAAAGCCATAAAAAAACTAAATCCCACGCTGCGAACATCACGTATACGTGTACGAAATCACTTTATTTTGAGTTCTGGTTAATGGAGTCCAAATTTGTTATTTTTATATCACTATAGTACTTTTACTATAGTGACATTAAACTAACTATTTAAGTATAGTATTTTTACTATACTGACCTGCATAGTAATAGGCCGGCTACTGCAAGTATAAACAGCCTAATTTTACAGTGAAGTTACTGCACTAAGCAGTAAAGTGGTGAATAATGAATAATATTATATGCTGTGTAAGATACAGTGAAATATTCCCAAAACATATTATGATCATTCAAAATTTTATTTTAAAAATTGCACTGTTATTATATTACTTAGTTGTAAAAATATGCAAATTATATTACTGCTACGATGCACTCTATAATCTTAGAAACTACTTTCAACAAATTTAAATAAAAAGCAAGCAAGCCAGTCCATTCAAAATAAATTTAAAACCACTTAGTTTAACGTTTTGGTGTCCACGAAATTATAATTTTTGTCATCACTTCAGAAAAAATACTCATCGTTCTGTAATTATTATTTTTAATGTATATTTATTTACTTTACGTTCGGTTTTTAAAAAAACACAACGTAGAAACTATTCTATATTCATAACCATTCTAATTCATTCCTCAACCTATTATAAACTTGCCTTTACACAAGTTTAAGATAACCATTAAAAAAATGCTCCTAAAAAAAGCTTATTATACTGTCGAAGATTATATTAATGATAAAGGCGCATGGATTTGACTCGCTCCAGCAATGCTCAGGACAGTGGTTACTTATGTATCTGTATATGTTGTATGTAGATTATTGTAAACATACCATATACTATTTATTTTTTTTCAAAAGAGCAACCACCGAGTTTCTTGCTGGTTCTTCTCGGTAGGAACGGCATTCCGAACCAGTGGTAGATTCATTTGACTATTCATAAGAACTTGTAAAAAGTCTATTTGAATAAAAATAATTTGATTTTGATTTTGATTTTTGATTTAACGTAGAATAATAAAAAATCTGTTTTTTTTACCTAAATGTATAATTTCAAACTACCACAACCATCACCAACACAAATTGGTATAGACTAGCTGAGATAGTCCAACACGTGCGAAATAGTTAAAATGGCCACCAACAGAAGTCGGAGGAAACAATTAATCTTTAATGAGGGTGTGATCTCGCCTTCAGGGCAACGATCTTGACCTATGAAGGAGAGATGACCAGAGAGAGATAAATTAAAAAAAACGAGCGCATAAATGATAAAGTAATACGTTCAAAATAAATTAGCAAAAGAAGACAAAGTTCTGCGATGCAAAATACGGAAAGGTTAAAAATTTTCGTCCAACTCACTATTCATTTTTCTCTATTCAACTTTATAAAGGTGGAGGAGACAGACAAAAAGTCAAACTTTTCTTTTATCTTTTTCTCAGTTCTAGAAACTTAAACGTTCGCTATCGCAAGAATTTTAAAATCCATTAACTGGATGTTTTATAATTATTTAACCAAACGGTTTCATACGACTCGACGCTTACGAACGAAATTGGTGAATGCTCGTTATCGAACCCCTTTGGTAGAGAATTAAAATCAAGTGCAAAAACGTGACTCTTAAATAAAAGAGAATAGGAGAAATTACGTGCAAGTAATATCTGCAAATATTAAGCTTCCGCAAAAGCATTAAAAAATGTGGCACGTAGTACTGGTACTCCAGCGGGTTAATCAATTTACGTGGGACGGAACCATGTGCACAACATAATAGGTATCATGAACGCCGTCGCTCGTCGCGACGCCTTCGATGTCACACAGAAACTTCATATTACATAAGTTGAAGTACCACTTCATTTAGTTAGTTAAGTTTCAAATGACGAGCTAAGATGTAAAATTAAAGTTCTCCTCGGTAATTTAATCCCACGATTTGATACTGGGCTAGGAAGTGAACAGAAGTTTAGCAAAAACAAGAGCAGTTTTTTCACATATGACGGTACGAAGACGACATTTGGAACATTCTCAAACTCAAACGGCTTTTTCATCCCACTAGCTCAAAAAGGGCGCCTTTGCTGCCTAAAATCAGTGATTTTACTATAGAATCCTTCGCTAGCTCGGGATTCAAACTAGGCACTCGCAACAAAAAATAAACTTAGCTATATATATTATTGAACAAATAACTGTTTTATTCAAATAAACTTTTACAAGTGATTTTGAATCAAGTGAATCTACCACTGGCTCGAAATGCCACTCCTACTGAGAATAACAATCAAGAAACTCGGTGGTTGTTCTTTAAAAAAAATATATTTACAATTACATACATCAATGTATAGATAAATAAATATCCGCAGTCCTATAAGCATTGCTGGAGCGAGTCAAATCCATACTCTTTTAACATTTACATTATATCAACGGTATTTTAACCTTTTTTCAGGAGCATACATTTAATGGATTTCTTAAACTTGTATAAAAGGCAAGTTTAAAAAAGTGTAAATTCTGATAGCCTTCAGGCGGTTACAATGGCAACAAGCATAATACGCACGCGTTAAACCTTTTGCAACTAAAAGTAATTTCCAACACAGATGCTGTGAAAATTTCTAAGCAAACTGGTTAGTATTAACTGCTATAAAGCGACGCAACCTAAATGCATAATCCAGACCTAGACCGACTAATTAAGCACCTTTTTATACCTACGATAGGAACAGACTGTCGGTGAAAGTAGAGATGCATAAAAGGTGCTTGTTTAAATTACAACATGAGGTTAGGTGGTTAGTTATTGCGGTGGTGGATAATTGAATTGCTTAACTACTGCGATCAACTAATAATATAACTTTAATATAAACTCTTTGAAATGTTAAATCTACGAAATACTACGAGAATTCCATGTGCTTGAAACGACAACGCCGGTAAAATTAAATCCTTCACAAATTAAGCGTGCTTTCTGAAATACGACCATGAACATCTCAGAAATAACCAAAATTTATTTATTATTCACCCCAAAATTTACATGTGCCTTTCTGCTTTTATTCTTTTGACCGTAAATTTTTTTTATAGGAGCGCGTTTATGAAATATTTTAGTAAAATAATAATTCACTACGTTAATTAGAAAATTTACGTTATTTACGTGAGAAGCTGGCTGGCCTTTTCAGAAAAGCTTTCATGAAAAGGTGATTGCTCATTAGAGCAATCATCAATCAAAGACGAACAATCGTTAATTTCCAATTTGGGTTACAATAAGTACGATTTGTTAACAAAAATGAATTGCTTTTGGAATTTGGTACGATTGATCATATATTTCTTAGTTTAATTTCAGGATCTGGGTGACACTACAGTCTGTGCTTCAGAGCTGTGATAAGAACATATAGCAGGCAACGGCGCATACCTATGTAAACAGAATGCAATCATTGATGTTACCAATGTAGATACGATGCAACCATTAAAGGTAAGTAAGTCTCTGGCACTATTAAGCCAGTTTAATACAAACAGATATACACAACTGGGACACATGTCTGAGGATGTCTTCCAAGATTTGACACAAAGATTACACCTATCTGACGAAAACCGAAACCGTAAACAAGTCAACTTTACGATGATACTATCGTAGAAACAAGTAAACGACCGCCATGTTACATGAAGAGAAGAAAAAACTTGATTGTACATTCGAAACTAGTAATGGAGAAATAAATTAACTAAGGTCATTGAAATGTGACCTTATTACTAACAGAAATCTCTAACCGGTAACTTTTGGAGAAAAATATTCGAAGAAGAAGCATAATAGACAGACATAACATTTCGTCAAAGTAAAATTACTGATGTTGACCGGCTAACTGCTATAACTAATACTTTACGCAAAACTGTCATTAAATACAAAAATATATATCTAATATTAAATAATATCATTTAAATTTTGAGGAAAAAGTCAGGAAAAATACATACTTCAAGATAAAAGTTAAATTCTGTTGCTTACCGACGTTTATATTAATTAAATGCACAAGGCTCTTGAAATTCAAGATAACTTCCTCAGAAGCGCCAGATGTTAGCGGTTATAAGAGCTAAATTATGAATTCTTATTGCTGCTCATATTAAATAATATTGAAAAGGCTCTCTTATAAATTCATGCTAACATTATGAAAGCGAAAGTGTGTCCGTCTGTCTGCCACTTTTTCAAAAATAATTCTGCCGAATTTCGTATAGAGATAGGTTGCATCATGGGAAAGGACGTAGGCAATTTTATATCTTGGAAAATCAAAGGGTTCCCATAAGATTTTTGGACGAAGACATGGGCATTATCTAGTTGACTAATTGTATTATGACTTAGCTATCAAGAATATCTCTGCTATAATTAATTATTATATGTCTTGTCTTAATATGATATCACATATAACATTTTGTGTTTAATGTAAAACTTAATTTGGACACGGTTAACCGTTTACACAGAGCGTTAGCCGGTTAATCCAAGCCCCGCAAGCCATTAGGGACGAACACATAAACCGCATTGTCCAAATAATTTTCCACCTAGGCTTAACTGTTAAATTTATTATCAGTTGATAATAACAGAGATTTATGTGCTCTCTGAGACACGAAATACCAAATCCCTTTAAATATTTTTTTTATCAAAAACAAATATGTAATTAAACTGACGATATCACAATTGGCAAAAAAATATGCCCAGGCTTTTCAACGTGCCACATAGGTACATCTATACTTCTATACTAATCTTATCTTACTTCTTACCTCTTACTTAATATTATAAATGTGAAAGTTTGTATGGATGTATGGATGTATGTATGGTCATGGATGCGTGTTACTCAATCAAGCCCCAACGGCTGAACGGATCTGGCTGAAATTTGGCAAAGAGATAGATTATAGTCTGGAATAGCAAATAGGCTACTTTTTATCCCGGAAAATTGATTAGTTCCCGCGGGAATTGAAAAAAACTTAATCCACGCGGACGACGTCGCGGGCATCATCTAGTTAAATACAAATGGTCTGAACAAATTCGCCAAAGGAAGGTAGCGCAGTCCGAGGAGAGTTGCAGCAATCATGTGCTCGGCTGCATTACCGATGGCTCGCTGCAGCCCGGCCTTTGTGTACTCATTCGAATGCCGCTCATATCGTTGTAGCAACCGCTACGTATCCAATGGCGTAACAACTCTCCATATTAAAGGCCCAAATTGCAGTTTCATTTATTCCAAACGTGTCTCGCACACGGACCCGCAATAACTGGCCGAAACAAAACCATCACTTATTAATAGTGTATCACAGTTGTCGCGAACTCCATATCTATTTTAGGTATCCTTCTACCTTTACTGAATGCTAGCCTGTGTAGAGACTGAATTATGGCTCCCTATGTAGAATGGCTGTTTCTCTTCAGAATTTCACTCTGGATGTACCTTTAATGTTTTGTATTACATAAACGGTAAAATAATGACTAAAGTACAATTTTTTAGGCGAAAATGTCTGAAAATCATCTTACCAATATTATAAATGCGAAAGTGTGTTGGATTGTTGGTTTGTCCTTCAATCACGCCGCGACAAAGCAACGGATCGACGTGACTCGTTTTCACGAAAAATTAAGGTGTCCCCGTAGGAATTAAAAAAACTTATTCTACGCCGACGTCGCGGGCATCAGCCTGTTTAAAATACTTAGGTACCTGTACCTACTGAAGCACCTAAGTATTTGAAAAGAACTGGTTATGGCAATACCAGAGAGATGGAACTCACAAGAGTTTCACTTCGGCCGTGTGAAAATGAATTCTAAGATCCTACAATCTTCATCTGTCCCAAGGGATGACTAAAATTCTCGAAGCCAAGCAAGGCGCTACAGGACACGTCATGCTTACTTCAAATAAAGTAAATTCTTTGCCTACAGGTCTCTGACAAAGAAAGAGTCCTTAAAATCTTGGCAACAGAAAAGCCGTTACAATTTGCTAATAATAATATTTAGCAAACTAGTCCAGCATACATTGTATAATTTGTATCAATAAACGTGATGCTGAATTAATAATGTGTGCAATATTATTTGGTGAAGCACTACTTTAATTTTAGTAAATACTTGATGATTCCCGCGACTTCGTCCGCGTGGACCAAGTTTTTTCGATTCCCGCGGGAACTCTTGAATTTTCCGGGATAAAAAGTAGCCTATGTCCTTCCCCGGGATACAACCTACGCCTGTACTAAATTTCATTAAAATCGTTGAACAGATAATTTTTTTGATTCCCGCGGGAACCTTTGAATTTTAGCCTATGTCCTTCCCGGGGATGTCACCTATCTCTGTACCAAATTTCATCAAAATCGGTTGAGTAGTTGGGCCGTGAAAGCGTAGCAGACAGACAGACACGCTTTCGCATTTATAATATTAGTGTGGATTTTGTCTTCGCATTCATTTCCGCTCTGAGTTTCCGCTGCATTCAGTTCTGCAAATGCAAGTAGGTAAGTAGATATTACCTGACGGTCTGAACGAATTCGACAAAGTCAGTTCGCGTTGTCCACAGAGACTTGCTCCAATCATCTGCTCAGCTGCATTTACGACTGTACCCTTTGTCTAGTACTCATTCCAATGCCGCTTATATGAACGCACCAACCGCTGCCTATTGCGTAACAACACTCCATATTAAAGGCCCCAAATTGCAGTTTAATTTATTCCAAACGTGTCTCGGCAATGGAATCGCAATAACTGACCGAAGCATTACCATCGTATATTAAGAGCAGTTGCATTGCATCCGCATTACTTTATAATTTTTCAAGAGTCAAATCGGATATTTTGAGTATTTTTTGTAAGCCATCAAAGGGGAATGCATCAGATTTATTTCTTACAAAATTTAACCTAATATTGCTCATGCATTAATTCCATACGTTTATGGAATTGAACAAATATCTACTTTGACAAGGCCATGAAACCTAACTAGGTAAACTGACCTACCAAGCTATTGCCAAGTTGACGGGGAAAAAAACTGAACTATTCTTAATAAAATCTTTATTCAAATCCAATTAAATTTCAAATCTTATCTTGAGTCAATTTCAACCAACCTTGCTTAAACGTATCATACATCAATTCAAACAACTTACCTTAAATGGAATGAAACAAGTCCCCGCAATGAAATATTCATATCAAGTTAAACTTTCAAGGACAATATTATAATCCATATCCATACTAATATTATAAATGCGAAAGTGTGTCTGTCTGTCTGTCCGTCTGTCTGTCTGTCTGTCTGTCTGTCTGTCTGTCTGCTACGCTTTCACGGCCCATCTACTCAACCGATTTTTATGAAATTTGGTACAGGGGTAGATTGCATCCCGGGGAAGGACATAGGCTACTTTTTATCCCGGAAAATTAAAGAGTTTCCGCGGGAATCAAAAAATTCTTATCCACTTGGACGAAGTCGCGGGAATCATCTAGTACTATAATTTAGGCAAGCTTTTTTTCTATATTTTCAATGCAATATGTTTGAGCGTATTGGGTACTGGGAATTGTCATAAACAATGGCCGAAACAATTGAATTGGATTTTATTCATCTATTTTTTGTCGCTCAGCAGTATAGGTACACTGTGAAATTAAAGCGACTACGCCAGAGCTATTTCAACTAGCAAAGTGAAATAGATTGGATACCTTTTCAGTCCCCTGGCTACGTATGCTGCATACTTTCCTGACAAATTCTGGTTTTAATTATTATTTGTCTGACGCTGTAATGAAGGCTTTATAAACCGAGATAAATAATTAAAGTTCTAGGACACATTTGCTTTAATTCAGTCTTCCATAATGGGATGAATAAAGTTGATCTACTGGAAATATTTATAAGTACTTATTATAATATGAATAAGCGGTGATAGCCTTGTAGCTAAGACACAAGACCTCCTGTACGGGGTAATGGTTTCGATCCTAACTAAATATTAAAAACAAATATCCAAACCTGCTGCAATGATACAGAACGCTGGCACAATTTAATTGAATTTGAAGAAAACGGTCTTATAAATTTGAATTTTGGTGTAGCAACACCCGGGTGAACAGCTGTTCAAATTTGTCCCGATTTAAATTTATCTTTTGAATTATTTTTTTGAAATTTAACTTTATGCATAATTTGCAGCCCATTTTAACTTAAAATCAATTAATTGTCCTACACAAAGTGCTTAACGCTCGAAATCTGAAAGTTACATATTATTGTTCAGTTCTTTAGTATGCGCTAGCTCGGGTAGGAAGTTGCAACATTCTGTAGGTACAAGCTACGAATAAGCGTAGCGGTGTAACTGCAGTTTCAGCTGTGGAACTATTTCTAGTGTAGCACTGTATACTTACTCTGTTAAATATTTATCAAAATCCATACTAACCATCCATAGTAATATTATAAATGCGAATGTGTGTCTGTCTGGCTGTCTGCAACGCTTTCACGGCCCATCTGTTCAACCGATTTTGATGAAATTTTGTACAAGGATAGTTTGTATCCCGGGGAAGGACATAGCCCGCTTTTTATCCCGGAAAATTTAGGAGTTCCCCCGGAACCAAAATAACCTTAATCCACGCGGACGAAGTCGCAGGCATCATCTAGTATTTATATAAGTACAAAAATTTTATTTAAATAAAAATACAGAAATCAACTGAGTCTCAAAAATATCACGATAAGAAAAATAAGACGATACTTAAATTGGAGATGACAACATTTAGTAGGTATGCAACAACAAAACTTGTAGGTACTTATTTTTGATGTCACCCTTAAAAGCAATCGTGCATCATATCTGCCCCATGTTTGTATTTTCAGTGACAATAACTCCGCACTTATAGGATAAAAGTAAATCTTTCGGCTATACTGACTTTATAAAGAGAGAATATGAGTTTGTTTGTTTGGTTACATGGTCTGGGTGAATTCTTTCACTGTTAGAACGCCGCTTTTATAAAATACTAGCTGATACCCGCGACTTCGTCCGCGTGGATTGAGGAGTTTTAGTTCCCGCGGGAACTCTTTAATTTTCCGGGATAAAAAGTACCCTATTATTTAATCCGGACTTCTAACTTTACGTCTGCAAAATTTCAAAGCAATCGGTTCAGTAGTTACGGCGTGAAAGCGGAACAAACATACAAACAAACTCACTTTCCCATTTATAATATTAGTAAGGAAGTAAGGATGATAAAAAGTATTTAGTGTTCACTGATCATTAATTGAAAATAAAATGATATGACTAACTCTAGGGTTAGAAACTTAAGATTTTGCAATTAAAAATTTTATATTCAAGCTTAAGTTAAAAACTAGTACAGGGTAACAAGACTATGTTATTATAACCACAAAGTCCTCACCTCTCTTTGAGCTTCGTATTGAATTTTCCTTATTTGACGAAGTTTTAGTACGGAACAATTGAATGGACTTTGTAAATATTTTATAAAAATATTTACAAAGTCCATTTCTATATTATAAAAATACTTTGTAATTATTGTAACAGGAAAACAATTGATGCTTTCGAAATGTTGTATTTGATAAAGCCAATAACTAACTTGTAGTGGATAAAAAAAAACGCCAATATGCCATGGACTGTTAAGAGAACCAACATCTAAAGGCTGGAATAGCTTCGTATCGACTGCAGGCTTTAGACTATATGCTAACAGAAAATCTTTAGTTACTTTGGTCACATTGTCTCACGCTTCTGTAATAAATAGTAACCTAGATAAACTTAGAATGGCACTAAATCGGGGTCATGACCTTCAGGTATAAGAAGACAAGCAAGAAGACGAAGAATTATTAATAAATCGACTGACAATAAACGTTTGACTCGTAATGTTTTACGTTCATCCAATTTGGTGAAAAAAACTTAGCTGAACTTTTATATAAAATCTACCAAACTAATAAAATACCTACTCGTAAATTAAATTATACTTATGTAAGAAATATAATATGACTGCCTCGTTGGTCTAGTGGTTAGCATAGTCGACTGCGGATCACGAGGTCCTGGGTTCGATTCCCGGTCGGGCATAAAAGTTAGGTATTGGGTTTTTCAATTAAGCAATTCTCAGTGCCAGCCCGGAGTTGGAAGTTGGCGGTGTTTCACCCGCGTGCCTCGGAAAGCACGTTAAGCCGTCGGTCCCGGTTATTATCAGTTAACATGATAGTAATCGTTAAAGCCCGCCAACCCGCATTGGAGCAGCGTGGTGGGTCTAAGCTCTAATTCCCGCTCTCCTATGAGAGTGGTGGCCTGTGCCCAGCAGTGGGACGTTAATAGGCTGTAGTGTAGTGTGTGTATGTAAGAAATAGAAATTTTTTCTTCTACTTTGATGGAAATGGGCGGCTTGTCGATGGCCTGGGTATATTAACCTTTCATGTATCCACTGTTTGACATCCTAATCCACTTAACCTTCAGTTTGCGCTTGGGACAAAATGAAGGTATCCCAATAAGCCTTCACCGTGCGAACTGATAGGTGCAATTTATCATGCTCCTCTGAAGATAATTCTCAGAGTATAAACGAATCGCTCGTGATATATAGTCTTATAAGTCACGACGCCGATTTACGAGTAAACCTTCTGCAACAAAAGATAAACTACCAATTCGCCGTGTGCCTTTAAAATGTATCTTCCAAAACATACAACAGAACTGGTGGAAAAATTCAAGTGCACAACCGGAACGCAACCAGAATATTTTTCAGTTGGCTCAATAGTCATAAGTCTTAATATGAACGCAGCAATAAATCTAGCAGTCTGACTTGACTGTTGATGGCATGGCTACTAAGAAAAGTTCATACCCGTATGTTATAACCATAATAATTTCTTATATTATAATTTGTGCTGAAAAAAATCGGTCACTGATTGTCCGACGTCAGCGGAACCCCTTAGAGTAAGTATTTCACAATGTGACTTCATACGTGGGTACAGGTTTCACGCATTCTGATCTGTCGATACAATACAATATGTCTGTCTAAGCCTGTTTGTATAGGCTAGTCAACTCTAATATTATAAACTAGATAATGCCCGCGACTTTGTGCGCGTAGGTTAAGTTTTTTCAATTCCCTCGGGAAGTCCTTTGGTAATTTTCCGGAATAAAAAAACACATTTGTCCTTCCCCAAGATACAATCAATCTCTGTAAAGCGCAAGTAAGGATGCGACAGTGTCTGTCTTTTACCATTTAACGGCTCGTCCATTTAACCAATGTGGACTTATACACAGAAAGAGAAGGATCGGATCCCAAAGACGGTGATCTAAAAATTCTTATCTCCCAAAATCAAAGCGTCCAAAGAACCAAGAACCACGCAGACGAAGTCGCAGGTATGATCCAGCTTTTAATAACTGAATCTGAAATGACACTCGCATAAATTCCCAGCAGGCCGCGAGAAAAAGTGTAATTAGTACCTAAAAATTTTGCCATTTCATTTAAAATGTAAAACTAAAACAGCAGCGAAGCCACAAAAATGTAGAGCTATTTTAATCTGCTTGTAAAAGTTCCATTATGGCGAAAGTCTAAGTTCAAATAAGCTGGGATCACGGTAGGGTTATCTGGAGCGAGCGTGACGGCCGGTTGACATTTCGCGGCGTCGCTAAAGTTTTTCCCACATCTGCGAAACTGCTTATCCATATTAATATTATAAATGTGAAAATGTGTCTGCCTGTCGGTCTTCTACGTTTTCTGTATTCAACCAATTTTGATGAGATAGGTTGCGTCCCGGGGAAAGACGACTTTTTATCCCGAAAAAGCGGGCAATATAATGCTCATGTAATATAAACAAGAATATCATCATCGTAATCATAATAAATATTATGAACTAGCTGATGCCCGCGACTTCGTACGCGTGGATTGAGGTTTTTTTGGTTCCCGCGGGAACTCTTTAGCCTATGTGCTATTCCAAGACTATAATCTATCTCTGTGCCAAATTTCATCCAGATCCATTCAGCCGTTGGGGCGTGATTGAGTGAGTAACAAACATCCATCCATACATCCATCCATCCAAACTTTCGCATTTATAATATTTAATTGACGAAAGTTTGGATGGATGGATGTATAGATGTGTGGATGTATGGAAGGATGTCTGTTACTCAATCACGCCCGAAAAGCTGAACGGATCTAAATGAAATTTGGCACAGAGATAGATTATAGTCTGGAATAACACATATGCTACTTTTTATCCCGGAAAACTAAGGAGTTCCCGCGGGAACTAAAATACCTCAATCCAAGCGGACGTAGTCGCGGGCATCAGCTAGTAAAATATAAAAATTAGAACTAGAACAGTCTCTGCAACGATTCTCAACTCTTTAAACAACTATTTATATTTATTCTTCAACAACCTTACAAAAGTAAGACAGCTTACGAGTAAGCACAGTTTACGGGTAAACAAAGTCTACGTACGCGGAAAAGAATTCCAGTAAAACACAATACATCCGTGTATAGGTATATAGGTACGTTGGAGACTTCCTATGCTTCTCTTCCCACACTTATCGCACCCCCACACCCAAATCGGTCTACGTGAGTCACGTAAATGGAAGATAAGTACCGTACTATAAAATAAGTACCTCTCCGTAAAAGTTCTCTTTCAAAGTCGTTCCGAAAAAATGAACCAAAATTAAATATTTCATAATATTATACAGAGAAGATTAATTTAATGCGCTTAATTGGCCTTGTTAAATTCTTGGTTGAATATTGCAGGCACTAGACCGCCAGACGGTCAAAAGCGAAGTAAATTCATTTTTCGAAAAAAAAATTCTAACTTTAGAAAGCAAAGTGAAAGCGGTTTATTTTAATGTAACATTAGAAAGCAAACAGAAGCAACTTTACTCCGACCACGGAAAATGTTTTTTACTCGTTGTCGGTCTATAGAATTGTGTGCGCCGGTCCTTAATGAACGTTCCCAGTCTTCGTTTTAGCCGTCCCACTAAACTAAAACTTACTCGCTATTGTTTCTTCCAACTATCTTACCGTATATATCCTACTATGTATACCAAATACATATACTTTGCCGTGTATCACCGAGTATTTTACACGGTTCTGAACTATTAAACTTTTAGTACTTCGTGAGGTAATTTTCCCAAAACATTTACTTCAATTAGCACGCATTTGTGACAACTTTGGATATGAAATATACAACAATAAAGCGATTTTGTTAGGTACAAAGCACACCATGATTTCTATTTTGTAAAATAAGTATATCTGCTGTATTTAATCTATTTAATCTTGGTGATATCAACATAAAAAGCAGAAATATTTCGGCACTTGAGCAATATAAGATGAATGCTGTTACCAAAAGCAACCCTAGCACGATCAGTGCGGCAACGCCTTATCTTGTCGACTTTCATAGACAAAGCGCTGCAAATATTCGTACAACAAATCGTTGCTCTCATGGTGTTTGGGCTGATGAAATAAGTAAATAATTAAAGTTCGTATTCAAAAAATTACTCAAGTTAAAATTAAGAATTTAGAAGTTAAAAATACAATAAGATAATACATCAGTGTATAATCAGAATAAATGCAGTTTTAAAAGAATTAAGAGATCTCGCGACTACCGATTTATCTTCTTAACGACTTCCGCAATGTGACACGTGCGGCGAGGTGCGGGGAGCGGGCGGGCTACTGCAATCGCTCCACGATGTACCCTATCTATCCACACACACTAACTATCGCGTTTGTCGTCATTTTTCATCTCGACATGCATATTCAACGCAACGATAAATCATTCGGAGCCATCCCTGCGCAAAACGAAATAACCTACTGTCCACACGCTAACTGGCGAAAATAGCGCGCATAAATGTAACGCAAACATACGTAGCCCCGGAATATTGCGTTAATAATTACCCACCCCTTCGGATTGTGATAAATAGCGCCATTACATCAATGGACTGTTGAAAAAATATTCTTATTTTGATATTTACTCAACCTCTTTCTGTCAAAATATTTACGTGCATAAATGCATGCATACATCGTTTGAAATTTGCCTCATTGTTATATTACCCATGGGCTTTAAATTTATATTACTTAGCAGGATCAGAACAACATCTAATTCTTTGTGAGATTTTCTAAAATTTGTTTACCCGCCCCTTTCATAACCCTTTGACAACCAAACCACATCAAAGTTTAATAGGAACGCCCTACCGCAGAAGGCATCTGGACCACGATTTGCAAATTCTTGAGACTGTCATAACACTTAGCTAAACTAAGCTAAAGCAATTATCTAGTACCTATGTAGCAGTTACCGGTTACCAACACCACTCATTTAGGGTTTTCACGTAATGACCATCGTTGAAATTGTGGTAAATTTAAATCAAGTAAAATAATAAAAAAAAAAAAATACATAGCTCATGACTAAACACACTACACTTTTAGAAAGGTCTTGCATTTTTGCTTTTATCTCCGAGATTGCTCCTTCACTTGCAACCCACCGTCATGAAATCCTTTTATTACGTAATCTCTTACCTAGCCACGTAGACTGCTGATTAAGATAAAATAATTTTATGTTCTTTCCACTTTAAAACGTTTCGCCTTTCCACTTTAAAAGGTCGGACATTAAGGTTTTACCTCCGCGCGACTGAATTTTAGTGTTATCTTAATATTAAAGGATTTATGGGTTTTATACGGTACGTCTTGTAACCAACTTCCTAAAATTAAAAACTTTTCATTTTATTCAGCTTTTTGCATCTCATGCAGTGCAGATCGATTTAAAAAAAACGCGGAAAGAGGCGCCCAGGGCTGGACGTACCTATGTGAAAATTTGGACTATGGAGAAACGCAAAAATCAGAAATGCAATTTCATTTCCAGAGCTTCGTTTTGTCACCCGTCACAGGAAATTATGTTTTTAAAACTAGTCTGGTCTGGTAGACCCTACAGCTATAAATTACCTTCAAAGGCCAAACGATACCTATGTGCTTTTGGCACGTACTTGATGTATAATATTAGTACCTAAGGCACGAATGTGTGACATAGATAACAACTACCTATTCCGAACTAATAATAAGGGATAATTTTACTGTATATCATTAGTCTGCTACGCTTTCACATCCCATCTGTTCAAACGATTAAGACATAAAAATTCTTTCCAAAAAACCGACTTCCAAAGCCACTGTAAAGTAAAAAATAATTTTGATTTCTACACACTATGTTGAAGTCGGGCGAGCCTGACGCGTCAACTTTGCCTATCTTTGTTATACTTGCCCGACTTCAACATAGTGTGTAGAAATCAAAATTATTTTTTACTTTACAGTGGCTTTGGAAGTCGGTTTTTTGGAAGAATTTTTATTTTTAACTTTTTAGTGTAGTCTTAATCCCCACGGCTAAGAAGTGCAGTACCCTGCAGCATCAGAGTTGAGGAGTTGGGACTTGGGTTTAAGTATGAAGTCGTTGCTTGACACTTACAATATGAATTCCCCATGAAAAAATCCTAAATCGCTATTTTTAAGGAGTTCTGTACCCTGCAGCATCAGGGATGAGGAGTTGGGACTCAGAGTTGAATCGTATACACGTGACTTGATACCTAATATATAAATTCACTATCAAAACTGCCTAACTCCCTAGTTTTGAGTCGTAGGTATACCTACAGCATCAGGATTGAGGATTTGGAGTCAGATTTTTTAATGGGACCATCTCGCAAGCTTCCTCTAACCACAGAAAAAAAAATTTCAAATCGGTTTGGAAACCACGGAGATATGCGGTAACATACTTACATTAAAAAAATAAAAAAATATACGCGCCGAATTGAGAACCTCCTCCTTTTTTGGAAGTCGGTTAAAAACTTGGTAGGTACAGAGATGCTTACCGGGGAAGAAAATAGACACTTTTTACTCCGGAAACTATCAAAGAATCCCCGCGGGATATTTCAAAAACCTAAATCCTCGCGGATGAAGTCGCGGGATAGGGATATCTAGTTGGATAATAGGTATACTTTAGCGCCGGGAAACATCACCACTGCGTTTGGTGGTAGGTAGAGCTTAAAGTTTATGTTTCATCGTACGATGCCTGCTCCTCCTGCTTTTTTACTGCAGGAGAGGCTTGCAATTGACGACAGGCATGCCTAATGGATAGAAAGAATGAGGTATATGTTGGACTCTTGCCTAGAAAATGCTTTTCCACTCTTGGTTTCACTCTTAGGTACCTAAATTATACTTGGCAGCAAATATGCCACATAATATTGCGGCGGAGACGAGGCCTCGTCACGATCTGGCTTAGCCTTGCCAGTTATACATTAAATATATTCCCAATTACATTTAATTGTTAATATCAGGAAAATAGATTCAGTCATTTAGTCGTGAATAAATACCACGGAAAGGAAGAAGTAAACCGTAAGTTAACAGCAGAACAATCTATAAATACGAGACGAAGATTAATATGCCAGCCACAAGGAGCATGCCTCGAGAAATTAATATTACTAGCATAGTAGGTAGGTAGTAACTGCAGTCATTAAATGGTATATTCATGTCACCGTAAGATTGTAAAAACCGTTAGATTATAATCTAACTCGCGAAATTGTAAACTGTCGAATGATTACAATATAACGGATTATTTTTCGGTAGATTGTAATCTGTTAGGTTTATTAACCCGATAAAACCTAAGTGCCCATAAAACCACTACGTGGTTATTTATGTCGAACCCTAACCTAACCTACAATAAAGAGACAAGAAAACGTAAATACAATGAATATTTCAAAAATTGACACTCGGAACATTGAACGGTTCACAATCCGTCGACGGTTTACAATATCGCTAGTTGGATTACAATCTAACGGTTTTTGCAATCTTACGGTGACATTCACACTCACACATTGTATATGATGGTATCCTACGTCCTACAATAACTCAAAATGTGCGCCATATGTGACAAATTTCTCTATGCACTTGATAATAAATATTATTAAAAAAACAATTCCGAACCATTGAGCTTTATCGACAGATTGTCACAAAATACGTGAGATTCCTTGTAGTACCTATCTATACACTATGCATGCAGCACACTCTAAAATCAGTGGTAGAGTCAAAATATGACGTAACATAAGAGACGACTGTATGTCGTACATGTTTTAAATAAATTGAATTTAATTGAAAGCGTTATAATACGTCGCGCTGTTCGTTTGTGCGAACCAATGTTAAAGCGTCCCAGGTCATTAAACTAGTTACTATATAACAGTTAAGTGTTTAGTAGTATTCAACTTAAGCTGTGATTGTACTTTGCGTCCGGGCACAGCGTATATATGCGCCCTAAAGAAAACTCCAAGTACAACTCGGGACGCTCTATAATATTATTTCAGTCAAGTTTTGCTATAATTGCAGAATTTATTTGCGTGTACCCTAGGCTTAAATTGTAATGTATGGTGTTTGATCATTAAATCCGCGCGCTACAGGAGGTGACGTGCAATCGACGTGTGCATCCCTGAACGAGCTATTTACATAATCATCGTCGGGTGCGCCCGTAATGCCGGACGGACTACAAGCCTGGACTAATTTCACTAATCATTGTTTTAGTCACGACCCATGCACCGCTGTAATTAATGGTAATTTGTCAACCAAAATTGCATGACGGTGCGTTAAACTTTGACAGCTGCATTTTACTATGATTACAAAATATTAACATCAAATTCAATTTCAGGAATTATGGAGAAAATTACTTCTCTTCTTATATTTTGCTGTAAAGCATTTCATAGTGCCATACCAGTACATTGCACTGCTCCAATGTCACGTGGAACATAAATGTCATATCATAATCCGAATATGCTATTCTCGAGTGACTCATTAGGTTTCCAACAAAGTGAAGATGCCACCCAAGTACACACTTCGGCTAGCTTAGCCTAGAATAGCACTAAGAAAAGCGTATTCCGAATATACTTTGCAGCAGCAAAATATGCTCAAAATACACAGTGTGTAACTGTACAGTGTGTAACTGTACAGTGTAAACAACATGCAAAGCTCTGTCAGGATCAGTTATTTGACTTGTCTTTTGAGCCCACATTAAAGACATAATTATCAAAGTACAGAAACTTCATTAAAACTTTAAAATTGAATACGGTAAGAAGTCGGACGTAGCGTCGTGTCTCTTCCCTAAAACTTCCATGTCATTAATATAAGTGAGGAGTGATTTAAAGGTGATTTAGCAAATCTAATCCTGAAGCAACTGGCCGTGACATTACCTCTGTATGGTTAAGGCGATTTGTTATCGTAATAATGGGTCAACCTTTACAATCTTACCTTTACATCACTCCTTTTGATACTAACTTGCCTATCCGATACCCAAATATAAAGTAGGTGCTTGGCACCTCCGTCGTTTACATAACCATTATATTGCTCTGGCTTTATATTTTTATATAGATTCTGTAAACTGAATCCTCAAGCAATTCAATCATTCTTCATCCGATGATGATTTGCAAGAAACTCTGGTTATTTAAAAAATTGCCAAAAATCTGCAGAAGATCGTCTGTTGTGTGGCCTCACATCGACCTTCAGTGAAGAACTTCTAAAAATAAAACTGTAAAACCGTTGTCGCAACAAAAATACGACGAAACTTAAATTTCATTTTGGTAGTATGTCAATAAGACCAATTACAAAATGTAATCTTCAATTAAGTAGAAAATAGAATGAAACTACAAATTGTTTGTAATAAGGGAAGAGGCATTTATACCAGTAGTTTACACAAAAACCGGCCAAGTGCGAGTCGGACTCGCGCACCGAGGGTTCCGTACAAACATGTAGTAAATTTTAAATTATTATAAAAACTACTTACTCGTTCAAACCAATTTTCGGTGGAAGTTTGCATGGAATGCATTGAATGTACATCATATATTTTTTTTAGTTTTATCATTCTCTTATTTAAGTTACAGGGGGGGGGGACACAAATTTTACCACTTTGGAAGTGTCTCTCGCGCAAACTATTCAGTTTAGAAAAAAATGATATTACAAACCTCAATATCATTTTTGAAGACCTATCCATAGATACCCCACACGTATGGGTTAGATGAAATAAAAAAATTTGAGTTTCAGTTCTAAGTATGGGGAACCCCAAAATTTATTGTTTTTATTTTTTATTTTTGTAAGAAAATCTTAATGCGGTTCACAGAATACGTCTACTTACCAAGTTTCAACAGTATAGTTCTTATAGTTTCGGAAAAAAGTGGCTGTGACATACGGACGGACAGACAGACATACACAGACAGACAGACAGACATGACGAATCTATAAGGGTTCCGTTTTTGCCAAATTTGGCTACGGAACCCTAAAAAAGGAGTAAGATTGACGCTGTGTTCTAAAGTAAGGATAGTCTGACACAAACATTTAAAGATAACTTGAACACTTTTAATTAAAGCACCCTCGTGTAGTAGAAAGCGAGTCCAATCGGGAACATTGACACTGCCGTCTTGTGGTCCCCGTACTTAAAAAGATCCAGTTTGTCACCATCCAGTAGAATCATAAAGGAATCTCTTAACGACCATCTAGTTAGGCATGCTTAGGCCGATTGCCGCAAGAAATTAGCAAAAGAATTAAAATTAAAGCTTTTACGGTACTTAAGTTCTCATTTCAGCGCAAATTACATCTTACGGTCGATTGTTATTACAAAACCACCACCTCTCGTAGGGGTAATAATCTCATGAATATGATTCTTAGTTAAGTACTTGTTAGATTTATTGTTGGGGGATCAAGATTTTATTGTAACGCGTTTTTAACAGAAATCATTTTTGCCACCACTCACAGTGTCAGCCTGTATTAGTAGCTAGTAGTAAGGCATCTTACTAAAATGAGGCAGGAGCTAGTAAGAACGTTAAACTCGTAACAAAATGCAAGGCAAAATATTAGCTTCCCGACTTAGCTTTTCCGCCGGTATGAAAAGTTTAATACCGAGATATTTCTATTGTGTGAAGGTATGTATATTCCTCTAAGGCCTTGTGCACATGATATATGAGTACTAACTGCGCTGCAGTAATAAATCCTCCGCCAGATATCAAGATGAATTCACTCATTCATGAACCTCCGGCGCTTATCGTTTCTCTAGGCAAAATTTTAACCAGTGAAAGCATTTTTTTGCGATCTTTCTTTTGTTATTAAGCCCCTAATTTTGGAATGAAATATTATAGAAGGTGAATTAGCAAAATTCATTTCATTGTTTCAAACAATAACAATGATATAAAGTTACTGTATAAATAAAAAGTAAGTATAATAATAAAGCCCTTTTTATTCCGAATTTGCTACAAGTTTGGCAATACAAATTTTACGTTCCTATTTACTATAGTATGTCTCGCAATTCGGCGACTTTATCACTCAGTCTGATACCCAACATGCTCCGTTCCATTGCCCTTTGTGTACTGGCTAGCCTGTCTCTTTGCTTGTCTGTTAAAGCCCATGACTCGCAGCCATATGTCATGCATGGGAGGATGCAAGTGTTGAAAGTCTTTCTTTTAATGTGCATGCTTAAATCTTTACTCTTCATTATTTCTTTTAAGGACCAATATTTATTCCATCCGCAGGTTATTCTTTTGTTTATTTCCTTGGACATATAGTCCTCAGGAGATATAATTTGACCTAGGTAAACATACTCTTTCACATAGTCTAACCTGTTACCGTAAACCTCTATGTTAACTTCTGTGGAATTGGTCATCAATTTTGTTTTGCTTGCATTCATTAATAGTCCTACAACCCCGCTTTCCTCTGTTATGGTTTTTAACATTTGACCTAGTTTTTTTGGGTCTTCTTCCAATAAGATAATATCATCAGCGAATCTCAAATGGTTAAGGCGGCTACCGTTGATGTTAATACCACTAATCTTCTAAATATGTATTCTAGCACAGCATTAAACAGTTTGGGGGAGAGCGGATCTCCTTGTCTGACGCCTCTTTTTATAGGAAAAGAGTCTCCTTTTGTTTCCAGCTTAATGCGACTTTTGCAATCTCTGTAGATGGATTTAATTATCTGTATATAGGCTTCATCCACCCCCTGTTCTTCTAGATTCAGCCAAATAAAAGTATGGTTTATGCTGTCAAAAGCTTTGGAGTAGTCTATAAAGCAAATATATAGGGGTTTTTGATATTCATTATATTTTTCCAGGACTTGTTTGATTGTGTGGATGTGGTCTATTGTACTGAAGTTCTTCCTGAATCCCGCCTGCTCAATTGGCTAGTTTTCGTCTAGGACCTTTGTTATTCTTTCCAGGATTACTTTTGCAAAGACTTTGTAAACATTTGAAATGAGGCTTATTGGTCTATAGTTGCTGATGTTATCCTTGTCTCCTTTTTTATGGAGGAGAATAATGTGGGATTCGCTCCATTGTCTCGGGACGGTGTTAGTTATTAAAATATCATTGAATAGCTTGGTTAGAATTGGGCTTATTTCTTCTACGGTGCCTCTCATCAGTTCGTTTGTTATACTGCCGGGTCCTGGAGCTTTTTCCAGCTTTTGTGACATGATGGCTGTCTGGACTTCTTGCACGAGTATAGGTGGGACCATCTTTATATGTCGTAGCTGGATTTTTATAGTTGTTATTTTTTTGTTCAGCGTTATTATCGGAGTAAAGGGATGAGAAAGGGAGTAAAGGGGGGAGAAATAAAAAGTAAGTACTTATGTTCTATTATAAACGTAAAATGAAAAAGTAGAACAGAATTTTTAAACGATTAGGTACTTCACATTCCCCTAAGTTTTGATACACAAAATCACAATACGCTCTGGGGCAGTTTTTGCTATGGTGTGTATATTTTAAAACTTTTTAGGGTAAAAACTTTAAGGTTTTCAGACCACGCTCTTTCGTGAGTGAACTAAAAACAAGTACCTACTTGAATGTTGTTATAGCTTCGCCGCTATTTTGTCTACTGTAAAATGAATACTAAACGAACTTATCCATACTAATATTATAAATGTGAAAGTCAGTTTGTTTATTGGTTTGTCCTTCAATCACGCTTCAACGGCGCAACGGATCGACGTGATTTTTTCACAGAAAAACAAACAGTTCCTGTGGATAGTATGCTCTTTTTCTCGCATTTTTCTTCAATAGGCATGATGACAGTCACCAAGAATCAATGAAATTATGAATTTAGCTAATGAAATAGGATTCATGGATTATAAAAAAACGTATTTATTATTCTATTTCGAGTGAGATTGATATTTATTTTGATAAAATAAAACTATAAAATACAGCAATCCGCCATATTGGATAAAACACCAAGAAGCGAATGACAATCACACTATTGTTTACTGCACACTGCACAGAGTACATTGGTAAGAACAATAGTGACGTCACAAACGACGCCATGACACTTGCATGACACCGCCGAACGTTTTGGCGTGAATTTTAAAATTTAAATTTCAAATGCCTATTTTATCTACCAAACCTTATTTTTCTGCTGAAAAAAGAGATTTTTTCGAAATAGTAGATACTTCTGACCATTTTTCAAAATCAGTCATCATGCCTTTTAGGCGGCAACTGCGCAACGGATCGACGTGATTTTTTTAGGGTTCCGTAGCCAAATTTGGCAAAAACGGAACCCTTATAGATTCGTCATGTCTGTCTGTCTGTCCGTCCGTATGTCACAGCCACTTTTTTCCGAAACTATAAGAACTATACTGTTGAAACTTGGTAAGGAGATGTATTCTGTGAACCGCATTAAGATTTTCTTACAAAAATAGAAAAAAAAACAATAAATTTTGGGGGTTCCCCATACTTAGAACTGAAACTCAAAAAAAATTTTTTCATCTAACCCATACGTGTGTTAAAAATGATATTGAGGTTTGTCATATCATTTTTTTCTAAACTGAATAGTTTGCGCGAGAGACACTTCCAAAGTGGTAAAATGTGTGTCCCCCCCCTGTAACTTCTAAAATAAGAGAATGATAAAACTAAAAAAATATGTGATGTACATTACCATGCAAACTTCCACCGAAAATTGGTTTGAACGAGATCTAGTAAGTAGTTTTTTTAAAATCAAATATATTAAATATTATAACTGCCTCGTTGGTCTAGTGTTTAGCATAGTCGACTGCGGATCACGAGGTCCTGGGTTCGATTCCCGGTCGGGCATAAAAGTTAGGTATTGGGTTTTTCAATTAAGAAATTCTCAGTGCCAGCCCGGAGTTGGAAGTTGGCGGTGTTTCACCCCCGTGCCTCGGAGAGCACGTTAAGCCGTCGGTCCCGGTTATTATCACTAACATGATAGTAGTCGTCAAAGCCCGCCAACCCGCATTGGAGCAGCGTGGTGGGTCTAAGCTCTAATTCCCGCTCTCCTATGAGAGTGGAGGCCTGTGCCCAGCAGTGGGACGTTAATAGGCTGTAGTGATGTGATGAGTGATGATAAATGCGAAAGTTTGGATGGATGGATGTATGGATGTATGGATGTATGGATGTTTGTTACTCAATCACGCGCCAACAGCTGAACAGATCTGGCTGAAATATGGCACAGAGATAGAATAGGTATAGTCTGGAATAGCACATAGGCTACTTTTTATCCCGGAAAATTAAGGAGTTCCCGCGGGAACCAAAAAACCTCAATCCACGTGGAAGTAGTCGCGGGCATAAGCTAGTACGTCATAAATCGTAAACCGCAATTTACCTTTCATTCAATCAACTCAAATATTTAAAAAAAAACATAGGTTTGTACGGAACCCTCGGTGCGCGAGTCCGACTCGCACTTGGCCGGTTTTTTGTAGAGACACTGTAGAGTGACATAGGCCGCTTTTTATCCCGGAAAAACAAACAGTTCCTGTGGGATAGTATGCTTTTTTTCTCATTTGTTCTTTAATTAGGCGGCAACGGAGTTACAGAGAGTGACAGGTTCCTTTTTGTCCCCGAAAAACTAAAAGTTCCTGTGGGATAGCATGCTGATGTTTACGTATTTTTCCTTCTACGGCAATGAAATAACACTTCGACCTGATTTTTTAGGACCAGGAAAGTAACATGTGTTACCTTTATCTTATATTATTATTAGATGATTCCCGCGACTTCGTCCGCGTGGACCAAGTTATCGAGAGAAGCTGCGAGTAATAGCTAGTAAAATATGTAAAGACTGCCTTACAAATTTCTTAATACTAAAGTAAAACAACAATGCATGGTAATTAGAAATTTAAGAGTAAAAGCTTAAATCTACTGCAAATAAAAAATCTGAATCTGAATCTACAAAATAATTTCTCAACACAGAAAGCAAGCTTTTAAGTTTTAAGGTACTAAGGTAAGGAACTTTTAAGGTTTTCAATTTAAAAATTTCAGAATTTAAAATAGCATAGGCAAAAAAAAATCTTAAAAAAACCTTACGGTCCCTTTTCATTTGTTAGGTAGGCACTTAGAAAGTGAAAGAGGTAAAGCCCTCTTGAGTAATAAACAACTTGCGATTGCCCAAGTAATTTATTATTTCTAAATCTTAGGTTACGCTCGTTTCGTTTTCCCTGGGGACACTGTTGACTTTGTAACTGTTTCCACTGTAAATAATTGAACAGGACTACATAAATCTCCTTTCTTTATCAAGTACGTTGTTTCGAAAGATAACGCGCTTAAAATTAAAAAAAAATCGGCCAAGTACAAGTCGGACTCGCACACGAAGGGTTCGTACAAGATTTTGTGTGATTGATTTTTCTAATAATTTCAATTTCAATAATAAAGAAACAAGAGAGGCGCTCAAAAATAACGTTTCTCGTATGGGGACCTGTTTCTGCAATCTATTCACGGCAGGGGTATCTCAATTGGCTTGGCAATTGGTCTGGGCTCGTGGAAGGCTTCGTCTGTGGCTAGTTACAGTTCTAACGCCAACACCGCCGTGCCGTCTAGCGCATAGCAACTAATTGGAGTATATATTATGTTGCGATGTGCCTTCCAAGTTAGCCAGTGATTGAGATAACAGACACGTGAAAGTTACTCACATCGCTTCTTCAAATAGAAAAGAGCTGATCAAAAGAACAGATTTTCTTGACTAATAGGTAATAAATACCACTCTCGATCAAGTCAATCAAAAAAACTAAATCAAAATCGGTTCATCCGTTTGGGAGCTACGATACCACAGCCACACACAAGCACACACAGATACGCACGTTTAACTTAAACCTTCCCTCAGGGGTCAAAAGGTCATCATCATTAATCATTAATGTCATCAGACACTACTCTTTTCCAAGCCGATCTGTCGGACGCCTTATGCTTTAGCTCGCCCCACGTAAGGCCGATCTTTTTCGCCTCATCAAGTATAGTACACAATTTTTTTTTGCCGACCGCGTTTCCTTTGACCTTGCGGGTTTCAATCCAACGCCTGCTTGGGTATATGGTCAGGTGCTCGACGCAGTGTATGCCCGATCCAGTTCCATTTTCGGCGTCGGATTTGAAGATCTACGGGTTGTTCATGATCTACGGGTTGGTCAAAAGGTACCTATTATATTTTTAACAAGACAGCTGCTGGTGAGATACTCGTATTGCGATAGCTTCATTTACAAATCACTACGTCACACAAGCAACCTAATGCAGAGTGAGAATTGTTGATGTGCTAACCTACAGGCAACGTATTCGTGAAGTCCGTTTCTACACAGGAAGACAGAACTTTAGAGGCTTCTCTATCAATATGCCAAAAGAGCTTTTGTGGTTGAGTACGTTTTACTGTCCCTTACAGTTGAGCGTTGTGGCTAAACGCAAGCGGATCAGATAGTACAGATACTCGTAGTTTGCCTGCTGCTCGTTATACAACTTTCGATCTGTGTAACTTCCACTTCTATTAAACGCCTGTTATTATAGAAATAGAATTTAAATTCGTATTTAACGTAAAAAATAAAAAAATGTACTAAAGCCATAGTTAATACATATCTACAATTTATGCGAAAGTGTGTCTATGTATCTGCAAAATTTTCACCGCATAAGAGATTTTGAGATTTACCTAAATCCACCCGGACGAAGTTGGGATGGATTTAGGTTATCATCGAGAATCCTATATGTACCACCACTACAGCCTATTAACGTCCCACGGCACTTACTAACTCCGGGCTAATACTGAGAATTTCCATTCAGAAAAACCCAATACATAACTATATTATGTACATTCGTGTTCATATTCCTCAATTACAATACAATAGATCTCGTAAAATATAATTGCGTGGATGTATAAGGCCTTCACGGTGTTGGATCGGGAATGGGAACTATTCCGGAATTCTCGAGGCTAACACCGGAATGCCTACTAAATTGAGGTGACCAATCAAGCCTCCATTGTAGATATTGATCTCTTCACGTTACTACCATATAAGATTACTTCATGATATCATCCCCCTTTAATTTGGGGTTTGAAAAATCGTGTTGAAACTCTTTGATTTTCCGGGCAAATTAATGAATTGAAATATGACTTAATAATAAACTTTTTAGGATAATATACTTAATACGTTTAGGTTATTGCAATTTATTTTTAAATTATAAATCCCAAAAAAAAAAAAAATATTAAAAAAACAGGTCATTCGTTTTCTAATATAGATAAATAATACCACATTAGAGTCTCTAAAAAGCAATATTTCAGCGGAAACGAACACAATTCTTTATAATATAATATTTGACACAATCAAGAAGAAAAGGTCGAAGGGTATACTTAGATAGGTCAGATTGTGGCAATCAAAACAACGTTAAATCGAAAAAAGGAGGCAAACACTCGAAAAAGGTAAACTACGAAGTTTATTCGGAGCAGACGAGCCGCCGAGGGTACCTATCCACTTCACTCACATTCCCAATTATGTTCCAATCTATATTAGGTATACCTGTTGAGAGCGCTATAGACTAATGGACTAGTTGTGATATTGTTTATCGCATGATTAGGTTTGATTCACGTCCACGAAACATAACAAAAAATATTATTGGTTTTAAAATTATTTGGGTTACATTCTTTTAAAAATATTAGGCCTTGTTTTCGTTAACATAATAATTATAATTTTGGGTCTATTAACTATTAATTGTAATCTATTAATTATGATATCTTAAGTTATCCATTAAAAACTCTTTAACTCAATTTATTTATGTTAATTCAAGTGTAAACTAAGTTTTAATCCAAACAAAAAACAATGCTGCTATAAAGTTGCCTTTGTCGGTAGCATTGTAAGGTATTGCTGGAAAAAACAGGTAAAAAAACTTGTGGGAGCAGAAAAGCTATACTGTATTGCCAGAAGGATAATAGGATAAAGCTATTTTAGAGAGCAATTCTTTTTTTTTTTTGCCTAATGACTGTTGAAAACTAAAAAAAGGCAAATAACTTTCACGTAACCTTGTCGTCACTTATTCAAAAAATATCGTCTTTTTTTGTAGTAAATACTTAAATTCGGAAAAAAATAGGTAAAAAACAATTTAAAGAATAAAATTGTAAAACCTGTATAAAAACAGATTCAAAAAAATACAAAATGAAAATCCACCCTAAGCTCAGTTCTAGTCCTTTTCAACGAAGTCGTGGAATATCGTTGAAAGTTTACTTAAGAGCTTTCATGGAAAACCACTATAGTAACTAGTTGTACGTAAGTAGAAATATATTATGCAGGTATGATAAAAAAACTACCAGCTCTACTCCAAAGTGATTTTCAAAGAAAAATCCGCTACAGCCAGCTCTCAGGATTGCCCAACTAATTTGATTTCATAATGCTCGATCAATCATACAAGCGGTATGAGAATGCGGGCGCGTCGCGACTGCGACACCGCCATTCATCACACTTGAAGCGCTTTTAGTGCTGTAGCGGTACTTCGCCGTAAAACTCCTTATCCAATATACAAACAACAGCCCGGAAAATTGATTGTATAAAAATTCAATCAATACCGTCCCAACCTCTTCTATTTTTACCGACATAAGCTTTTTATCTGCAGTACTATTCGATTGCATTGAATCCAGTGTTCAATGTAAAATAGCTATTGAGTTAAAGGGTGATAAAAACAGATCACACAACGGCAGCGACGGACGAGTAGTAGTGGCAACGCATAATAGTCGATTGCGAAGGTTAAGCAACGTTGACCCATGTCGGTAACTGGATGGGTGACCGAATTTGGTTCAAATTTGGCCATTTCGTGTCCTCCGTGTCTCGGAGAGTACATTAAACCGTCAGTCCCGGTTATTATCACTAACATCTGATAATAATCGTTACAAAAAACCTAAGAGTTTAAACTCTTAGTCGAACCGTATGCGGAAGGACATGGGCACTCACCGCATTATTATCCCAAGAAAACTCCTGCCATTATTTATTATTGGAAAGGGGTCACGAATGTCAGTAATGAGCATTACATGAGTCAGAGAGAGAGAAATTAATCAATTCAAAAGTTTATGAAGTTAGAATAAAAATGATGTCCCCGTAATACTCGTAACTGTGAACAAAATTATAAATTAAGAATGGAACGATAACTGCAGTAGATAAGGTAACCTAATTGGGATGTAAATCTACCGAATTTGTAGGTGTTCCGTTTCGCTTTCGATGTTAACTTCGTTATCCCTTGAAAACTTTGTGACTTAGCTACCTCGACAAAACTGGGGCAAAATCCTTCTCGTGCGTATTTACGTTAAAAGCTCTTCGATTTTTTCACGATTTTTCTGTACTGAAATGAAAACAAAACTTAATATTGTATATACGTGACCGTTTTTCCAATAAATAAGTTACGAAAACATTTTAAGGAATTAGACTATGCTTGTATTTTTCAGTTATTTAGAAACTGTTAAGTACAGCATAAACAAAACGTCGCTACACAGTAGGCCCTGATTGGTCCACGTAATCACATTATTATACGTCTAGTTTTACTGTTTAACTATCCATCATTAATGCTGCTACGTTTTATGTGACCGTTGGCATTTGTTAAACACAAATAAAAAACGTTATGTTCAACACAGTCGCTTCATTGCAAAATTTCAAGCACAAGCATTGTGACTCGCACTGCAAAACGCAGCGTTGAAACATCCACTAGGCGGATGTACCACCAACTCATACAAGTCGCTAGGACACAAATAGCATAAGAAAATGGAGTATGGAAATATGCCCAGCAGTACAAAATTTAATTAAATAACGGACACGACGAATTTTTAATTAAAGGACATGATCTATAGGCTTAACTAAGATAGTAATTATACACGTGATATCGGATGATTTATATGTAAATTAATACCAAAGTCTATAGTCAGCAAAGACGCATCGTATTAAATAAACTACCCCACACTATACATATGAATAGAGAAATTGCGGTGAGAATATGACGGGTATCCTTACCCGGCGCCGACAGCGGTCGCAAACGAAGGCAGGGTATATTAGAGCCTCGCATCATCCGGCCCGTCTTCAAACGCGTCTTTATTAAACCGTTAATAAATTCGACAGCGGTATGAGAATAAAAACCTAAATCAATCTCATCCTGTCTCGTTTATACGCTAGCTTTATGAAAAACTATCGTACTTTGCGTCTACGTCTTACGTTCTACACGAAGGAATACGTTTTATGGAAAAATCTTTAGATTAAAGGCTGACAGCTGATTATCATTTTCTGTTTTACCACTATATTTGGGCAATGATTTATTTAAAATAAGTAAATATAATTAAAATTATTAAAAAATACGACTATGACGTAATGATACATTAGTCATTAATTAATTACCTATGGAATCTTATTCACATTTTTATTAAATGATATTTTTTGGGAATCACAGGATATTGAACTATAGTGTTATATATTTTTGGAATCTACTCATCATTTTATAGATTATTATTATATAGCTGTTAATCTTATTTTCGAAAAAAAAGCAACTTTAGTCTTTAATGCGGGACCATGGTCACCCCATCAATTTTTTTAAAAAAATACTAGCCTATGTCACCCGGAATAAGCTAGGGATTCTAACGATACCTCATTTATCAAAATCGGTTCAGGCGTATATAAGTTATAGTGGAATATACAAACTCACATACATACATACATACATACATGAACCCTGAAAACAATATACTCCTTTTTTCAGGCAGTCGTATAACAGGCAGTCGTATAAAAAGCGATTAAAGAGGCTGCCCGAAGATTGGGAAATTATCTATCTGAGATCTCATGGCTTTCTATAAGCTAGCGCACTAAGACTAAATGGTTTGGGTACACCAGTAACTGCCACACGTGCTTGTATTACTCTCATTGAAACAAATCTGTTGTATCGAAGGCTTTCTAGATGCGTTTTTTGCAATCATTAAGGCTTGGATTATATCCCACAGTTGCAGGCATCCGATCGTTGCTTAGAAAACGAAAACATGATAATGGGGCAAAGTTAACGAGACGTAACAACACATTTCGAGTCTGGTAAGGAGACAGAAAAACCTGTCGTGTTCGCTAATGGTTGACACCATTGAGTTACAGCCGATAGAGATGCAAACCTCAGACAGGTGCCAAAATAGACCCCTAAACTCATAAAAATAATGTTATGCAAAGACGATTTACTAAATGAAAACAGAAATGGACCTCTCATTTCATACCTAAATATAATATGTATAAAATGTATGTCTCATTCACAAGTAAGATTGAATTCTGCCATAACCCCTACAATTTGGCACCTCTCTGGCTGGCATAGTATGTTCCATCGAGGCGCGCATGGCATTATATTTTTGGGATCGAGATGCCAACGCATAAATGATTCCGCTTATTCGGTTTAACTTGATCACAATTCCCCGACTAATACAAATTCAATGGAAGAATATAATAAACGGTACAAAAGTATAATTTTAGTGTTTTTAGCTGTAGAAAAATAATAATTACGAAATAATTTCTTTTTTCTTTTTACCAGAAATGCTCATTTATATGCTCATATAAGGTGACCTTGAAATAAATTTTTACATGCAAATTTTTTAAGATGCACTGTCACTGTCTGTCAAGTCTGCACTTGCATTGATTGCTGCACAATAGTCTGAATTATATCTGATGGTTTTTACTCTAAAATATATATTTTAGGCTAGAAATAATAATTTTTTTATTTATGATACATGTCAAATAATACCTATTTAAATAACGATACTAAGGAATAAATACAATAATAAAGAACAAAACGATAATGAGGAAAGATATCCTATAAAATAGTCACAACTATTTTATAGGATATCTTTCCTTATTATCGTGACTTATTAAGAGCTTTATTGAATCTCTTTCATCGTGAAAGACAAAGTGCCTGCACTTGATAACGCAGAAGTTATACTTCACTTGCAAAGGCAGCGGAGCCAAACGTGCAAAGCCGTCGAGATGATAAATTCATTGCGACGAAATATTGAAATTTTTGTCTAGGTTTGAACCGATAGCGTTTATGAATGTTTTAATCCTTAAATAAAACTCCCGTAGCGGCCAGGCTTGCAAGTTCATTTAATTGCAATTTAGACTAAGCCCTGTGATCGTCGCATAAGCCTCCGAACAGTGAGGTCGAGAGTCCGTGGGATGAATAAGATATACCCTCTGACCAAGAGCAGTCTACAGTATTTGGTTTCATCAAACAATTTTGCAATATCGCAGTAAGGACTACGGTAGTGTTTTGTTTGTGTTGTTAACTCGTAGGTCTGCTAACAAATTACATCAAGTTGCTTACAAGTTGATCTGAAAAGTTTTACAATGAGCTAGCTATAATATTGAACAAAAAATTGTAAGTAACATGCAACCAGCAAACTTTGACGGTCATAATTTCGTAAACTCAATTTTTTCTCCCACTAGCTGATGATGATTTTAAAATACCTATTCAACGAGGTTTCACTCGAGGAGGGAAACCAAATTTTTTTATCGGTTCGCGCTATTCATGTTCAGGTGATGCCCTGAGTACATTATTTTTTTCAAAATTGAAAGCCTATGAGTAGCGGTAACCGGTTCTTATAAGTTAGAACTGTACTAAATTTCCACTGCTCAGCTCTTATTATAATTACATAGTTTTAAATATTGGATAGAGGCAGGCGTTACTTTGCGGAAGTCCATCATAATGAAGGAACCAGAAGTTTAATTCGCTATAATCCGCGACAAAAGGAATATCTATGTGGTACAGTGATTATATATATATATATTGATTATATATTTTATATATTTTTTAATTATATATCGTGAATTTATTTATATTTTATTAATTTATTTTATATTTATATTTATTTACCACACCACAGAATTCCCCCAAAAACTACCCTTTATATATTATAAATATATATTGATTATATATTATTATTTTATATATATATATATTTATATTTATTTACCGCACCACAGAATTCCCCAAAAACTACCCTCAACGCACGTTTCACTCCGATACCGGAGCATCCTCAGGAGATGTTGCCTCCACAGTGCACGATTGTGAAGTGATTATTCGTGTCGGAAATTCCGGCTTTTATACCTTTTTTGGCATGACTCAAACTATAGCCCCACCCCGTCTACTACTGTATAAATTGAGTAAAGGTGAATTTGATACATTTATTTGTTCATTTAACAGATCAAAGTCTTTATAATTGTGTTTAATTATTTCTAATTGTTCCCATACGCACAATCGAAATCCCTTATTACATGTATGCAGGATTTTATATGAATGGCTATCGCCCACTTCATGTCCACTGTCCAAAAGGTGTTTAGCGATGTGGGACCTTTGTGGTTGATTGTTTCTAAAGGCAGACATATGTTCCTTATAGCGCGTATCAAAGTTGCGCCCAGTTTGACCAACATATGTGGCCCCGCATTCAGGACACTCAAGTTTATAAACACCCGATTTTTGATGATTATTTAATTTATCCTTACCATTACAAATTCTCCGAAGTGTATTATTTGTCCTGAACGCGACATGTACCTCATGGGATCTAAGTGTCTTAGCAATGCGTTCAGATATAGGTCCAAAATACGTCATACTGGCTTTATATTTATTTATCTTATCAGATGTAGCCATGTATAGGTCTTTTCTCATTTGCACTGACTGCTGTTTTTTAATTATATTGGGCCAATATAATTAAAAAACCTATATATGAGAAAATACCTATACATGGCTACATCTGATAAGATAAATAAATATAAAGCCAGTATGACGTATTTTGGACCTATATCTGAACGCATTGCTAAGACACTTAGATCCCATGAGGTACATGTCGCGTTCAGGACAAATAATACACTTCGGAGAATTTGTAATGGTAAGGATAAATTAAATAATCATCAAAAATCGGGTGTTTATAAACTTGAGTGTCCTGAATGCGGGGCCACATATGTTGGTCAAACTGGGCGCAACTTTGATACGCGCTATAAGGAACATATGTCTGCCTTTAGAAACAATCAACCACAAAGGTCCCACTTCGCTAAACACCTTTTGGACAGTGGACATGAAGTGGGCGATAGCCATTCATATAAAATCCTGCATACATGTAATAAGGGATTTCGATTGTGCGTATGGGAACAATTAGAAATAATTAAACACAATTATAAAGACTTTGATCTGTTAAATGAACAAATAAATGTATCAAATTCACCTTTACTCAATTTATACAGTAGTAGACGGGGTGGGGCTATAGTTTGAGTCATGCCAAAAAAGGTATAAAAGCCGGAATTTCCGACACGAATAATCACTTCACAATCGCGCATTGTGGAGGCAACATCTCCTGAGGATGCTCCGGTATCGGAGTGAAACGTGCGTTGAGGGTAGTTTTTGGGGAATTCTGTGGTGCGGTAAATAAATATATATATATATAAAATAATAATATATATAATGTATTATACATAATCAATATATATTTATAATATATAAAGGGTAGTTTTTGGGGGAATTCTGTGGTGTGGTAAATAAATATAAATATAAAATAAATTAATAAAATATAAATAAATTCACGATATATAATTAAAAAATATATAAAATATATAATCAATATATATATATAAAATCACTGTACCACATAGATATTCCTTTTGTCGCGGATTATAGCGAATTAAACTTCTGGTTCCTTCATTACATAGTTTTAAAATGGCTGTCACACAAATGGACCGACAAACTGAAGAAACCTAGGGAGTCGTAAAAAAAGAACGGACTAAGAATTTCTTACACACGTTACAAAAAACAGAAGCATGTTCATTACGGAACAGAGTCATAAGTGATACACTCGTAAGCGATATAAAGATTCAATAAAGATACAGTACTACAACTTTATATGTCGCATCGGCAAAACTCTTATGCGCAGAACAGCAACCTAACGCCGACTAATACCGCATGTGAACACCATAAAATACAGACCTTACAGCTTGACGTTAAGATTTTAAACACAAGAGAAACAGAGACTCGTGCTATCTATATATCGTGGCCGGACTCCAAAAATGGTGCGTAGGCAACAACCAATAGCGGACAGACGCGTGCTATGATAGGCTGAAATTTCGCGCCATTCAAATATAAGATTTCTTCGCAGGTACATCGGCGTAACTTATTAAATTGTAGTACTGTATTATATAAAAATTAACACGTTATGAAATTTAAATTTTGCCTTAAAGGGGTAGCGCGAAAAAGAATAGTTGATGGCACAGGTGACCGGTAATAGTGAATGCATTTATGCATAATATGGCAATCCACGAGATTCGCCACGGAAATGAACGCTGAAATAAAATGCGCTAATGACATCGCTTTTTACATCGTGCAGAAATTCGCACTTCAATGTCGTATTCGGGTAGAAAACTTGCGCAACCAAGGCGCTTATTTATTAGGCAATAGCATCTGCAACAGTCAATCCGTCATGATTCACGATTGATCAATCGAAAGATAATTTTACAATGATCAGATTATAAGTAAACAGTAGTGGAATAATCTTGTTGATACAAAATTAGACTGCTTTTTAAATAAATGATTGAAAACAATTGCGTCAAAAACGTTTGAAAACATTTTCATGCGAACAAATAACAGGAAATTAACTTTTTTGATGCTACGAAAAAATATTTACGATAAAATCACGGTTTCCGGTTTTAATCTAATAAAAGTCCTGCCAATTGTTTTTTTAAATTCACAATGCGATTGGCAGTAGAAAGTTATATTGGTTCCTATTGTATTCAATACTGAAAAATCGTTTTAAATATACGAGCATGAATTGGATTGTACTCATCGTGTTTTTTGTGATTTCAGATTATACAAAAGTTTTTTGTCAACTTAATCATCAAAATCTTGTTAGTATTTTTTAACACATGTCATGTGAATAGAGCGTCGGTGTTTATATTTATCAACACACCGCATGCTCTCAATGAGGCTAAGGACAAATCTAGCGGAATTCCACTGCTTTGTAACTTACTGAAATATTAGGTTAGCGCCATATCTGCACGGACAAGACGCTGAAGATGAATTCCGCTAGATTGGTCACAATACTTAAAGAGGTTGTGTTTCGTATTTCATATTCCTACATCAACAATTTCTACGGTACCGTACACAGGGTCCCTACAAATTCGTGTTTTTAAAATATGAAATATGCAAAGGACCGAAACGAGGGGAATGTGGAAATGTGCGTATTGATAATATCCGCAACATGTCCAACATCCCATTTATTTTAGATTTTCCAAAAGACTGTCCAGTTCAAAACGTAAGTAGTTACTTGCACATTTAATTTGAAAATTTTAGGTCTCTATTGGTCTAGAGATCTTTTCTTTTTGTTTAATTTTTCAGGCAAGAGTCACAATTGGCACCATTCAAAATAATAACAGCACGAAGAGACTGTGGAATTATCAACTTAATAAACCCTGTCAGCATTTTGTTCTCGGCCCATTAATAAACAAATCATTCAATATAACTAACATTTGTAACATAGTTAAGGTAAGAAATACTTGTATTGTAATTATAATTGATCAACATCTTTTAAGAAATGTTCAAAAAGTTGACCTATTCTTAATAGGAAAAACATGAAAGAGAAAAATATTCTACACCCATAACATTACTGAGGGTACAATAAGGAATTTGAAATTCCCCCATAATTTAGAAGCAGTAGAACAAGAAAAGGCGAATGAAAGCGTCAAATTAATACAATTTTGTCGACAGGGCCACTACGAAGTACACATAAATATGAACGATTTGACCAAAAAATTTTTGGGGTCGAATTTCTTTTATGATACTTTCTTCTTCAAAACATCGGCGTACAACAGTGCCAGTAATTTTTTCTGCGTGTATACATCTATTGAAATAACAAAATTATAATGTATCTTCAATAAACGACTAAACATAATATACAAGTAGGACTATAAAAATGATGAAGCATGTAAAAATGGAAAAAGGTAAGTAATAAGATATAATGGAACCGTGACACCTACCCTAAGCCGTAATAAGTTTCAAACGAGAAGGAAAATTTGATAGAAAATCTCAATTAAAAAACGAACAGTACTTCGTTCGCAACGCTGGTCCCAAATAAGAATTTTTCTCAAGATACGTTTCTTAATTCTCTCACCAAGTTTCTTTATACAATGTAGAGCTCATGTTTTAAATAAATATTGAAGAGTGTACGTGCTCAACAGATTAATATATATTGTGAGTTGAACTTGTTTTTTATTCATCGATGTCACATGATATGTATAAAAGAGTATGATTTACATACCCATAGTATGTTATAGGACGTATTGACGGTAAATCATGTCAATCGGTAAACGGTGTGAATAATAAAAGAAAGCTGTCTTTGATAGTCTTTTCGCATCTGCGCAATACGTCTCAGCGCAGTTTTGTAAAGATGAAGTGATACTGTTTTTTAAGCTTACTGTTTAACACAATATTATCCCGCTAGATTTACCTTAATTCTAGTTGCGGTCGTTAGTCTTTGACTTAAAATATTATATTATTAGGAGAATCAGCCTTACTTCCTGTGGACAGTGGCGCTATCGGATAAACGTCTATAAAACGCGCGTACTGTTTTAGAGCCGAGTCATTATTTCATCACCTTTTGATGTTATTATGTCCGTTAAGACTCTCGCAATGTGTCATAATTCTGTTCAGATTAAAGTGTGTTCTTTTTTAGTTATTTTATGTCTGATATGTTGAAATCGTTCACTAGAATAAATTTTGGTATGTAATTTGCTTTTATTTTTACTTGAAACCACTTCTGTTTCCTAAAAATATAGATTTTGTGAAATCAGTGGTAAAAGCAAAAACTATACCGAGCGGTGAAAAAAAATACTCACTGAGCATTTTCTGCAGCGGTTAACATCGCATCGCTTTGGGTACCTAGGAAAACCTGACGGTACGCCGGATCCGAACAGATTAATTTAGGGAGCATAGAGCTTAATACATTTTTAATGGGCACGACAATTACACAAAAGATTACTCGGTCTTAGTTAAAGTCCGTGTTCCACAGACTAAATCCCGTGGTAATGGCCGTGGCGCCACCTGGGCTGCTGTGGGCTCGCTAATTTCGCAAAGCATAATATAAATTACCGCTCCAAACAATGACGCTCCGGCCAAATTATGTAGTCGCATGTTAATGCACGCTAAAAGGATTTTATTCATTCTGCGTAATGTTTAGAATTATATTTTTAACGCACTGATGAAGGCAAAATACGAAAGAGCGTAGCAGTAAAAGTAACTCCCAGAAAATTTACGTTATTTCTATGAAAATACGTAACATATTTACCTAACCAAACTAGGTGAGAATTGTAATGTAGGATAACATAGATGTAAGTGCGGGTAGGCTAAGAAATTGTGTCATCCTTTCAATTGAATGTTAATGTCAGCTGTCACCTTCCTCTCTCTCTCAATAAATGCCTTAGAGTCAGACGTGTTTATTTTTACTCGAATATTTAATAATGAGGAATAATAATAAGGAGGCTTCCTCTTTAAAAGTTGATATTAATTGCGACCTCTTCAACCTTAGACTATGTTCTATATATTTTCGTGGTGTCAATAATGCCACGAACTATTTAACGACGGTAAAATAGATGTAAGTCGTAGGCACTAAATATTATTATGTCGAGTCAGGCGGTTAATTATTATCAGCAGACAATGAATTGCATAAAACAAGGCAAGGGACTCGAAAATTTCCCTGGAAACTTCCTACTTTATCTACCTACATCAACTAAAATAAACGAGTATCATCCTCCATAAAACAAACAGTTTTATCCTAACTTTTACTACTTATGGCAATATATGCACATACTTAGTAGGTAATTCACTTGAAGGGACTTTATGGATTTTGTGAAGTTTATGTACTAACCAGATAGAATATTTGGAAAGGCGCTTTTGTGATGTGCTTACGTAATCAGGTATGTTCTTTTATTCATGTAAATCATCATAGTGGTCATCCTTTTAACCGATAGATGTCCCCAACTGGACATACGTCTCTTGCAAGAATTGTTGATGAATGCAGTCTAGTGTAGTTCTCCTACTGATCCCTTCGTTTCTAACTTGACCACAAAGACACTCCGAACATAGCTGATAGCTCTCTTTATCACCCGGCGAGTGACTAAGATTTCCTATCAAGACTACATCGTCGCAACCATGTTTCAGGCCGTCACCGTTCCTGGATACTACAAAGCCAAGAAGAATTCAAAAAGGACTTACCTAACTAGGTAGGTAAGATAATCTGCTCATCAACAAACAATATCGAGTTAAGATTTCACTATTCTCAAAAAAAAAAATGGTACAACACAACGTATGCATGTACTTATATGAAAATATTCGAATAATGCAAGTTTTTCATTTCGCAAAGTAATATTCCACCTTTAACATTAAAAGCACATTCCACAACATGATGCTGCACAGCAATAAAAGAATCTAACGTTAAAATGCAGCGTGCAGTTGTTAGGTACGGTATGGTAGCGCATGATATGTATTCGCATCACCTGTTTTAAATGGGGAGGCACACTGCCAATTTATCCCGCTAGGTGTCGCATCGTCGCTGGTGTTGTTTACCTGTCAAACACCATATATTTTAACGCGATAGTTTATTTTTCTTAGATGAATTCATTATAATGTGCATTCAAATGTAATAAATAATAAAGGCGCATACCGTTTTCTTAGACTATGGTACAAAGCCTTGCGCCAACAAAATTGGAAATACAGTTCATCGGCTAGGTTATGTTGCGCTCACTTTAGACCTGACGATTATTATGGAAAGAGCACAATACACTGGTTTTTATCCCAGATTCAATTAAAATAGGACGCCTAAATACTAAGATTATGTACGCAAATGAATCTGACAGTTACCAGCGAGGGTGGCGCCATCTGGTATCCATCAGAATGGCGGGTGTAGGTTTTCCGATTACATTCAAACTTTACTGAATAAATGTACGATAAATGTACGTAATTGTACTAAATTATGGATAAATGTACTTTATTGTATATTGAGAAAACATGAAAAAAAAGTGAGCAGCCATCCTGACGTCAGAATGGCGGGTGTACTCTTACATTTCTGCAAAAATAAACTTTTTTTTTAAATTAGACATTACCACATAAATGTACGTTAAATGTACTTATGGAAACATAATATCAAAATTAAAAAAATCCACATTTGGCGAGGAAAAAAAATAATCTTCAACCAGAATATTGCAAAAGTGCACAAGTCCTCAGCTGCTATAGGGAAATTGAATGATTTGAGTTACAAATAATTATGCTCACACATCCATCGTAATTTCCAGATCTAGCTACCAATCTGAAATACAAAATGAGGCCACTCTGTTACCAACACTACAAGTGTGGATTGAGGTTTTTTGGTTCCCGCGGGAACTCTTTAAATTTTCGGGATAAAAAGTAGCCCATGTCCATCCCCGGAATACAACCTACTCTTGTACAAAATTTCATTAAAATCCATTGAACGAATGAGCCGTGAAAGCGTAGCAGGCAGACAGACAGACACACTTTCGTATTTATAATATTAGTATGGAATATAAGTATGGATTCAGTATTTCGTAGTTATTGTTGATATGATTATGTTGTGAATAAATGATTTTTCTTTCTTCTTTCTTTCTATTGTTATTTGAGTTTTATTAGGTACAGTATCAACTAATATTTTTCCATAAAATATTAGTTGATACTGTACACTGATTCTGTTATCTCTAAACGATTCGATTAAATTAATTATTACACTTAGCGGAACTAGACTTTGATTTTTCTATTTTCAAACGCACCAAAATTAGCAGCCTTTCCAGTGAATGTTGAGACTTTTTTTTTAACCACTACAAGTAAGCCCTTGACTGCGATCTCACCTGATGGTGAGTGAAGATGCAGTCTAAGATGGTAGCGGGCTAACCTGTCAGGGGCATGGCAGTTATATTAAACCCACACCCCTATTCGGTTTCTACGCGGCATCATACCGGAACGCTAGATCGCTTGGCGGCACATCCTTTGCCGGTAGGTCGGTCACTAGCCACGGCCGAAGCCTCCCACCTGGCAAACTGCATTATTTAACGTTTTTAGATACGGACAACATTCAGCCAATACAAAACGAACAAGTGTGTTGCGCAAGATTGAAATTCTTAGTTCACATGGCGATACCAGTATAATATAATATAAATTACCTACTCTAGATGCGGGGATACAGGGATACTTGTAGTGTTGGTAACAGAGTGGCCTCATTTTGTATTTCAGATTGGTAGCTAGATCTGGAAATTACGATGGATGTGTGAGCATAATTATTTGTAACTCAAATCATTCAATTTCCCTATAGCAGCTGAGGAGTTGTGCACTTTTGCAATATTCTGGTTGAAGATTATTTTTTTTCCTCGCCAAATGTGGATTTTTTTAATTTTGATATTATGTTTCCATAAGTACATTTAACGTACATTTATGTGGTAATGTCTAATTTAAAAAAAAAGTTTATTTTTGCAGAAATGTAAGAGTACACCCGCCATTCTGACGTCAGGATGGCTGCTCACTTTATTTTCATGTTTTCTCAATATACAATAAAGTACATTTATCCATAATTTAGTACAATTACGTACATTTATCGTACATTTATTCAGTAAAGTTTGAATGTAATCGGAAAACCTACACCCGCCATTCTGATGGATACGCCATCTGATATTAGCTTTGCCTGTGCCTCCCCATTGCTTTAACGTCTGCATACCTATTACAGACTACTCGCAATCCACTTTCTAATATGCACGTATTTGTTAAGTCAATTCTCATTTTCATTCGAATGAAAACAGGTCTCAAGAGTAAAGGGATTGCCAATTCAGGCCAGGAACTAATCTAGGCTAGATTTGTCCGGGCAGATGGTGTTTTCCTAAAATTTCCATTAGACACTTTCGAGCAAAATTTCGCACGTGTTCTTCCGCTCGCGGTATTCCTCTACATTTGTCACTGGATTGATTGATCTTGAGTCTAACACGGATATAATCAGATTTTTAAGCCAAACTTCTTGAGCCGCGACCTGAGAGTAGCTTAATTCTTTATTAAGACGCAAAAACATTTTTGAAGCCCGCCGCCTTTTCGCGAACGATGCTTAAATAAGTTCCTACTACTTGTATTACTTCAATTTTTTTAGTATAATATCTGCCAACAGCTTCAACGTAAAAACACACTCACTTTTTAAAAGCAAATCACTCAACACAGAGAATTATTTTGGCAATTTCCGTTAACGTAGTTTTAATTCCTGCCTTATTGCGAAGCCTCTGAATAATCATATCTGCAAAATTGCAACAACACTGGAAATATATTATCAGCCCTGCAGGTTTATTTAACGGAATAAAAACTACGAGTCAGTTTTCAATTCAAATCGTACGTGAAATAATGGAAATTAATTTTATGTGAATATGTATAGGTATATAAGCGATCGGATCGGAATCAGGCTATTTAAATGCGTGACTCGTCATTAGGAACACGGCGAGAGGTCCCGGCTCGCTCGAGTACGTACTTGATGGCTTCGCATAATCGACCTGTTGACGGTCCTACCTACGTACATCCCATTTTCTATTATATATTTTGACTGCCCTTTACAATTCTATTCGTGCTTGGAGTGTGAAAGGCTAAAATATATAACGAGAAATCGAATTAACGATCGCGGTCAAGATAAAATTTGGATATCTGTACTAATATTATAAATGTGAAAGTATGGATGGATGGATGTTTGCTACTCAATCACGCCCCAACGGCGGAACGGATCTGGGTGAAATTTGGCACAGAGATAGATTATAGTCTGAAATAACACATAGGCTATGATCCCGGAAGATTTAAAAAAAACCTCAATCCGCCGGACGAAGTCGCGCATCAGCTATCAGCTAGTTTTAATATAAACTGATTACACAGTCTTACTTTAAAACATCGTTATTACTTTTCATATTATGGTCACCTTGTTGCTCTTAATTGATCTTTTTTTCATACACCCCTCATTCTATATGAAATGACGAACTAATTCGAAATTAGGTACGTTCAGCCGCTAATATGTAATAGTTTAATAGAACCCAGACCTGATAAGGAAGAAATAATACGTTACAGCTCTATAATTGCGGATTCAGTGTCATAAAAACTTATTAGTCCACTTTGCGAGTCTAATGAAAGTCAACTTTGATTATATTCAACTTACCCAATAGGCTAAATGACTGGATGGTGAGCAATAAAACTGAGCTCGAACGTAGGGAGCATAAAATTATATAGATTAATTTAATGTTCTATCTATTAAACTTACATAATACAGCTATTGCGCACTGGGCTTACCTGAAAATAAAATGAAATATATTACACTAAATGTTATAATATCGCTATATAAAATGAGTAGTTTTTAGTTTTGAATTGTATTTTTCCATATTTAAGTACTTATGAACATACAAAATTAATGTAAAGTAATATAAATAGCATACTTAGATATAGCTATACATCAAAATTTGAGGTAGTTGCAGCCGAATACTCAACCAACTCTTCTCATCTCAGAGAGTCCACAGGTGACGGGAGGGCTGGCAGTTACCTCGGCCAACATATAATAAGTTTAGCTATTCATCGGGGGGAACTGCCTCGTTGGTCTAGTCATCTAGTGGTTAGCATAGTCGACTGCTGATCACGAGGTCCTGGGTTCGATTCCCGGTCGGGCATAAAAGTTAGGTATTGGGTTTTCAATTAAGAAATTCTCAGTGCCAGCCCGGAGTTGGAAGTTGGCGGTGTTTCACCCCCGTGCCTCGGAGAGCACGTTAAGCCGTCGGTCCCGGTTATTATCACTAACATGATAGTAGTCGTTAAAGCCCGCCAACCCGCATTGGAGCAGCGTGGTGGGTCTAAGCTCTAATTCCCGCTCTCCTATGAGAGCGGAGGTCTGTGCCCAGCAGTGGGACGTTAATAGGCTGTAGTGATGAGTGATGATTCATCGGGGTAACGCAGCCAGCGTTCTGGGTATTGCAGTGGTTTGGATTATATTTTTAATGTTTAGTTTTTAATTTAGATTTAAATGTATTTCATCGTTTTAATTTGATATTTTTGTTATAATATGTAAAAACTAACATAAATTGTTCAAATCAAAGCAATTCTACATCATATAGGAAAAATAAAAGGTCCTGTTCGGCGTCATATACAGTGCACACTGCACAAACACCAAAGCGCAGTGTGTGCACTGCACACAATTGTGATTAAGCGTGACTATTTGCGTTAAGTCACCCTGGCACTCGTTTTGTTTGCTTTGAATCCAATCCATAGTAAACTCGATTATTACAGAATCCCTTTCTACGCTATTCTGCGAAATACTACCTATAAGTAGGAACCAAAACAATCCAATAATATGTACCTACCACGAAAATTACCAAAAGTTTATTCGTTTCGCTCCATTTATTCAAAAATCCTCCTTTCAAGATAATCGGAAATTGTAAAGAAAAATTTCTAGCGCATTTCAATATTACCGATTCAATTGCGTAAGTTTCTGTCGAGCGACGGATCGTATTATATAAATTGAAAAAGACTAGTTCAGTAGATTGTAGTCATTTTTAAACATTTAACTGAACTGTAATCGTGATTTGTGACAGCGTTAAGATCTACCTTTCGCTCTTTTTATCGATGTCAAATTATGACATGCATACTGTGGGCTACAATGATAAATTATTATAAAATACGTGGGTCGTTCGGTTTACCCACTCTGTTCGCGTAAACTAACGTCTTTACGTGGTGTCCAACGACACCACACGACTTGTTTTCTAACAAAATAAACTATGAGCTATTGGTATATGCGAGCGTCGACATTATATTAGAACCGTCAAACATCAAGGAGACAGCCAAAGCGGGAGACACAATCCTGAGCCTGACAAGCGACAACATTTTGCTAAAGGAAATTCGTAACTATTTTTCTGTTAACAGCCTGTTATTGGGATTTCATTTAATCGTCAAATATATTGACACCATTCCCAATTTTACCACGCTGTTCTTCAGATTCAACTAATATCACAACTACTACTATCTTTTTTGTTCAAACACAAGCGAATACAGTCACAATTCCAAATGTCTGCATTATAAATTACATTTTATTCGTTGCACCCAGAGTAAGTTCAAACTACGTTTTATGGTACGAAAAGCACTATTTCATATCACGGGGACAATGAAATGTCATATCGGTACAAGTATAGCTAATGACTATGAATATGAAATTTCTTCTTTTCCTTCCTTCTGTTTTTTATGACACTACTAGCTGATGCCCGCGACTTCGTCCGCGTGGATGGAGGTTTATCGGTTCCTACAGGAACTCTTTAATTTTCCTAGATAAAAATTTGCCTGTGTATATGATGCGCCTTTTCTAGAGTACAGTAGTAGAGAGTAGAGTCTAATATAATAAGGCGTCGTTTAATTTTGTTCTTTCCGTAGTTTAAGAATGTAGCAGGGATATAAAAGCTTTCCGTCGAAAGATTCTACTAGGTGTCGACGCCTTCGAGTTTTATGCTAGCAATAACGCTGATGCAACGCATCGATCTACGCATTGAACAGGAATACTATATTGTACAAAATTGTAATGTCATTCACCTTGTTCGTCTCTTGTCTGTAACACCTAATTTTGGAAATATATTCCGAGTTCAGTTAATTTGTGTCAAGCATTTTATTACCATTCTATACATTGGTCCTTCGAGCCGGATTGGAATTAAAAAACCAAGGAATTAAACGCCTATATGGATAAATAAGGAGATAAAAATTCGCCACGAACGTGGAGGTCAATGGTGGAGGTCATTGCTCTGGATAAGGACAAATCATGAGTGAATCGGGATAAAGTCTGTATATCTTTGTGTATATTTATGCCTTAGCCTTTTTCTAGTAAATTATTTATTTTAAAGTTTATTATTTTAAAGAAAACTGTCGTTCCTTATTGTTATCTATGCCTATTACAACCTGGTACTTTACTAAGTAGATTGTGGAAAAAGTATTAAGTTTAAACTTAAATTCTTATAATATTTCTGCATAATATATATTAAATTTACGTTATAATCTACGTCATATACCTACATTAGTAAAGTAGTTACATTATTAAGTAGTAAAGAGTTGTATTTGTGAAATAGGTACTTAGTAGAACTGAGTCTGTAGTTTAGTAGTTTTCTTATGTTATAAACATTTAATTTGATATGTATTGATCAATATTATTGATAATTGAAGTTGTAAAGTATAGATTGTCATCAATAAATTAGAATTTACATTTTAATGTCAGTCAATACAATTGATAATTGCTAGGTAATTAATTGAAGTTATAAAGTATAAGTAATTGCCAATGAAATAGATTTCATATTTTAATGTTAGTTGAAGTTAGATATTTTGGTTGCGAATTAAATATTAACTGTTGTTGTTCTTATAATATTGTGTAAAATTGTTCTTATTTACTTAGTTATATATCATTTGTCTTTGTATCAAATTCCAGAATTGTGCAACCATCTCCCACTATGTCGGAAAAAAGTGAGAATTTAAGAGAAATCTCAGAATTGACCAAGAAGCGCAGCAGCTATAAAGGTCGTATCACAATATTTTTTGGACATTTGAAGTCACTGGAGTCTACTCAACCTACTTCAAAGGATATCAGTGAGTTAGAATTGCGTTTGAATAAGTTAGACTTATTGTATGCTCAATACGACGAGACTCAAACTCGTTTAGAATGCATCTCGGATAATATTGAACAACAGCTGTCCGAACGTGACGAGTTCGAATGTAGGTATTACAAAGCCCTAAGCCAAGGGCAGGAGATTCTGTCTAATTATAAAAAATCTCAAGTACCCCTGCCTACCGAGTACGGTTCACGCAGTGGTAAACAGAATCCTGTCAAGTTACCTACCATCCAGCTACCTAAATTTAGTGGTTCATATAACAATTGGCTGGAGTTCAGGGACACGTTCACTAGTCTTATTCATACCAATGACGATATTGATGATGTGAACAAATTTCATTATTTAAGGACGTCATTGGAGGGGTCAGCTGCCGTGGTAATTTCTTCCATCGAGTTCTCGTCGAGCAATTATAACGTTGCATGGAAGCTGATGTGCGATCGATTCGATAACAAACGTTTATTAATACAAAATCATGTTGCGTCTTTATTTAATATCGAATCGGTCACACGAGAATCTGCTACTAATTTGAAGCACATTTTGGATCAATTAAATAAGAACCTCCGTGCTTTAGAATCCTTAGGCGAGCCTACTAAGCATTGGGATACCCTTCTCATTTACATTATTACTCATAAGTTAGATACCAAAACTTATCGTGAATGGGAGGAGTACAAAGGTCGCTTGGATGGAGAAAAACCCATTGAGCTACAACACTTCCTTGATTTCATGAGAATGCGCATCAATCTTCTGGACACAATAGAATTTTCACGTCAGTCTAACCAAATTAATTCAACTAATAACAATAATAATAAACCTTCAAAAATAAAGGCTATGGTCTCAACACAATATAATAATAATAATAATTCGAGTAATAATAGTTCTAAGGACTCGTGTCCAAAGTGCAGTGGCGAGCATAAACTGAGTTCTTGTCCTCAGTTTTTAGCATTAAGTAATGAAGCGCGACTGCAGTTATTACCTACTTTTAGGGTTTGCTTTAACTGTTTTTCCAAAAATCACTTTTCTAATACCTGTAAAAAAAACGGGTGTAAAATTTGTAAGCGTAAGCATTCTGATTTGGTACACATTACAGATAAGCAGAAGCCGGCAGTGCATAGCGAACGCACTGATAATAATAACATCAGCGCGAGCGCCTCCACCACCGATCCAAGTAGTAACTTAACGTTATCGGCGAGCGTGTCGTCCGCGAGTCTGGAAGTAAACAGTCACCGCGGGGACGTCCTATTATCGACTGCGCTAGTTAAGTTATACGATTCAAACAATCGCGAACATATCGGACGCGCTGTATTGGATTCAGGTAGCACTTCTAGCCTTATGTCGGAGCAAATGTTTCGTCAATTAAATCTGCCTCATAATCGTATCGATCAATCTGTACTGGGTATTAATAATGTAACTACACATATTAATAAAATGTGTCGCTTGCGTTTGAAGTCATTAAATGAAACATTTGCAACTAATTTAAATTGTTTCGTTTTGCCTTCGTTAACAGAGAACGTACCTAGTCGTTCACTTGACATCTCAAACCTGAACATACCTACTGACATTTGTTTAGCGGATCCTCATTTTTATAAGCCCGCGTCAGTGGATTTAATATTAGGTGCTGATGTTTTTTGGGACATTCTAGGAAGGCAAAGAATTAATTTAGGTAATAATAAGCCTATACTTTGCGAGACTAGGTTAGGGTGGATAGTTTCTGGTCCGATGAGTAACAGGTTTACAACTTATCTGCCCAACCCTATTCAATGTAATTATGTTTATGTTAATTCGACCTCTGATATATTAAATCAAGATATACAGAGTCAACTCGCACGGTTTTGGAATTTAGAAGAAGTAAATAATTCTCCTTCTTTTAGTTATTCATCGGAACAGAAGTTATGTGAAGAACATTTTGTAAAAAATACTACTCGTTTAGCAGATGGTCGCTTCTGTGTAAGAATCCCACTGAAAGAAGATCCTAGCATTTTAGGTGATTCTTTTAATCGAGCTAAGCAGTGCTTTTTCTCTTTAGAACGCAGGCTTCTAAAACAACCGAAACTGTATAAAATGTATCGCGAGTTTATGTCGGAATATCAGTCGTTGGGTCACATGACGGAATGTGAACTTAAGTCGGATAATAATGTACATTTTATCCCACATCATGGCGTGTTGCGTGAGGACCACGCAACAACCAAGTTGAGGGCGGTATTCAATGCTAGCTCTTCCACCACGAGCACTAATATAAGCCTGAATAGCATTCAGATGGTAGGTCCAACGGTACAGGACGATCTATTGTCTATTCTTCTACGATTTAGGCAACACAAATTTGTAATTTTAGCCGATGTAGAAAAAATGTACCGGCAGGTATTAGTGCATCCTGATGATAGGTATTTACAGCATATAATATGGCGTAACGACCCATCTCAAACGCTTAAGGCATTTGAATTAAATACAGTTACCTATGGTACCGCAAGTGCACCCTTTCTTGCTACCAGATGCCTTAAGCAGTTAGGACTTGAGTGTAAGGACAAGCAGATCGCTGAAATCATCCTTCATGATTTTTACGTCGACGATCTGCTGAGTGGCGGGGATGATTTGAGCGTAGTGCAGGACATTCGTAGGAAGGTAACGGCTACCCTCGCCTCTGCTCGCTTGCCACTGAGGAAGTGGAAGTCTAACGAGCCTCAGTTAGTGTCGGAGTCCACCAAGTCCACGCACGATTTAAATATAGGAGGTAATGAGCCGAGTAAAACTTTAGGTTTAGGATGGCGACCTGAATCTGATGAGCTGTATTTTCCGATCGGTACTTTGATTATAATGAAGGGAAATTCGAAACGTGACATCCTTTCTGTGATTTCCCAGATATTTGATCCACTAGGTCTTGTATCCCCGGTCGTTATTAAATTTAAAATGATACTGCAAAGCTTGTGGTTAAAAAACTTGTCATGGGATGAACCCCTGACGCCGGAGATCCAAGAAGCCTGGGAGGACGTTATTAAAAACCTGCATGTTTTGAACAGCCTACGTGTACCTCGCCGCGTGTTAATAGACAACTTCGCGCAATTAGAATTTCATGTTTTTTCCGACGCCTCGGAAAAAGCGTACGGTGCGTGCCTTTACGTCCGTAGTATTGATAGCAATGGCAATATCTTAGTGCGTTTATTACTAGCTAAGAGTAGGGTGGCACCCATTAAGGCCACAACTATCCCTCGGCTTGAGCTATGCGGAGCTCAGGTTGCAGCTAAGCTTTATGAAAAAGCTAACAGCTCGTTAAGAGTTAATGTAGCGTGTACTGTTTTTTGGACAGACTCCACTATTGTTTTAGGTTGGCTTAAGATGTTGCCTAGTAAGTTACAAACATTCGTTCGCAATCGTGTAGGCGACATTTTAGAAAAAACCGGTAATTGCGTTTGGCGACACGTTCCGACTGAGCTAAACCCAGCTGATTATGTGTCACGTGGAGTTAGCGTTGACGCGATTCAGTCTCTAGACATGTGGTGGTCAGGGCCAAGTTTTTTGAAGGAACCTAACTTATGCCTCAAAAAAGAAAAGGCAAACGGCAACATTTTGAGTGATTCTCGGTCGGCTTTGGATGCGCTTAGCTCATATACCCCAGAACACCCATTAGTGAGAGAGATCCAAGATCAAGTAAAAGCATATACTCTCGATATAAAATTTTACTGGATCAAAGCCCATATAGGATTAGGTGGCAACGAAAGGGCTGATGAGCTAGCCAAAAAAGCAACGTTACTTGACGAAGGGGAAATAATATACAACCAAATCCCGATATCGTTTGCTAAACGCCACATTAGGAACAACTCAATAAAAACCTGGCAACAAATGTATTCGGAAGCTCCTACTGGCTCTGTCACAAAGACTTTTCTTCCAGATGTCGAAGTTGCTTACAAAATCCTAGGGAAACTTAGTCTAACTAACATAAGAACGCAACTATTAACTGGTCATTGTGGGATTAAGTTTTATCTTCATAGATTTAGGCTCACTGGAAGTCCAGCTTGCCCTTGTGATGATGTAAGCGAGGAAACCATATTACACATTTTATTATCTTGCCCTCGCTTTGGAGCACAACGATTAGACTGTGAGCTCAGGCTGGGCTTCCAGTTGACTGCATATAGTTTGCGCACTGCGATAGAGGATGACAACTGCCGAACTCATTTCTTTGCCTTTGCTGAAAAATCACTTAGAATAGCTGCAAAAGGAAATGGGGCAACTGCGCTTTAAGCTATAGAAGTGTTATAGTATTACTAGTAATAGTGAGTATATAATGTATGTAGGGAAAAATACAAAGTTAAGTTGTATGAAATAAATCGAAAAATAGAGAATTGAAAAAGTGATAAAAGAAAAAGTAATAAAAAAGAAAAAGAATTATTAACACGTAGTAGGTAATACTTTAATACTGTACTATAGTAAAGGAAGGTAATAATTATTGGAACTGCACCTATAATGTACGGTATGAAATATTTAAAATTATAAGACTAATTATAATTAATACTCTAGTAAAAAAGGGTGCCGCCTCATCAAAAGCGGCAGTAACTGTAAAGTTTATGCCAAAAAAAAAAAAAAAAAAAAACAGTAATTGGCCTTCCACAGTAGTACCTGAACCGCAAACCGAATTATCGATTTTAGTTCAAACTGAAATTCCTTCAGATTTTATTAAGTTTGATCGTTTTTCAAATTTTAATAGGCTTAGGCGTGCAGTAGCGTACCTGTTACGATTTATTGAAGGATGTAAGGGACGACGTGCCACAACCAATTTTCTCTCAGAAACCGAATTAAACGAGTCACTCAATGTCATCGTTCGCACATCACAAAAGGAATCATTTACCGAGTATAATCTTTTATTACATAAGAAACCCTTGCCTGCGAAGAGTGCGTTGTTAAAATTCAACGTGTTCCTTGATGAGAACAAGTTAATGCGGGTTGGTGGTCGTCTCAACAACTCAGAGTTTTCTTATGATAAAAAGCATCCGTTATTATTACAGTCCACACATCGAGTTACTCAACTGATATTTAAATTCGAACATACGAAACTGATGCATGCAGGGCCACAGTTATTATTAGCCTCAATTAGAGAAGTTTACTGGCCAATCGGTGGCCGTAATTTGGCTAGGGCTACGTATCGTCATTGCACTAAGTGCACACGAATGAAAGGAAGGGTTGTAGCTCCTATTATGGGTGATTTACCGCGGCAGCGCCTCATTCCTGGTGGTTACCCATTTGAATCCGTCGGAGTTGACTATGCGGGCCCTATTTCATCCGCTAGTCGTCAAGGACGTGGCTGTCGTATTGTGAAGGTGTATATAGCCATTTTTATATGTTTTACTACTAAGGCCATACATTTGGAGTTGGTAGGTGATTTGACGAGCAATAGCTACATTCAAACTCTACGCAGATTCGTGGCCCGTCGCGGCAAACCCCGTCATCTGTACTCTGACAATGGAACTTGTTTTGTTGGGGCATACAATGAGCTAGCCAACTTCATAAAGCGAAATTCTGACTCGCTGTCTAGTGATCTGTCAAATGAAGGTATAAATTTTCACTTCATTCCGGCATATTCGCCGCATTTCGGCGGAATTTGGGAGGCTGGTGTTGCTGTGCAAAATTTCATTTGTTAAGAGTGCTAGGCAACTGTCACTTAACGTACGAAGAATTGTATACGACTTTGACGCAAATCGAGGCAATTTTAAATTCTCGTCCACTCACTCCCTTATCTTCGCATCCAGACGATTTGACCCCATTGACCCCCGGCCATTTTTTAATTGGACGTCCGCTCACCGCCATTCCGACTGAAAACTACCAAGAACGGAAATCGGAAAATCTCTCTAGATATCAGCGGATTGAACAACTCCGGCAACATTTTTGGGCACGTTGGAGCAAGGAGTATGTTTCGGAGCTTCAGAAACGCACTAAGTGGCAGACTCAATCCACAGCATTGGAGCTGAATTCTTTGGTCCTTCTGAAGGAAGATAATCTGCCACCGTTAAAGTGGAGACTTGGTCGGATTGTTGCACTTTTTCCCGGCCCAGATAATGTGGCTCGAGTAGCCGAAATCAAAACAGCCAACGGTATTGTGAAAAGATCATTTTCACGAATGTGTCCACTCCCGATAAGTGAAGATTAAGAGCTGTTTAAGTGGTTGAAAGCAAAGCTTTCAACGCCCGGGGGCATGTCGACGCCTTCGAGTTTTATGCTAGCAATAACGCTGATGCAACGCATCGATCTACGCATTGAACAGGAATACTATATTGTACAAAATTGTAATGTCATTCACCTTGTTCGTCTCTTGTCTGTAACACCTAATTTTGGAAATATATTCCGAGTTCAGTTAATTTGTGTCAAGCATTTTATTACCATTCTATACACTAGGTTTTTATAGATTAAAGATGCAAAGGCATTCCATAAAATGGCTGCAACGTAAGCAGCACTGTTTCTCTGAGGATAAAACCGCCAACGCCTAGAACCGAAAGAATTCTAAGGTTCATAGCCCACAACGACGATTTTGCAAAGATATAGGTACATTAGCAATACATACAGCTTAAACATCGATGTTGCGGATGTACGTGAATCGATAATCTCGGCATTATCTAGATAATATTGAGATTAACGAGATACGGTAAAATGCCACATTTTCTCTACTTAGGTAAATAATGTAAGTAAGGTATTGCATAATCACATGTAGACGCTTTTCTGTATGTGCCTTTCAACATCGCCAATGTATTGATACGAAATGCAAATCCGCTACATTATGGGGTGACGTTGGGGAAAAAATACCGGAGAGGCACGGGACGGATAATACTAACTTGAATGATTACAAACTGAATCAGATAGCTGTATAGCCTAATGGTTGTCTTCCTATTCAAAGGTCCGGTAAGAAAAATGGCAAATAGGAAAATGCTTAAGATCACCTGGAACAGCTTTACACCTAACACTAAGGTACTGGAACTAGTCCACAAAAACAGAGAACTCATGTCCACCATCTTGCGGAGAAAAATGTATTTATTCGAACATATACAAAGAGGAGCCCAATTCTCACTTCCAAGATTAGTTTTGGAAGGAAGAATTGCAGGTAGGAGAGCTCCAGGTCGCCAAAGGCGCAAGTGGTTGGACGATATAAGGGAGTGGATGGGGCTTAGCTATCCGAAGCTCAAAGATGCGGCACAAAATAGAGAAGTTTTTCGGATGATGACCGCCAAACTTCATTTTGAAGAAGGCACGCGATGATGATGAAGAAAGAAATCCAAATGAGGAAACTTATACGCTTGACATTTTCCCATATTTTTCTCAAAGGTGTGTGAAGTCTGCTATAGTCCGGTTATTATTCATAACCCTTAAAAAAGGAGAGTCACGATCAGTAAGCCAAATATGGATTGAGATATAGATGATGATGATGATGATGATGATGATGATGACGACAAACTGTAAACAACACTGTATCACTGTAATGCAGTAGCAAAAATTCGCCGTGGGCTATGGGCCTAAGAATTTAGACACTCATCTTTCGTTGTTCACTTTACTCGTATCTCCGCTGAATAATATACGCTAAGTTAGCACTTGGTCTTTAGTAGATTCACGACCATCCTAACTTGACCTCCAAAACTGCTGAAAACTTGCTGGCGCTGTATGTTGGTAACAAATCAGTCTCTACTTTAATATGTTTAGTTTTTTGGGACAGATTTTAACAGTTTAAACATCTTAAGATAACTTTGACGAATAAAACAAGTGAATCAGAATGAACATTCGAATTATGTATTCCGCTATTGAATATATCAATTATGAGGAGACTTTTACGTTAACCAAAGGATATTTGATAACTTTTTAGTAGCAATAGGCATGATGACAGTAACCAAGAATCAATGAAATTATGAATTTATCTAATGAAATAGGATTCATGGATTATAAAAAACGTATTTATTTTTCAATTTCGAGTGAGATTGCTATTTATATTGATAAAATAAAACTATAAAATACAGCAATCCGCCATATTGCATAAAACACAAAGAAGCGAATGACGTCACAATTGTTTGTTTTCGAGCTTTGAAAATCACACTATTGCTTACTGCACACTGCACAGAGTACATTGGTAAAAACAATAGTGACGTCACAACGACGCCATGACACCACCGAACGTTTTGGCGTGAATTTTAAAATTTAAATTTCAAATGCTAATTTTATCTACCAAACTTTATTTTTCTACTGAAATAAGATTTTTTTTCGAAATAGTAGATACTTCCGAACATAATCTGACCATTTTTCATAATCAGTCATCATGCCTATTGTTAACGTCGTATTCACTATACTATTTTAGAGTGTAAGTACTTTATGACAGTATAAAACGCAGGGCCCTTGACTGGAAAAAGTGTATCTAACGGAAAAGCGTTAATAGGAATAATTATTATAGATAATTAGTGTTGGAACTTTTGATAAATTACAATAAGGTATGTGTGGTGCAGCGGTAGCCCTCTGCTACCGTTTCATTAAAAGCAAAATCTATTTGAATCCCACTAGGGAAATTCACATTTCTTTATAGAATAGCGAAAAGAACTAAATACGTTTTACCGGGTGTCCAACGACAGTATAGTCCTACGGCATGTTCTTTCATAGCTATACGAATAACATATAATCATATATTTTCATCTAGCTTACTAAGTTACCGAGGGAAACTTGTGCCTTTGTAAACAAAAGGAAAGCTTTAATATTATTTTTTTGCGGGTTACACAGTCCAATATTTGTCACGTCGTCGCCGGTCGTCGTGAACAAACGAAAACAAAAGAAAAACACAGCAGCATTTCTTGTGTACACTATTCATGGAGTACATACGGTGAAGTCAACTGAGGTAACACAATAATGTCATATTATTTCTTTAGAGTCATTGTTTCGCAGTCACGTGCACATTGGCGGCGCGCCACACCTGTCGACTGCACTTGCCACAAGGGACCTCTCTCAAAACTATTGCTTTGTATTTTCACACAATTTTCTTTCATTTCTCACTCCATCCGCCAATTGAAGCGAAACTCTTTCCCATCGACCCAAGACAAGGGCCCAAAATAAATAAGTTTTCAAGTATTGGAGATCCCAATGTAATTACGGCGATGACTTTGTTCAAAGTTTCGGCTACATGTAAACGACAAGGGCAAGAACGCACACGCGCTTTGCATAATAGCTTCCTTTGAAATGGTATTATCTAAAACTGGCTCCATTTACGATAAGAACGGATTATAACTTAGTAGCAAAGGCTACAACTTGGTTACAATACATGTATGATTTCACGTTATTAGCACGTACGAAAATTCTCAGGATTACAAGATAGACAAAATGATACAAGATAGATCAGTTCGCAAACGAAAAACAATCGCTTCATTACCCTAACCTCACGATTCCTTTTTAGGGTTCCGTACCAAAATGGTAAAATGGAACCCTTATGGTGCGACTTTCTCCGTCTGTCTGTCCGTCTGTCCGTCTGTCCGTCCGTCACACTCGATTATTTCAGTAACTTCCGAAGCTATCACCATGAAATTTGGAATAGTTGTGTATATTAGTGGCCCAAAGACACTGGAATTAAAAAAAATTGGAAATTATTTTTGTTCTTATTTAAAAAGGGGGGAAAATCTGAGGGTTGAAATTTAAAAGTGAGATAACTGTACTGTGTGGGGTATCATATGAAAGGGTTTACTTTGTACATTCTAAAACAGATTTTTAATTATTTTTAGTTATGATAGTTTTTGATTTATCGGGGAAAATGTCTAAAAAAATACCGTTCCCCCCCCCCTTATCTCCGGAGTTTACCAATCGAAAAATTTGAAATAATTATGGTCAATAGGAATTTACGTATACTTTACAGGAAAACTATAGCCAATGCTCTAACTAGCATAGATTTTTTTGATATTAACAATAAACCTCTACAAACAAAGTTAGTCTTGCGGTTCATTAACAAAGGTAATTATTTATTAATAATAGTACGGAACCCTTCGTGCGCGAGTCCGACTCGCACTTGCCCGGTTTTTTTTTAGATTGTTAAAACTAGGCGTACTAGTACTTTAGCGTATGGGTGTCAGATTTGAACACAAGAAAATGCGCTCTAGGCACAGAGGATTAAGGTGGGCTTAAGATTTGGAATCGGCAACTTGGAGTCACTGAGACGGCGCACGTAGCTATTGTGTGTAGTTTATTCGTAACAGGATATACGAGATTTAGCAGCCAGAAAATATACGAGACTCGAATTCAACAATTTCGACGCTTTCATACCTATGTAACTGTATTACCGGGAATGTAAAAGACGTAGAAGCTACCTCTGAATAACCTACGGATTTTTATTCATACACACCTTTTGTAAGTTTCAGTTACATTTTACGTTCATATAATCCGAATGAGAGCTAGGATAATTTAGGGCCTTCATGTTTTTTTAGAATTAGAGTGATATGGACACTAATAGATATGAAAAGGTCATGAATGTAAATCACTGTTTATGTTCGGTTGTATCTCTAATATTAATTAGGTAAATACAAACTCCAAATATAATTCTTGAAATATAAATATTTTCTAGGAAAATAGGCAAACATTTCTGAAGAAATTCACTGAATTCCAAACGAGTCAAAAAAGGGTAAATTAAAGGTATATTTCTCTAATTATCTTCAGCTAAAATTAGGATAGATTTTTTATCTGTGTTGCTTACGTAAAATGCTATGACTCATCTTGGATTGCTTCATGGAAGCCTGTTATCTATATTCATATTGTAAATGCGAAAGTTTGGATGGATGGATGTATGGATGGATGGATGTTTGTAAAAAGTTGCCTAGATGTGATATTCCACACTATAATGTGTCTTTGTGCCCAATTTCATTCAAATCCGGTAAGCCGTTCCAGCGTGATTGAATAACAAACATCCACCCATCCATCCATCTATCCATCCATCCATCCATCCATCCGTCCATCCAAAATTTCGCATTTATAATATTAGTATAGATTACAAATAGAGTACTAAACAGGTTTTATTGGAATAAGAATGATAATTTAACAACAATTTTGATTCATTAATATTATTAGAAGAATGTTTCTTTCCAAATTGAGCCAATACTTCGAATAGAATATTTCAGTAACCCAAAAAAGCATTTACAAACAAATCATAAATATTCAATGCTGTTACCATATTCGCGACAATAAGTAACCATAAACACAGTATTTCATACAAGCAAAGTGCCTTGCTGTTACGAGTTGGAGGACGTGAGCTGAAAGAAGCGCCCGAGTACGTTATTGGAACACCTGCTTACATGGTACGTTACGACCAATTTCAAAGGTATAAACAGAAATACAGTCTGAAAAGCCGCTTTATTTGCAGAATAAACGCAATTAGTTCCCTACTCTGGCGCTTTTTGTAATAAGCCGTTTCGATAAATCCTCTCTCGTATTTCGTAAGCAAACTTTACGCTCATAATAAAAGTGTTGTTTTTTTATTATCCGTTTGATTACAGTTACACCATAGAGTTCGATGATAACAGAAGAGCTATTTAATAAAAGGCAACTTTGACATGTACTTAACTTTTTAAAGGTACAAGTACAGATGAAATAATAGTTACTTCGTAAACCCTAGGAGTCAGCATGAATAATAAGACAGTAATTTAGATCATTCTTACCATTATTTATACCAATTAACACTGACTATCTAGTCGTCCACAAAATAAATCTTATCTCTCGTTCTGGTCGTGATCAATCAAAGGTACATTAATAATACGATGTGGTAATGGAACTATAAAAGAACTCGCGGAGGACTGCAAAGATGAACTTACGACTTTAGCAAAGTCCACAAGTAATAAAAACCCACAAAATTCATTCTGTATTATATTGCGAAAGCTACTAGTCAATGGAAACAGAACTTGCAGAAGATGACCTACGAGTGTTAAGTTTAGTTAGTCTTGACTTTGGCAAGTTTTATTGCTAGTAGACACTAAGCTTTATGGCTTATAACATCACATACATCGGATGTCATGTTCTCCAACTATCTTATAACAAGTAGCGAATAGCGATGATAAATTTGACACTTCTTCCATCATGGTTACTACGTAATTCGAGCCACAGCCTTATAGTTACGCCACAGTGTCATCACAGTTGTGTCATGCAGTACGATATTAATTTTGACGTATTCGCATTGTTTGTGATACTATAAGTAGGCACTTCGTATAAATTATCTTGTTGCCGTAATAAAACTAGAAGCTTTCTAGTATTTGAAAAAAAACAGTAGACAAATAAATGTAAGTACCAAAGCACAAAAACCAGGCTAGTCTGACACTTTACTTACTTATAATTAATTATATGAATTCACGCTGATATATGCGACAGTATATTAATTATATGTTGGTCTGTTAGTTTGACCTTTAATCACGCTGCACCAGATCAACGGATCGACGTGACTGCATGGGTAATATAGTTGACGACGGAGAGTGACACAGGCTACTTTTTATATCTTGGAAAAATCAAAGAGTTTTTTAAACCTAAATCCATGTAAAACCTTATCTAGAACTCGATTAATAAAGTCAAGACTTCAAGATTATAACAAACTTCTTTCACTGATTATTAATAACTAGCTGATGCCCGCGACTTCGTCCGCGTGGTTTGAGTTTTTTTTATTCCCGCGAAAACTCCCTAATTTTCCGGGATAAAAAGTAGCCTATGTCACTCTCCAGGTCCTCAACTATACCCATGCCAAAAATCACGTCGATCCGTTGCTCCGTTACGGCGTGATTGAAGGACAAACCAACTAACCAACAAACCAACAAACAAACACACTTAGTATGATATATTTTTCAAACAGCAATTATTGACACGGTAAAAGTGAAACAATCCAAGTCGTTAGCATTCACCAAGAAACTTCAAAATGCGACTTGATAAATAAACTCAAGGAACTTTAACAAGTTTCAATCAACTTTTACGTTCAAGGGTCCGCATGGCAATTGGATTTCAAGAAAAAAAAACGAACTTGGTGAAACAACCTTTTCAAACCAATGATTTTTTTTCCATGACAAAACAACCTGCCAAGAAAAATGTTTATGGAAAACTTACAGAAATGCGCGCTATAATTCAATTAAAAGTTTAACAAGATAAAATGACCAATGTTTTGGTAATTTATTTGCTTTTCGAAATAGTGCAGATTATAGAGTTATCCATGCTACATTGCTACATGTTGTGTGTTACATTTTCACGGTCTATCCATTTAGCCGTTTATGCTCAAATCTGGTACAGAGAAAGGTTGCATCAGGGGACGGACACACGCTACATTGATTTCGGAAGACCAAAGAGTTCCCGAGGGATTTTCATAAAACCATTCATAAAACAATTCATTGACAGGTAGTAAATTCGTAAGCCTAAATAAAATAAGGAGTTAATAATAAGGTACATGTAAAATGAAACAGAACATCTTTCTAGAACAACTTCTTGAATAATCAACATCTTACAATGGCCTTTAGCACCGTATAATTTAATTTATAGTTGGAAGTTATCTGAAATATTCCAGAGCAATGTCCCCTTCTGATATTAAACTTGTCTTTTAAGTAGCAAATTCTTAATATTAAATAGATGGAAGTCTAGAATTAATTGCTAAGAAAGATCTTATACCGAGTGTAAATAAAACATTACCTATTTATTACCAGAGAACGTACTAATAAATAAAGCCTCAAAATTAAGGTATTATGCTGAGTTAGTATCGCACGAGCACGACAAAATCTTCAGGTTAACATACCTATAATGCAGGTATGTATGTACATGTCTCACTTCTGTGCTCTATTCACTGAAAATGAATATGTAATGCGAAAGTACGTCAGTCTGTCTACCATCAGGTGAGATTCCAGTCAAGGGCTATCTTGTAGTGGCGTAAAAAAAACCTCTTCACGGCCCATCCTCGTCATATAATGCTACTTTTTATTTTTTTGCAATAAGACTAACCCCATCCAAATACTTCATACTTTGCAATCGTCATTGTTACATTAATTAAATATTGATTACTATTTATCCAATATACTAAACGAATGCGTCAAGTGTCTCGCCTGAATAAATACCAACCATAAATAAGCGGTTATGTATAATTAGTTTCGTATACCTACTCTGAATGTGGAGGAAAGGCTTAATCGATTAATTTTTCACTTCAGTAAGCTTTAATAGGATATTACTATATTGGTTGGATTCAATATAGCTTAGTGTAAAAGTAAGTAGACTTTCCTTTATTATAATGTAGAAGCTTGTTACCATTTTGTGAAAAAACTGAAAAAGGTCCTTACAGGCGCGGTCTGAAAATGTTTACCAATTAAAGGTTCATAATTGCATGCATGAGGTACAAGTGCCTAGTTGTGACAACGCATATTAGTCGATTGTGATTGTTAAGCAACATTGACCCATGTCGGTAACTGTATTGATGGCCGAATTTGGAGGTTCTTTGTCATTTTCGTTTCCTCCGTGCCTAGGAGAGCACGTTAAGCCGTCTGTCCCGGTTATTATCACTAACATCTGATTATAATCGTTACAAAACCTAAGAGTTTAAAAAATTTTAGTCGAGTCGTATGCAGAAGGACGCGAGAACCCACCGCATTATTATCTCAAGAAAATTCCTACTTTTATTTGATTATTTGAAAAGGGATCACGACCCTCAGTAATGAGCAATACGACGTAGAGAGAGAGAATTGCATGCACACATGTGTGTCAGATGGACGAGTGATTTGATTGATCATAGATGTTTTAACTTTTTTTAAATGTCGCTTTAACAAATACCTCAGACAAATACCTAGGATACTAAGAAACCTGAAATTAGGATATAAGTTTTTTTTATTAGGTGCATGCTTTTATTACAAAATAGTTATTACGAATGATAGAGCGTAGACCAATGCAATATATGTATATAACAAATATGTACATATTATTATAACATGCATCGCAAACAGTTTAGTCCTCTCCATAGATCCTACGTTCCTTACGTAGAAAACACCAACTCTAAAAAGTAACTTTAGCAAACACATGACTGAATTAATGACTCGCATAGATTTTAACTCGACAAAGTCTCGCCTATTCGAGCACATACATAGTTAGTTACAGGTTGATTTAGAGAAACAACTAAGCCCTTACTCCACCCTTTCTCACAAGCCATTACCGCCTCAGCCATCACAACAAAACCGACAAGCTCAATAATTAACCAAAGTTTCAACTTTTAAGCATTAGCTAATTTCACGGGTGTACCCTTTCACTTGTAAAATACAAGTGGTTTGAGCATTGATTTATTGTAGCTTGTAGCACGTGGCACGTGGCATCAACAGAGGTATGTACTTATAAAACACAAAAGGAATGCTAATTACGTTCGAATAATAGTCTGTAATATATTATGTACATAATATAATCCCTTATATGTGCCTTTGCAGAAATTTTCACATAAATATTACTTAAATGGGTAAATCGTGAATTTGTAAAGGTATACAAATTATACAATGGGTAACAATAGTAACAATTTAATAGTAAATAAATTATTATAATGATAAACGATAATTTTGTATATTTTATGTTACTTCACTCAATGTAAATTTGAAAATGGCGGGCTTTTACTATAGATAGAGTCAATTACGACGGTTCCACAGTCCACAAGTTTAAATATGCTGGAACTCATTGAAGTATGTATTAGGTATATTACTGTTAGTTTATATTGAAAACAAGCTGATAAATCTTAGTCTGAAGCCTGGAAGCTTACTATTAAATATTCTTCACGAAAACCAATCTAATAAATGTGAACATACAGAATCAATTATTGATAGTGACTATTGCTATCGATCAAAAGTAACATGATGACCGAGATTGAATCGGTTCATTACTGTAATTAGATAATTACTTACCATCATAGCAATTAGTCTAAGCTTATCGTAATACACGCGTATCTACATGTCCGATTGCCCAAGATATTTTATAAGGAATTGCCTTATATTATATCCTGTTTCGGAAGCAGATCTAATATATTTTGGCCCGTTAGTTTTCTTGTTAGTTTACGATACCATCTTCTTAGCCAAGAAAAGTTATTTTGGAAAATACATCACACAAAACAAAATACCAATCTTTGTGTGACATACGAGTATTTGTTTCCAAAGACATGCTGCAAAATAATACTTATATCCAATATATTTGTTAATGTTATAAAGGGTCACTGTTTTTACTGCGGGAAACGTTATCAATCATACCATTCCGTGACATAAGTGGACCCTCCTCATGTGAGCTCCGAGTTCCATTACTCACAAAGCCACGCCCAGGACTGATTCGCTCCTCCAGGCTCTTTGACAATAAAGTAGCGATATACCGCTATCCAAGAATATCATAAAATTTTATTTGTTTCATATAGATGGCGTGAGCCCACAAAGCAACATCGTGGATGTAGAATAGCATCCTCTATTAGACTCGCAATCCGGCTTTGAGTCAAAAGCTCAAATCAAATATTCACTACTAGAAATAATGTAAACGACAGTGCACATAAAAAAGAGCCTGGAAAAGACTATTTGAAAAATGTAAAATTCTATTCTATTCTCTTTCAGAGTATCATTAAAAATTGCTACTGGAAACTAAAAAAAAATAGAATCCTGACGATGATGATGATGATGATTCGTTTCGGTTCGTTAACAACACAGTAACTAGCAGTTTTTGTCCATATCTTCTTAGTTGAATCCTTCATCACAAACCGACTTATACTTCACAATTCAGAACATTGAATAAAGCTTATTTTAAATTTGAATTGAGCAATCATACGGTTCAAAAAGTGATGAGGTAGTAGAAGATTTGGAACGCGCTTGCCTAGAATATTTCTTTTCACTCTTACCAAAAAGATATTTTATAAATAGGGCCGTATTCAGGATAAAATTGTATAAAGCCCTGAATTTAAAACCAAATGCACCTATGCGGAACAACTGTGTATTGTGGACTTCTTTTTAGATTTCATAATATTATAATTTATACTAATACGATTCGCTTGGCTGGGTAGCTTTGTCCGCAGGGTGGTGACAATAACATGTCAAGCGAGAGCTAAAAATAAATAGTAACTACGCCAAGTAGAAATTTAATCTACAGAAACATGATATGTTTCTCTCGTAGATTTTAGGAATTAGACGCGAATATTTGTTGATTTTCATTAGAGTTAATCCTGATTTAACTACAAAATCGGGATGTCTAGGAATCTAACATGACTGTAAAACCTACCCCGGGCTAGAATAAAATAAATGAGTATTTCCCTGCAATGCTATCTCATTACACCCGGAAAATTAACCGCATCTGCTCCGAGAGGTCGTCCATGGAAATAGAATCTATAGACAACCAGAAAATTAATGTAAAATATTTAAGAGAAGTGATTAAATTTACATTAGGGGCGCCACGCTGACTCAATCATTTGCGGCTTTATTTTCTTATAAAATGTAGGTCTATATTATATTTTTGTTAAATAGTTTAAATAGGTACTTAACTATATTTAAGACCGTCTTTACGGGTTTCGTATTCGTACTTTAATAGAAGCTAAAATTGTCGTATAGTGTTTCCCTGTAATAATTATTTGTTTTTGTAAAATGTTAATGTTCAGTCATGGTAAAAACTCTAAGTTCAATTAGTAAAGTCGAAGTGTTGTAATAGCCGAAAGGACACAAGGCATTTATGTCATTAGCAAGGTTGTTACAAATAAATTGTTAGGTATTAGCCTTTTTAATTAGAGTCCCCTTATTGAACTGGCGACGGGCAAAAGTGAACGGATCCATATCGACGCGTACCTACCTACCTGTGGACGACGATCTGTTTTAATTAAACTTACGAGCCGACTGACCTCTTCTCTATTTTTAATATTTAATAGTTTATGGGTCGTAAAGAGGATTAACTATTGAATATTTTAATAACCTATGAGCAAATGCATAACATGCCTGTTAATTTAAAGACTTTGTCTGGTACTTATCTGTATATTGTGTTTGTCTTTGTCAATATCTTCATTCTTCAGTAATCATTACACGTCACTATACAACGTGAGTTATACTTTAAGCAAAAACCGAAACACGTGTCGAATATTTTCACTTAAGGAATATTTATATAAAATTTCAATATTTTTTTATTGAAATCTAACGTAGTTATAAGCTTGTTGTGTTGGGTCATTGTCCCTGCTAAAACATACACCCATAACCCAAAACACTACGTCAAGACGGCGCGTGCTGTGACGCGTTCCGCCACTGTGCCGTGTGGTAGGTATAGGTAATAGGCAAGTACAGCGCGTGAGTGTTTGTAAGAGTATGTCGCTATCACAATTGCACTATTACACTTCATTAACTGTTTACACAGTAGGTACACAGTTATTTACAAGACGGCGGAACTGTCCGTTTTCCCTTAGATGTTGTATGAACGGTAAGCATGGGCGCGAGAGGCGTGCGGGGCGCGGGCGCCGGTGATTGTTGGCCGTTGGGGTGATGACGTTATCGACCACGACTCTCGATGTGTCATTGTATCGCTTGCGACCGCGCCGCGGTGCCAGCTGATTAGGTCATTCAACTATGTGTCCAAACTTGCAGGATTTTAAAATATTTTTTGGACAAAATATAACACGGTGTAAAAATTGTTACATTAGATTCTGTTACTGATTCTGAACAAACTACTTTCAGGTTTTGCTTATACTAAAACTAACGTTGTATAAGAGGTGATGCATGTCGATACTGAGGACACCGCCTTTTAATGATTGTTATCTTTTCTTCTGTAAGAAATAACATTGCTCCATCTACATATTATTATATAAACCGCATACCAAATCACTTGTACTCCTATATTTTTAAACTGCTATAGATCTATTTAATATGATTTTTTAATAGTTTTCTCTGATGGCAAGCATAAGTCAATGATGGCAAGAAACAAAATTCATCATCATCTTTAACCACATTTATATTCTATTGACATGTCTGTGTTCAATTTGTTAAAAACTTTATTTTTATGTCACCGAGAAACATTACGAGTGTTTCTTACGATTGGATCAAGTGCAAATAAGGCATTAAAGGCTGGTTGTTAGGTGATTTTTATAGCGGCCGAGGCGGACGGTTCCTGGACGTTATAGCGCCTATAAACGCTGGTGTTGAGTTGACGTTTTAAGAAAATTCAGCCCCTCGTCGAAGCAATTTGCCTCCCGCGGGAGCTTTGCCTTAGAAGCTTTCAAATTACCAAGATTCATTTAGTGAATAGCCGACTTAATGACAAGTAAAATCTCTGCAAATCTCTGCAAAAGATATTGCGTGATAAATGAAATTTTCAATCAAAGCAGCAACGAATCTTTACGAATACATGATTAAAGATTACACAAACAGTAAACAAAATGGATTTCTACTCTATATAATTTATAATCTAACCAATATAATTTCTTATTTTTTAAAAAGGTAGGTGTGTCTAAATTTAGTAGATCAAAATACTCAAATTCCTACATCCAATATCAGGTGAAATCAAAGAGCTTGAACTCTCCTAAATCGTAATTATGTTAAAGCAAAGGATTGCCAATTAATTGCTTTAATTACAGTATTAAACAGTTAATTAAATCGCGAGCCTATAACTGTTAAGCTCTAAAAGGGGCATCAAAAACGCCCTTATACAAATACCGTATTTTCTCCAAAAAAAAATTGGCTAAAAAACAAAAAACTATAAGACTTTATAGCTCTTTATACAAATAACGAGCTTAGAAGCCACGTGACAATAACACCAATCGTCTTCTCAGAACTAAAAGCTTGGATAATTATTTGCTTTGCATTTGTTTTCGTTCTACTGTCAATTATATCGAATGGATTGCAAAACTTCGGTCAAGCAAACGGCTCGCAAACTTGGATAAAGCGCAGTTTGATCGTAATACGGAAAAGTCTCAGTCAGCTGAACTTAGTAATTGAAGCTTAGACAACAAACAGCAATATTTAGTAGTTCGTGACAGTAATCCCCGGCAAGCAGTGCACTCGAGCGCGTCCTCATCACGGATTCTCGAGGGCGCGCTAAATGTAGGCCACGAAGTTCCCCGCCGCCCGCAGCCCGCCACGGGAATATTGCTTTGTCACTTGGCGACATCGTACTTCCCTGAGCCCAAGTAATTGGAAATAGTTGAAATAACTCTAACAATATAGCTTTATTTTACGTTGTGCCAGTGTTCCGTGTCACCGTTGGATTTCCTTTTTTGTAACGAGTAAGAAGATTGATTGACAAATATTGGCAATTTATCTTAGGTTGTTTATTGTCTTTTTATAAGAAGGGAAGGATAAGGTACCCTTAAGATATCTACACACATTATTTCCAGCATGATAGCAGCAGGCGTCCTAATGGATACCTTGGAACAAAAAAGCAGTAGTGATTCCAGTGACATTTTGAACAAAATCAGCGTCATGCATTTTCAGTTTTTTGGGACCATTATTTTGATTTTTCTAGAACATTCCATCATTCTAACTGCATTGTATCTTTTAACCTAGTGGAAACTTCCACGGACCTACTTGTATTCTACTTGTACCTCTCACTGTACTCATAAATTTCTACCTTAAAACATAAATCCAGGCGGACGAAGTCGCGGGCAACATCTAGTATAGGAATAAATGTAATTCCGAGAAAGAGACGCTACATAAATCGTAACAGCTGCGCAACGCAAATCCATTCCAAAACATGACAATTTTATCATAAAGTGGGCAAATATTGCCTAGGAATGGCTTGGAAACCTAACGATGAAAATATTATAGGAATTGATTGACTTTTCTAAAGTACGTAACAGCAATAAACAGCAGCAAATATCCCTTCCTATAGTTTTAAACAAAGTTTTCTAATACTTAGCGCGTATTGGGAATTGGGATACTCAGATTAAATGTTCCTGATGGAATATTGTCAATGTCTGTCTGTTTCTAGACATAGGTATATTGAAGCTAAAAAAGAACAATTTGGCATACCGCAATCCACTTTGTTAAGAATGGCATGGCTACGCAGCGTATTGGGAGTTGGGACACGGTCCTAGATAGGTAGGTACTCAGCCTTTGATTGATTAATTAATTATTTATTCAATATCACAATATTTACTCGAGCGTGCCCGTAAGGTACAAGCTTTTATTTAATAAAAAATATCTTGTTCGGCAAACCAATTAAAATAAAGTTGTATTCTACAGTATCAGAGCGCGTGGGTCGACTGAAAATAGGTACCACAAAGGACGAAGAAAAAGGAGCTGACGCAATAAAAAAGGATCGAGAAATTTCGTAGAACCATCGTAGACATTAACCGTAGTCTGTACCTACGGTTGGACTCATTGTTTTGCGGAGAATTGCGACCCTGCAAAGTTTCATTACATGATAATTTGCTTAGTTTAAGGGAAGATGTTAATGAAACTTTTACTAGACAAAGGGATGTTTGTATTTGGAAAATGTTTATGAACACCTTCCTTTTCACTTAATCGAGATAATTAAAAACCAGCTGTTTCCTTGAACAAAGAAACCGACTCATACCAACTTTACGCTAATCTAGCAATATGGTTAGAGATCTCTGAATTGGTTTGTCTTTAGCGAGCTTAGATCATTACTGAAAGCATACTAACATAATAAATAAATAAATAAAAACATAAATGCAAAAGAACTTTTCATCCCACCATCTCGTAAAGAGTATTTTAACGCTTCGATATCTGAACGCAAAAGCCGTTATTATCCTCTTGAGGATAAAGTAAATTTAATTTAGAACATCGTGTGCACGTTAGTAAATATCACTCGTCTATGAAGTTTGTGAATTGTGAACATCATTAAAACCTATTTACTTCTACCTCTATGGTGCCGAATTTCCATACAACCGTTTTTAATTTGTTAAAAACTCACACTCGTAACCTTCTTAGTGTACTTTTTTAATTTGCTTTGCAGGCACCATTTTCTTTCACGTCATAATGTTTAAAATTAAAACCTTCGATTTAAAAACAAGAAAATTGAAAATAAGTGAAAAACCTAAAATGAGTGATTCTAGTGACGAAGAAGTTAATTTGACGTCAACAGAATTGACTGAAACTGTTAAAAATGCGGAAATGAGCTTTCTCCCTCAACAATCCCGCGAGAAGTGTTTCATTTCCTCGCTGAGGTGGGATGAAAAGTTACGTGTTGCACTCGAGTGAAAAGATTTTTCACCTCGTGCTCTTTTGATTCCCTCGCTGACGCTCAGGATTCTAATTTTTGAACCACTCGCTGCGCTCGTGATTCAATTTTAGAATCCTTCGCTTGCTCGGTCATCAAAATTGAGCACGCGGTTAAAAAACAACTTTTCACTCTTGTATAACAAATAACTATTCCCACAGCCCATCTGTTCAACCGATTTTGACATAATTTTGTATCTACAGACTACAGAGATAGTTTGCATCCCAAGGACAGACGAGGGCTTTTGACCCTGGAAATCGCACGATTCCCATGGATATCATCTAGCACTAATTACATCGCGAGACCGGGAAGTACACGTTTTCTGGTCGAGTGTTAGTTAGAGAGACGAGACGAGTTAGGCTATATACGAGACGAAATGCTCTCCCGATCGAGGTGTGTATAGTGCTTTTCTAAAAAATGAAACAAGGGACTTTTCTTTGGATTTCGGCGGAAGCAAATTATTTTTAGCTAATTTGGCCTCCGCTCTCAGAAAACGAGGCGTACAATCTAAATCCATAATATCCTCACTCGAACTCATTTTTTCGTCACTTTTAAATAATAAATTATAACGATTAGGTATGTAGTTAATTCCCGCCTTTCAATATTATAGAGATAAAAAATAAATATTATACTTTTAATTTTTTTTTGCGCTGTGAGCGCTGAACGCGTAATACGGTAGAGTTCCAAATTTAAACTATTTAGGCCAAAGAACATTATTACAAGTTACAAGATATTCAGGATGAAAGATTCCAAATTCAAACTTATGATATGTAATGAAAATACATACATTCTTTACTGGCCTAGGCCGGGAAGTATAACTTTCGAACTCATTTACAGGGTATGAAATGTGCACATTTCATATCATTTTTTAGAAATATATTATTATATTTGTTAAACAGTTGAACAACCAACTGAATCAGTTATAATAGATTACTCTCTGTTGGCAAAACGGATAGGTACTCACTACAACGTCATGTGATTGTAATCAATCAGCTCATTGAATTTGAATTTAATTGATATGTACATTATACATATCAATTACACTAAATTATAGTAAACATATTCCGTGTATTCCAAGGCGCTTGTGTCCAGTGTCCTGTTAATAGGCACACACCCGGCTTTGTGTCACGATGGATTCAACGGACATATAACACATCGGATAAACGGATTACTTAATCGAAACGATTAATTAATATTAAACATGGCGAGAGAGGAAATCCCTCCTAATTAAAAAATTGTTAGTTTGTTGGTATGTCCTTTAATCACACAACAGAGCTACGGATCCATATTAATTTTAGCATAGGGTACTATATATTTGAGGTCTTCGAGACTGACATAGGCTATATCCCGGATAGGCCCCATTTTTAGGGTTCCGTACCAAAATGGTAAAATGGAACCCTTATGGTGCGACTTTCTCCGTCTGTCTGTCCGTCTGTCCATCTGTCCGTCTGTCCGTCTGTCCGTCTGTCCGTCCGTCACACTCGATTATTTCAGTAACTACCGAAGCTATCGACATGAAATTTGGAATAGTGGTGTATATTAGTGGCCCAAAGACACTGAAATTCAAAAAAATTGGAAATTATTTTTGTTCTTATTTAAAAAGGGGGGAAAATCTGAGGGTTGAAATTTAAAAGTGAGATAACTATACTGTGTGGGGTATCATATGAAAGGGTTTACTTTGTACATTCTAAAACAGATTTTTAATTATTTTTAGTTATGATAGTTTTTGATTTATCGGGGAAAATGTCTAAAAAAATACCGTTCCCCCCCCCCTTATCTCCGGAGTTTACCAATCGAAAAATTTGAAATAATTATGGTCAATAGGAATTTACGTATATTTTACAGGAAAACTATAGCCAATGCTCTAACTAGCATAGTTTTTTTGATATTAACAATAAACCTCTACAAACAAAGTTAGTCTTGCGGTTCATTAACAAAGGTAATTATTTATTAATAATGGTATTTATATTTTATAATCTTATTACACGCGGACGAAGTCGCAGACATTAGCTAGTACTTTAAATACACTTTGCGTTCAGCTTCTCAATTTCGTACCTCTCACATTTTATGCATTCATCCACAAAACGAGCGGAACGAAGGTTTGCACCTTTAGATAATTGACATTCCAAGAACCCATAAAACGCTTCCAATCTGCTCTCTAGCTCTACCCTTGCTCTGTCCTATTGTTGGTGAAAATCTGAGTCATATCCTGATGTTTGTCTTTAAGTGATTATGGCCTACCTATAGCATACTTAAAGCATGGATCTAGTAAAAGTCAAGTTAGATTGATTACTTATATCAGCCAGTAAATAAATTAAGTATTTATTGCATCCTATTTATTTTATGACATGATTTTAATATTAGAAGTACCTCGTACTCAAAACAAATTTTCGCAATAAATCAATTAGGTATTTATCGCACAAATAAACGCCTTAAGAAAATAACAAACATGGATGCTACCAATGATGTCTGTACTGTACGCCAGCCGTAAACAAAGATAACGGGTATGGTTTTACGATCCAAACGTAGTTAGGTCGGGGTTTTATTGAGTCGTATAGATTCTAAGTATTTATGATACATTACGGGAATTGTATACTGGCTGAGACTAAGTAAGCATTGAGCTGATCCAAAGCTGGCTATTGTGCAGGTGAGACAGATATAGGGATGGAGAGGCTTAAAAGGATTAAGCTACAGGCGGCGGTTGATTATGTTCCTGCTTGATTTACGACAACGCGATACGGTTAAACGGCATCGACTTGCCTACCTAATGAAGGCTTTCCTATGAAATCGGAGAATTTATAGAGTCAAGAATTCCACTGCAATCAATATACTGCTGAGAAAACAGTGAAAATATATATGGACCCTTATCTGTCAACATTCGAAAAAGGGTCGGTGGAGTTGTTGAACAAGGCCTTTGAAAAATTCGACATAAAAAGAACCTTTCGCCTGGAATGTTTTTAAGGGAAAAATGGTAATTTAAATGCGGATCACAGCAGTGATTAGCCCCGACCCTGTGTGCTGGTTACTGACACCTCTTAGCTCCTAAAGGATTTCTTTTCAAAGACCGCTTTCAAAGTATCTATTTTCCCTGTCACCGTTCGGACCTTCACATAAATTAATCTAATTATCACCGTTTACCTTTCGTCGGTTATAAAAGCTTTTGTTAGTAACGATCTACGTCTGTTGTTGCTAAACTTTTAAAAGAAATGGTTTTAAAAATTAGGAATAAATTTTCCTCACCTTATTTATTACCTTCTATCAGGTATTTTACAGGTTCTTAATAAGTTTTTATCGATTCATTTAGTACAAAGTACAATGAATTTTTATGAATGGAGCAGTAAATAATGTTGATACTTACAATTTGGGTTAAGTATAATTAATTTTAATAGCTACCTACGAACTCTACCTTCTTACACATTTCAATTCATGACAGGCGAAAACTCGTGCTAAATTTTTAAATGCGAAAGTGTGTTTGTCTTCAATCACGCCGCGATTTCGACTTGAGGAACTAGAGACATAGGCTACTGTTTATTCCTGAAATTGAAGAATATTTCAGTAAAACTAAATCCACGTTGACGAATACGTTAGTATCATGTAGATAAAAAGAAAATAAAAGTTTTTATAATGTCTAAAACAATAACTAGTACTTATATTACGTTTTAACTTTAAGGCACATACCTGAATTTGGCTGGTTGTCGGAATTCGGTCGCGCCGAAGGAGCTCCATCCCTGGCCTCCACCTCCAACGCGTAGGCTCCTTGCTTCTCCCGATCGAAGACCACCTTAGTGAAGATCTCGCCCGTCTGCATGCTGATCTCGAAGAAATCCTTGCCCTCGTTCCGCGGCGAATCAACGATGTAGTAGTACACCTACACAAATAATATTATTACTATATTTTGATCTATCGAAACCAAGTTTACATTAGCTTGTAACAAGAAACATAACGGCTCTAAGCGTTTCACAATAAGGCCTAACTTTTCGGGACTAGCATTCTGCGCAAAACTCTCTTTTTACTCAAAATGAGCCCTTGACGCGATTTCATATTATAGTATAGTGTGATAAACTGATGATGCTGTGAAGGTGTAGCACTCGCAGCTAACATGGAATTCCATTGACTTTTATTGGGGTCAGGTTTAAGCAAAACCCTCTTCCAATGAGCAACTTTTTATTCAACATCTGCCTGTGGCTTAAAGCCATATTTGATTAAGATCCACAAGATTCATACTGAATCGCCGTGATCTGCTGTCGTTGCATGTTGCATGACCCTAGCTATTATTATTGTTATTGTACAAATAATTAGCTAACATTAAATCATGAGTAAAGTCCTAGGCATAGATTTAGGATTGGTCTCGCTCCGTCGTAAAGACCAATCCTAAATCTATGGTCCTAGGCTACAACTTTATTTCATTAGGTAAGCGGATTTAGACACATAAATGCACAATATTCTGTGTGTATGTTTAAATCTATCGGAATATGCTGTATGATTGGGAATACCACAACGGTTTGGTCAATCAGTTAACAAATATTGTCCTGCAATCAATCCTGCAGTGATATCTTCAAACAGTTATAATCAAGTTAACCAAGGTAGGTATACTTTGTTGACGATACAATCATACAAGGTAGATATACCATCAGTATCTAAAGAGACTTTGAATTAAAATTAAATATTCACGATGCCCCCCAGTGTCTCAAGTCGCAAGCTTCTGCTATGTAAATGTGTGGGACATTATAAGACCCCCAATTCCCATCTCGTTTGCAAGTTAAATAAACAGTATGACTGGTGAATTTAATATTTGAATACAATATATTTTAATTCTGTTGTCTTGACAATATGTTAGTGCTACCATTAAATAATTAGGTGTTTCACTAGAAACATCTTAGTATTATAATAATGCATAGTAATGCGAAGCACAAACTGTGCAATGATCGAAAAGAAAATTTAAAAATCTTTATTTTCATTTCAATTCAATTCAACCTAGGCCAATTTACTAAGTGCTCAAGACTATTGATGTCTTGACTCAGGTGTTATTTTTAGACTTTGTTTTAGTATTTTAAACTTCTAATAGCCACTGTTTACATTTTACAATTTCTAACATTTTATCACACTTTCCGTTATAATTTTTAACACCATGTATAATTCCCTCTCTCCAATGAGAGTGGAGGCCTGTGCCCAGCAGTGGGACGTTAATGGGCTGTAGTGGTGGTGGTGGTGGATTTATAATGCAAGGAACGCTTCCTTGACAATTCAAAGTAATAGACAACATCACAACCACAGACTACCTCTACCACATTAATATTACAACAAAGATCTGTGAACAAAGACAAGACAGGTCTGGACTCTGCACCGGTGCAGGAAGCAAATTCTACTGTGAAGAGCCAGCATTACGCTATAGAAACAAATCAGTACTAGCGTTTAGCGCTTAACTTGAAAGTAATTACTCATTATTAAAGCCAAATGACATAGAGCCATTAAAGCCAAAAGACTGAAGAATGTATCGTTACTCAAGAAAATCTATCGTTACTAGCTAGCCTAGCTACTTAGACTGAAATGTGTGTTAAGCTCCCGCGACTCAAAAATTGTCCCTCTTTGGTTTTCAAAATCGTCGAATTGGAGGTTTATGTTCGGTTATGTGTAGGTTTATGTTATATTGAAATTCAAAATAACCACAACGAGGTTATGTTTGATAAATAGGTATTGCATGCTAATTGGTAATTTACCACTAAGTTTGCACGGTCTGTGGACATGAGCAGCCAATTTCCAAACGCAATCGCAACAGTACATTATTGTACTGCAGAGGTTACTGCAGGCATCAGAAAACAATATAATAATATTCTTTGATTATATACTCCAATATAATTAAATAATAAATAGGGATTATAAATGCGAAAGTGTGTTTGTTTGCTGGTTTATTGGTTTGTTGGTTTGTCCTTCAATCACGCCGCAACAGAGCAACGGATCAACGGACTTTTGGCATGGGTATAGTTGAGGACCTGTAGAGTGACATAGGATACTTTTTATCCCGGAAAATTAAGGAGTTTCCGTGAGAATTGAAAAAACTTCTTCCACGCGGACGAAGTCGCGGGCATCAATTAGTATAATAATATAGTGTCAACGCGTGGCACTTTAAAACAAACGAGGCGTTAATAAACCCAATTATAAAAAGAAAGCATTAGCTTCCCTCAAAAACGTTTCTCAGCTTATTTTACTTCCCACTTTTAAAAGCCTTCATTGGCATTTTTCCCCTCTTGGTTAAACCTTACAAAGCAATGAAAGGCGGGTAGTACATCATACCGCATGGGGCAAGATCAATAAAATAAATTTTACGATCAAAGATTGTGAAATTTTCAATGCAAAAGTATTAAAAGCCCATACGAAACCTAAATGGGAGATGGATAGATTCACTGTAGTGTGTCGTGTTCACGATGGCGATGACGCAGTGTTGGCCGAGACGAAATAGCAAATCGAATTTTTACGTTTTTGTAAAATATCATTATATGGAGCAGTTTCCGATTATTTTTCATTGTAAGAATTATTGTATCCAATCCTGTTGGATTTTATGTTACATGCCAAATTTTAATATTGTAATTTTCCCGTCTTTTCTTTTCCTTCTTTTTCAAATAAAACGCTTCCACTAGTCAAGGAACAAGAATCTTTATTTGCTTTAATCCGCCAAAGCAGTCAAATCTACTTGGTACAACGTGTAGCTTGCGATATTTACCGCCCAATAAGCCAGCAATACGCACCGGCACAACACCACACCGCACAAATCTTCCAAATTATTCTTAACGTACGTTTCACTCCGACACCGGAGCATCCTAAGGAGATGTTGACTACTTTTGCTTGGATGCTCGGGTTCAATCAGTGAATATCGCAAGTTACACGCGATGTATTACATGGATTTTTCTGCTTTGGCGGATTAAATTAAATGTTAAATGATGATAAATGATTTATTTATTTCACGTAGGACAACTTGTATCACTTATGATACGCCAAGACTCAAGACTCTACCACCGGTTCGGGAAACTGAGAAGAGCCGGCAAGAAACTCAGCAGCTGTTGCTCTTTTCATAAAAAGAAAACTTACAATGAGTAAATAATAGACAACAAATACATAACGTAACGAATATTTCACTGACTTGTGGGCTACTGGATGGGAAGCCGGTTGCTTCCATGCAACTTTGTCATTAAGAAAACCATCATTAGTAGGTATAATAACCTCGACTTAACAAACGTTGTTTGACACAGTCTTTAAATTTATGCAATGGAAAATCCAGAAACTCTTTTGGAACCATGTAATAAAAGCGTACACTCATAGTGTATTATCTATGGTAGGTACACTCGACCCCACAAAGGATTTTTGCACCTTGCGCACAATTAAGCGCAAATTAAGATTCTTGTTCCTTGATTAGTATGGACTTCCGCAAAGTAACGCCTGCTTCTATAGTTCTATACAATACTAGCTGATGCCCGCGACATCGTCCGTGTGGTTTAAGTTTTTTTTATTCCCGCGGGGACTCTTTAATTTTCTTGAATAAAAAGTAGCCTATGTCACTCTCTCACTCACAGGTCCTCAACTATTCCCATGCCAAAAATCACGTCGATCCATTGCTCCATTGCGGCGTGATTGAAGAACAAACCAACAAACCAATAAACCAACACACTTTCGCATTTATAATATGTATGTTTATAGTATGAAGATGTTCAATATGGGCCCTTAATTATAAATCCTTTAAACCAAAATAGTAAACACCAACACGTTTTCAGCTTTGAATAATGTAATGTTTTATTTGACCGTGCAAAAGCCTATTAATTATTTCCCGCTCAATCATATTATTTTCGATGAAGGCTTACAAATATTGTTCGTAATTATTTTACACATTGCGTTCAGATTATGCAAATAATTACAATTTTATAGGGTAGAACCTACCTATTTGTTTTTATGATTTGTACATATTTAATCAGGACAGTGTTATATTCGCTTTTTGTTAATGTTTGTCTTTAATTCATTAAACTTAATCATCAATGATTATGATATTCCATTAATAGGGCATATTTAAGGTAAGTAGAAAACAGTCGAGTTCGATATCGCGTATGTTATGTTAAGCCTATTTTGCTATGGACTATTTAAACGACTAACTTAGGACTGCATCTGCCGCGTTCATTGATACAAAGACAATAATAATTTTGTAGTAGGCCTCAGAATAACCTACGTAGGTATGTCGATAGTTTTAAATCCTTACACAGCTGCCCCCCGATTGTCTAAAGGTTGCCGATCAAATCGTCAAAGTTGGGCGTCAAAGTAAAATAAACCATAATAGCATTAAGTTAGAGCTCAATTCCGTGTATCCATTTTCATCCGTTTAGGGCATCGTACATACCTAAACGTATGAGAATGGATACACGAAATTAAGCTCTAATTCAATGCTGTTATGGTTTATTTTATTTGACGCCGAACTTTGATGATTTGATTCAAAGGCGTCTCTAGCCCATGAAGCGCCCGTGTGCAAACACTACCCTAGCGCCCCCTAGTAAGCGCGCGGTCAATAGAATGGAATGGGTAGGTACAAAGTAAAAGTAACAGCACATCAAGTTACCACAAACTGTCAAATTTGGATAATAAACTCTATTGTTTGGACAAATTTGTCGGTTTTGGATACCATGATGTGCTTTGACTGTATTTAGAATTAGACAGGATGTTCTGGTGTTTACCCTAACAAGCCAAAACGTACCCACGTTAACTATATACTTAGGATGTTACATTATATCAGTGTCCAAATTTTGAAATTTCTTCATTCTAATTACGACCTCATATCAAACATACAAAGTTCGATATCAATTGAGAACATTTGACAAATTTGGGAAGCTCACTGTGATCGAGGTCCACTGCACACGGGTAAAAAGTGTTTTTAGGAGGGAAGGAGCGACAAGAAAGCAAATATTGTAAAAGCCGCTCGTGGCACACGCCTTGCTTTGCTGTACCTAATTCGACAAATATATAAGGAGAGCTCCAGATGCTATGCACGAGTGCCGCGACCGGCCAACGCGCGCCATGTTGGGCTACTTCGTAGCGAACGGCGCTCGGCGCCCCCTAGAACCGCTGCGCCCGTGTGCAACGCACACCCTGCACCATAGGTAAAGACGCCTCTGATTTGATTGGCAATTCTTACCCAATCGCACCACTGAATAGGTTTGTACATTGAGACACGGCGTAGATTTAGTGATCTATAGGTATAATATGTAAACATCCTGACCCTTCCCAGCCAGTCGAACAGGTGTACTGTGTAAATTAGACGTGTAAAACTAGCTCTATCTTGAGGCTGAATGAATTCGCAAGCTTTAATGACGAACTTTGATATTCTAGCTTGAAAAACTAGCTTCCTGTCAACTTGGCTTACACAATCAACCGACCTTTGACTGGCGCAGTGTTGAAAGCTGCTGTCTTAACGTGTGAAGGTCCCGAGTGCGATCTCCGGCAGGGTCAATATGGGAATTTATAATTTCTGAATTTAACCTGGTCAGGCCTGGTGGGTGGCTTCGGCAGTTACTAGTTACAACCCTACCGACAAAGACGTGTCGCCAAGCGATTAGGGGTATGAGTTTTTATTTTTTATTTTATTGTGAGATCGCAGTCAAGGGATATCTAGTAGTGGGTTTAAAAAAAGCATTCTTCAATCATATTATCTTCTTTCCAGATCGCGTTATCGTGTGTGATGTTTTAAGTAATTTGTGACGATTCTCTTTATCATAACAATATTTCTCTTACTTGGATAAGGCGCGAACGGGTAAAATTAATTAAGGGTCTTTCTAGGGAATTTAAGAAATTGACTACGCTGGGGCGTCAAATCAGTGTTTTTTTCCTAGTCTATCTAGATATCCGCTTCCCCAGTACATATTTATTTTTAATTCGCCGCCATTTAAAAAAAAATTATATGTGTTTGTAAAGTCTTGTCCAGGTATTGGATAGAAGCAGGCCTTTTTTTTTGTGGAAGTCCATGATAATGAAAGAACTAGAAGTTTAATTCGCTACAATCCGCGACAATAGGTAAACAATTGTTAATTGTTTTTACAATCGTGTATTGTCGAGTCAAAATCTCCTGAAGATGCTCCGGTATCGGAGTGAAACGTACGTTGAGAATAATTTGTAAGATTTCTGTGGTGTGGTGAATATCGCGGGCTATAAGTGCAAGATACACACTGTACCACATAGATTTACCTATTGTCGCGGATTATAGCGAATTAAACTTCCAGTTATTTCATTAGATTACATTTAGGATTCATTAGGTCACCGCTATTTAATCATGTCACTCTTTCATGAAAATAAATAATATTCTTATTCTTCTTATTATGTTTTGGCCAAGCTTTCCCCCTGTATGAAGATGCTCTTGAAGATGATTCTTCTTATTAAGTATTGTCCAAGTTTTTCCCCTGTATCTTACCCTAATGGTAATAATCCACTCACTTGATTGTTCGGGAACGTGCCGTCTTTGTCGATAGCGTTGACCTGTGTCACTTTGGTGCCGATCGGTTCTCCTTCTAGCACAGTCTCTTGTTCTCGTTCAGTGAAGAGTGGTATCTCGTCGTTTACGTCTTCCAACATGATATAGACTGTAGCTTCTGACGCCAATTGCTGAGCTCCGTTATTCTGTGTAACAAGAATTTATTTCAGTACTCAGTAGATGAGTAACCTAAAAACGAAAACACCACGGACAGCACAGGACAAAACTTCCGCGCGAAACATCCACGTCGAAGGTTGACGATGTTTCTTCCGGTCGCTTTGTGTGCGCGCTCCACATAAAAGTGAATGAGGCGGAATTTTCAAGGCGTTTACGCATGTAAATCTCACAAAGATTAACTGGAAGTGGACAGAATTTCCATACAATTTTTATGTATAAGGTGGACTCACCTACACCTGCTTCTGCGGAAAGTAGATAATTATAGCGAACTAGATTTACTAGCTCATCTGCAGTGAGGTCACAACTCACAATTTTGGGGTTCTATTAGAACTTTTATGTACTCGGTCATCTTAGCACCCGTAGTTACAACACTTCTTACCTCCTCAAATTTTCTACGAGCCAATACTTCGCAACTATGTACATGCTTGTACAATAATTCGAAAGTGTCTGTCTATCTGTTACCTTATCACAGCCCAACTGCTCTATTGAGCCTGGCCTGGTGGGAGGCTTCGGCTGTGGCTAGTTACCACCCTACCGGCAAATACGTGCCGCCGAGCGATTTAGCGTTCCGGTACGATGCCGTGTAGAAACCGAATAGGGGTACCTATGGTTTTAATATAACTGCCATGCCCCTAACAGGTTAGCCCGCTACCATCTTAGACCGCATCATCACTTACCATCAGGTGAGATCGCAGTCAAGGGCTAACTTGCAGTGGATAAAAAAATATATTTTTACAAAATTTGGCACAGAGATGCCTGTATCATGCAGACATAAGAAAGGTACCAACTAACTAAATTTTAAGTCTGAAAATGAAAGATTTTTTTTTTATTTGCGAAAGTATTGCCTGTCTGTATTTTACCTTTTAACGACTCAATCGCTGGATTGTTCTTCGACGAAGTTCGGCTCAGATACATCTAGATATCTACTTTTTATCCCGGAAAATCATAACATTCCCACGTCATTTTTAAAAGCCTAATTTTTATAACTATTATTTCAGCTGTACTTAAACTAGAAGGAGGAAGATAGGACATGTAACATATCAGAAATAAATAACTTTACCTCTACTCGAATCGTAAGATTGTATTCTTTAATGCTTTCATAATCCAGCGGATGATTGACTTTGATATCGGCCCAAGTGAATCCATTATCAGCTCTTTGTTGTAAATAAAAGGTGTGGAACTTATTCGTCTGTGCCGTCGACCCGGGCATTAGTCGGTAAAACACTGTCGGATTGTTCTCGATTCCGGAGCTGAAAACACCAAAACGCGATACAGATGTCAGACATACAAATAAGAGGAGTGTATTTGGAGCGCACCCCATACATACGAAGATTGATCATCATTTGCGTATTAACCAATCAAACTCAATAACATTTTGTAGAAATCTTGTAATAACGATCATCTGACTGGGGTTTGCCTGATTTCCGTAAAAGGTGAAGTTCATAGACACGCGGGATAACTTGACAAATCTTGGTTTATAGAACGTGTTTCCACAACATTGAGTTCGATTGGTAAATATTTACATGAGAATCAAACTTCGTATGTATGGGGCACGCTCGGGAACGCTCGAGGTAGACTCCTCTTATTACACTAAATCATCTACTCGGACATTACGACATTGAATGCGAAGATGCATTAACCAAAATGTTTTTATGGTAATAAGGCGAAAGCGTAACTAGAAATCTATGTGGTACACAATAATAATCTAATGGAGCTAAATATCAAAATGGGATATAAATTTAAATAATGGTCTGAATAATACCATTCTTTATTCATACTTAGGTAACTTTAAAGGGACTTACCTACTTAAACATTAATTGACTCATAAGGAACTTACTTTTACTTTACTTTTAAGGGATATACTTTGTAGTGAATCTAGTTACGCCTTAGCGAAAGGAGGATGGACGTTGGACATACGGGTTCTAAATTATCTATTTTATTTATCTTTGGACGATATTATGAATATAAAATGATTTTTAAAATAGGTACTACTAGAACATTCAGTGATGATTATTTAAAATTCAAAATGATGATGAAATTAAACACCTTTGTCCTTTTTAAGATCAATACTTTAAAAGGAATAATGTGATTAAAGACCTAAACATAAAAATAGTCTGTTTATGATAGCCAAAAAACCATAACTAAAATGAGAGACTAGGTAAATTTCTTGCAGCAATATTAATAACGGCGATAAATAGACTATTTTTAAATAATATCTATTTTATTGACATTTGATGATAAGTAGTTAATAATTTAGTAAACTTAGACAGTTATTGAATATAATTTATACATAATGCACACCAGTAGAGTTGAGTAGAGCCGAGCCGAGTATAAGAACTCAAAAGCGGTATTTACTAAAGCAATACGAGCGGACCGCGTCCTCTTTGAGTTGTTTTCAGAATACTAACCTTTCAATTTTAACGGTATGTCAAAGTATATAAAGCTGAGTTTAATTCATTATCAAAAATACTCAACTCTTACTGTTTGCGCTAGGCGCAGGCCCTTAAGTTCTGACTGTCGAATAATTAATTATTATGACACAGCAGTAAGACTGTCAACTGTCAAAATTTAATAATTTACTAACTAACCCAAGGGTAATAGGTTAAAAAATATAGTGAGTTAGTATGGGTTTCCTCTTTCCATAATCATGTGAGTTTGAAATGTGTGGTTTAGGACGAACAGATAGACAATAGAGATGTGAACCATCGACCAAAACTCCGCGTGACAGGTGATGCAACATGTGGCCCGTTGTATATTGATGATGCACATACATTAACTTCCCTAATAGAACAGCTTACTTATATTTTTATCGATACTTACCGATGCCGTTAATCTAACAATGAAATTATATTTTTTAACTATGATCTATTACTATTATTACTTATTTTTTGTTTTTTTCTTCATACAGAATCTATTCTTCTTTTTCGTAAAGGACCTAGTCTTAAACTTATCAAATAAAATTATCAATAAATTTATATACTTAATTGAATCTCTATAGTACTTATCTAAGTTACCAAATTCACCAATCTGGATATTTTTCAGAATAATTAGGCCCATATTCGCATCTTTTTTTCATCCACTCATCGAAAATTACTATAAATCATAAAATAATTAATTTAAGTAAGTATTTTTCTTAAATTATCAGGCCCGCTTTTAAAAAATCCCGCCAGAATAGCATATTTTTTTCTAAGAACACTATCCTAACCCTAACTGTCGCAAAATGTAGAACTTCAAAGGTTATCTAGTCTCTACACGTCTGTATTTCAAGCACTAGAAAAAATATCAAAGTGGAAATAAAACACCTAGGTACAATAATATGATCTACTTTACGTTTAAACCATGCTTACAGGTAATTTCGTAGTTTAGAAAATCTAAAACTTCGATTTAAAAGTTAGAAACTTGAGAACCATTCATAATGCACTTGTTCTTCAGCCTACATGCAAAATATAATGGACACAGAGTATATTTTAAACTTCACCTACCATTCTTTCGTAACCATATATGAATTAAATTATTTACTCAAAAATATTATAACAAATCTATCATGAATAATTCAAATTAATACTAAGCGGTACGTAATATGAATATTTTTGAGTAAATAATAATTTATTAACCCTGTGATCCCATTCCACGTAAGCAGTGAGCCCGCTAAATGCACGCTTGTGATTCTCTTAAGTTCGCGTGTGTACGGACATAAACATTACATCGTACATAATCACCGTGTGTGAGGCAAATAATAACGATGGTTGAAGACGCTCGCGGCACTCTCCCTCACCATACCTGCCGACTAATTGTCAAGGTCCACACCATGTTTCTGACTACAATGACGTATATTTGAGCAATAATTAATATGAATCGATTCGTCGATGATTTCAAGAGTTGACAATGGAGTGGACAGTGGCAAGGAGTGGTGCAGGCAGGAGAGAAGAGGCCGCGGGGCGCACACTGCGTGCAGGGGGCTGCGTGCGGTGCCCGTGCCGACAGCCGAACAGTTACACACGCACCTTGCTTTAACGGACACCACTTTGGCGCCCACGGGCAAATTCTCTCGAATGTAGATCGGGCCGTACACCGTGTGGTCCCACACGGGGGGATTGTTCGCGCGATCCACTACGTCTATCTGGACCTCCACGGTTCGGGACAAGGGCGGGAAGCCCTTGTCTTGAGCCATAGCCTCCAACTTGTACGTTTCTCGCTAGCGGGGAAAGAGTCGATGGAAAAAGACAAAACCACGTCGTTAGTAGTGTTAAGGAGTAGGGGCGGCGGGCCCGGGAGCCCGCTGCGCCTTATACCAACCTGGCTTTCACACTGGTCACTACGGTACCCACTGTGACATTCTCTTTGATGTGAACGGGGCCATACGTGGTCATGTCCCAGATGGGAGGCTTATTGTTCCTGTCTACCACGTCTAACTCAACGTCCACGTCTGCGGAGGAGGGCGGGTCGCCTCTGTCGGAGGCGCGCACGCGCAGGCGGTACCTGTCCCGCTACAGATACACGGGTCAGAGGTCAGCGGGGACAAAAAAAACATAACACAACTCAAATATAAACATATAAGTACTCATTGCTAATAAATAATCAAAACAATTAACAAAATAAATCGAATCATAGACCACTCTCATAATATCTATTATGGATCGGTAATAAATTTGAATTGTATTCGTCGAATACAGCTCTCATCCGTCGCGCACACATTCAGTAAGCCGAACTAAAACAAGAGAAGTTGCTGAGAGTTCTAGTAAATTGAAATCCACTCACGACGTCCGCTCCCATGCAGAGGCATCATTCGCGCTAACTTACAGTACTTTTCTCGTCGCAGCCGATGTAAAAGGGTGCAAGAAAATAAATTGGAAATAATACGTTTTCGGTATTATACATTTCCGGTCTGTACAATAGGGAAAAAGACAAACTGTACATTATTTATACTTTTTACAATAAATTAACTAAACTAATTTAATAAATCAAAGTAAATTAACATAAAGCAGGCAAATGCATGCAGCTCTGCATACAAGACATGGCGGAAAGGTCAGGTTGTCGTAAGAAGTTTTTAGTGACCTCGTAATGACTACAAATAAACGACACTCATTGTAATGAATATATTACAAACGATGGACGTTACTGTTTACTGTACAAATTGGGTTTGAGAACGTTGCCCCTTTCACAGAAGGAATAATGTCACAACTGGTCAGATGGCCAAATTGCCTCGCCGGCAATCTGACCATCTCAGTTTACAACTATTTTTAACAGAATCTAAAATGTACTGGAATCCTGTAAAAAATTCATAATTATGGTGATTATACTAATAAATGTAGCATGAGTAGTCGTCTGCGGCTGCCGAGAAACGCCAAAGGGCCGGATTCGAACCGCCCGGGAGTTAGATCACTCCGCAAATCATATCAGAGATTAGTAACAAAACATGTACATACATAATATAATACTGATAGGTATGTTCAAAAGCGTAAGCTTCTCAAAATCAACCGATTAAATTACAGTAAAATAAATTTGTAAAACTAGTCAGTGCGAAATATACAGAAGTGCTGTTACGGAAACTGTACATGTTTTAGAACTAAACATACGTCTCAACGGTGAAAATATTTACAGCTGTATCACTTCGGTCATAGTTAATATACACAGGTTGTATTTATCGGTAAGATAGTCAATGCAAGACGGTGCTGCGGAAATAAATGTTAACGAAGATTGAGTGCTGAGCCGGCGCTGGCGGCAACTGAAAGTAATCGTGCTGAAGAAGACAAAGCGCCGGCGCCGACGCCGCGCCCGTTCGATGGACAACTACTCCTCACAGCCAGGATTGCGTCGCCCCTCCACAGCAATTTACAGCAGCGATAATTTAGAACTATTTACAATAAACAAACTTAAAGTAGGTGCCAATTGAATCCTAAGGCCTGTAGGTAGCATTCATCCACCAAACTTCATAGTATAGTTGATCCCTTTCACACATCGCTCTTGCCACTTTTCACTCTTATAATTGTGTTTACAGGTTAAAAAGCATACTTACGTCTAGAGGTTTCTTTAAAACGATCCAGCCTGATTCAGGTTGGATCTCAAAGTATTCTATATCTGCCGGATTATAGGGGGCGCTTAATGTATAAACTATAGCCCCATTGTTGTCGGCATCCTCGTCAGATGCCGAAACTCTCAGTATGTTTGTGCCTATACTGGCATCCTGTTTAACATTCTCGACGTATTTCTGTAAGACACGGGGGCATACTTTACTATAGCGTTTTATAGGTATAGTATTATCATGCTTTATATTTGAAACATGCACATTAACGCTAGTCTACTATTTACATATTTACTTACTTGTCTATCGAAGAGTGGTGGGTTATCATTTACATCAGTAATTTCAACTGTAAATGAACATACTCCCTCTAAAGAAGGCTCTCCTTGATCAGTAGCTTTAACAGTTACAGACACAAATTTTCCATCATCACCTTCTCTGTCGAACACTTTATTCGTCGATACTTCGCCTGTTTCTTCGTCTACTGTAAACTTCGTACCTTTCTGATTGGGTTGCTGTACTATAGAATACTTGACTTGTCCATTTACACCTTTATCTTCATCCGTAGCGTGAACTTTTATAACAGGGCTACCATTCGGAGCCCCTTCTTCAACTTTCGGGAAATATGTAGGACAATCTTTGAATATCGGTTTGTTATCATTAACGTCGGTAATAAAAACGACTACTACAGCTGTTGAAGTATGTATAGTGGCATCTCCGTTAACACAACACGCGCCGTCATCCAACGCGGTTACATTGAGTTCATATTTATCTCTATCTAATGATATTGCTTTATTATGCAATCGGATGACACCGGTAATTTCTTCTATAACGAACTGTCCGGAACTGGTGCCTCCGCCCACAAACCCGAAGCGAACATTATCACCATCTTTGTCGGATGCGACTACCGTTGTGACAAGCGTGTTCGGACCAGCATTTTCGTCAACATTAGGTGTGTAAACTTGTTGAGAGAATTTCGGTTCTTCGTCGTTCTTGTTTTTTGTATAAACTCTCACTGTTGCTGTTCCTGTTTTAGCCGGTTCGCCTTTATCTTTTGCAGTAACAACAAACTCGTAATAAGCGTTGTTATTGTCGGCGTCCAGCTGCTTATTATTCGTTATGATGCCGTTGGAGTCCACGCTGAAGTGATCATCTAAAATATAATATAATTGCCATATTAAAATTCACTGAATTTGTTGATACATTGTTTCTTTTGTAATATGATATGGTATCTTTGCAGCTAATTATGTTGCATACAACCTACAATATTTGTTTAGTCAGCCAGTAAGCCAGCGTTGCCTCAAGGTAGCAAGCAAAATACACTGAAATCCGTTTGATGTAAGTAACTATGGCGATCACGCGACGATTCTTTAACAAAGAGCACGGTGATAGAATGCTGGTCGCAGCATGGAGATCCGGAAATAACTCCTCCCTCACCATCGCCAAATCGTAGCCAATTTTAGTGCCTCCACCACCACTACAGTCCATTAACGTCCCACTGCTGGGCATAGGCCTCCATTCTCATAGGAGAGAGGGAATTAGAGCTTAGACCCACCACGCTGCTCCAATGCGGGTTGGTGGGCTTTAACGACTATTATCATGTTAGTGATAATAACTGGGACCGACGACTTAACGTGCTCTCTTCCTAACTCCAGGCTAGTACTGAGAATTTTTTAGTCAGAAAAACCCAATACTGAATTATGGCCCGACCCGGGCCTTTAACCCGGGACCTTATCGGCCGCAGTTGAACGTGCTTACCACTAGGCCAATGAGGTAGTTACGAGGAGCCACTGAGCGCGAGTACCTACGCTTCAAGTTAAGACAGCGGCTGGCGTCCACAGCGTATTTTAGGTGAAAAGTGGTGATTACCTGAAACTAAATATTCAATTTCAGCGTTCTTCCCAGAGTCTGCATCCATGGCCTTCACTTTGAGGATACTTGTGCCCAGCGGAATGTCTTCGTCGACGTTGTGCGCTTGGTAGTCGGGCAGCTCGAACTTTGGCGCGTTGTCGTTCACGTCCGTTACACGAATTGTAAGCTGAAATATGAAAATATTGGAATACAATACAATACAAATGTTTTTTATTCAAATATACTTTTTACAAGTGCTTATGAATAGTCGAATGAATCTACCACTGAATATGAATAAAGGTGCCCGTAAATATTGAAATCCATACTAATATTATAAATGCGAAAGTGAGTCTGTCTGTCTGTCTGTTTGCTACGCTTTCCCCGCCCATGTTTTCAACCGATTTTGCTGAAATTTAGTATAGAAGTAGGTTATATCCCGGGGAAGGACAGGAAGGCCGAAAAATTAAGGAGTTCTCGCGGGAATCAAAAAACTTTAATCCACGCGGACGAAGTCGCGGGCATCGTCTAGTATCAATATAAGTAGATACCGTTATATTTGACCTCATTTTCTTAGGTCTGCTCTTGTAGATGTTCGATTTTTCGGACATTGATTAGGTATTTATTTTTTTATTCCACCATAAGTAAGCACATGACTGCAACCTCACCAGGTGGTGAGTGATGATGCAGTCTAAGATGATAGCGAGTTAACCTGTTAGGGGTATGGCAGCAGCTATATTAAAATCACACCGGTTATCTGGTGCTTTACCGAAATGCTAAATGGCTTTGCGGCTTCTGCCGGTTGGCTGGCAACTAGCCACGGCCGAAGCCTCCTACCACATCAGAGAAAAATAAATTCGAATACAAAAATTATTAATTCTCAATTCGACTCTGCCGAGGATCGAACCAAGGATCTCCTATTTATACAACCACAGCGCTTACTCAGTCGCTTACTAGTCTATTTCAATTTTCAACCAGGACAATTATGGTCTGGTAAAGTAATTTTTTTCTGAGATTTGTGCAATAACTAGCTGATGCCCGCGAATTCGCTCGCGTGGATTGAGTTTTTTTTTGGTTCCCGCGAGAACTCTTTAATTTTCCGGGATTATAAGTACTAAGTAGCCTATGTGTTATTCCATACTATAACCTATGTCGGTCCCAAATTTCATCCAGATCCGTTCAGCCGTTCTGGCGTGATTGAGTAACAAACATCCATCCATTCATCCATCGATCACACCCATCCATCAACTTTCGCATTTATAATATTAGTGATAAAAACCTGGATAAGCTATGTAAATCATCTATGGATAGGCTTTTGGCAGCGGTAAAATCATAGGAAATCAGAAATTGTACGCGGAAGAACTCGCGGGCGACCTCTATTAAGTAATAATAGGTCCTTACATATTATGAAATTGCCGTTTTGTCGTTCTGGCCATTGATCTCAAATATCTCCTCTTTGGTTAGGAATTTCAATTTCAAATTTATACAGCTATTTACTCATGCTTTTGTGTTTTGAAAACCCTCATTCATTTGTTTTTCCTCTTTTGGTGTTTTCTTTGCTTCACTCAGTTTACAAAATGGAAAACTTAAAATTTCGCGTTATTTACGAGAACGAGTTCCATCATGGCACCAGTGTTGCAGAAACGGCTCGAAGGATTAATGATGTGTATGGCGGTGGTGTCGCAAAAGAAAACACAGTGCGTTTTTGGTTCCAACGTTTTCGTTTTGGAAATTTCGACCTGCAGAACAAGGCCCGTGGACGGCCGGAGACCAAAGTTGATAATGAAGAAATGAAGGCTATTGTGGAAGCGGATCCATCGTAAACCACGTCCGAGCTAGCTGAAGGCTGCGGTGTTAGTAATAAAACTGTTTTAATCCACTCGAAGCTAATTGGGAAGATGAAAAAGCTTGAAAAGTGGGTACCTCATGAATTGAGTGCAGCAAACCGACAAACGCGCGTCGACTGCTGCGTTACATTACTCACCCGGCACAATAATGAAGGGAATTTTAAATCGAATTATTACCTGTGATGAAAAGTGGATCCTGTACGATAATCGGAAACGCTTATCGTAATGGCTGAACCCTGGCGAGCCAAATCCTGCCCCAAGCGAAAATTGACTCAAAAAAAATTATTCGTGAGCGTTTGGCGGACTAGTGCCGGTCTCGTTCACTACAGCTTTCTTAAATCTGGCCAGACGATTACGGCGGATGTCTTTTGTCAGCAACTGCAAACCTTGATGGAAAAGCTAGCTGCTAAACAACCAAGGCTCTAGGCCACTGCTGCTTCAGGACAACGCTAGACCAACCACTGCACAACAGACGGCTACCAAATTAGAGGAGCTTCAATTGGAATGTCTAAGACATCCACCGTACTCCCCGGACCTTGCTCCTACAGATAACCATTTTTTTGAAATTTGGATAACTTCTTGCAAGGGATTCAACTCCGATGGGGCAGTCCAAAGCGCCTTCAAACATTTTATTGATTCCCATCCGAATGGTTTTTTTAATAAAGGGATCAATGAACTACCTATGAGATGGCAAAAGTGCATAGATAGCTACATACTTTGATTAAATAAATATATTAATTTAAAAAAAACGACTTTATGTTCCTTCCATAAAAAACGGCAATTTCATATACAGTAAGAACCCAATATAAGTGAGTATAAATAACTTACTTCAACAGACGTGGAAAATCCTCCCGAATCCTCAGTAGCGGTTACGACCAGGGAGTAAACATGAGGTTGACGCAAATCTTCAAAGTCCAGCTCCTTCGCCAATTTCACTATGCCCGACGTGGGGCCAATGTTGAAGGTGCCGGCTCCCTGACCTTGCGCTTTCAGGGTGTACCGGATCTCTCGGTCGGCGAATGATTTGGCTTTCACGGAAATTATGCTGAAATTATAAAATATTTTTGTTTAAATATTTTTAAAGTTATAGTAAAAACCGGCCAAGTGCGTGCCCAGTCACGCGCAGTGTAGGGTTCCGTAGGTGCCCGTTACAATATACGAACATTTTATAAGTTGGTCGACGTTAAGTTGTAAAGCCTAGTTAACTGTAATAGTTTTTCTTTTAACTTCTATATATACTACTGTCACGAATTTGATCACGTATATAATCATTCGTTTAGCTTGCAGGTGGGCGGGACACTTTAGTGTAACAAAAATTATCACTTCAAGGCTAAATATAAATGAAACGGATCCCTGAATCGAAAAATGGTGTTCCCACACGCACAATATTTTTGAACGACCTATCAAATGACACCCCACACAATGGGATAGACTAGAAAATAATCATAACCACCTTACGTGTAGGTGTACCTAAAAAAAAATTCGTTAGTTTTATCTTACCATTTCTTTGGTGTGATTAAGTATATCTATGCTAAATTACATCTCTCTAATAGTACTAACAGCCTCTGAGCTGAAACACGGACGGACGGATATGGCGAAACTATAAGGGTTTCTTGTTGACTAAGGAACCCTTATAACTGACATTAATGTGCTTTTGTGACCCCGTTAGCTAAACTACTGTCTGATTACTACTTATCTACTTTATCAGCCAATCCGTCCTTTACCTGTTAATTGTCCTACTCCATTTTCAAAAAAAAATGGGACCAAAACAAGTGAAAAAAGAATTTGTTCAGATTTAACCATTGATGTGGAATTTTAGTACTTACTCATTTTATTTCAATGGATTTAACAGAATCATGGAATAACATCGCCCCTCCTGCCTTTCTTGAATTCGATATTACCAAGTCGAAAATTCCGAATGACAAATCTATAACGCATAATATTTTAAGGTAGGTACTTTTGAGTTGACTGCCTCGTTGGTCTAGTGGTTAGCATAGTCGACTGCGGATCACGAGGTCCTGGGTTCGATTCCCGGTCGGGCATAAAAGTTAGGTATTGGGTTTTTCAATTAAGAAATTCTCAGTGCCAGCCCGGAGTTGGAAGTTGGCGGTGTGTCACCCCCGTGCCTCGGAGAGCACGTTAAGCCGTCGGTCCCGGTTGTTATCACTAACATGATAATAATCGTTAAAGCCCGCCAACCCGCATTGGAGCAGCGTGGTGGGTCTAAGCTCTAATTCCCGCTCTCCTATGAGAGTGGAGGCCTGTGCCCAGCAGTGGGACGTTAATAGGCTGTAGTGATGATGATGATGATGACTTTTGAGTTTAGAGTTTTATTAAACTGTAGATTTAAACTTAAAAGTATTTGAATATGCACATTAATTACGCGCACACTTTCCGTTTTCAACGAAGTCAATTGTTTGAGTCACTGAGCAATTCGCTGAATAAATTAACGAGGTCGCTAAAAGAGATGTATGTGCGTTTATCACATCTGATCATTTAGGTCGCAGTATTCTAATTTCTGACGCGTACGCGAGCTGTGCTTAGTACACATACGTTGCCAAGCTATTCGATATCAAATATTTTATCTCAATTCGAAAAAGAACTGAATTTCTTACGAATTGAAACACATTTTTCCCATCTTTTCCCGATTGCTGCAAGACTTGTGGTCTGTCCTCTCCATACAAAATTAAAGTGATTGTTTGGGTATGAATTTAATAATTAATATGAAATAAAAAATTCTGAAATAGAACCGGTGTGCCGTTATCATTGCTTGAATTTGACCCCCCACTAGGTGGACGGAGGATCTCAAGCTTGCAGCTGGGAGCCGCTGAAAACAAGCGGCACAAGACCGTACTCTGTGGCGATCTATGCAGGAGACCTTCGTCCAGCAGTGGACGTCTGTAGGTTGAGACGACGACGACGACGAGTGATGGGCTTGCAGGCACAAACGCGACACGCTAGGACTTCTAATATAGATAATTTTATTACGAGGTACCTACTAAAAACAGAATAATGTACTCACTCGGAATCTTTCTTCTGATTCTCAGCGATCTCCGCCTCATAACTGGGAAGGTAGAACTGTGGAGCTCGCTTTCCGCCAACAATACTAAGTCTTTCTTCAGGAGTTGACTGGAACCTTCGCTCGTCTACACGGCCACTCTGGAATGGGATAAACAGAATGTTAAGCAAGGAACTATTTAGGAACAATTATGCTAAAACTCAATAGTTCCATGAAAATTGAAATACTTAATCAACTTAAATGTAAAATTATTACGTATAGTAGCTGTTTACCTAAACATTTTTACAGGTCACAAATTATTGTTTTGTTATCAACTACACTGAGCGCAGCTTGTTGCTGTAATTATCTGCTTACCCTCTTGTCACAATATTTTCTGTATTAACTTATCTTATCGGTCTTGTTTTTGATAATTAAAGTTAATTCTAAATTATTATATTACTGATTAGAGTTACTAGTTACTAGTGGAAAAATAATATGGGTGTGTGTCTATCCATAGTATTGTTATTCTGTCTATATATCAACTCAATATGGCTCAAATCGACCCTGACGAAATGAAGACCAGAGATTGCATCCCGCAAACACATAGAGTTCCTGCGGCATTATAGATCCTACTATTTTCCATACTTCATATTATAAATGCGAAAGTGTGTCTGTCTGTCTGTCTATCTATAAGTCTGTCTGTCTGTCTGCTACGCTTTCACAGCCTAACTACTCAACCGGTTCTGATAAAATTTGGTACAGAGATAGTTAACATCTCGGGGAAGGACATAGGCTACTTTTTATCCTGGAAAATTTGAGTTCCCGCGGGAATTTAAAAAAAATCTATCCACGCGGACGAAGTCGCGGGCATCATCTAGTAATATAATAATAACCTGGTCTTCAGCCTTAACGTAGAGCACGTATTCCATGTCCAATTGGAAAGGATCAGTTCCTCTTGTTCGAACAACGCCCGATCGCTCGTCCACCTCGAACCTTCCACCAGTCCTGTCTCTCACGATGAAGTAGTGTATATTGTGGTCGGTATCAGGATCTCTGGCTTGGAGGGTGAAGACTGGTGTGTTTGGGGCTGCATTAAGTTGTACAACTGTTTGCATCGGCAGAGGACGGTTGATGAAGTACGGTGGCTCGTCATTTACGTCCTTCACGTGGATGATCACTCGTTGGTTGTCAGTATCTGGAAAATGTATAAAAATTCTATTAGACCTATTCAGTAGGCAATAATTAATTTACCCAACGCCAATATTTTTTAAATTCCAATATATATTTTTTTTAAATTCCTAATCAGTCTCTGTGATCTAACCGAGTTTAAAATTATTATTAGCATTTAGCATGACCAAAGTAATTTCTTGTGTGATTTTTGAAGATTAAATTAAAATGAGAATGGTAGAGGTCATAATATTATTTAGATTTAATTGTTATGTAATGATCTCTTTTGTTGCCTAGATCAGAAATGTCACGTGCCCGCTTAAGTTCTAAACCTTTTAGCTGAAGCTACGTGAATCAGGACCATGCAATAATACAGTGGAGCACGATCCGGGGCATTTGCTGTATTCCCCGCCTAGCTCGGGCCAAATGCCCGCCCTCGCGTGTCCTACTTTGTAATTAAACTCTTACTTTGCTACAAGCCTTCCTGAGAATCATTAACTACGAGAACGAAAAGTCTCTTCTCTTTACATAAAAAGGACGCATAACGTTAATCATTGTACCAAGAATTTGTATACATATTTATTTAGTTTAAGAAAATCTGGTAAGGAACGTCTTATTCGTAAAATCATAAATCAGAATGTGGGTTGTAGAAACAAAGCTTTACGCCAAGCTTCAAGAATCATTGTGAGGACCTTTCCTTTTTTACAATTCTTCGTTAAAAATGGGATTTTAATATACTTAGTTCTTTTCGATCGCAAATGCGACAGACTCCAGTAAATAAAGCTCGTTTTTTTAAGATTCAATTATCGATAAAAACATCAGCAAAGCGGTAATGACACTAATAATAAACATTATTTTAATAGAATTGTTTCTTTGGAAAACATCAAGGAGAAATAGGCAAAACAAAAGTTCAGAAAATAGGAGTACATTGACACAACTTTGAAGTCTATACTTACATTTGAGAGCCACTGTTAGGTAAGCATGAAAACACAAAAGAAAAATTTGTTAGTTTGTTGCATGTAAAAACATGGGTCAAGCTTAGTTAACGAAGGTCTTCACGAAATTTGGCGAGGTTGGTAGAGTAAAGAGTTCTTAAGAGTAGTGTTCTGAACACAAAACAACACGATAATATACTAATCAAGTTTAACACAAAAAAAAATTGGGATAATTAACTGTCTCCTCTTTGGATTCCTGGACTCTTCACTCCACAACTCGACCAAATTGTAACGTATTTTTAACGAAATACTTCTACTGAACTACTAGTACTTACTATAGTCATTATTAGAATAGTTAAAGGGCTTATTACACCTTCCTAATTCAGTCGTCCTAATTAGGATTCAGGAAAGGAAAGCAAATTTATGTTTCTGATCACACCTTCCTAATTTAGTCACTGAATCAGTAGTTCGACGTCGTCGGACGTGTCGTGCTAGTGTCGAGTGCAACCACAGAGTACATTAAACATAAGTAACAAAGGCTCCAGTACTGTCCAGACACCAAAAAATTGGCCTAGCCTAGCTCTGGCTGTTGGCTCAATTAAAATTAAAAGAAAAAAAAAAAGTTGGGTGAAAGAATATTTATTGCTGCGCGACAAACTAGCAAACTTGAACATTATGAGTGTTTTAGAACCAGCCGACTTTAGAAATTATTTACGAATGAATTTGAAATATTTTGATATTTTATTAATTTCTTTGGTATGTGCACACGCAGTCGCAGGCGCGCGGTTACCAGTATTACTTACTCTATGGCGGTGACTGAACCAATCAGGAGACTAAATGCTATTAGACCTTCCTAAATTTAGGATTGAGTTAGCAACCATACTATTTCCTAATTTAGGATCCTAACTTCCTAAATGCGATTACACTTTCCATGAATTTAGTAACTGAATCATTTAGACGACTGAATTTAGGAAGGTGTAATAAGCCCTTTTGTTTAACTTCTATTTCTACTAACTATCTAAGTATAACAAGTGTTATAAGACTTATTGTAATGTTAAAACTAGCTTATGTATTTAACACGTGAGTATTAAATATATAAGCTAGTATTATATTAAATAACACGCCATAGAAATCGCCACAACATACCCAAAATAATGGTTTAAACTTTAAATAATATTAGGGTCCAGGATTCTTAAGTTACAAGTCACAAACACACTTGTTTTTGTCAGAGCCAGTAATAATATGTGATATCCCTCGTCCTACGGGATTTTCTTATATCCATAATAAATCCGACGTTTGCTGTAATCCTATCCGCCGGATTCAGTTCAGGGTGTTATTTCACAGACAAATGAACATACGGACCCAACCACCAGAATGCTCTCCTATCGCAAATCTAATAAAAGAAATAAATGTATTGGTACATTCAATTTGAGTTGATAGGATAAATCATCTTTTTTTATTATCTTGATTACAAAAAAGATTAGTAATTAGTCCTAAATTTTAGAGAGTAAAGCTAATCTTCTGAAAAAGATAAGCTAAGTACTCGTTCCGACAGTAGGTACCAACAATATCGCATGGTTACAAAACTACCGAAACAATTGAGTTCTTGGCAATTTTAACGAATTGTTTTATATATATTTTAAAAAACAATCCTAGTTGACAAAACAACCAAAACAGCTTTTCCATCAGACGCTACTTTTGGGACGAATGCCAAATTTTCAACGTAATGTACATTTATGCTTGTTTTTACTATCATAATAGTACAATGTACGAAATGTTCAAGTTAGCTTCGGGCGGCGCGGGCTCCGCAAATCTTTCGATTACATACTTATCAAACGTGGCCAGCATATCTGCCGAACAATGGATAGCATGGATAGAATTGTAAGTGAGAGTTTAATCGTATATTTTCCGAATCACAATGATAACTGTTTTATATAACATTGGGTACGTGATCCGTGATCAACTTGTATTGATCCATAAGATGCTTCTTCTCCAGAACGGCCTCACAGCTCTATACCTACGTATTTTTACGTATACCACTACCAAATAGGATAATTTTTAATTACCCAATAAATTGAAACATACAATACTCTTCTAATTTACAAAAAAAAAAACAAATGTACCTACCTAGTATTAATGCATATTATTAAACCTACTTAGGCCCCAGACAATTCGATGTCTGGTGGTGGTCGGTAATTCTACAATGTATAAATTGTTAAATAAAGGTTTGATGACAACAACATTATAATAATATGATTACCATCTTTACAGTTTTTCATTTTATTACGTCTACTGCCGACTGGAAGATATCTACACACTAAAACTCTTCCTCGCGTCTTGGCCATATGCCAGCCCCCATTGATAATATCTCGCGTAGCAGAGATAAAAACCGCTTACTCCGTAAACCACTTATGACAACAGCTACCAAGGATTGGTAAACTGATTTTATTAAGAACTGATTAGATCGCACTTTAGCGTTATGTGCCTTAATTTTAAGTTCTAGTAGGTAATCTCATTTTTCATGTTAATATCCACCCCGAAAATTAGTTGAAACCATATTGTTGTGTTATAGGACCTAAGAGTTTAGATGGAAAATGTTCGGACTATCTACTGGACCATTGGTAAGTACTGGTACTAATGGTTGGTCCTGAGTCCTGACTGTGTGACTGTGAATAAAATAACGCCGATGTTAATATCTAATGCTCTAAAGATATAAGTTCTACTTTTAATAGAAAGCAATCATTCGCGCTTCAGTTTCCATTCAAGGATTTTCCATTTCAATTAAATTTTCGTTTTCGCCCTGCCGAATCATAAATTCAATTTTGATTGTCTAGAGAACAGAGGCATAAATGACACTTGAGTCCCGTGAAATACAGGTTTTAAAATGATCCTGTAGGGTGGGGGTAGGTGATGTTGGGGGTGGACCTCCCTTATAAACTTTCCTCCCGCACGCCTTAAGTTCAGATGTTTTCTGCGCATGCGTACACTATCGGCCGCGTGCTCTCCTCGTAGCTTACGAGACGGCCATGACGAATGAATCTGAACATGGATTCGTTTTCGTAGAAACGGCCACCAATTTTGAACTTGTTTATCTACTTGAGCTTCTGGCCTCTACGTTCACGTTTGCATAAAAGTAGTATAAGTACTAATCTAAGGTTTAGCAGATCTCCGCAATCTTAGAATGGTTATCCGTATAATTGCGCAGTCTCGAGCTAATCTAGCGTAGCCTCGTAGGCGTAAGTGTGTAGCCGTGTAGAACACCTAGCGTAGCATATTGGTTGTTGGCTGTTGCCACTGAGTCAAAGAAAAAAAGGTTGTTACTTATAAAAACTTCCTATTCCTACCATGTAGCACGAAATCATCATATGGCTGAAATACACAAAACCAGTTTAATATTTTGTATCTTTTGGTAACTGACAGTTTCATACATAGCTTCTTTTAGCGTTAAATTATTCCATCCTAACTTTAGCGGTGAAGCGTGTTCAACGTTCGCGTATGAGACATGAATAACCTAGTTGTTACACGTTCAATACGAAGCTATACGAGCTGGTTTGGTACTCGTATTATACGTAGTCCTCTGCGGCCGACAATGGAACGAGGAAACTTTGATAAGTTGGGGCTAGCCAAGTCTGATCTACGACTGCGGGCTGCGGCAGTAGGTTCTAGGCAGGTACGTAGCGTGGGTCTTTTAATATGATTTACAATAGACCTATCCACGTACTACATCCATTCCCGTTACAGTATACTTATATGCTACTATAATAGTTCTACTTTAACAACAGTATGCACAACGCACTGCGCTACAATTTTGTGACCAAGTTTTAGTGCTTTTCGGACAATGAAACGCGTTTCCATAAGTTAAGGCAGCCGACCTAGCAGAGTTTCATTCACATTTTAAATATTGGATAGAAGCAGGAGTTACTTTGCGAAAGTCCATGTTAATGAATCCCGGGATTTTTAAAATAAGTACCTAAATCTACGCGGATAAAGCTCTGGACATCGTCTAGTTAAAAAAATCCAAGTCTGTTAAAATTTCGGTACTACAAAGGCACCTAATCTAAAACGAATATATGTACAAAACACAGCTGTATAACTGTGCTTCCATCCATATCTACAGGAAAAGTTTTTGCAGCTCTGCACAAACTAAGTAGCATTTGAGCGGCGTCCCTCCAATTCCGAGAGTAATAAATCCTGAAAATCTGAATACCTGCATCGCTCGGATAGAATATAATTTGTTACCCAATTCAACCGAATTTTGAAAGGACATTTATCACATTTGACGCCATGTGAAAGCACGCTTCAAATACCCCAACCATATTTACACACCGTTAGTTCGCATTTCACAGGAAAATTGCTTAGTGCTTACACAAAGACTCTTTTTACCCGACTGCGGAACGCACAGGGTTATGTGTTCATCAGTCTATATATGTATTTTTGTTCCTTGCAGGACAGCTACAGCCTAAACGCGTGGACCGATTTTGATGATTCTTGCACTAGTTTATGCCGAGTATATCAGTAGAGTATTACTGTGGAAGCCGAATTTGAGAAAAAACAAAATGGCGCCCTCTAGAAACCATAATGTAACAAATTAAAAAATTAAAGTCGATAGACTATGGCAAGTGGGGTATCGACGAATAGGTCTTGCAAAATCATAGTTAGGTTCCCTTGATAATTTTCTCATTTTATCGATCATTTAGGATTCACGAGGTTTCAAAGGTTCATTTTTAGTGTATTCCTTTGTGTCGCACTACAGACAAAACGGCTGAACCGATTTTGATAATACTTGCACCACTAGATTTATCTTAATCTTCTGAATGTCATAACGGAAGCCGAATTTGAGAAAAAACAAAATGGCGGCCTCTAGAAGCCATAATGTAACAAATTAAAAAATTAAAGTCGATAGACTATGCCAAGTGGGGTATCGATGAATAGGTCTTGCAAAATCATAGTTAGGTTCCCTTCACCATTTTCTCATTTTAACGATTATTTAGGATTTACGAGGTTTCAAAGGTCCATTTTTGTGTATTCCTTTGTGTCGTACTACAGACAAAACGGCTGAACCGATTTAGATAATAAGTTTGCACCACTAGATTTATCTTAATCTTGTGAGTGTCACTACGGAGGCCGAATTTGAGAAAAACAAAATGGCGTCCACTAGAAGCCAATTAATAAATAACAGTCGATAGGCTCTTAGCCTATCAATAGTCGATAGGCTCTATAGCAAGTGGGGTATCGTTAGATAGGTCTTTTAAAATCACACCTAGGTTCCTTAAACCATTTTTCCATTTAAATGATAATTTAGGATTTACGAGGTTTCAAAGGAAATGTTTAAAGTTCCTTCTCATATCATCTATGTCTATCAAACTAGGTGGATTATCTCAAAAACCACTGAACCGATTTAAAAAAATTATATTACTTATAGAAAGCTACATCATTAACAAATAAAATAGGCTATATTTTATTTCCAAAAAAATTAAGAGATCCTTACGAAAATTGCAATGATGTGAGTTAAGTCGGAAAAAACGATCTCATCTGAGAGCTTACGTGGCGTGCGTTGCCTAAATCGAAAAAGTTACACGACAACAATGTATGGTGGAAACGTTCCTCTCAAAAAGTTCTAAAAAAAAGTCCGCGATAGCATATAACTACCTTTGAAGGTTGACTCACAATAATCATTTTTATGATTTTCAAATTTGGTCACTGCTTTACTCGCGAAGGTGTTTTACCAACATATTTAGTTTTAATCGTTACTTATCGCAAGAAATATCTTACTCATCTCAAGTATTTAATTTAGACAAAAATTGTCCTTTACACCATTCAATTTAGATGAATATCAGCTTATGAGATATAGAAATACAGTAACCTCATCAGAAAATGACGCGGACCACAGCGGATAGGTAAAGGGTGAAGGTGGGGCGTACTCTCACAATATCCATTTCCATATCCATACTAATATTATAAATGCGAAAGTGTGTCTGTCTGTCTGTCCGTCTGTCTGTCTGTCTGTCTGTCTGCTACGCTTTCACGGCCCAACTACTCAACCGATTTTGATGAAATTTGGTACAGAGATAGGTTACATCCCGGGGAAGGACATAGGCTACATTTTATCCCGGAAAATTGATGAGTTCCCGCGGGAATCAAAAAAATGTATCTGTTCAACCGATTTTGATGAAATTTGGTACAGGGAGAGGTTGTACCCCGGGGAAAGACATAGGATTCCTTTTTAACCCGGAAAATTGAAGATTCACCTATTCTGTGGTAGCACCTTTGGTGCTACCACAGAATAGGTGCTACTTCGGGCAGATAAAACGTCACCTGTTTCCGATAAATACTTATCGAAAAAATTTGAAATAAAAAAGTAATTTATAAAAAACAAAAAAAAACCGACTGCTTGGATACCAAAAAGTATAAAACAAGACATGAACTGAAGTTTTTCATTATTATCAATTTAAATCGTATACTATTAATAAAATGTATCAAGGCGCAGTCGCACGCCCTAAAGCTAAACTTAACGTGCGACTGCGCCTTGATAAATTTTATTAATATTATATACGATTTAAATCCTTATCCTTACTTTAATATTATAAATGGGAATATAAATGGGAAAGTGAGTTTGTTTGTATGTTTGTTCCGCTTTCACGCCGTAACTACTGAACCGATTGCTTTGAAATTTTGCAGACGTAAAGTTAGAAGTCCGGATTAAATAATAGGGTACTTTTTATCCCGGAAAATTAAAGAGTTCCCGCGGGAACTAAAACTCCTCAATCCACGCGGACGAAGTCGCGGGTATCAGCTAGTTGATAATAATGAAATACTTCAGTTCATGTCTTGTTTTATACTTTTTGGTATCCAAGCAGTCGGGTTTTTTGTTTTTTATAAATTACTTTTTTATTTATTAGTCCAAAAGGACACGAATTCAGAGTCGGGGAAAATGCCGATTTATAAACGACCTAGGTATATGAGTTATTGTGTTACTGGCTGATACAGAACGCAATTGGAGTACGGGAGATTTCTAAAAAGGATGTGCTCAAAAATATACATATAGAAACAACTGCGGGGCAGCGACACGCGACACAATTCTGCCTCGTCCTAGGAGATCGACTTGAGGACTATAACACTATACCCACGAATATAATATGCGCGGCAGACGTCCAATAACAGGATGTTTATTTGAAACGCTGGTGATTAGGTACTAACAAATATTGAATGTCATCAATCGGTACCCCGCGCCGCATGCCGGACAAAGCATGCCGCATGCATGAAGTCTCGCCCGGTTAATCATATCGTATAATAGCTGTGTAGGATCAACCCAGATTTCAACCCTGCGTGGACTCTCAGAAGAAGCGACCATTGAAAATAAGCTTTTAAATTAGACCAAAAACATTAATTAAATAATGAAGAAAATATTTACTTATTCAAGAAGAATAACGATTTCAAAATAATTTGGCACTTTATTTCTTAAGTGTACGAGTTCTTCTTAAAATCATTCAAGTACGTATAACAGCTGTTTTTGAATTTAGTAAAGTAACTAAGTATATCTAGTGGCAATTTCTCGGCTACGACGACTTATACCTAATTACCAATTCAAAATTATAGCGTGTTCGATGTTGTTTACCTAAAACAAACGAAAAATTAAATTAATTAAAAACAAGCAGATTTAAGATTAATAATTACACACGTAAGTAAGTAAGTAACTGATTCAAAAAAAACATTCGTTACAATTTACTACCGAATCAAATGTACTTACCCAACGATTATTCTGAACAATATTTGAAGGTTGTTAACTTATCTGACATAATATCATAATATTATTATGATTATCATAATGTAAGCTTATTATAATCAATAATAATATTTTTTTGTTTAATACCTTAGGCAATCTAGTGCGAAATAGGTACAAAGAGATCATATTATTAGATACGTAACTATGAGGTTTATGCTCTCCTCCATATGGAGTCATTAGAATATTATGCAGGCGCTCTTAGCTTTAATAACAAAGGATTTTTTGTCTATGAAGCCAGACTATGAAACATATCAAATTAATTCGTTTGAACCGGATTTCGCAAACTTTATACCTCCATTCGTAGTAGGAGTTCCGAATGCATTTGCATATTATTATAATAAATTCCCTCGAAAGATTTAAGGGAATTAAGTTGTAATGCTAAGAAACAGCTTAATATAAATGAAGAAAATTCAGTTGTTGAACTTAGGTTATAATGTTAGTAGCCAGTTTTATTAAAAAACTGCAAGGTGAACTCCAAAAAATCTCATACCAACTTCTTTCATTATCATTATTTATCTCTTATTCTGAAAGGGGATTCGTGCTCAGTAGTAAGATAAAAAGATAGTGATGATGATGATGATCTTTATTTACCTACTACTTAGCTGCACGCGACTTCGCTCGCGTGTATTGAGGTTTCAAACATCCATACATCCAAACTTTCGCATTTATAATATTAGTATACCTAGATAGATTTTTCTTCTAATTCCCTATACTTAGTAAGCTGTTAGGTTTTATAAAAGTCGTATTTTGAGACTTATGAGTATTACCCCGACATTTTGGAAATTGAGCTAATGAGTGCGCTCGATATAGTTCTAAGTACAAAATAACAGTGCAGCTTGTTAGCAGTTACTATGGAACTGCACTTGATACGGTCACTGAGCGAAAATATTATACTAACCACGATGTCAATAGCTTAGATTCGGAAACAGTTATAATAGGTGTACGGTACCGATTACAAATAGACCTAGGTTAGGGGACTGCCCAGCTCTAGCCTCTAGGTATGTACGTAACCTAATGTGACATACCTAACTCTATCATAAATCATAATATTGTCTATGGGTTATTTTAGTACTTGGATATTTAACCGTTTAAATTGGACATTCTTTTTAAATAATAACTATTACTAACAAGGTAGCTGACACAGACCTACACAACATTTTAATTTAGCACACCGCGATGACGCGTATCGTTTTAAATGGCCTAAATAATTGTAAGCAACGAAACACGACAACATCACAATTCACAATATGCCTACGGCCTTTTATTTTCATTCTAAATCTCAGAACAGCATAATATTTTGCAATTATGAATTAGATACACGCATATTTTTATCATATAACTGATTACAGAAAGAGAGCAGGATATAATAATAAAACGCTCCTTTTAGCCTTTTTAGGGTTCCGTAGCCAAATTTGGCAAAAACGGAACCCTTATAGATTCGTCATGTCTGTCTGTCTGTCTGTCCGTCCGTATGTCACAGCCACTTTTTTCCGAAACTATAAGAGCTATACTGTTGAAACTTGGTAAGTAGATGTATTCTGTAAACCGCATTAAGATTTTCTTACAAAAATAGAAAAAAAACAATAAATTTTGGGGTTCCC